>OY970792.1:6287378-7537378 GCA_963853775.1 Xanthia togata
GTCTAGGCTTAACAAAAATTGGTGATATATCTTCCTTTAGGGTCAAATGAGCTTTATAATCAGGTATGCACCCAAGTGAGCCATCAAATACCTTCGAGTATTCAGAAAGTAACTCATCCAGTTTTGGATGTTCTTTAGTATTAATTACGTTTATATTTGCCAGATCCAAGTTGATGGCTCGTATCCATGCTCGACCGAAGATAGGGTCAACATCTTGTTTGATAATGTACAGTTTTCCCTCAAATGTTTGGTCATTGTATTTACACGTAACATATGCCACTCCGAGTGGTGCGAAGATTTCTCCTGTATAAGTTCTCATCGTGATGTTAGTTTTGTAAATCTTGCATCCAGTGTTCAATGTTTTAAAATCTTTGTGAGAGATAGATGACAGAGCAGCTCCTGTATCTACTTCCATTTTCAGTTTCGAGTCATTGATGCGTACATTTATAATAAATTTGTCTGTGTTGTTCGATCGTATTAAGTTCATATCCCAGGGGGTGGTGTCCTCGACTGTGTCTGAGGAGTTGTCCGTGATCTGCAGCTCCATGTGCTCAGGCTCCAGTTGGTTGAGTGTTGGTTGTAAGCAAACGCAAGCAAGATGACCAATTCTTTTGCATTTGCTGCACGTATCCTTAATGCAGCGACACCTGCTAGCTCGATGGTCTTTGCTGCCACAACGAAAACATTTGCCTCGTAAGTCTCTAATGGTTAAGGGTTTCTTATACTCTTGCTCTTGACTGCGGTTTTTGGTGTCAGCTTGAACCGCTTTCATATTATGTAGTGAACCTTGGTTTGAGGAGTGAGTTGCTGGTGACATATAAGTGCTGTCAGATTTTGCTAGTTCAATCGTGGATGCTTTATTAATTAAGTCAGAAAAATCAGTCACCATTGTTTCCTGTAGTATTTTGGTTCGAATATCGGTGTCATTTAAGCCTCTTATAAATTGTAAGGTAAGAAAATTGTCACAGATCGACTTCTTACAATTATTGCACGTAAACTCGCAATCTTGAGCTAAATGTTTCAACTCTGACGAGTATGACATGACTGTCTCGTCAGATTCTTGGAGTCGTGAAATAAATTTATGTTGACGAGCCCAAATGTTCGGTTTTGGGTCTATATAGTGTTGTAATATTTGGACCAAGCTGCCAAATTCTAGTTCACAAGGATCGTTCGGTGCACATAAGTCGTAAGCTTTCTGGTGTAATTCCGGTGGTAATAAACTAAGCAGCGTGAGGGTCTGGTTTTGTGGGTTGTGACAATTATTAAGCTTCATGTAGGTTTTTAATCTCTGAACAAAGTTATTGAAACTTTCTTGTTCTTTTAACGGTTGAAAGTTAATTCTTGGTGTAGTTTCCGGTGTATTTTCACGTGAAGCCGTGACGTAATTCGATGGTGTAGACGTAGGGCGTAAGCCCTGCAGCTTTAGCTTTAATTGTAATATGTGCTCTTCTGTAGAATATCGCTGCTCAATTTCTATCCACGTCAAGTGTTTGCAAATCGATTTCGTCTTGAATTTTTTCAAATTTTTGTTCATAATTTTGTTAGACTTGTCAGACGTGAACTTACTTCAAAATCCGAAGGGTTTTGTAATTGTTCCAGTGTACGTTCGAATTTTTTAAGCTGGCCGCGTATAGTTGCACGTAGGCGAGTAAATCGCGCCAGTTCTGCCTCCATCGTCGCCAATATTATGTATCTTCTAAGTAATTAATTATATTCATATTGCATTTTATAGATTTAATAAAATGACAGTGACAAAACAAACATCCGTCATGCTATAGTGAAAAAAGAAATAAATGTTAATCGAAGAGGCCACATATATAACAATTACTAAAAAAAGAGTCAAGTGTTATGTAAAGCATTATTGTGGTATTAGTAAAAGACAAATATTCCAATAATTTATATTTACACAATCTCCGTAAATTCAGATAAACAACAGCGTTCTGAGCTAAGAATAATAAAAATAATAAACAAAGATTTTGAATACTCATTTATTTAGTTATATTCTTACTTCAGAGGTTTAGATAAATTCATCATTTTAAAAAACTATGAGTCGAAACGTGATAAAGTCGTGTACGATGATGATGTACATATTATAGACCGCGTTCAAATTTAAAAAAAAATACAATTATGGTAATCATAATCATGCCTGTATCCCCGAAGGGTTAGGCAGAGGTTTCCCTATAGTACACCACATTTCGCCAGTTATGTTTAAGTCCTATGTAATAGGGGGCGAGCCTATTGCCATCAACTGGGCACAAATACAGGCTCCAGGCTGCTACAGGACCACATGCTCAGCAGTAGCAAACCAAATGGTAAATAAATATATCCAAGTAGTATGTTACGAGCCCTGCCTACACCAAATCAGCTGAATAGCGACATGATTAGCTGTTTACGTCAATCGGTCGTTTCCACGTAAAACTGCAACATGCCACCTGCCGAATCATCGAATAAACGCCTCGTGTCGCCGGGCGTTCACCTACCTCAAGGACTGCTGATGCCGCATCTACATGCAGGAATCAGTAGAATTGCAATATTAATAAGTCAATCGTTTTTACCTCACTTCGGTACTAGCATCGTCCGAATCTAGACATAGAAATTAGCATAAGTTAAATTGTAATTTTTACTTTATTAAAAACCTTAATTAAATAACTTTGGTTTTTTTTAAGTCCTCCGGCTGTCACCTTCGTAATTGGCGCAGCCGGTAGGATATTCGAGGCAGTGCGCGGCGCGGTATAGATTTCCAAAAATCGTTAATCTGCTGACTCCGATAGTCGCTGTCGGTATTTCCGAGTACCTCGTCGAATATCCGAACTTAAGAAGACGCAGCTGAGGACGTATCCAGCCATCGATACACCAAGAAAAACCATGTATATGTAAGTCCTTGAAACTTTCTTTGAGTGTTGCTCCCGACTCCTTCCTTTTAACCTCTATATATAATAATAATTCAACATTTTTCATCCAAGGGAAACTAGGAGAAAATCTGTCTCTTCCAGACAGATAAATAGGTCCAGGGAAGTAGATTTAAATAGGTTTATAGATTCAGATAATTTAGGGTTAGATATATTATTTAGTAGTGACGAAATGGAATTGAACCCCGATACTAGGTATCTTTAGAGCTTTACGCCCAGTGCCAGACTTTGATGGCAATCCGAATGTTCTAACTCGTTTCATAAAAATATGTGATCAGCTCGTAATACAATATGTCAGAAATGACCCGAGCTGCGAGTTAACAAATTTATGTGTAATAAACGGCATTTTAAACAAAATCACGGGTTCTGCAGCTACAACTATAAATTCTAATGGTATACCTGACAATTGGCAAGGGATTCGTGACGCTTTAATTAACAACTTTTCCGATCAGAGGGACGAGACCGCCCTTTATAATGATATGTCCTTACTAACGCAAGGAAGTAGCACTCCACAGGAATATTATGCCAAATGCCAGACCCTTTTTAGCACTATAATGACTTATGTCACCTTACATGAAAATATAGCTACCACTATCGAAGCAAAACGCGATCTTTATAGAAAACTAACATTACAATCCTATGCTAGAGGTCTTAAGGAACCTTTAGGGTCCCGTATCCGGTGCATGAGACCCGAAACTATAGAAAAGGCTCTGGAGTTTGTACAGCAAGAATTGAATGTCATGTACCTACAGCAACGCAGCGAAAGTATTCCCGAGCGACGTAACCCGACACAGCACGTGCATTCAACCCATAGAATGCCACCACCGGTCCTTATGACCACACCCAAGCATTTTAGTTTTCCGAGTGCAGGCACGAGCTGGCATAAGCCTATGCCCATGCTGCCGCAGCAGCAGCAGCAATGGAGGCCACCCTTCCAGCATAATCAGGTACCTCATCGTGCCCCTAACATGTTTAGTCGAACCCAGCAAATGTTTCGTGCACCCCCGCCAAACTACCACCCCCAGAGTAATATATTTAAATTACCAAACGCAAATCCCACAGCGCAATATACAGGTCCAAAACCGATGAGCGGTGTTAGTCACTTCGTACCAAAACCAATAGGGTTACCAGGACATGATTGGCGTAGATCAGGAAACCCACCATCTAGTAATTACTTCAAGACACGTGAGATGAATTTTAACGAAATGACAGACTTTGAAAACGATTATGAACACCCTGACTATTACTATGAACAACCTGACTATTCCTGTTACTATGACTATCCCGACTTTTATTACTTCAATCAGACCGAACCCGATTATCATTCAAATGTAGAAGACAGCACCCAATCACAGAGTTCTAACAACGCGAAGTGCTTAGAAGCACCACAGTCGCCTACCTCTAGTGCTAATCCGGATTTTCACAAGGAGAAGGATCAAAAAGGGTTAAAATAGAATTAAATATACAATCTAAAAGGGAATTACGCTACATTCAGTTATCGGATCCACCACTTAAGTTATTAGTAGATACCGGGGCTAACCAGTCTTTCGTTAGTCTTGAGGCAGTCGAACAATACTTTTCGCACATACCTTTGAACTTTGACCCCTTTGAAGTAACAAATGCCCGTGTAACTAGTACACACAACCATTCCATTACTATTCCGAACTTTTCTGAATTTAATAATCCTACGAATGTTAAGTTTTTTATTTATAAATTCCATAACTACTTTGACGGATTAATAGGTCTCGATTTACTTGACGGAGCACAGATTGATCTTAAAAATAATTATTTAATTACAGATTTTACAACCATACCTATTCAGTACTATCAATGTAAAAAGTCCAGTTATCAGGAAAACATTCCCGCGAATTCGTCAAAATTATTAAATATCCCTATTTATAGTCCAGACGGTGATGTTTCCATTGCTCAGCAAATACACAGTAATTGCATTATTCATGAATGCATTACTCGCGTTACTGACTGTACGGGCATCGTAGAAATTGAAAACCCGACCGATTATGACTCAATCGTTACGTTTGAACGCCCTTTACAAGCAGAGATATTTAATAATGAGTGCATTAGCACTAAACAAGATCCTAGGCGCGTTAAAGAGGTTTTATCTCGATTGCGTACAGACCATTTAAATATTGAAGAAAAAACTAATTTAGAGACTTTATGCAGTCGTTTTGCTGACGTATTCTATGTAGAAGGAGAACCTTTGACTTTTACAAATAAAATAAAACACCGTATTAGAACGACTGACGAACTTCCCGTGTATACGAAAAGTTATCGCTACCCATTTGTTCACCGACAGGAAGTTAGAAACCAAATCACTAGTATGCTGGAGCAAGGTATCATAAGACCTTCTGAATCAGCTTGGAGCTCGCCTATTTGGGTAGTTCCTAAGAAGGGAGACGCATCAGGCAAACAGAAGTGGAGAATCGTAGTTGACTTTCGTAAATTAAATGACGAGACCATCGACGACAAATACCCGATTCCTAACATAAGTGACATACTTGACAAGCTTGGTAAATGCCAGTATTTTACTACTTTAGACCTTGCATCTGGATTTTATCAATGTGAGATGCACGCTGATGACGTTCCGAAGACAGCCTTTAACGTAGAACATGGGCACTTTGAATTTTTGCGCATGCCCATGGGTTTAAAGAACTCTCCATCTACTTTCCAGAGAGTGATGGACAATGTGCTCAGAGGATTACAAAATGACATCTGCCTCGTGTATCTTGATGACGTCATCGTCTTTAGTACGTCATTGCAAGAGCACATGATTAATTTAGAAAAAGTACTTAGTAGATTACAGGAATCTAACTTTAAGATTCAAATGGATAAGTCCGAATTTTTAAAGTTAGAAACGACGTTTTTAGGTCATGTAATTAGTGGAGAAGGTGTTAAACCTAATCCTGATAAAATAGCGGCTATACAAAGATACCCATTACCAAAAACCCCGAAAGAAATAAAACAGTTCCTCGGATTATTAGGCTATTACAGGAAATTTATCCCGGACTTTGCACGCATCACTAAGCCTATGACAAAATGTCTTAAAAAGACTAACAAAATTACTTTTGACTCCGACTACATTGACTGTTTTAACAAATGTAAGACTTTACTCACAAATGACCCGATCTTACAGTACCCCGACTTCACTAGAGAATTTATATTAACAACTGATGCCTCTAACTTAGCTATTGGCGCTATACTTTCACAAGGTACCATTGGCTCAGATAAACCCATCTGTTACGCCTCAAGAACCTTGAACGATAGTGAAACCAACTATAGTACTATCGAGAAGGAGCTTTTAGCCATAGTATGGGCTACAAAGTACTTCAGGCCTTACTTATTTGGTCGTAAATTCAAAATATTCACCGACCACAAGCCACTACAGTGGATAATGAACCTTAAGGAGCCTAACTCAAGACTGACTAGATGGCGCCTTAAACTAAGTGAATACGACTACACTATAATCTACAAAAAGGGAAAATACAACACCAATGCTGACGCTTTATCCCGAGTGGAAATTAACAACGAGGAGACCGATTCAATGTTAGCTAACCCATCAGAGCGACCACCCTCGAGAACAGGTTCCACGACAGCCACTGCACATACCAGCACTGAAAGCCCTATTCTAGAAGTACCTATTACTGACGAACCATTGAACAAATTTCACCGACAGTTATGCATTACTATAGTAGGGGATATTAAACGACGTACAACCGCTACTAAACCTTTTGATACACACACCCGTACATTTATTCAGGTTTCAGAATCGAACTTAGAACAAGACGTAGTAAATGCTATAAAAGAATATGTCAACCCCAAAGTTAAAACCGCTATAAAAATAACTCCACCTTTAGGCATGTATTCAATTGTACCCATAATCCAGAATAATTTTAAAAGTTCAGCAATCAACTTAGTTTTAGCAAAAATCGAATTAGAAGACGTCAAAGAGTATCTCAGACAGCAAGAAATTATAAAACACTATCATGAGGGAAAAACAAATCATAGAGGAATAAACGAGTGTCATTTTGCCCTTTCTCGGAAATATTATTGGCCTAAAATGAGAGAGGAAATAACTAAATACATTAATGAGTGTACCATTTGCGGACAAACGAAATATGATAGGAACCCGATTAGACCACAATTTAATGTAGTACCCCCAGCAACTAAACCTTTCGAATTAATACACATGGATCTCTTCACAGCTCAAAATGAAAAGTATTTGACAGTGATAGATGTTTTCTCAAAGTATGGACAAGCATACTATTTGAGAGATGGTACAGCGATAAGCATACTTCAAGCAGTTTTAAATTATTGTACACATCATGGTTTACCGCTAACAATAGTGACCGATAACGGCACAGAATTCACAAACCAGCTATTTTCCGAATTCACAAGATTACATAAAATTAACCACCATAGAACATTAGCACACTCCCCTAACGATAACGGAATCATCGAACGATTTCACTCTACGTTACTAGAACACTTACGTATTTTACGATTACGTCAAAAGGACGAACCTGTAATTAACCTCATGCCTTATGCCTTATTAGCTTATAATAGTTCAGTTCACAGCTTTACCAAGTGTAGACCACATGACATAGTTAGAGGACATTTTGACCCAAGAGACCCCCTTGACGTTAACATGACTGAACACCTAATGCAACAGTATATCTTGACACACCGAGACCAGATGAAAACAGTATACGACATTATTAATAACTTTACGCTTGCTGACCGTACAAATATAATACAAAATAGGAATAAGGACAGAGAGCCTGAAATAGTATACCAACCGGAGCAACAAATATTCATTTCTAACCCGGCAGCCAACCGACAAAAATTAGCACCACGTTACACACATGACACTGTTTTAGCTGACCTTCCGATTCATATATACACTTCCAAAAAGAAAGGCCCGGTAGCCAAGTCTCGACTCAAACGTATCCCTAAGAGATCAAAATTGTTACAGGATACTGCTGGCGATATTAGTTCAACCAATACCGGCGCTCGAGATAAGACTTGAAAGCTTGGACGATGGACCTGGACTCTTACCTTTCAACCTTGGACAAACGAGGCTCATTATGCATTACCACACCTTCCTACAATACATAGACTTAACTGATATTGAACGTAGACTTGATTCTGTAATATCTCAACTCGACTATTTCCAGACTAAACTAAACAACCAATCCTTTCTCTTGTATGAACTTCAAATCAATCACTTAGATAATAAATTAAGTCAAATTAGTTCTCAGTTAAAAACACTAGAACCCGGTCGTAGTTAAAGAGGTCTTGTAGACGGATTAGGGTCCGTTATAAAAAGCATTACCGGAAACCTAGATCATACGGATGCCCAAAGGTATAATAATGCAATCCACCTTTTAGAAAGTAACAACGATAAAATAGTATCAGAGTTTAATGAACATATTAGTCTTAACAAAGTCTGGATGACTCGATATAGTGACATACTCTCGAAAATTGTTAGCAATCAAGAGAGAATCAATAGTACTTTAGCATTACTTTTAGACGAGAAAACTGCTGCTAAAAATGATCTTATAAGATTCGCAAAGTTTGCTCAGTTGCTGACTATAATTACTGATAATACGGAAGATTTATTTTTAGAGATAACTAGGATTGAAGATACCTTAGCTTTTATACGTGCATCGAGCACCCATCATAGTATGTTAAGCATAGATACTTTAAGTAATATGATTAAGCGATTAAAATCTATATACGGTCAGGATCAGTTAATAGATGCAGATTTAAGAGAGTACTATACAGTTATAAAACCTGGTTATTATTACACAAATAAAAAAATTGTTATCATATTTAAAGTTCCAATAATCAGCTCCGATAAGTTTGAATTATACAGATTAGCAATAGTTCCCAATAAACTAATGTACACCTATATCCCTCCTTACCCTTTCATTGCAACCAATGGGAAAGTTTTCAAGTACATAGAGGCTGAATGCCCGAAGTTTGGACTATATCATCTCTGCGAGGAAGGAATCAACCGTCAACCAACGAGAGGACATCTAGATTGCATCCAAAGCCTCATCTACAACCAATCTTTGGAGAAATCATGCCTGCCTACGAAGCTCACACTGACTAAAGCAGCAATGGAACAACTGGACGACAAACGATACACGCTCATCTTTCCACAATCAACCCGGGTGGAGCTACAATGCGAACGTCAAGAATACATCTCCCTGCATGGAAGTTATCTTGCCACCATACCACAAAAATGCCTACTACGCACCGAGCGATTCACTATTACCAACACTAACGACTATATCAAGGGGCAGCCGCTGAAAATCACTGAAATACCTATGAACCTGAACATTGTTGAAGAAGCCATCCCACATCTGAAACTAAACTCACTGCACCTGGAAAACCTACACGACATCAAAGATAAGATCCTGATGCAACATCCAGTACAAATAGATCACGCAAATGTGGAAAATTCATTATACCATACGACGATCCCACTATACGTTGTACTATTCGGTGCGACTGTACTGATCGTTACCATCACTATACGACGGTATAACGTTTGCACTAACCTTACAAAACCAAAGACATCAGATGGAAACCCTGAAAATCATCATTACGAAGACGCAGAATCACCCACAATCAAGAAACAGACACCAGCAACATTTTCGCTCAAAGTCCTCAAATAGTTGCTGTTCTGAGGGGGGAGGTGTTACGAACCCTGCCTACACCAAATCAGCTGAATAGCGACATGATTAGCTGTTTACGTCAATCGGTCGTTTCCACGTAAAACTGCAACATGCCACCTGCCGAATCATCGAATCAACGCCTCGTGTCGCCGGGCGTTCACCTACCTCAAGGACTGCTGATGCCGCATCTACATGCAGGAATCAGTAGAATTGCAATATTAATAAGTCAATCGTTTTTACCTCACTTCGGTACTAGCATCGTCCGAATCTAGACATAGAAATTAGCATAAGTTAAATTGTAATTTTTACTTTATTAAAAACCTTAATTAAATAACTTTGGTTTTTTTTAAGTCCTTCGGCGCGGCGGTAAACAAAACAAAGGTCTTGTTTTGTTTACGGACTTGGATATATTTATTTTGTAAGAATGTAGGTTAGTCGATACCAAATCACAAGACAAACCTAAATAAGTTCATAGCATAGGTTGAGATTCCTGAACACTGCAGCTAATTCCAATTCTATAAATGTTTGTCTTCTTTTATCTAACTTTGTTTAATGTCATTTAATTTCAACTAATTCAATTTTGTAGTTTTATGTAATTTAACATAATTTTATGGTTGGTAGGATCGGTGCAAACTGTAAGTATAATTTGGTTATTAATAAAAAAAAACGTGTGCAGTCTGGGGACCCCCGTCAGGGACGAAGTTCTTTTTCACGTATAATTTAAAACAAAAACAACATTTTCGCAGCCGACCTCTTGTGAGTACTTTTCATTTTTTTTTGTACGTAACGAAAATGTTATAACTAATTTGTTGTAATGAAATTGTAATCTTGTAACAAAAAAGTAATTATTAAGCTGTATACACACAGTGTTCAATATTTTTGTTTTCTCTTAATTATTTATGTATTATCATTACACAGGACGTGATGTGTTCAATAGTGGATTACTCAATCAATTCAAATTACTTTAACAATAAAAGAAAACGAAATATTAAAATGTTTTATTAGAATTAGGTAACAAAATTAGGTTTACTTTGGTTGGTTGTAGACATAAAAATAGCTTTTAAAAAAGTGAACTAAATTAAATTAAAGGTTAATCCTTAAAAATACACCAGATCTATCTAATCTATAATATATAATCCTAAATTCTTCGTGTTTTTCCGGTTTTTCAACTTTTAATCGCTCCCTGTATCGCTTCTGCCTTTCAGCATTAGACATCGGCATCTAAAAAACAAATAATAAACTAAGAATAGTCTGTAAATTATCTCATTACAAATCATTTCCCTACTTTTCTGATACAGATCAGATAAAAAACTGTATTACAAATACAGGCTGCCAATTAAGTTACCTGCATCTGTCAAGAGGGTGATTCTACTCATACTGGATAACATAGGTAACTGATTCGTGAAAAAGACATCTTTTCATACATGCTTAAATGTGTACAGTCTACTTTTGTATAGGCAGAAGTATTAATTTATACAAATTATGGGTTTCGTATGAAAAATTGTTCAGTACGGCGGACAAAATCAACCCTATAACAGGTGCAAGTGACTAAACCTGCAGCCTGTATATTTATCCATAATTTGGGATAAATGAGTTAAAACCGCTGTTAATTTATATTTATTAATTTTCTTGTTATTTAACTTTGAATAATTACTCATCTCTATTTATGATCAATATCAAATGCATTTTATATTTTTTTATTGATCAGATCACAATTCACCTCTTTTTTTAGATAAGTCGGTTAAAACATTCATGTACATGCAGCTTTACATACATCATTTTTGTTACGTAACATTTTAGTTACAAAATGCAACTAAAATGTAAGAAAACAGTTTCGTTACATAACGAAATGTCACTAAAATGTAAGCTCAAAATAACCTCAAAAGTAAATTGACTGCAAAAAACAATGTTTAGCGTTCAAAAGAAGAACCAAGTAAAAAGATAATATTCTACTAATTAACATATCAAATCCACCATCATGTATCTAAATTACTTACCGAAATAGCGTGTTGTAAATAAATGATAACGAAAATGTTTCTTCGGAGCTCCGTTCACGACTTTCACAACAAAATAGTTGATCGTTGCGTTTGAAAGTTTCCTAACAGCCAATCAGGTTCAGGCTAGTGTTGCCTATATTAAAATTTACGACTGCGTTCAGAAATACCAAGAAACCAGTGTAAAAATTGGTAACGAAACTGCTTGTAACTAACTTGTAAAATATTGAGACACGGTAATAAAACTATTTATGCTGCATTATATTATTATGAAAACCCCAAATAAACATATATTTAAATAATAAGGGATACGTTTTAACACTTAAAAACAAATCACGCGTAATAAATCGAAGTTTAAAGCGATTTTAACGAATCCAAACATTTTAAAGCTGATAGTGACACTACGTTTTTTGTATAGAAACAAAATTTTGAGTGGTATTGTTTCAAATATTTTTGTACAAAATACGTAGAATAATAAGTCATGAGACTATTTACGAATTAATTTAATATATTACTGTCAAATACAACGCGGAGATTAAAAGTACAAGATGGATTTATTTACTTTTTGAGTTTCCAAATTAACGACATCATTTTTATTCACGAATGTACACTTTTTTTGAAAAATACTCTTGTATTTATATTTTGACCTCACTATCGACTTTTAAAATCCTCTTTTTGTGGGTTTTAATTTGAGGGTACTATGAAAACGACACCTATGATTAAAAATTTGAAAATGTCGCAACCGCCATTTTGTATTTTGATTTTGACTTCACTATCGGTTTTAGCACCATCGAAAACTATGAAAACCCACGACGAAAAACTTGAAAATTTTCGCAACCCCCATCTTGGATTTTCATTTTGACCAAATTCACACAAAGAAAAGCCGTGTCCAATATGTTAAATAGTTCAATAGTGTCAGAAGTATTACAATACAATTTAACAAACAAATAAGTACGGTCGTACAGGACAGTAAAGTACTTTCGTCTAATATTGACAAAAAATACCCCGAACGAACACCAACAAATCACGTTGCGCTAGTGTGAGTGCCTGTCGGGGCGACATACACATACAGTGAGCAGTACGACCACGCACAAAATTCTAAATTCAAAAGTCATTTATTCAAACTAGGCTGAGAATCAGCACTTTTTGAACGTCAGAATTACATAAGACAGTCCGCGAAAACGCCCACCCTTCACCACTTCCTAGTGCTTTAGCTGGGAAGGAGAAGTGGCGCAACAAACTCCCCAGTAGCACAGTTGTCTGTTCAGTTAGAAAAAAATGATTCTATATTATATGCAAGATAATTTACATTACTACACGTTGACAATTATTGCTTGACGCGATAGCACTACTAGATATCGAAAATGCATGATAAATTTGGATGTGTTCCTTAATACCAAAAATGATGAATGAAAAATAATTGCTTTTCCATTATTTTTTTTTAGATAGTAAGTTTGTATCTTGATAATATAAGCTATGGTTCTGCTGAAACAATATTACAAATATTGTTGTTTAAAACACAGAAAAAACAATATGAAAACATGTCATTTCATTTCGAAATTTTTTGAATTTCGCAAATGACATGACAAGCCTATTATAAATACTGTGTAAAACTGAATATCAACGAAACATGGTGGAAATATGCTCAAATTGAAAATGATTTAGGTATTACGTCTGTATGGACAATTCAACGGTCGCCGCGTTCTTAAGGTGTTCTTCTATTATCATTATGAAGAACTTTACTATTGGACCAACACAACAAAAAAAAACAGCATTTCCCATTTTGTCGAGTTATGCGAACATACACATTTTGACGGTCAAATATGCCTTTTAAGTGCTTAGTCATATAAATTATTTGACTGACTTTAACATAATATCATTGGGCATGAGCCTCCCACAAGGTTGACCAATAACCTTGTGAAGGCCGCAGGAATCCGCTGGATGGGTCAATATGGCGATGCTTGGGGGAGACCTATGTCCAGCAGTGGGCTTCTTTGCAGTGGACTTCTTTCGGTTGAAATGATGATGATGATGAAATCTTATGTTATGATATTTCATTTCCTCTGGAGAAAGCCCATTATTTTTCACAATTTCAATCTTAGTCCTTTAAGAAAGTTGTTCATAAGGATGAGTGCAATGACCCTTAAGAGGTGCTCAGTTATTTCAATAACACCTTGTCATGCTCAATGTGGTCCTTCACAAAGAGTTCTACTTTTGGCTTTACTGTGCTAAATATAATTGTTTGTAATACTTACAATTTGATAATGATCCCTTAGTTCTATATGGAAGCCGTGCTTCTTCTTCTGCTGTGCTTTCCGCTTTGCAGCTATGACTACTGCAGATGGCTGCAAAACACATAAATGTTATACTGAAACATGGCGCATCAATTTACTACTGCAAAGTTATATATATAACTGAAAGCCAATGTTTTTTCAGAATTAATAATTAAACTGATAGTCTTGGGTTTATATAATAATTTATATAAATATTAAATAAAATTAATTATAAGTTTTGAAGTTTGTTCATAAAAACTTCAAAGTCAAAGATGAACTGACAACAACACAAATAAAAAAATTAAAAAAACTGTAGAAGACCATAAACACAACACTTAAAAACAATATCAACCAGCTCAAAAAGTACCAAAAAGTTTTCAATAACTCCAGATAAATTGATAATTTATTCACTTTTGCTGCAAACTATATTCTTCCTTTACTAAGTGTAACAAAACAGTTTCCAGGTTTTTTTTTTTTAATATATTATTTATGCAAATGGCAGTTCTTTAGGCTAATTATATTTATATTGTTTAACTCTATTGTACTACTTCTAAAAGAAGATGGTACTTATTTACTTAGTGTGAATGTGTACATCTCACAACAACAATGTTTTTAGGCCATCACTATTATATTACCAATGGTAAACCAATTATTGTGATTACGTCTATTTATCAATAGTTTCATAATAAACAGATCAGTAATAAACAAAGTATAGAAGCAGATACTCACATATTTCACTTAAATTTAATTAAAACTAAATATTTTTTCAAAATATTACATGAATTTTTACGAATTGTTACTAGATTGCATACTACATAATGCTTAAATAGAAGATCAGAAGGTTGCGGGTTTAGATCACGTCGGGGTCACCAATTTAGGGGTATCAGGAACAGGGTGTAAAATTCACTCATCCACCATAGAAAAGGGAGGATCCTCCGGCCAGACGAGTGTTGTGTCTGGCGGGCCGACTGCCCGACTGTTTATGTTGGATAGTCTTATATATGTTATTCACGCTTTAAACTCTAATTGCGTGATACAGGATTTGTGTGACATCATGTCTTTGATGCGTAGATCGTATGTGGCGGTGTAACCGCTACAGGGTATATAGTATCACAATAAAGATAACACTGTGGTATCTTAACAACTGAAGTAATATTTATATGGATATTTTTCATTATCTTTTGTTTATATAGTTGATATTTACCAAGTGGTGATAGTTCTGCAGTTAAAGTGCAGTGTTCCATGTTTAGTTTACTTCCTATATATGAAAATCTTTTTTATTTTGCTATGACACTACTTATTCTAAACAGATATTATTCTTTTGTACACAGAGAGGAAGAACTCAAGCTTGCTTATTATTACAAAACATACAATCAAAATCTCTGTTGAGACACAACCTTTTCATGAAAAGCCATAAAGAACTCAAAACCAAACAATAAGGCTTGCTCTAAGCTGTAGTAGTATCTGTATGCATGCTAAAATGTCATGTAACGTCACGGCCCCATGTGTAGGCGGCGCCGTACGACTTAGCTAATTTATTACCTTAGCTCCGGCAGACATTGCGCGAGTCTGGATCTTGGCCTTGCGAGCACCATTTCTGGTCACAATGCCAGAAGCAGGCGGAGTCACCTTTTTACTCTCTCCTGATGAACGGCGTGGTTGCGACGACGGTGGGGTTGACTAAAACATATCACATCCATATCATATCATGTAACAAACTTCCACACGCTCGATAGCGCGCCAAGTCTAAATATACACAAAAGTAAGATTTTAACTAACCATTATGTCAAGAAAACAAGTCACTGATACGGGATTGTTCACGAAAAATTTCAGTCACTGAAAGTATCCGTAAATTACTTGGTCATTGTTAGTTGCGGTACATAGCAATCAAAACAATACAAATTGCATTGCAATCGGGTGCCCTAAAAATTCGCGGTGCCAGCAGCCAGTATGACTTGAATTTGCATATGATTTTGACAGTTCGCTCAGATGTCACTGATTTATTTAGGGCCGTCTTATCACAGTCAAAAAGTATAATCGCCTAAAAACATTTATTTTTGTTATAACTGTTTTCCTATCCCTTTTTTTTTTGAGTACGAGCGGGCTATTTTTTATCTCGCACTGGATTTTCAAAGCACTGCTTAGCGCAGTGTTGAAAATCCAACAGTGTATTTTTTTGACGTGCTAGGATGTACAGACGCCAGCAAATCAACCTACTACAATCTGTCAATTTTTTTTTTAACAGATTTTCAACTTTATCACTTAAACCATAAGGTTCAAAGTTGATTGGGAAAATTTGACAGTTTTGGGTAGGTTGATGTGCTAGCGTCTGTACTCTGTTGGATTCTCAATAATCGGCTCAACACTGAGAGTTGAAAGTCCAATGCACGATATCAAATCGTCGTGTTAAAAATCATCCGTAAGGTCTATTTTAATCCTTGTTTTCAATTAATGTTATTTCCACTTAAACAAACATCAAATATAACGACATATTCTTAGTACGACATATCTTTATTGATGTGCCTCCGGAAAACATACAGCATTGTTTATGAAGAAGCAGTGTATACTTAGCCTTAATTGCGCGGTCAATAGTACGGATAGTTTAGTTTAACTTTAGAATACTAGTTGGCGTAACTATCGCCGACGTTGTATTTACTCTGTGCCAGCTAGGACGCGGGAACCGCTGTCACTTTCCGAATTCATAGCGTTGTGTACTTTCGCCGCGTGCGGTCGAAATCCATAAATATTTGGATAATCGCCTAACATTTATTTAATTTTTTTTACCATAGTGTTAGACAATATAATAGTGCATTCATTACTGGTTGTATTTTCAATCTTAACCATTAAAAAAACGGTTTTTTCGTTATGAATCCCGGGCCGAGTGACGAACCCGATGAGGCTACCGCCGGAGCCAATCGGTCAATCGTTTCGAACTCGCCGACTTCCGAGAGGGATCAAGAACAAGAAAAGGAGGACTCTTCGTGCGCTAGCAGTTCATCGGACAGCGAAGCCGAACGAGGGGAACCTCCACACAAGAAACAAAAGCGGGATTCACAGGTAACGGTCGATCCTCGGATCGACGCGTTATACAACCAGGTCAGTTTTCTTACAAACTTCATAATGCACCAACAATATGTACCGCAGACTACTATAAACACAAGTGACGTGACCGAACAAGCAGATATTATCAACAATGATTTTTTGACTAATCCATCAACAGAAACGCCTAGGTCGTTGGATTTGGGCGCTTGTAAAACTAGTTTTGATGGGAAACACATTCTTAAGTCAGCTGATGAAAAACGGTTACGGCAGTTAATAAGTTTGCAGCATTTTAATACCCCCACATGGCAACATATCCGTTATAAAAACGCGTTGTTAGAAATGCTCGCGTTTCCGGGCTTCTGCAATTTAAAAATTAATGATGAACTGTGTTGCCTGAACAAAGGAAAAGATTTCTTGGCCTCAACGGAGGAAATTATGGCAGCAACTACCAACGCTGTGTTACATCAAAGGGAACTATTGCAATCCGGTTTACAGGGTATCATTGATTGGGCTCACAATAACCCCTCCGAGTTAAAATCCGATAACCTCTTTAATAAAGTTTCTGAAACATTCGGTAATGAGTCGTCGTCTTATAAACTAACTGAACAAACCTTACAAATAATTTGCGGTAAAAGGGCCGAATGTATTGAGACTAGACGTAAAAGAATAATTTTGGAAATTCCGGATAAAACTATTCAAACTGCGCTTAGTAATATACCTCCTAGTGAAGAGTTTTTATTTGACAAGACAAACCTTACGTCTCTTATTCAGTCCCTTGGAGGCCCTCATTTCTGGTTATCACCGCCACCACAAGCTCACAACATGAAGGACCAACTCAAAACAAAATATAAGGAAGTAACACCGTCTACCTCCAAATACAGACCACAGACACAAAATATTAAAAATAATAATTTTCGAAATACCTACAAAAAACAACAAACGAAACAAACTTACAAAGGGAAAGGCGACGGTTACAAACAAACTAAAAATTATTCATTTCGAAACAAAGACGGAAAAAAGTGACTATCCAACACATTTCAGGGGAGGTTGTTTAACTTTGTTCAAAAACCGTTGGCAAGCACTTGGTGCAAACAAATTCATAATTTCAGCAATTTCGGGGTTTCGGGTACCCCTTTACAAAAAACCTCCTCTGTTAATGCCAACAAGAAGGATCATGACGCAATATGCAACCAAGCCGTCCCCGGGAATGTCCCAAATAATCAAAGATCTATTGAATCAAGGGGTTTTGCACCTAGTTTCCAAGAAAACGCCCAGTTTTATCTCCAAGCTTTTTCTGAGGAAGAAAAGCGACGGATCGATGCGCCCAATTTTCGATCTTCGAGAATTGAACAAGTTCGTCAAACCAAAACATTTTCGTCTGATTTCTCACGCCTCAGTCCCAGATTTTCTTCAACCTGGAGACTGGATGATAAAAATAGATATATCCCAGGCTTATTTTCACCTACGGGCAGCAAAATCTCACCGGCCTTTCTTAAGAATCAGTTACAAAGACCAGTTATACGAAATGACATGTTTACCGTTCGGGCTGGCTTCAGCGCCGCACCTATTTTCCTCTGTAACATGCTGGGTCGCGGAGACCTTGCGTGCGAAGGGATGTCGAGTGCTAGTCTACCTAGACGACTTCCTTTTGGTCAACCAAGACCAATCCAAGTTATGTCTTCAGGCTGCGGAAGCCGTGAGGCACTTGGAACATCTGGGCTGGCAAATCAACCGCCAAAAATCTGTCTTGGTACCAACTCAAGATTTGGAATACCTTGGTATACGTTGGCAAACAGCTGTAAATACAATGTCCCTACCAATAAAAAGGAGACAAAGCATAAACCATACAATATACCGGTCGTTGTTGAAAAGTCACATCAACCTCCGGGAGCTGCAAAGTCTGCTGGGTCAGTTAAACTTCGCCAACTTTGTTGTTCCCCGAGGAAGACTACACTGTCGAAAAATCCAAATCTTCCTGCGAAACTTCAACAAAACACGACCCCGTCAAAAACAGCTGTTGCCTCAAGTTGTGTATCAAGAGATAACGTGGTGGCGCGGAACCACAAGTCACACATCTCCTATACACAAAAAGCCTGCTACCCATTTTCTTGCAACGGATGCTTCGAATTGGGGTTGGGGCGCCCACATAGATGGGAATGTAATGTCAGGTGTATGGGCAGCGCACCAAAAAAGATGGCACTGCAACAAAAAGGAGCTATATGCAGTAATAGCGGCAATCAAAATGAAAGCGAAGACGTTGCAAAAGTCACACGTACTGATCCAATCAGACAATCGAACCCTGATTGCATATATCCGGAAGGAGGGAGGAACCAGATCGTTAGGGTTACTAGCCCTAACCTTCAAACTATTACATCTTACGGACAAGTTCAACATAACCCTATCAGCCCATTATCTACCGGGGAGATACAACATAATAGCGGACAGGCTTTCACGAGGAAAACCACCCGTGGAATGGCACCTTCTACCTCGAGCAACAGCGGAAGTCTTTCGGAAGTGGGGGCTTCCAGAAATAGACTTGTTTGCGACACAAGAAACCGCGGTAGTAAAAAACTACGCATCTCTAGACTGCAGAGATCGATCGGCAAACTATATATGTGTTTCCTCCTCCCAGCTTGCTGCCCAGGGTTCTAGCACATCTGAACAATGCAACGGGAATTTACTTGGTTGTGGCTCCAGAGTGGCCTCGAGCTTTCTGGCTTCAAGACCTGAAATCCAGGGCTCTAGACCACCCACACGAACTTTTGAACCTGTCGGAGACCATGATAGATGTTACAACAACACAGCCTCCCCCACAGGTACAGACATTGACCCTGAAAGTTTGGAAAATTGGGGGTGGGGCGCCCAAATAAAAGACTGGTCCACACAGGAAAAAGAACTACTAAAGAAGAGCTGGCGGCGCTCAACTTTGTCAACTTATCTGTCACCACTTAGACGGTGGTTAAGATGGTGCTCCAACTCTCAAGTAAACCCAAAATGTCCTCAACCTGCTGACGTCGCAAAATTTTTAATGTTTCTCTATTTAAAAGAGAATTTGTCCTATAGTACTATACTTGTCCACAAATCAGCAGTCTTAACTTTTTGTGGCCCTCATGTAGAACAGCAAACCTTTTCTAATTTTATTATAAAACACACCCTTAAGGCAATAGGAGTAGCCAAACCAAAAGAAGTACGGCCATCGTTCACGTGGGACCCACGTATCGTACTAAATTGGCTGTCATCAAATGCACCCAAAGACACATTGTTTGATTTAGCACGTAGAACCGCCACAGTTTTATTGCTGGCATCAGGCCGTAGGGTTCACGACCTAACTTTGCTGAAAATCTCAAATGACAGCTTCTTGGATGACGGTGATAATATATATTTAATACCTGCATTCGGATCTAAAACCGATACACACTATTGTCGACAGTCCGCATGGAAACTTTCACAACACGATGACAAAAACATATGCCCTGTCACTTTAGTTAGGCTTTTAATAGAAAAAACGGTAACAAAGAGATCTGAAGTTAACAATTTGAATAATCTTTTTATCACTGTATTTAGTCATACAAAAGCTGCCTCACGCACTGTAATTGGGAACTGGGTACGCACAGTTCTCAGAGATAGCGGCATTCATGCATCTCCGGGAAGCTGTAGGTCAGCAGTAGCTTCCTTTAATTGGTTAGATAACCAACCAATCGACGATATTTTATCCCGAGGTAATTGGAAATCATCCAATACCTTCTTTAATCATTATTGTCGCGAAATAGAACTCCATAAAAATGGTCGTGATTCATTTTTCGATACATTTACTTCTACTTAAATTACAAAGAATGTCTTGAATATTTCGTAAGCAATCATTATTTAATCAAGCATCGGTAATACATTCCTGCAGAATTTAATTAATTATTAGAACATCCATCGTTACCTTTATCTGTAATGATCACATATTTTTATTAGAATATAAAAGAAAATTATTGTAACAATTTAAATAAAGCATACATTTGATAATCATCATAGCGTTGTGTTTTTACCTATAATTAATATTTCACCAGCAGATAACAAACACGTCTTCATAAACAATGCTGTATGTTTTCCGGAGGCACATCAATATAGCGGTTTTACATAAAAATAAAACCGATATTATGTGCCGAGAGGGAAAACATACAGCATTGTAGGAAGTTCTTCCTGGTGAAGACTATGAATTCGGAAAGTGACAGCGGTTCCCGCGTCCTAGCTGGCACAGAGTAAATACAACGTCGGCGATAGTTACGCCAACTAGTATTCTAAAGTTAAACTAAACTATCCGTACTATTGACCGCGCAATTAAGGCTAAGTATACACTGCTTCTTCATAAACAATGCTGTATGTTTTCCCTCTCGGCACATAATATCGGTTTTATTTTTATGTAAAACCGCTATATTAGTGAGATTTTTGATGGTCGATATTTGGTGTGGAGGCGTGATCGTGATTACTCTCGAACCTCTCAAAAGCGGGGCGGTGGTGTTTTGATAGCGGTCAGAAGTGAGCTTACTGTTGTAGAACGACATGATTGGCGAAGTTCTGCCGAAGACATTTGGGTATCACTTATTTTAAAACGATCCAAGCCTGCGGTAAATTATAATTTACACATTTGTGCTTTATACCTTTGTAAAGAAAACCTTGGCAATTCATATTATAATCAATTAAATCATTTTAGTATAAATACAAATTACTTAATCTTGACCCACCCATTAGATAAATTCATTGATATGGGTGATTTTAATTTTGGTAGTAATGTTGACTGGATAAATTCTGACGATAATGAGCTGACGCCGCAAAATGTGTCATTTAATTACTTAAGCGAGTTTTTTTGATGGTGTTCTCACTTCCAATCTGTCTCATTAAAACGGTGAGAGAAACAACTCAAGATTGTTAGACTTAGTTTTTTCTAATGACTCGGTTAGTGTTACTGAATGTCACGATCCTTTAGCATTACCTGTAGACCTACATCATAAGCCATTGACGATAACTGCCGACTTTGTTGAGATTCTCAAATTGACTGATAAATTTACTATGAAGTAGGTATGTATTTTCTAGGGGTGATTACACCGCAATAAAATCTGAACTCGACCTGATCAATTGGAATGAGTTTTTGCTTGTTGATTCGTTGGATAGTGCTGTGAAAATATTTTATAATAAATTATATGAGCTTAGGGACAAACATGTTCCAATGAAATCGGTTAGACAAACATCTTACCCTCCTTGGTATAATTCTGCTTTGATCAAAGTACTGAAAGAGAAATATAAATATCCTCAATGGAGGATTCAACTTTATCCATATATGTATTAAAACAAGTTTCTTCCAAGTTAACTGCTCTATTCCGTAAAATGGAAAAAGAGTGAAGGTCGGATATGTTACCGTACGTTTTGAACTTGCGATGATATTTATATTTCTCTTTCAGTACTTTGATCAAAGCAGATGATTGATGATGATTTTGGGTTCTCAGTAATGACTGAGAACCCAAAATCATTTTGGACATATGTTAAGAGCAAAAGAAACACGGGCACTTTTCCAAAAGTTATGCATTATGGTGATAGCACTGAGAGTACAGGGGAAGAAATCAGCAACTTATTCGCAACCTATTTTCACTCCACTTTCCAGGAGCCTGATCTTGAGCCCGCCACTTGTAGTGGCACTATCGTTGAAGATAGTGTGTCATGCATCGGTTCAATTAGTGTATCGCCTTCTCAGGTTTTGAAGTTATTAAAGACCTTGGACCTCTCGCGGTCCTGATCTGATCTTATACCTCCATTATTTATTGTGAATTGTGCTGACAGCCTTGTTTTACCACTACTTTATTCAGGTGGTCGCATTCTGAAGGTATAGTCCCAAAAATTTGGAAATCGGCATTCGTTACCCCAGTCTTCAAAAAAGGTAATAAGTCTGATATCTCTAATTATCGACCAATATCTAAGATATGTTTGTTCTCCAAAATCCTGGAACGAATTGTATTTACTGACGTGTACGCTGCTATGGAATGTAACTTTGGTGATGAACAGCACGGCTTTCTTAGGAAGCGTTCCACTACATCTAACATAATCCTATCCCATGAATTTATATCCGAAGGTATGGAACAGCGTGCACAAGTTGGCGTTATTTATACTGATTACAGTAAATGTTTTGACCGTATGGACCATAGACTGCTCTTAGAGAAGCTATTAAAAGCCGGAATACACGGAGATCTGTATCGTTGGTTCTCGTCTTATATTGATAATAGAACGCAGGCTGTGGTGCTTCAGGGGTGGGGGGTATCTGGATGGAATTCTGTTCCCTCTGGAGTTCCTCAAGGTTCAATTTTGGGATCCCTTTTATTTACTCTCTTTATTGCTGACGTAAAGCACTGTTTTGAACATTCTTATATATTACTTTATGCTGACGATACGAAGGTCCATAAAATCATCCGAAACAGATCTGATACACACCTGTTACAAAGTGACTTGAATAGATTTGAAGAATACTGTAGTCGTAACAGGCTTGAACTGAATATCACAAAATGTTTTCACATGACTTTTACTCGACAGAAGTCTAAAATCGATTCCACATACAAGCTTTACAATATTAATATTAGCAAAGTCAATAGCATTAGAGATCTTGGTATTATACAAGACAGCAAGTTACTCTTTGATCAGCATATTGAGAGTATAGTGAAAAAGGCGTCGCGAGCACTTGGTTTTATAATGAGAACCTCAGCATGTTTCCGATCACTAAAACCGATCAAAGTGTTATATTGTTCGTTCGTACGCAGCCACCTTGAGTATGCATCACAAGTCTGGAAACCTCAATACGGGATCTACAAGTCTCGTATTGAGGGCATCCAGAGAAAATTTCTCAGGTATCTTGATTACAGGGCAAAGCAGGTATCAGTTGATTATACTCACCGCTGCCAAAGGTATCATTTTCTACCTCTTGACCGTAGACGCCATATTAATGACGTATGTTACTTAGTTAATATCGCTGATAATACTATCGACTGTCCCGAACTTGTCTCGAGACTAGCGTTGCGCACTAATCAGATGGGATTTCGTTAGCGACCACTTCTACATATTCCATAGGCAGTCACAAATTATAGGCGTAATGCATACTTTTTGAGGGCCAGTCGTGGTTTTAACGGTATTTCTTGCGAACCTGACATCGATCTTTTCTGTACCAAAGCAAGCACAGTCAGGAAGCTATTAACAAATCCATTTTTTGAACAGGAGTAGGAGGCACCTGCTAGCACTTTAATCCTTATTATAGTTTAAGTAGTTTTACTTATTAACACATAACTTAGAAGCTTATTTTTGCGGTCGATAAAAACGATACTACGTAAATATTCATCCCAATTACGGAACTCTTCAGTGTGCGTGGACCGACAAGCGCTTGGCCGGTTTTTAATGGTTGCTGACAGCTCCGCCCACGTCGTTGCCCACGTTCGCACGAACGTTAAAATATCGAAGCGGGATTTTATCGCGCACAGGATTTTCAACTTTCAGTGTTAAGCCGAGCGTTGAGAATCCAACGCGCTAGGACGGGACGTACTCTCGTCGTGTGTAATCAGGGATTCTGTTCTATTGAACATTCTAAATTATTTTTTTAGAAAACACGTTACCCCATACTAGAAATTTCTCCTGTATTGTGGGTGCGTCAACAAACATTTAAACTCACATAGACAAATAGTCAGACCCGGAACAAATAATTGTAGGTCATACAAATATATTTTGATGAAATGCTTTTAAGTTATGGGGAATTTCTTTGTTTCAGTAATTTGACCTTCTGCATCTGGCATCTCACTAAATTTTGCTAAAAGGGGATGGGAAGATTGAGATATTAACCTAGCTAGAAAACGGGAGGCCAGATACTACCGTTTTAGGGCCAGGGGAGGTTTTTGTACACTCAACCTGCAAACCTAAAAACATCATAATCTTTTTATATATACCCCACACGCCTATGTGCATTGATTGTTTTTTTCTACCTTCGTTTACTTGTATGGAGAGCCGCCTCTTATTTTTTGTTTTCGTAATTTCACTACACCAATTGTTTAGCGGTGTACAAAATACTGGTTCTTTCCAATTTTCATCGTTACAGTGCTAATAGTTTCCCGAGTAAAATGGCTGTGTAACTTTGTAACATCCGGACGGACAGACGGAGATGACGAAATTTTATGGGTGCCATTTTCGCCATTTGGCTACGGAATTAATAAATAAAGTGAACCGTAGTCTTTTCTCTATTGTGCAAAATAAAATCGACTAGAATTCCAAATCAATGAATGAAACATACTTTAAGTGTAAGTATAGTCCACACAGCACAGGTCCACAGACTACATAGAGATACTACGCATGTATAGTTCTGAAGCTCGTCCACAGATTATAAAATAAAATATAAATGAAAAAAATTGAAACAATTATTTCGAAAGGTGTTTTTTCACGAATAAAATGCTAACTTGTTGAAAGCTGTTTATTTTTGTTTTTATTAAATATTGTTTTACACGATATTACAAAATTTGATCTGTGCGAGGAGTTATTGTACATATTTGGTATGTTATGATTTTATTACAACCTATGCGTTTTTTTATTAAATGAAAAAGAAAAACAATTAATCACTATCGTAAAACATTTATGACCTTAAACGGATTATTCTGTTGTTGCATTGATTATTTTCAAACCAATGTAAATAGAGTACCATCGTAGAGAAATTATCATTCAGCACCGTTAACTTTGTTGCCCTTTCTAATTTAGCCTCTACTTGTAGGCAATACAACGTATTATTGCATGTGAAAGTTGTACACGAATGCATGTCATTAGTTATCCTTCTGACCATGGAATGTTTTGATTTTTTCTGATTAAAATTTTCTGTTTAGTATATGCTTCCTTTATTATCAATCTATGCTGTTTAAATTTATCTAGACTTGTTCAATGATTGAATCACCTGGTATGTCATTTTATTTATAATTTTATGACTTTTAGACACTCAAATGATTGGCAAATCTAGTCCTCAGCTTGCAAGGTAAGCTTTTCACAGCTGGACATGTCCCATCTGACAACCCAAGATACAATCAATCAAACCTAATGCAAGTCCTGTAATTCAAACATGTTTCTTTTCAGAGACAAACTAATACAAAATGAAGTTCTTAAGACACACTTGGCCCTTACGATATGGACATAAGAAGAAAGCGAACCGCAGTGTCAGCACATGGTCCCCATTGGCCACTGCATTCAACACTCGGCCAACATCAAAACCTATGTTTGACTCAATGAGGGAAAGGACTGTGAGTATTTGAAACCTGCTAATTTATAACAATGCACTGCACTTTTTATTTGCAGAATATTGTGTGCTGTTTAGTCTGTGCTAAATAAATGTATTTTCTTTCTTTATTTGATTGATTTTTAAAGTTCTTTTATTAACAAATAATGGTTCATACAAGTTAACAAAACGATCATAATCTAAATGTAAACTAACATAATCCGAGCAATGTTAAATAGGATAAATCACTTATTATCTTAACATACAAAATGTATGATTGTTAGTGTGACTACTAATTGAATAGATACATAATATAAGATTGTGCTGTTATGTAGGGTTTGCAGACCCACATTTTTAAATCTAACTTACCCAGAGGTTTTAAATTATTGAAATTATTAAATTATTACATTATTAAGTAAGTATTGTACATTATTGTAAGACAAAATAAAAGCATATAATCATAATGTAATGTACATATTACTGAGTTAGGTGACAGCAATCACGCTGGACAAGTGGTAAGTGAGCTAACATTAATCCACCAGGAAATGGTGATGTAGACCATATTTTTCAAGCGGCTTACTTTATCGTATAAAGTAGTTCCTTCCTATATACTTGACTGATTTCTTCCATGGAACGTCATAGCCTTCTATTTTAATAAGGCGGGTGGGAAGTGATCGTATTCTAGAGAACATAATAATCTCTGTGAAATTCAGTTTAAGCTTCCATTTAGTTAAGTAGTCTAGGAGAAGATCAAGCGGGAGTTGGGGTCGTTGAGTGACTAGGTCTAGGTCGTATACAAGATATAATGATTTTTTTTAAAAGAGTAACGGTGGAGTTTCTTGCCCATTCTTCTCCATACGAAAACTACCTTTTGGAATGGGCGACTAGAATCAGTTTTATTATTTTTTGTAAAGTTTGACGTTCAAAAGTGCCTTTTTTGTGCCTAATTGAAATAAATTATTTGACTTTGACTTCGTCAGACGAAGTGTAAGTTGCAGTGTCATCGTTGTACACAGCGAGATGCGTTGCTTCGTAACATCATTGAAATACAAAATAAAGAGCTACGATCCTAATATTGATCCTTGTGGTACTCCGGCGGAAAGTTGTCTCTGTATGGATGTTTGATTATCAATGGCCACAGAAAAGTTTTGTTCACCCAAATATGACTGGAGAAGCTTAATCAGGGATAAAGGGATGTGGTTGATAATTAATTTGTGAATTAAGCCCGCGTGCCAAACTGTATCGAAAGCCTTTTTGATGTCTAACATGCACCATACCTGTGGATTTGTTATGGTTGAGGTTGACAACAATGTGCTCAGTGACTCTAGCTAGCTGTTGGACTGTGGAGTGGGATTTGCGGAATCCGAATTGTTCTGGGATACAACATAATATTTTTTTAGGTGCTTATAAAATATGTTACAGAAAAATGTGCCAGTTAGAGTTTCCAAATATGTTTTCTGTTATACATATAATACGAAAAATAGAAAATTGGTAGGCACTGGCTTTTCTCGTAGCCATAAAATTGATAAAAGAGAGGATGCAACCTTAATTTTACTTTTTGTTGGTAATGTAACTATAATGGCAAAATAAGCTCTGCTACTTCCCCTCTACCTGTGGCACAAATGAATGAATAGCACCCAATTTATGAGCATTTAAATTATTTTGAAGAAAACTGAAGTGGAACATAAACCGACCCTGACGACGTGCCGACGTTTGTGGCGAAGGAGCTACACAAGCTTTCTCCCGTCACCTTCGACCACATCGCTGTAATAAGCCTTCTGAAGGATATTGTCTTTCTGAAGGCCCGCGGGTGTGTTAACGAAATTAGAAGCAACCCAAGGTACCGTCGCTGATTTTTGTAAAGAAGTGAGTGATTTTCGCAGCAGTGTGGCGGTAATTAGGTCACCTGTCGATTCGTCAAACGTAAACACATGTCGCGGAGCCGGCCTCGATGTATCGTCGTCGAATTCCGCGTCAGCAGTTTCGTCGCCAGCGCATCCGTCGATTGATGAGCTTGCAGAGCGACCCGAAGGCCCATGCTCGTCACCGCGGTTCCTCCACGCAGCGCCGAGCGAGCTCGTCGCCCCATCCCGCTGCTAGTATCTGCAGCCCTGGAACTCCTAGTATTGAGCCCATGCCAGAAAAGGTGGCGAATAGGGCTGATAATGATGACGATTTCTTTGCACCGAGCAAAGAAGGAAGCGCCGATCGTGAACGAACAAGAACCGCTGCGGCAAAGCTCCTACAGAACCTGAAGTGAGTCTGCTTGCCACAAAGCCGAACACACCGGTGTAGGTACATCTCCCGCCTGCACTACACCACTAAGGCTCAGGGTGCAGTTACTAGAATCGCATCGGAACGTCAACTTTAAGGCATTCGTCGTGCGTGTACCGAACTGTCTGCCCCTCGTCATGGAAGAACACTTTTGGCCGCAGGACGTGGTGTTCCGTTGCTTCCGCGGACAAATTCCACCAGACAGCACAAAGTTAGCTAGTGCAAAGTGAAGTGCTACAAATTTTATTAACACAAGTTTTGTTTTTTGTTTATTTAATATTGTATATTTAGGATAAGGTATTTTTCTATGGGCCTGAGTCGCCTGAAATAAATGGTATTATTACTATTAATTTTATTTCACTTTGAATACTTATTAATTAAATTTTTAAATAATTTTTTTTATAAAAACATTTAAAAATATAAATAATAGTGGCCCATCAGCATCAGGAACAGGGTCCAAGGAGCCCCGAAGATGGTCAAGATCCCTACAAGCACTTACTGGAATACTTCCTTCCTCCGAGCACGTTTGCTCTAGCGAATCTCCACTCAAGCCGGCCAATTAAGGAATAATGAGGTGGGAGCTCTGTTTCTCGTCAGTGTTTACTCCAGCCGGCCAATTCAAATTCAAAATATTTTATTTCACATAAACCTACATGGGCACTTATGAAACGTCAGAAGCTAGGTGCTCGGTTCCAATTGGTCGTTTCGAATAAAGGCAAGCTAGAGATGAGGAACAAGATTTCTCCCGGGAGATAGGGTAGGGTAGGTGGGGTAGGCAGGGAATAGGAGGGATGGGTCCATGGGATCGCTACCGCCCAACAGCTCGCCACATACTGCCCTGCGGGTTTCTGTATCTCTCTTGGCCCGGATCCTCATCCTAAGCCTGGTCCGTCGAAGTAAACTCTACCAGCAGAAACCCAGAGTTTGGAGCGCGCAAGCCCTACCACGACGTCAACGTAGAGATACGGTGGTTGGGTTATTATTATTATAAACCTAGTACCGCTGTGCTTTCTGCTGTTCCTAACAGTAACTATGAAACTCTTTCCAGGGACTCTTCAATAAGCCAGAACTAATTAGTTTCGAAGGGTTCTCCAATTTGAAAGAACGGGCAATCACAGCCACAGACAATTTGATAGATGAAGCTACTTCCAACCCCACCCGGCCTATGGTGGAGATCTTCGACGAGTTGTCTGACACCCTGTGCAAGGTCGCTGACCTGGCGGAGTTTGTCAGGATTGCCCATCCACAGTCACACTTCGCGAGCGCCGCTGAAGATGCCTGTATTAGTGTCAGCGGTGTTGTTGAGAAGTAAGTGGCCATAACAACTAGATTTGTGTGTGCAGATTTCATTTATGTCTATTTATTATCTGAAATGAACTGTGAATCAAAGCTCTGGCGAATCCCGCGCGGGATTCGCTTGCGTAACTCGGTCGCGCCGGTTATGTCAACTGACTTGTGGAGGTGTTCAAACTGGTGCGAATAGTCGCGTGACTTCCTATTCATTAACCCTGGTAGCACACCTCCGCTGCGAAACAATACCAGCGAAACCGCAGTAATTAAATTCAATAGACTCGCGTCATTTTCCGCTACTCCCATCCGATTCGAGTAGCGGAACATGACTCGAATCTATTTATTATAATTTATTTATTTATTTAAACTTTTCACACCTAAAAAAGTACAAAGGCGGACTTAATGTCCGCCTTTGTATTTTTTTAGGTGTTTTTTTGATAAGGCATTCTCTACCAGTCAACCAAGGGTGGTGAGAGATCTATTGAATTTAATTACTGCGGTTTCGCTGCTATGGTTTCGCGGCGGAGGTGTGCTACCGGGGTTAAATAACCGACGGACGCAGTCGCGTCCCGCGCGGGATTCGACTTAGTTATTTTTCTTGTGATTCACTTATCGATTTATTGCAAATAAAATTATTCTACTCCATTGATGTATTTAAAGGAGGAAGATATGTTACGCGCTAACATCGTAATCAGTAAACTTGGGCTCGGCGCACGACTACATGCACCGAAACTCACACATCTGTGATCAGTGTCGTCTCACAGTCGCAAAGCTACAGTTACCGATAGACGAGGACAGAGATAGGAGACGACGCTGACGTGCGAGCGTAATCGCGTTAGCACCTCGCGCATTGTGTGCGTATCGTGTCTTTCACGCATGTTTTTATTTCTATCTCGCTCTCACAAACATGGCGAAGCAAACGTTAAAATACTATCGTAATTTTCAACAAATTAACATTTTTGTCTGTACTTACGAGTGGTAGGTAATCCCATGTGTCTTATTTTTCTTTCTTGTATTATTAAAGCACTGTTTAGTTGCACAAGAAGTCAGTCTGAATTTTCTATTACCTAGATTAAACACACACAAGGGTCTCTATGAAGCGTTACGGGACTCCGTACGGCGAGGCACATCAGGGGACCAGCACCTGGCAGAGTTGTTCCTGTTTGACTTTGAACAGAGTGGCATACAGTTGGCAGAGGAACGCAGGCGAAGGGTGGTGGCCCTCAATGACCTCATCCTGCAGACTGGGCAGAGGTTCATGGCAGGGGCAGCGAAACCCAGGAGGGTACCACGGTCTGCTGTGCCTGCTAATGTTAGACAGTTGTGAGTAAATCAAATATTGCATAACTCTTTAGAGAATACCTACAGACGTGATTACTGGATGCAATCTCGAGTCGAAATCGGGCATTTGAGATATCGCCCGACAGTTAGGCGAGGTCTCGTTTTTCCTACTTTGCCACCTTTTATTATATAATGCGTTATTTTTTTTAAATAAAAAAGTTATTTTTACTTCAAAAACGAGATTGTCGTCTCACGTCCCACGGCTAGTGCTGGTGATGATGCGTGATGATGATTAAGTATATTTTGGTCGTCAGCTTCAGCAGCGAAGGCGACGATATAATAGTGAGCGGAGTCTACGCGGAGTGCGGCGAGGCGGCGGCGCGCGAGGCGGCGTACCGCCTGTACCTGGCGCCCGACGCGGCGCAGCACGCGCTGCTGGCCGGCACGCTGCGCGCGCGCCACGAGCTGGCGTCCATCTGCGGCTTCCAGAGCTACGCAGATAGGTATCTCATGCGTTGTTGGGCAAATCATGCATCTTATGTCATTGTAATAAGGTATACATTGAAATGAATGACGCCCGTTCGTGAAATGCAACATCTGTCCTTTATTCCACAGAGCAATAAAAGCAAGTACAATGGAAACTTCAGCAAACGTGCGACAATTCCTCGACATACTCTCAGATAATCTGTATGACAGAGCCAGATTGGACTTTGATGCTATGCTCAAAATGAAGAAGCAAGAAACTCCTTACCAGGACAGTCTGATGTGCTGGGACACTCCCTACTTCACACATAAGGCGAAGACCCAACTGCTCAATGTTGCTAACTCAGATTTTAGTCCGTACTTCTCGTTAGGCGGGTGTATGGAAGGCCTTAACATGCTCTGTGAGGAATTGTATGGAATTAGTTTGAAGGCCGAAGAGATGTTGCCAGGTAATATTGTATATTATTCTTGTATATAGTGTTATGGTTTTAAAATTGCTAACTTCGCAATGAGCAAGCATGGTTTAGGTTTGTACGGCCTGGCAAAAAATCGAGATTTCTTTATCAATGTTATTTTAATATTAATGTACTTATTACACACGTACCTTCTGGTATAAACTTTATAAATAATGGTGAAAACTACATCAACATCCGTTGTGTATTTACGTAGAACAACGCGGTCACACAGACAGATACGAACTTTAATTTATAATGTGTATAGACTATACACTTCTGTAGCCATAGCACGCCCTGGTAAGGTAATAATAAGCTGGTATTATAAGCTTGTTCTTATTCCAGGCGAGTCGTGGTCCCCGGACGTGTACAAACTAGGCGTGGTGCACGAGACCGAAGGCCTGCTGGGCTACATCTACTGCGACCTGTACGAGCGGCCCGGCAAGCCGCACCAGGACTGCCACTTCACCATACAGGGCGGCAAGCTGCTGCCGGATGGTAGTTATCAGGTGCGTGAACAATTGTTGGTTCTTGTAATTAAATTTATTTCAATAGGTGTGTGCTGTTTTAAAAGTGGGATATTTATGTAGTTAATCAGGAAGTCTTTTTACCTGACTACTGCGAAGCAAAACAGAGGATTACGATTTTGACCGGTATGTATGTCTGTTCATCTGTTAGCTCATAGCTTCTAAACTATTAGGTACTCCTCATAATTTGACAAATGAGGTATCGTTGGAAGCGTCTTGATCGTATAATATTACTACTACCCCAAAAAAAAATATTAATAAAAAAAGTTTTAAAATTAAAACCCAACTACGATAGCAAAAAAAACTAATAAAACTGTACAAACAAGACATCACAGACAAAATGATATGACATGTAATCTATACGATTTATGCCCACGTGTGACTTCGGATTTTTATTTTGTCTGTCTATGATGTTTTTTTGTCATAGTTGTGTTTTAGTTTTAAACTTTTATTTTTAAAGTTTAACAAGTACTTGTAATTAATGGAAAATGACTGAAATAACCGCATTGAGTTGAGTTTTATTCATGAATACATTACTTCGTCAAATATTATTTATACTTCCATTAGCAAAACATACACTGATGTTGTTGATGGAAGCATAACATAGATTTACTCCAATTCATATTTTGGCAGAAGCCAACTAGTTTCAATCCTCACTTCACGCCACTGAATTACTGTTTTACAAAATTGCAGTGGCGAAGCGTGGTAAAACGAAAGGGGTAGGCCAGACCCCCAAAAAGGCCGTAAAAAACTACCTCTCAAACTTTGAGTCACAGTTTACATTCGGTTCCTTTTTTTTCTTAATACAAATTAGCATACTATATTTTGAAAATATTTAAAAATCGATAAGTACAATAAAACGCAAGCTGCCTTACAAAAACATTACGGGAATCAACAACAAACATGCACTATCAAAACTTTTTTTACGGCCGATTTTGGCCGCCTGGGTAGGTATTTTTCATTTCAATGTTACGCAAGTATAATACGATAATATTTAAATTAAATGCCTTAATATAAATAATACGATACATATAAACATACGTAATAGCAACAGTTTGCTATCATTAACTTATTTACTAATAGTAATAAGTCGAAATGTGTTGCGGCCGGCGCGTCATAACGTCATAACGCTACAGTGGCTGACGATGTTCATGTGACCGTAACGTACTTTTCTTTCACTAAACTCAAAACCCATAAAATTCAGTTAATATTTTTATATTATTGTGGTTCTAATACGATTACGTCAAAAAACAACCACACATTGTCAATCGAATGATGAATGTTCATAACATTCATCATTCGATTGTCCGAACTCTGAGCCGAACGCATTACGTACGAAATTCAGCGACAACAACCGAACATTCATTCTCGTTTCACGACGCGCATGCGTATTCTATCGTAACTCGGTGCAGAGCGGTTTACCCGGCTGCTAAGAAACCGCGGTGTCATGTGACCGAAGTGAAGCCAATTCATTTATGAAAATATTATGTATGTGAGAAAAAATCTACATATTTTTAATAAAATAAGTGATAGACATAATTTTAATACTAGAAATAAAGATAAAATAGATCAACCATTTTTCAGACTATCTAAAGTAAATACATCTTTTATGGGGTACTGTGTTAAATGTTACAACAGAATACCTTGTGATATATTAGAATTAAATGAAAGAAAATTTAAAACTCATATAAAAAGTACACTTTGTAAACAAGCATATTACAAATTAGAGGATTATATCCAAGATAAAAATGCTTGGAAACATGCTGGTCCTGCTCTATAGGACAATTTAGAATCTAGACAAAATCAAACTGGTTGCCAATTTAATTGTATAATATTATTTTTTTAAACATTAATTTTATATTCTGTGATTACTTGAACTCACACACTGACTTATTATTAGTAGTACTTGTTAAAATGTTAAGAATATCGTATAATTTTACAATGTTTGTAAATATGTGAGCACCATGCATCTATCACATAATTAATTTATGTCATTCCTTCATTTTTCATTCTTTTTACCTATCGTGGTATAGTAATCTTATTCTAGGTGCATCGTCTTCACATATAATTATATAATTAATGTATACAGAATATTGTGAAAATATTTTAAAAGAGTAACGGTGGAGTTTCTTGCCCATTCTTCTCCATACGAAAACGACCTTTTGGAATGGGCGACTAGAATCAATTATTATATCTTTTTTTTTGTAAATGTTGACGTTCATAAGTGCCTTTTTTGTGCCTAAATGAAATAAATTATTTGACTTTGACTTTGTGACGTCAAGACGGACTTTATTTTCTATAGATATTGAATTGACGATAAACCGGACGCGACTTAAAGACAAAAAAAATAATGTAGGCGTTTTGTAATATTTTAATTTTATGGTGTATCAAATACTTATTGTGTGATTATTCAATGACGATAGAGTGGTTGTATTCCGAATTTCCGCAGGGAAACCGGTAGGAATCGGGTTTTTTGAAGCCATCGCCCCTGCAACATTGTGTCATTTCTCAAGAATTTATTTATTATTGAAAAACTCGATGTGACTTCCAGAACCCAATCGTCGTAGTGATGCTGTCGCTAAGCGGCGGGCACCGCTCGGGCCCGGCGCTGCTGTCGGCGGGCGGCGTGGACAACCTGTTCCACGAGCTGGGCCACGCGCTGCACTCCATGCTGGGCCGCGCCGCGCACCAGCACGTGTCGGGCACGCGCTGCGCCACCGACCTGGCCGAGGTGCCGTCCGTGCTCATGGAGTACTTCGCCAGTAGCCCGCAGGTAACTGGTACTGCTGTCGGGGCGGCGTGGACAACCTGTTCCACGAGCTGGGCCACGCGCTGCACTCCATGCTGGGCCGCGCCGCGCACCAGCACGTGTCGGGCACGCGCTGCGCCACCGACCTGGCCGAGGTGCCGTCCGTGCTCATGGAGTACTTCGCCAGTAGCCCGCAGGTAACTGGTACTGCTGTCGGGGCGGCGTGGACAACCTGTTCCACGAGCTGGGCCGCGCGCCATAGAGAACCCAGGCGAAGATGGCGAGACGATCTAGACAATTTCACACAAAATAAAAAAATTATACAAAGATGGATTATGGATAACGTGAACGATAAAAAGTGAAAAATAACTTTATTTTCGAAAAGCAGTGTCTAGTTTTGTTTCATTTTCTGCCACCGACCTTCGAAAATAAATTTATTATTCGCTTTATATTTTTTTTCTCGAAGGTTTTTTTTTTATTGTAAAAAGTTTTTCCTCACGGAGTAATCGGTGTACATGGAAAAAAAATCACCAAATGCTTAACCTCCTCCTTTTTTAAGTAGGTTGAAATAGGATTGCTCGGAAATAACTTACGATCGAAAATAGTGAGAAAAATTGAGCTTTTTTTACCCTGCAGCAGAACAACACAGGCTAAATAGTAGATTGTTTGCCTAGGGAGCAAACAACTATTTTTAAGGCGAGAGTGTTTTTTTGAATCCAGAGCGGAGCGAAGGATTCTTTCTAGACTAGAATCCTGAACGCAGCGAGGGATTCAAAGTACGTCACTCGAGCTTAAAATAGTGTTGCTCCCGAGGTGAACACTCTACTTTTCATCACCCTCTATGGGAAAAAAAACGTGTACGGTCCTACCCTCATCTCTCACTTATGATTTAAAACCAAAACAAAATTATCGCAGCCGCCATTTGGATTTACGTTTTGAACTCTTTATCAACTTTAGCAGCTCTAAAAACGATACCCATGATGAAAAATTTGAAAATTTCCGCAGCTGCTATCTTGGATTTATATTTTGACCTCACTATCGGCCTTATCACTCAAAAACTATGATAATGACACCCAAGACAAAAATTTGAAAATTTTCGTAGCAGCCATCTTGGACTTACGTTTTGACCTCACTATCGGCTTTAGAACCCTCGAAAACTATGAAAACGACACCCATGATGAAAAATTTGAAAATTTCCGCAGCTGCTATCTTGGATTTATATTTTGACCTCACTATCGGCCTTATCACTCAAAAACTATGATAATGACACCCAAGACAAAAATTTGAAAATTTTCGTAGCAGCCATCTTGCATTTTCATTTTGACCTCACTATCGGCTTTGGCACCCTCGAAAACTATGAAAACGACACCAATGACGATTTCGTCGTGTGTCGTTGCCGCCATCTTGGATTTTCATTTTGACCAGGCTTGGTTAGCAAGAAAGAGAGAGATAGTACTTATTATTCACACTTTCTCTCTCTTTCATGCCAGCCTGTTACTTGTTCATACAATTTTCGTGATTGATCTCTTTGGTGATTGGAACTTTTACTAATAATATCCACATTCCAAATTCAAATCTATTTTGCTCCCTAGGGATCAAAGTGCTATTTTGGTCCCTGTTTACGAAGAACAAAGTAGCTCTTTTTGAATAGATGTGATGAAAAATAACTTCTCGACCAACGATATATGGCGCAGGCACTCGTTATTTACATTAATAACGTTCCAGGTTATCCGCCGCTTCGCCCGTCACTTCCAGACGCGGGAGCCGATGCCTGACGACATGCTGCATCGACTTTGCGCTTCTAAGCACTTGTTTGGAGCCAGCGAGATGCAACTGCAGGTATCTATATACTTAATAAAAATCATTCATTCACTCACAGACAACCCACACCTAAACCTTCTAGTCTAGAAGCATTAAATTTTTCATAAGGGTTCTTTATGCTGAAAGTGACCTAGTGGTCACTTTAGGAGGGATTTCTGAAAATTCTAAAGGGGTTAAATAGGGGTGACAAGGTTAGGAGAGGAAAGGAAATACCTTCCGGCTTATAGCTTGTGCTTAAAAGCGCGCTTTTGAATTTATAATTTTAGGCGTTGAGCAGAGCGTTGACAATCCACCAGCGCGCCTTACACCCAAACGTTATTCTTCGAATGTTCGTCTTCCAAAAAGAAGGCTTAAGTTTTATTAGACTCCTCAATAAGGTCTCATTCAGTAAAAAGTTTTTGCCGTTTTCAGGTGTTCTACTCTGCATTAGACCAGCACTACCACGGGCCCGACGCTTCGCAACGCGCCAGCACCACGGAAGTACTGCAGCGAGTGCAAAAACAGTACTACGGCTTGCCCTACGTTGAAAATACTGTAAGTTTAATGTCTAAATAAATCTTCTTCTTAATAAAAAATTTAAATTCACTGGCAGAAAACGCACAGGTTAAACCGCTGGGTCGAGATATGGGAGCACAGCGTAGGCTTGTCAACAAGGAATAGGTACAACAACATCAATTGGAAACAAATAATTAAATAGACCTTACACATATGGAACAGCATTTTTTGTTGTTGGTAAGTGTTTTATATATACAGGGTGTTTGGCGCATGGACCGACACAATTTTTTGGGGAGTTGAGAGGGTCATTTGCGAAGTTTCACCCAAAGATCCCATGTCCTAAGTGTCATGGTTAATAAGATGTGATTTTTTTAGATTTTTTCCAAAAATTATGAACATAGTTTTATTTAAAAAAGTTCTTTATTTATTTAGAATAAGAATACATTGCAGAATACAATAAAAGTTATTTCGTGCAATTAGAACAATAAACAAAAAAGTAATGACTATTTAAAGGCGAGATTTCGGGTAATTTTGTGAAAAAAACAAAAAAAAACATCTCAATCTTTGGTCTGAAGTCTTTGGGTGAAACCTCCCAAATGACGCTCCCAATCCCCCAAATAATTGTGTCGGTCCATGCGCCAAACACCCTGTATATGTATAACAAAATACATTGTGTTGAGAATATTAAGATGATAATAATTATATTAAATAATAACAGGTAAAAACATCTCATCGGTCTCATGCAAATTCTTAACAAAGTTGGTTAACAACACTAGAATATACATGGCACTGTTAAGTCTGATGAAGTGGTCCCTGCACGATTCAGTCTGTTTCATGCGCATCTAAAATGATACGTTCGTTCTGCAGGCGTGGCAGCACCGCTTCAGCCATCTGATCGGCTACGGCGCCAAGTACTACTCGTACCTGATCTCGCGCGGCATCGCCTGGTCCGTGTGGTCCAAGTACTTCCAGGACCAGCCGCTGAGTCGTACTGCCGGAGACAGCCTGAGGCAAGGGCTGCTGCGGCACGGAGGAGCTGTGCCGCCTCAGGTAGGCAGACATATTGTTTTCGTAGTATTCTTTTTATTACAGTACAACAAAAATACAAGAAAGTGTATTTTTTATAAAAATAGGTTCATAAGGTTTTTGAGAAAATCGCGGACATACCTACTTATAAAATAAATGACCACATGCTCGAGCTTTGTTTAAGAGGGCACCGAGCTTCTTTTACAAATAACCATGTTTTTACTAAGCTTGTTTGAAGTAGTAAACAATCAAATTATGTAGGGAAATATATTGGTATTATTGGGGATATATACTAGACATTATGCGCGATGGAAACACGATTTGATAAAGTTGCCTCGATAGAATAAATAGGCAAAGTTACCTCTTATCGAGTAATTGTTTCCTCTATTTTACTATTTTTTTAAAATATAAATAAGTAATTTTATATTATGATTAATTTACTAAATTAAATATTAAAGTTCATAGATGACTGGAGCTTTTATGCGCGATAGTTTTTTATTTAAGAGCAACAATTATGATGAAAAAAACAACGAAAAGCATTGAAAAAGTACAAAAGTGTGGATATTTTCTTTACTCTTTACACGTAAAGACAGAGACAAAGGCAAATCATCGGTACGCTCTTAACAATAAGTCGGTGGCGGGGACCAGTTACCGTTACCGTAAAGTAACAGTTAAGTAAGGTGCAACTGGAATTGAGGAAAAATCGGTCGTCTACGGGAGCTTTTAAGCTTTATTCATTAATATATATTTAGTACAGCAAATATAGCTTTATATTTATGGTAAAGAAACCTTGAGTGCAGTGGTAGCCCAGTGGTAAGGGCCACGACTTACGAGTTGTATGTAGGTCATGGGTTCGAACCTTGACAGGTACTTTGTGTAAATTATTTCATCACCACTGCTTCAAAACGGTAAAGGTAAATACGGAAGAAAACCGGCATCTCATACAACCAAAAATTCAAAGACATGTGACATCTACCAACCCGCACTGGGCCCGCGTGGTAGATTACGGCCCACTCCCTCACCGAGTGGAGGCTGTAATTCTTTACCTTCCGCGCTAGTCAAAGACTTTGTTACGGCAAGGTAAGGATTCTCACAATCTGTATTGCTATTGTCAGACACTGACAATAGCAATACAGATTCAGACAACAGTCAGCTTTTTCCGCGAAGTGTTCCAGCCAAAATAAATATAATATTGCGAGACATGATATGAAAGATAAGGGAGTGAATGATAGCGGGACGGTCGACAGGGGAGAGTGGAAGAAGAAAACGTGTTGCGCCGACTCCATTTAACATGGAACAGGGCAGGAAAATGATGGGTTTATACGAGATTTATAATATTTACTATTTGTTTCCACAGAACTTACTCCGCGATTACCTGCAAGAGGAGGTAACGCCGACCACGCTAGCGAACGCTCTTGCCGAAGAGTTGGACCACCACAAAGACCACCTGGACACTGTGTTCAAAACACTCCAGAAATGATCGACACAAGCCACAAACTATTGAGAACTAGTTTTCAAATGCGGAAATATGGCACATCGAGTGTTCAAATAGTTCGGCTTTTTATCGTTGTCACTCTCACACTGTCAGTATTTTTCTAAAACTCGGTGTGTCATATTTTCGTCGGTTTTAGAATCGCAACCCTAGTTTCTGACGTCTGTTAAATTAACCTCTTGTTAAATTGTATGTCATTTGATTGGCTGTTATTTGTGACAGCCAATCACAGCAGCTAGTACATACTAACGTGAGTTTTAACATTAGATTAATTGATCAGAGTTATGTAACCCGCCTTACAAAGCACGACTTACTTGGTGTAACATAGCTTGAAAACTAGTGGAATTGTGATGCATTTAATATAGGAAAATCGTCAAATGGTCCCATCATATCATATATTAACTGATAACTGATCTGTAACTTTGTAATTACTTTGAACGGCCAGCACTTTTAGACCAATTTCAATAGTTGCGTCAAAAATCACTTAACTTCTTAAAACCATTCTAGAACGATGTTTAGTTTTTTATTTAGTGATTGTGATGCAAGCAGGCCTTAGTACAGGGCACAGTAGAAAGGATTTCTCATTACTAGTTATCAAATTGAAATCGTTTGACCTCTCATGTAATGATTGTACATATTAGAAATGTAAAAAGTAAATTATTTTTAGTTTATTTCGTTAGGAGATATTATTATGTGTCGAAATTACTTTTTGTAACTCTGACTGCAATATTAAACTAGTAGACGATATTCCAAATAACAAAGTTTGGCAGGACTAAATTTTAACAGAAAATTAAAATTTTAAGTAACTTTTTTAGTAAACATTTTTGACTACGCTTTAGGAAATAACAACTTTTTATTTCTTTTAGTATTTATACATAACTGACGATAATTCTTGCCGACTGTACAAACACGAGAAAGAGAAAATAAAACAATGCCGGAAAATTATAAATAGTTTAATTCGGTGATCCCTCCTGAAACTGACAGAAAACACAACCTGGATATCACGACAAACACAAAACTAACAGGAATTGTGATAGTTCATGAAAAACGATACACGGAGATTATTAAGTTTGTCAACTTCGCTGTACTGTTGAACCAGCCCGGTTAACGAAGGGCGAAAAAATCTCCTTGCTTCATTTCGCGCCGAAACGAGACAAACATAAGTTTACGTATAGTCATGTCTCTTTTCGGCGCGAGACGAGTGACCCGGATAGTCGAGTCACTTCATTTCCTTATGCTTTTAAGTTCCAATCTAAATACACCTAACGTAAAAAAAAAAAAAAAAAAAATAGTAATATAGAAATTAATTAATGTATATGTATTTAAAGATAGTATAGCGAAGCTGACAAGTTAACTCTCTTATACCCCGGCTAATTGACAAAATGAGATTGAAACAAAATAATGGACAACATCAATATTATGTTCAATTGACAATTTTAATAATCAGAATCACATGCGCTGCAATAATAATTGAAAGTACTCACTCAATACATTATTATCAGCAATCTTGCAACATTTATATTTAAAATAATGAAACGAAAACTATTTTTGATAATCATAACCAAGTCGGTTTCAAGCAGAGGGTACTCGATTCTCTAATATCACACTTTATATTTCTAAGGTGTAATTATTTTATTCTATTTTGTATTTATATATATGCGCAGGAGTCGGGATGCCGAGGGATATCTCTTGTCTGCCCTTCGACCGTCAGCTCGGAAAGAAGAAAAGCTTTTCTAGTCTCAGAGTTTAATATTGTGTTATTTTAATTTCAGTATTACTTTGGTGTATTCCGATATTGTAACATTCATTCCTCCGTATAAGGTAACAGCTTTCTTAATGTTAGTATCTTTGAGCGCAGAAAATCTAGTCGTTATCAGCGATTTACTTACGAGCTATGAAATAGACTACCAGCCAGTCTGGAAATAAAGAAACGCGTCTTATTCGGGAATATATTCTTGAAAGTCATCGCCTAGTCAACCAGTACATAGTTCATTTAAAAACGAAATATGTAGCCAATGAGTCTCACTGATACTGTGATTAGAGTACTGGACTTGGTGCGCAGGTTAAATCATAGAAATAATAAATCATCAATAACGTAGTTTTTATTAAATTAAACACTAGCATCATTCTACCTGATAACGACTTGCATCGTGGTCAAGCCCTCAAAAAAAAAAAAAAATACTTTCCTTGTTTTTTTTCAAGTCAATGAAGGGAGAAGGCAATAGACTATTGGCCATCTGTAACAACAACTACTCAAAGTGAAACATCGAAATGTGTGCTTTAATATATCGTGTAATACTGGCAGTTCAATTGGCGTACTCGTGCAAATATTCGCATTAATTCGCTAACACAATCAACTATATCTCAATGAAAATACGGTATATTTTGCAGTGCGCAATTATCTTGAATTTTTTGAGTAATTCGCCAAGTATAGTGTCATTTCTATTTCATTTTCTTGTATGACAGCGCGTCGGGAAGGCATAATCCACGCGACATCAAATATACCGTCACTAAATCTTCTGAAATGTCACTCTACGTCACACGATATAAGAAAGATTTATTTTCTCACCACAATATGATAGCACATTAATTACAAATGAAAATAGGACAATACATAATAGAATTTATTTATACCGTGGGAGACTGATGCCCAAGTTAGGCTTAAGGCCTGTATTTCAGGACACCATCTCGGGTCTCCATCCCGTTACATTTCTTGAGAATTAAGCTCACGTTTCAATGCTTCACTTTTGAGTCGAATAGCTATCATTAACTTGTTGAGTTGTTATCAAAAATATAAAACGTTGGATGTGCCCTCCCGTACAAAGGTCGCGCGAAGTGTTCACACTAAGAAGAGGTCATACAACCCGCATGGAATGACAGTTACGATGTTCAGTATGAATGAGCGAGACAACACATGCCATGTCAACGAAACAAAAATGTTATCATTTTATGACGCGATATCGACGGCGAATTTAAAGATTTTAAATCTTTGATTGTTATACTATAAATAACCTGTGCTTCATACTGTAATCTATGCGAATCTTATCGGCAGTATTTGTGTAAGCTGCGCGATCTACGTACGTTACCGGGGGTTTGTCATAATTATGTACAGCGGTTAGGTCAAGGCGGCGCGCATTGACACTACGACACGGCATTAGGCTACGCTTAATGACTTAGTTGGCCAACCTACTAGCCGAGCGAGTTAACTGGACAACTGACAGTTGTGACGTCATCGCATATATTCGACGGGTATGAACGGTAAGAACCGATACCCAAATCCTGAATTAAGATTTTGAAGTTGATAACTTGTCAAACTAGACTTCAGCATTACTGTACGTTCAGTATATACCTTGACCGTGACGCGATCAGTAGCAGTGAATTTTGCCGTCATGTGATTGGTAGTACTGTTACGTGTCAGTCGCCATTTTGAACTCTATTGGTATTGAAACTAAGACCATAGAATAGTACAGAAGGTGCTCTCCGCATTTTAGATATGAAGCTACTAGCGGGCTAATTCAGTGAGCGTAACATAGAAGATATAAGAGTTACGCCATAGAAAGAGGCAACTTCTATGTGAATATAAGTGTAGGTAATTAGCGCTGTGCGATCTGAATTGCACTTTATTGTGTCGAAGCAAGAGTTGCATTTTATTAAAATTATTTTGCGGAGTGAACCATCTGTGCTAAGACAGCAATATTCAGTGCTACCAATCGCGTCACGGGTCAAGTTATAATGAACGCACTGTACATGATTAAAGGTGATTCATATTCCTCATTCCTTCAGTATAGCCTTGGAAACTCAAATTCCTTTGCAAGAAACGTAAGAAATTTTGAATTTCACGAGCTATATTGAAGAAATTAGGAATAGGAACATTATTCTCAGTCTAAAGGTATGATTCTGAAAAATCACGCTGCATGCTTTGTTCGGAATCACACCTTAAGACGAATGCCCAAGCCGCTAAGACGGGTGGGCCGCATTCAAACCAGTTGGCTTATTTTCTTGGTCGGCTAGTAGTCAGTTTCCAAGCTAGATCCGGCTCAATTAGAATTTAGTATTCTTTGCTCAGCCAGTTAGACCCCCGACAAACCAAAAGGACAGGAACAGACAATGCTTTTACCAGTCGACTGCACGTCAAATACATTTGTCATAGAAAATATTACATCGACTAAGTGCTCATACATACGAGCGGCACGTGTCAACAGCAGGGGCAACCGACAACGTGCCGCTCGTGTAAATGAGCACTTACACAGACCACTCGGGCAGTCACACTATACGCTTGCTGCCATAAGCGGCCATTGTCGACTGTACAAACAGACTGTCTATTCCTACCCTTAGGGCCTGCGCCACCACTCACCAAATAAATGAACCAAAATATTTATAAAATCATCTGTCAAGTAATGTAACGGGGAACTTACTCGGAGCTGGTGTAACAGGCCCTTGGACTGTTTATTCCCCCCACAGAAGCACGGATGCCTAGAGACGCTTCGGCGGCCACTGTTAGAGGCCGCATTGATAACACTATCCATACATACTAAGCTTGTCACCGTTAACTACGACACAAATGACGCATAGAAACTGAAAGATGTGACTGGCGACCCGAGATAAGTTATGCGCTCAACGATATTTCGGCGCCGCGAATGTTAGCAGTACTGCGGTCGCTAGCCGGCACCGGCGGCGACTCCGTGCTCTGTATCCTAGGTGTAAGCTGTCATGTACCACGGTACACTATAACATCAGGGCCACAATGATAGGCTCGCTATCGTTCAAACATCGTATCATCATGAGACATTTATTAGTGAACAGTAGTGTCGTAGTGTGAACGCGGTCGGACGAGCATGGCCGCGAGTGGGCCACGAGCATGGCCACGAGCGGGCCACGTGCATGGCCACGAGCGGGCCACTATTACGCGACGTAGTTGTACTGGTTTGGGTTGTCTTTGTCGCGCTCCATGTAGTCGCGGTCAATGAGGGATTCGATGCGTTTCTTCAGGTCTGCCGGCTGGAAATTAACAAATTTAACATCAAGCTTGTATTCTTCCGAAGGGTACGTAAGGTGTACAGTTGAACAAAGTTATCTGGTATACAGGCAGCTAACGTGCACTATTATTTATATTTACAATACAAAATAAAAATAAGTACTTATTAGTAGTGGCGTGGAAGATGAATATTTTTCCTGTTTACCAAATAGGTTTTTCGACTGTAAATCCATAATCCGCCAGTAATGTTAAAATCACATGTAAGAGAGGGCGAGCTTATTAACCATGGAGAAGTCATGTCCAGCAGAGAGCGGTGGTGGCGTACTGGGTAACGGCCGCGACTTACGAGTTGATGGTCGTAGGTTCGAACCTTGACAGGCGCTCAAACGCTGTAGGACTTGCGAGGAAACCGGCATCGCCGAGAACCAGAAACTTCGAAGACTTGCGATATCCGCACTGGGCTTACGGCCTACTCCCTCTCACATAGAGGAGGCCTGTGTCCCAACAGTGGTAACATTACAGGGTAATTATCATACAGGCTGGTGATGGTGACCGTGAATTACGTACCTTGACGGGAAACTTGAGCTGGTTGTATAGTTCAGATATGAGCAGGTTGTGTGAGAGGGCTTTGCGCATCTTCATGACCCTGACGATGGCCGCGTCGATCTGGTACTGTCTGTCTTGGAATACTCGCTCTTCCGTCGCTTTCTGTTCCTCACTCTGAAATACAAAGTCATATTTTTGCTATAAATTCTAAGTCAAAGACAGAAAACAAAAAAGTTCTATAGTTTGACCGTGACCACTGTTCCACGCCTTAGGAATGTGCGGCGAGGTGGGGGTAGCGTTGAAGAATTAGCGGCGAGCTCACGTCGCGAGCCTTGAGCGTTGACGAATGAGCGGCCTGCACTGCTCCCTCGTGAGCCACGCACATACATAAGGTGCGGAATAGCGGTCTCGGTCGAACTATAGTAATTAATGCAGATATCTATTTAAAAAAAGTAGACTGAAAAAAAGACAAGAGATTTTCTAAAAGATGATACGTCTAGAATAGAGATGATGGCTGACATGATGCTGCACCAACCCCAAATAAATTGAGTTACGGGCGGCAAGATGAAGAATTTGGGTTGTGCATAAATGCTAAGAAAATCCGAGTATGCACGACTTCGAAGAATGGCAGCAGTTTGTTCATTTGTAGCGCCAGCGCAGTGTAGTCTCCACGTTAATTTAAAATAATTATTGGCGCCTAAAATATTTCTAAGAAAAGCTACGAGAACACGGTGGATGAGTGTCCACGGAGTTTCTCCCCGTTCTTCTCCATAGAAACAATCTACGCTTTGGAATGGGCAACTAGCTTCATCTTTTTGATCTGACCGACTCCTTTGACAATTCAAAAGTGAAATAAATGCTTTGAGCTAGAATTATCCGTAAGATTAAAATTGTTACAACTCGTGCGACATAATTATGTTCTAAACCATAAAGCTAGTATAGTACTGACCGTCTCCTTCATCTGTATCTGGTTGATCTTGATGCGGAACAGCTTGTTGGTGAAGTCCCCGTTGAAGGCGAAGTGGTCGGCGTCGCCCACCTCGCGGCCGCGCGGCGCCTTGCTGAGCACGCGCGCCTTGCCGCACGCCAGCGACTGCAGCGTGCGCCGCAGCTCGCCCGCCTGCAAGTGGGACATGGGGATTCGTCAGTTTTGCTCATTTGTAGCTGGAACTAGGATAAAGCTGACGAGATTCAGTCGTTCAAGACGTCTTCCAGGATGTTCTGCTCCAGTAAAACGTATAATTTCATGATATTGTTTTTGCACTGATAATTGACAACCAAGAATAGGGATGGTGACTAAAAAAATGTTTTTTGTCTGTCATGTAGATTATGAAAAAATAACGTTCACGTATTATTTCTTTTTTTACGTTATCAGAAGATTACGGTGATACATTGAGTTAAAATGTGCCATGTAGATTTTATACATACTTGGACGTAGCGACCCCTACTCCCCAACTTTAATGCGTTTTGTCTAAGAAAAAATCGTTTTTATAGGAATGGACTCGTCATGACGTCACTTCGGACTTTCATCTTGGTCACGAAAATCTACTTCTTGTTTACCTAACAAAATAACGGTGTCAATAAACTGTTTAATTAAATTCCTATTTCGATCTTCTTTTCTATTATGAGTTTCATGCCAATTAACAAAAAAATAATTCTATCCCGACCAGTCCCGAACTCATGAAATAGCTAGGAATATGTTTTTAAGTCTGATGTTTTTTTGAACTCGTCAGATTCATCATGTTAAAAAACTCTTTATTCCATAAACTACTAGAATCTGAGAAAGTAAACACGGGAAACAATACATTATATTTAATTTACAACAGTCAGTGAGTCATAGATATTTATCGTAAATGGAAACATTAAAATGTTTGAAAAAACCATTACGTCGTTTGTAAAGCGAGCACGGCCTAACTTATTTTAGTTTGCAATAACCATGAAAAGCAAATTTCCTCACAAAGCAAATAATCACACAATAATTTACATGCCGCCATCCTAATCCTACAAAATATTTTTGAAATCTACTGTAAATAAGTAATTTTAACTTAATAAACTATACAGGGTGATTGGAAGATGGGTGCAAAGCTTTAAGGCGAAGATTGTACAGACAATTTAGAACCATTTAAGCTATGGTTGTCTTAGACGAAGTCTTACTAATTTTTTTAAACTTAATTTATAAGTTTTTTTTCGGAAATATGTCTAATGTTCACAGAAGCCTAAAAAATGTTTTGCTTGATTGCTTACACATTACTTTGATTAAATAAATAAAAAATGAACTCATATATCATTCAATTTGGCCATAATTATGCAGTTTACATAGAATTTTGGGAATTTCCGAAAAAAAAAACAAATATTAGGTTTAAAAAATTGGTAAGACTTCGTCTGAGACAACCATGGCTTAAATGGTTCCAAATGGTCTGTACTATCTTCGTACCTTAAAGCTTTGCACCCATCTTCCAATCACCCTGTATATTTACCCCAAATACCTAATTACAACCTAATACACTAAACTCAAAACACTTAAACACGATCTTAAACAAACAAACAAATATTATTACTGATAAATTAATGAATCCAATGAATATTGAGCGAACAAAATGCAAATTAACTACATAATGGAAACAAATTATACGGTTAATGCGGTTACGTCAAAATAACAAACATACATTGACAAAGTCAATCGAATGATGATATGCTGTCCAATGTCCGAACTCCGAACCAAACGCATTACGAAATTCAACGAGAACAACCGAATTACGAGCTCTTTCTCGTTCACGCGCAAGCGTTTTCTACTACTATCCCTATCCGGCGCGGATCGACTTACCTGGCTGCTAAGAAACCGAGGTGTCACGTGAGCGAAAAGTCACCATGACGGACTTTATTTTCTAAAGAAATTGAATTCACGATAAGTCGGACGCACCTATGAGTTATTTTAGAGCGAAATGTTTTGTTGTTGGGATATAAAGTCAAAAAAACTAATGTAGGCGTTTTGTAATGTTTTAATTTGATGGTGTATCAAATACATAGAGTGGGATTGTTCAATTACGATAGAGTGGTTGTGTTCCAAATTTCCTAAGGGAAGCCGGTAAGAATCGGGTTGTTTGAACCCGCCGATAACATCTTCAATTTGATTTAAAGTTAGAATTTCTCAATTTAAAATTAGAACACGCACTTAATTTGTAAGTGGAACTACAAATTGGCATCCACAGATACGTTTTCTGATCTATTTGTTTACAGTTTCATTAGATACTTTTGGAACAGACCTTACAACTGAAAGTTTCGATTGTTTTATTCTTACCTCAATATTAGTTGCAGTCTTAATTTCTTCGAAAGAGAGACTGTCTCCGTCGTTGAAGAGCAGGAGACAGAGCGCTTGAAACAGTGACACCTGGAGCTCTTTGTTACCCTGAAATATTACACGTATTTTTTTTTATTATTGCTATTTAGCGTAGTAGAAAAACATAAGAGAAACTGCTAAACAAATACCTATTTTATTTATTTTTTTTAAATGTTTTATTAATCTCTATTTGGTAATCTTTTGGAATTAAAAACCTGTTTAAAAAAACAAAAAAAACTGATGGAAAGCAACACTATTCCCGTGTGACAACGGAAAAAAAACACGGTTTCTGTGGGAATCTCAGGTGAAACCACACACAAGGGGGTAACCCCTTGTGTGTGGTTTCACCTGAGATTCCATTCAAAAATATCAGTGTACGGCACCTGTGTGAAGTGCGCGCGCAGCACGCAGTGGCCCAGCGTGGCCTGCCACTGCAGCTTGCGGCCCGAGTGCTTGGCGAGGTAGAACTTGCTGAAGTGGTACCTGTGTGAAGTGCGCGCGCAGCACGCAGTGGCCCAGCGTGGCCTGCCACTGCAGCTTGCGGCCCGAGTGCTTGGCGAGGTAGAACTTGCTGAAGTGGTACCTGTGTGAAGTGCGCGCGCAGCACGCAGTGGCCCAGCGTGGCCTGCCACTGCAGCTTGCGGCCCGAGTGCTTGGCGAGGTAGAACTTGCTGAAGTGGTACCTGTGTGAAGTGCGCGCGCAGCACGCAGTGGCCCAGCGTGGCCTGCCACTGCAGCTTGCGGCCCGAGTGCTTGGCGAGGTAGAACTTGCTGAAGTGGTACCTGTGTGAAGTGCGCGCGCAGCACGCAGTGGCCCAGCGTGGCCTGCCACTGCAGCTTGCGGCCCGAGTGCTTGGCGAGGTAGAACTTGCTGAAGTGGTACCTGTGTGAAGTGCGCGCGCAGCACGCAGTGGCCCAGCGTGGCCTGCCACTGCAGCTTGCGGCCCGAGTGCTTGGCGAGGTAGAACTTGCTGAAGTGGTACCTGTGTGAAGTGCGCGCGCAGCACGCAGTGGCCCAGCGTGGCCTGCCACTGCAGCTTGCGGCCCGAGTGCTTGGCGAGGTAGAACTTGCTGAAGTGGTACCTGTGTGAAGTGCGCGCGCAGCACGCAGTGGCCCAGCGTGGCCTGCCACTGCAGCTTGCGGCCCGAGTGCTTGGCGAGGTAGAACTTGCTGAAGTGGTACCTGTGTGAAGTGCGCGCGCAGCACGCAGTGGCCCAGCGTGGCCTGCCACTGCAGCTTGCGGCCCGAGTGCTTGGCGAGGTAGAACTTGCTGAAGTGCTCCTGGTGGCGCGTGAGCTCGGCCGGCAGGCGCACCTCGACGGGCGGGTAGGTGGGCCAGAAGCCCATCGTCAGGATGTACACGCTGAGCTCCAAGCCTCCGCCCTCCTGCGACGCCGCTAAGTGCTAAATACAAACATTTATTATGTCGCACACACAACACGGTTATGGGGGGAAATATTGCTCGGCTGGTGCTATGGTTCGTTCCGTGAGATCTTCAGCTGGTCTCCACTCAAAAAATCTCTGAAAATATCTCAACATGCAAAAATTCATTAGAAAATCCTTTCAAACCAGGGCTGCCAGATAGTATAATTGGATACAAAATCTGTATGATCAATTGGGTCACGTTGCGTAGCTTGCTTGTATAGCAGATTGCCTTGTATAATTGGATACGAGACGTATGCCACATCCAGTAATACTTTAGGGGCATGAAGAACAGGGTGTAAAGTTCACTCATCCACCATAGAAAAGGGAGGATCCTCCGACCAGACGGGTGTTGTGTCTGGCGGGCCGACTGCCCGACTGTTGATGTCGGATAGTCTTATATCTATGTCGTTCGCGCGGTAAACTCTAATTGCGCGATGAAGGATTTGTGTGACGTCATGTCTTTGATGCGTAGTTAGTATGTGGCGGTGTAACCGCTACAATACATCTACTTTTACTTTAGATCCGTGTTTACTTGGTTAGTGATTAGTTGATATTTACTTTTTTTATCACTACCTTCCTTTATTTATCTTACCTTTTGTACGCTCTAAAACATTTTATGAGTGAATTATTGTTAATTCTTAATGAGGAATATAAGATTAAGAATTCAAATGTTAAGTAAAACTTACGTTACTATCCGACTGCTTATCGGTTACGAGCAAACTTTTTTGAACTTTCTTTTGCAATTTTATATCTATCAATCTAATCATTTCGTATAATTTCTGGGACTCAACGGTATAATATAAATTGGCTCTACTGGCAACCCTGTTTAAACACCCGCAACTTACGTGGATTCGTACATACTTGCTTATACGTAATATTAATGTCTTTGGAGAGCTCCATGTCCTTGAACATGCCCTCCAGCTTGCACGTGAAGCCTCCGCCGCACTCCTGCTTCAGTTTACTTAACATCGACTTCTCTGCGTCCACCGATGCCGACTTGCCGACTAGCAGCCTTTTGGCGAGGTCCTGCAAAGGAAGAAAGAAATTGTTACTTTGTGAAAAGTCAGGCCTACATAACCGTTCAAGGAATATTATTTGTATGAATCGTAAGAATATAGCTAGAAGGAGCATAAGTTTGTACGCGTTGACGATGTGTAAATGCACGTACACTTCGCTAGCGACTTAAACGCGATTGTATTGGAAATATGTCACGTTTGCGTAGCGTTACATTGTGTCAACACGCCTACGCTGTATCAACACTCGAAGAAAAGGCTCTCTAGAATTAACTTACAGGGGCTAAAAATTATTATATCTGTGTATAAACACTTTTTAAGGTTCCCTACCCGTAGGGTGTCAAACGGAACCCTATTAATATGCCTCCACTGTACGTCCGTCTGTCTGTCAGCAGGCTGTATCTAATGAACCGTAAAAGGTAGACAGTTGAACTTTTCACTGATTTTGTTTTCTATTGCCGCTATAAAAAAAAGTTAAAATTTAAAAGGGTCCCAATGGAAACACGTTTTTATTTTACTAATTTGAAAAACGTAGTGTTAAATATTGTACGTTCGTACGGAACCCTTCGTGTGCGAGTCCGACTCGCACTTGGCCAATATATAAAAAAAAACATTATGGCTTGCATACAGTCGTTGCCTTGGTAAAAAATCCCAAGATATTTTACTTTTTGTCTAACATTGACGTGCTATAAGTGTATAGTACCCTGTAAATATGAAAGTCGTCAAACCTTCTTGTAGAAAGCCTCGAACACGTCCTTGCCGTGTATAAACCGGAACAACACCATGATCTTGTCTAGCAGACGTTCTAACTCCTCTTCCGTGGCCTCTTTGTTGCCCGCGCGGAGTTTCACGTCCACGAATTTGGCTGGAAAATAATTAATATATAATTATCTAAGAATAATATAGGTACTTAGAAGAACGACTTCCTTACGAAGAACGCTTTTCCATTTACTATCAAGTGTTTTAAAAAACACACATACAGCAAATATGAGAAGATGTCACCAATATCAGTAAAAGGGTTTATGCATAGCTACCAGTATTGGGCGGTCAAAACGTTTTGACCGCCCAATACTGGTAGCTTGAGAATGAATGATTTTTTTTAGTAGCATTATAGGTAGGTACAATGTAAAATAGTAAAAAAAAAAAAAAACAACGACTGTCTAGCCAAAAAACGAACTAAAAAGTAAAAAACAAGTTGTATTAGTTAATCTGTATATACAAAGCGAAAGGTCACTCATTTGCTCGCTGACTAGCTGTCGAACCCAATGACTGTCAATAACCTATATAACACCTGTTTTGGCATACTGAAGATAGACAAACCTATCTATCTATGGTTTTAACGTTCCATTAATCTGTCAGACACAATGACAGATAGAATTATACTGTCTGCCATCAATAGCGATCAGTCTTTTACTGATTATGGGTTATTGGGTTCCGCCGTAAACAGATAAATAATGAAGATTTTTGTTCACATTAGAAAATGGAGCCATACTGTCGCCATACTGATTTTTAGGGTTCCGTAGTCAAATGGCAAAAAACGGAACCCTTATGGATTCGTCATGTCTGTCTGTCTGTCCGTCCGTATGTCACAGCCACTTTTTTCCGAAACTATAAGAACTATACTGTTGAAACTCGGTAATTAGATGTATTCTGTCTACCGCATTAAGTTTTTCACACAAAAATAGAAAAAAAAAACAGTAAATTTTGGGGGTCCCCATACTTAGAACTGAAACTCAAAATTTTTTTCATCAAACCCATGCGTGATATCGTATCTACATATAGATAGGACTTCAAAAATGATATTGAGGTTTCTAATATATTGTTTTTCTAAACTGAATAGTTTGCGCGACGGACACTTCCAAAGTGGTAAAATGTGTCACCCCCCCCCCCCCCCTGTAACTTCTAAAATAAGAGAATGATAAAACTAAAAAATATATATGATGTACATTACCAGGTAGGTTTTCACACAAAAATTGGTTTGAACGAGATCTACTAAGTACTTTTTTTTTTAATACGTCTTAAATCGTAAACTATTATTAAAACATCGATCAAAGTTACAACGAACAACAAGAACTTTTATATTATGTTACTTGCTGCTACGGAACCCTTCATGGGCGAGTCCGACTCGCACTTGGCCGGTTTTTTTTACAATTTGGCAATTGCGTATGTTACTCGGGATAATGTAAGGATTCTAACGATACCCCATAAATCTAAATCTGTTCAGACATTTAAAAGTTATGGTGGAACAAAGAAGCTCACATACATACATGAACCTTGAAAACATAACCCTCATTTTGGGCTTCGCTGCAGTCGGATAAAAACAATAAACTCCTTTTTGGGCAGTCGTGTAAAAATAATCTGTAGTGAGTTAAGATATTTTTTTTTGACTCAACACATAAATTTTCATATAATTTCTGCATACAAAATATTGTAAAACATTTTAAAGGAGTATGGGGTTTCTTACCCATTCTACAAAAATACCTTTTGGAAGGGGCAACTAGAATCAATTCTGTTATTGTAAATGTTGATATTCAAAAGTGACTTTTAATGGTACTTGAAATAAATGATTTAGCATTTGTCTTTGGCACCCTGGGTAGACTAGACTCACCAATAAGTTCAGCCGGCTTGTTCTGTCTCTGGTTGATGAAGTACTCGAAGGCCTCCCTCATGGAGTAGAGGAACTTGTCGTTCCTCTGGAAGCAGGTGTTGACCACGTGATCCAGCTGCTCCTTGAACTCCAGCAGTTCTCCTACCATCGTCTTGTCGCGTTCCGGCTCTATCACTATCGTACGCCCTTTTTTCTGTAAGAAAATGACATAACATCAGACTTGTTTTCTCAGAAGGGGTAGAGGCAGACGTGTTTGGTATATCAATATTTTATAAAAAAATAAAAATGACGTTATAATTTTAAAAGAAAACCGCAAACGGGGAAGCTCATGGTCTGCATCTCACTTGATCAAGCCGAAGCTGGAAGTGAGCTTCACCCGGAATCCTCAACAACAGAGGATCAGGCTCTTACCTCTAACTGCCGAAACACAACAATGCTGTTATGGCGACAGACTTAGTTAAGATGGTGGTAGCTAGCCAGGCGGACTTAGAATAAGTCCTACCACCAAGCAAACTGAGCCGAAAATTTTGCCGCTACTGGGAATCGAACCCGGGATCTGAGACTGGTGTACTAATCACTAGACTACAGAGGCGGTTAATAATTAAATGTTTTCACATGAATATCACATATATCGGTTTGAGATTACTTTTTACTTGCTTCTCGCAACAAACAAGTAATAACACAAAATTCATTTAGCTAGCTACTTAATCTAAAGTCGTGTCTTGGTTCCTTCGTCGAAGATGTATAATACGCCCTAAAACATGTATAACAGTGATTTTGAGAGATTTTGGAGTGGGAGCTTCGTTTCAGTACACAATATTATTACTTTTTATATGGTAACGTCACTTTATCCCTTCAAATCTATACATATTATAAATGAAAGTCGCTTTTCGGGTTGGTCTGTATGACCGCGTCGTTCTTCTAAAACACGCAACTGATTTTAATGACACTTTCACCATCGTTTAGAGAATTTATTCCGGGATTTTTTTGTATCTTATACGACATTAAATGAGCAATATATATATATTTGTAATCACGTTATCGTAAACGGCTCTAACGATTTCGATGAAAGTTGCAATATAGGGGTTTACGGGGGCGAAAAATCGATCTAGCTAGGTCTCATATCTGGGAAAATTCGTTTTCTCTATTTTCACAGCCTCGAGAACGTGATACAACGTTGGTATACCATGACGATGTTTATCATTCTATTTTTACTGCTCGGGCGACCAGGTACTATGTATAATACGTTAATATTAAAGTTACTTAAGACTAAGAAATCTCGATGTTTTGTCAAGTCGTAAAAACCGTGCGAAGCAGAAGCGGGTGGGTAATATATAAAGTGGTAAATTCAAAATGATTTTATTTATTTATTTATCATAAGCACACCAACAGCACAGTCACGTCCAATTAAATTAAAATAACATCTAAAATTAGCATTTCAGTAACCATGCATATGACAGGTATGCATGACATTCACATATGAAATTTAGAGACTTTAAAAACAAAATAAAGTGTGTCTAGTAGACATAAATCTACAACACTGTAAAAATAAACCACTATGAGCTAGATTATCTTTCCAGAAGTTTCATATTACGGGCATTACTGAAGACACCTCTGTATCACGGGTACCTACTAGATCAGGAGACAGTTTCAATTGAAAATGTAACACTTTATTATGACCCAAACCCATAGCCCAATGTATTTTGTTTTCATATTTCGCAATAGTTCCTGCCGGGGGTTGTCTTTGGGTGCACTTGCATAGTGCATACAGGGATAATCGTAGGTTGGTGCTTCATTCCATTTAAAGTTGTCTAAGGGCGGTTGTCTGGTTCGGCCCCTCGTACGCCTTCCAATGGTCCGGGACCCAGTACGCGTAGCACAACCGACCACCAAAGAACGGGTTTTGTCGTTAGAAGAATATACAAAATGGCAGATTGTGATCATGCATCTTTCATTTTGTCTATTCTTCCGTCGACAAAACCCGTTTCTTTGGTGGTCATGCTACGCGTGCTGGGGTTCCGAGATAATTATGTTAATGATTTTATTATTACTGACCTTAATATAAGCGTTGAAGTGATTACAAAGTTCGATGAGCCCGTCCTTCACGCGGCTGAAGAGCCCGTACAGCGTGGTGAGGTCCGCGAGCCGCGGCCCGTCCATCAGCGCCTCCAGGCCTTTGCCCAGGATGCCTGTCAGGTGCTCGCTCAGGAGTTGGCGCTCTATTGTGTGGATTAACTGCCATCTGAATATAGAGAAAATATGCTAAGTACACCAGCTGTTCCGTATACTGTGACCGTGTAGATATTGTTGAGGGTTCCGTAGTGAAATGAAATTGTTTATTCTGTACATAGGATATCGGAATCATAATCACACAAAAAAATATTAAAAATAAGCTAGATGAGTTCGGCGTTTCCTATCTGACTACTTTGAGAAGAAAGGCCGAAACAAACTCAGAGGTCGCAGTCTCTTTTAAAGTCCAGACATAATCTTGGTCAGGCCATATGAAGGACCATGTAGATTAGTGTCTGAAATGGTCTTTTGAGGAAAGAACCACACTGATTTGAGTGCACCTGTCCAGTCAGTACAAGCATTTGTCAGTAATCGTGGAGCTCAACTCAGAACTTAAGGAGCTCAAGTCGACGAACAATACCAAAAAAAGGACTTTTGGGTAGGCCGCATCAACTACTCAAACTGCCAGACCAACATTAAAACTAACTGAGAAAGTAAAAAATTAAAGAAGAAAAAAATATCCACATAGGCCTCACATTCACAGTAATTAAAACAATAATATATTACTTTACAAAGTAATCATGTCATTTTGTACATAATTTTCCACAATGTCAATTTGTATATTTTGTTGATTTTACATAATAATTAAAATGTCAAGTTTTGGTTTTACCACAAGGCTTAGCAGAGCGAGCAGCTCAGTCCCAAGCTTTATTATCTTCTAAATAATCTGAAATTTTATAATACCCTTTTTTTCAAAGTTTGGTTTTAAAACGAGCTTTTAAATCGTTTAATGGGTAAGTTTCGAGTGTCAATGGGAAGTGTATTGTAAAAGCGTTTACATTGACCCATGAACGAGTTGCCTACTCTGTGGAGACGTGTGCGATGTACAGTAAGGTTTTTACAGTTAAATTTGATATATATTTTTGTGTACATCCAATTGGTTTTCAAAAATATATTGTATACGGAGTATAAAAAAAATAGTTTGGGTAGGTACCTCCACGTAAAGTGGGGATGATATTTGTATCTCGTATGTCCCACGGTGTGGACTATCGTTGGTCCGTTCAAAATATTGTGGGTCTGTTTTTCGATTCAGGGATCCGTTTGCGTAATATTAAGCTTTAAAGTGCAAATTTTTGTAAAGTGTGCCCCCCTTCCCCCCCGCGCCAGCTAAATGGTTGTTTTAAGATGTGAAAATATTCACGGTAGTAGTATAAATAACGAAATTAAAAGTAACCGAGTAATAGTCGACCTACTTACATTTTGCAGTTGAAATGTTTAAGAGAACATGTTTTTCAACTGCAATGTTAAGTTTGTTTTTGGGATAAATTCATCCCAAATACGGAACTATTGTGCGTGTTCCGCACAATGGTCACACGCACACGCACTTGGCCGGTTTTTTGTATGAAACCGCAGGTATAGAAGTTTCCGTCATTTTTGCGGATGGAAAATTCCGTCGGGCACAGAGCTTGTTACAATAACTTTGTACTTACTTAGTGGATGGGTCTAGATAGTGCAGCAATCTTTCATTCTCCTCCTTTAGCCTCTTCTCAACATGTGCGAGGTACTGCGGCACGGCTAGTTCGCGCATCAGTCGTTGCCCCTCCGCCGCGTAGAGGCGCTCCGTCGCTTGGAGGAACCTGCGGGTAAATACGTGCAGTTAGGAGGTGAACGACTAAGTGGGTAAGTATGTTGTATTACAACACTCATTTTGACCATTCATTGTTCTATAACAGGAGTCACCAAATGGAGGACCGCGGCCCGGATCCGGTAAACAACTAAACAGTAATATTTATTACTAACATTTAATTTAAAAATAATAACTATAAGTACTCCAGAGTGATAGTTCAAAGTGAAATGTCATTTTTCATATTTATTAATATGAATGACTTACTTTGTTATTTTTGTTCATTAGGTACATAATATTTAATTAATAAAGAAAATATTCAGTTTTCTTTTCGTTTTTTAAATGTTGATTGCAAGACCGCGTCCTTCACATTATTTTTAAAAGCAGACCCCCAATGAAACTAATTGTGTTCCCTGTTATATAATATCCATGGAATTCCATAATAATCTGTTCAGGGTCGCTACTACGAGATGAATCCATGAAAAACTAAGTTTTCTAGTTCATTGTCACCAGTTCTATATGCGATAATCTAGTGTTGCCGACAGAAAAATAGTAAGAATTAAAAACAATCTAAACGTAACACTAAAATTATATCTACTATGAAAATATAACAGAATTCATCATGAATAATATACAAATATTTCTACTAATCCTGTATCTGTTTTTGCTAAACTTCTGCGAATTTCATCACAATTTATGTTATTTAAAATAGCTTTCTTAATATGATCGTTATACCGATACGCTCGTGTTTAGAATAACGCGGATAGTGGGCGAGGCAGTTCGTGAATGCGACGCGTGATCAGCTCATGAATTAGGGCTCTGTCTTGTTAGTGCTTGGATAATTTCGAAACTCACACGTGTCTGAGAGTGGAACAATAAACAGGCTTTAAATAATGGATCTTCTAAAAGGCTACCTTAAACTTTGCAGAGACAATTTTTTATGACACTGCATCAATTTGTTTTGAATTATTTCCCCTTTTTTGCAGACTACATCATTTAATCAATGTTACCTACGTTTTCCAGTAGCTTATAGCTAAGACTATCATTTTTTTTTCCTACTAAAGAATACGCACACACAGAGTTGCGGACCCTTCATTTACTCTATGAAAACAGACACATGCAGCAAATAATCCCATTGCTACTTGTTCTAAAGGAATACTAACTTGTGTTCAAAAGCATCCTGATAGATCTGCAGATCGGAGAGCATTCTGAGCAGCGACTTGAGCAGCGATATATCGACGGCATCCCCGCCGCGCTCCCGCTCGATCAGCGTCAGTAGCCCGTCCACCGTGCGCGTCTGAACTAACGTGTTCATTGCTATGTGGTGCCGAAACAAGTCTAGACCCATGTCCCTGAAATAATGCTTTTAACATTAAAATAACACTTCGACTAAATACTCCGAGAGGGTGGATAGAGCATGCATCCACATTAATAGGGGAAAGCCATTAACTAGCTTATAAGTAGTTTAATCGACTTCCAAAAAGCCGGGGATTCTATGTTCGACTTTATGTATTATTTTTGTTTGGTCATTGATATTTTCGTCAATTGTGGACAGATTTTGAAAATTCTTTTATTTGGTACAGTAAGCTTGCGCGGTGGCCCCATCTAAATTTTATTAACTTTGCTTGGGTAGTTTTTGAGTTAGCTTCAATAATAGGTATTTAACCTACTTAGTCTATGTGGATGATGTTACAATAAGTTGCTGTCACTGATGTGGATGGTCTTATAAAAAGTTGCTGTCACTGATGTGGATGGTCTTATAAAAAGTTGCTGTCACTGATGTGGATGATGTTATAATAAGTTGTTGTCACTGATGTGGATGGTGTTATAAAAAGTTGCTGTCACTGATGTGGATGGTGTTATAATAAGTTGCTGTCACTGATGTGGATGATGTTATAATAAGTTGCTGTCACTGATGTGTATGATGTTATAAAAAGTTGCTGTCACTGATGTGGATAATGTTATAAAAAGTTGCTGTCACTGATGTTGATGATGTTATAAAAAGTTGCTGTCACTGATGTGGATGATGTTAAAAAAAAGTTGCTGTCACTGTTAAGGTACCATTCCGTACCCGACCGCAGGAGGCAGAAACGATTAGTTGGTGGTTTCTATGTTTTTTTTTAATGAAATATTTTTTTTTTTATTGCCCCTAATCTGAAAAAATCAAGTATGTCAAAAAATCATAAATAAATAGTTACATCACCGTGTGCAAGGATATAACGGTAATTCTCTCTCGCTCCGGAGATATAAGCATTAGCTCCATACATTATTGTTATTGCAAAATAATTAAAGTTACTAATTTGCCTACCAGATTGTATCCTATGATATATTTATGCATAATATGTGCTATTAGAAGCCATTTCAAGCAAAAAACCGACTCTTTAAATTTAAGCCAATGCCTTTGCGAGCCTTTTTTCGATCCACAGTGCGACGTGTCGCCGCCACATGACGCCGCGACACGTCGCCTGCAGTTGCCGTCTGCGGTCGGGTACGGATTGGTACCTTTATTTACATAGCAGGTAGTGGTATTCGAATTTGTGTGGGGTAGGTAACACATTTAAAAAGTGAAACATACAACATTGTCACAAAAAAATAAAAACAGCTTTATGAAAAGATCCAATAAAACTTTCCCGACCTGGGAATTGAACAGGATCCCACGCTTAGAGTCGCGCTTGCGACCACTAGAGCAAAGGGAAAGAAATCGACGAAAGTAACACATGACAATGAATAGCTTTTTCATTTATCACGTAGGCGCATCCCTATTATTTGGGATAATCCGGCCATTGGTGGCGAACAGCAGGTATGATTGTCTTTTTTATTTCCCAGATTGGTGTAGGCACAATTTCTTTGATTAAATAATTATGCGCACTCCCAAATAAGCTTATAAAAAAATCTGTGAATGAATGAAAGGGAATTTAAACATCAAATGATGAATCTGAATAATATATGAGATTAATTGAATTTGCTTACATTTGAGGGATAAATTATTTTGATAAAAGAAAGTATCAATCCGTTATACGCGAAATGAAATATTACGTCAACATTTGTGGAGTTATTTTTTATTCACCATTTGATGCACATTTTGCAACATTGTTACATGCGAAAAGCTGCACATTTCCCAGAGTTTTGTGTGTTAGCTATCTCATAAAAACTGTCGTCTGTATTAGGTAAACAAAAAAGTCTCACCATATAGAATGTATGCTAGGATTCTGCAGTACATAGGTGCGGTCAAGGTAAAGGAAGATGCTGCGGATCATAATCATCTGGCGGCAGTGAGCGCGCCAGCAGTCGTCCATGCGCTTCAGGAACACCTGCCGATCCATACTCTCCGACAGGAACTGCTCTATATTGGCCTTTACGTGGGCTTCCACCAAGTTTGTGAGGTTCACGTACAGCTGAGATGCCATCTGGATAACGCAAGTTAATTTTAGAAGTGTTTTTATTTTTGTAATTCAAATATCAAATACATATAGAGGTTTTATAAACGTCACTTGTAAGTTGTAGGTAAAAAAAAATGGTGAAGCAGATGTTATTCAGGTATGGCTATAAAAAAAGGCGATCGGATACTAAATAGTTCATACACAGAGCAGTAAGAAACGTCCGTGATAGTATAAAACAAATTCGCTTTTCGTATTCGAATGGCAATCGTGGACTGCAGCTGAAAGTCAGCGTCAGATGGTGACCTTGTGTTGTCATCTGACATTATGCTGAACTGGGCCCTTTTGGCATTAAAAGCATTGTTTTCTGTTATTTATAGTTTTTGCTGTAATGATAGTAAACGCATTTTTGTTTATTCTTTTCGTATCTCTCTGTCTGCTTAATTCTTTTAAACTACACAATTGATTTTGACGTGGTATTCGCCTTCATTTACAGAATGTATTCCGGAAGGTTTTTGTCTGATCTAAATCTCGATGTTTTGAGATGTCGCCACATCAGCCTTATGCAGCAGAGGCACGTCCCTAGTTTAAAATATTTTGTAACGCATGCTGGATAAACGGAAAGAAAAGTCATCACCCAATTTTTTTTAGTGTAAGTTAATAAAGTTTTGCTGTATTTACAATTATTATTATTTTTTACTGTCAGCCTTGTACTGTTAAATGTATTTAATTCCTAAAAATCAATTTTAGTAAATGCCAAATATTTTTATTGCAAATCACAGTAACAATATTGTTAAAGTTTTGTAAATTCTGAAAAACATAGGTACTTCAATTTTCTAAGAAAAGTTATTGTGCGTTTTCAAGTTTTCTTATTTAGTAAATTTATGCAAAATATTACACAGCTTGAGTAATATTTTATTTTAAATATTTATTACCAAGTTACCTAAGAACAAAAAAGAAAATTTATTTCATAGAGTATTTGTTATCCTCGGATTAAGAAAAATTACCAAATTATTGTCAATTTTTCTCTCCATGTATAATGTGGATACTAAAATACTTGAAACATGCTGTTTATGACCAAAAATTCACCACCATAATTACAGCCTATAGATTTGTTTAATCTTCTAAAAAAAAGTAATACGGAAGATAAAATATTTCCATTTCCAATCCTGGACTTAATTTAATATAGTCTGAAATCCCCAATCCAGCTTGAGCAAGCTTGGTGATCAATGCCTTCTGTTTATGAGAAGAGGCCTTTGCCCTGCAGTTGGACAATAATTAGCTAGTTATTACCTCGGGGAAACGAGGTGATATTTATATGTGTGTATTAACAAGTCGTAATAAACACGTGATTAGTGTATTTATTGAGTGTATCAAAACATCTGTGGCCCTAGTTTTCAACATCATTCAGTTGTACTTGGTGAATGGTTCATATTTATGTACTCTCTCATCTAGAACTGGGTTTATAAATAGCATATTTGAAACTAGTAGAAGTAGTAGTATGAAAGCAATTTGCAATCGAATTTTTGTGTTGATTCAGACAAAGATGTAAGAATTCAACAACCTTTTTTTAGGGTTCCGTACCTCACAAGGAGAAAAGGGAACCTTTATAGGATCACTTGTGTGGCTGTCTGTCTGTCACAGTCAATTTTCTCTGATGTAATAGGTAATACGGGCTGGTTTCCGCAACTCCACGTCAAATCGCGTATTTTGCGTATGGGTGGAAAAAATTGGCCATTCGATCCACCCCAGCTCCTCAAAGAAGGCCAGCAACACCTTGGTGTTACTGGCAATCTCTACTCTGATGTAATGGATAAGTTGAAATTTGGTACACAAATGATTTTTTGGAAAATAAATGATTTTGTATCAGGAGGTCACTTTTCAGGGGACAATAAAAAAAACCGGCCAGATGCGTATCATATGTGTATAGGCAACTATGGTGTAGAATTGTTGCAGTAATGAAATTAAAAGCTAAAACATTATGAGAGTAAGATTGTTTGGTTCTAATAATTGGAAGGCAAACATGATACCTAGAAGTATTTCTAGAAAATTCTTTTGAATGCAATTTAAGACGTGAAGTACCTATCATTAGACTTGATTTTTTAAAGCAACTCATACATATTGAATTTGTAATATTTATAGTATTGTATGTTTATTATGTTATAGTTGATGTATATTTGGACAGTAAAGACTTAATTTCATTTACTATGCTGAGAAACTAACAGTCAAAAATCTTTGACAAGCATCTTGGTTGAGTAGTAATTTTTATATATGCAAATGTTTTACAGCTTTGCAATATTGAAAAAGAACATTACTAGCTTGTGTGGAGTATCAACTAGCAGATTTTATTGCCTATCAACAATTTGATGGTTTTGTGGCTGGTGTTCTTTATCGTCACAACCACAAACATATAAAATATTCAAATAATTTCGTGCAATATGTTGCTAAAATTTTGTCATTACTTTAAAGCTGACTTCAGACCTGATATGATGTTGTTGTGATTATTTTGCAACAATGTTGATGTTGTGAATTATTCAACAAAATAATGTCTAGTTTCCAAATGTTGTCATCTAACATGCACACAGATGGTTGATAGCAATCATTTCACTAGTAGGGCTTCCAGCATGTTTGTGAACTTCACCTTGTGACTGCACATGTTCTCCACCGCCTGATACAGCTCCTCCAGCGAATACGCGATCGCCTTCGACGTCTGGATGGCGATCACCGCCTCCCGTAACTTGCTCCATGTCGTCTCCTGATAGTTCTCTGGAAGGTTCGGCTTACCTAAAAGCAATACCCAGCCATTACCTCTGCAGATGTCAAATAGGTTATAATCATGACGACTATGATAATAGCGTAAACACACTTTTAAAATTCTTTATAACCAATTTCTTCGTCGTTGCACCAGGCTTGTTCATTGATGACGACGTCAACTTTACCGTCCCATTGGAGTTGGGAGTCAGCAAAGAAAAGTTCGATTTCTTCTCATTGGTAATCATTTCGTCGGATTTTGTTCTTTTATTATTGCACTGTTCGCTGCTGGTGTGAAGAGAGCGTTTTCTATTCTGATTGTTTCCACCCTCCTCGGCCAAAACTGGCGTTTTAGCTATGCCCGACATAAGAAAGCATCCTATGGCCGCAGCCACAGCACTAAATATTACGATTAATCTTAATTAATTAGAAAATACAAATAAAAATAGAATCAATCAGTCGGTAGTTTACTAGAATCACCACCATTAGGATGAGTTTTACAATTTTATTGATAGGGGGCGCACATGTAAACAAAACGTCAATTGGCACGCAACGTCAAATAAGTATAGAAATGGTGCGTTCGTTTCTTAGACCATTACAGAATGGTCCTAGGGTTCGTAAATAATTAGGGATTACAAAACAGTGAATTAAAAAAAAACACTGCTCACCCAAAAACATACTACTGTCCTTTCACAGTTATTTTACCTCTGATTTTGCGACACAGTAACCTTTATTCTCGTCGCCATACATAAGGTTTATATCAGAGGTAGGATAAAATTACGAATATGAACTGTAAAACTGTAGTGGACTACTTATAATGCAAGTATTACAACATAGTTGATCACATATCTAGGTATTTCATATTACTAGCAACACTAAGAACGGAAAACTTAGTACAGCGACATCTAGCGCGGACTATTCGTTTTACAGAATCAAAGTTCTTAACTGATGCAATAGATAGCGCTCGTGAACGCGCTCACAGCACAGGCACACGCACGTACTCGCTCAACGTCAAAACCACAAAAATCTATATTTCTTTATTTATGTATATTTATTTGTGTTTATACCACAAACTTCTTCTTCCTTGGTTAGGTGGCGAGTGGTAGCCAGTGCACCCTAAGTTGGATTGAAAATGCAAAGTCCCTACCACCACCTCCGAATAGGGTAGAAAACGCAAGAGAGATGCAGGACTATGGCTAAGGGGTTGGGTTTAGAGACTTGCTGCCTCGCTGGACGAAAAGTGAGGATATTAGGGGGTTCTAGGGGGTTTTCTGATACCTATGCAACATACTTTTCTTGTCGGAGACGCCGTTTTATTAAAAAAAAATCATAATTTTTAGGTTAGTTTTGTGAAGGAACGCAAGTTCTGCTTTTTTTAAAATACTTAACACATTATTGTTTACAAATAATGTGAATCAAAATTTACAAAAAGAAAATTTAACAAATTTAAATATAGTGTAGGTTAAGATTTTATTTTACTTACTACGTAGACAGAACTTAGCCTCAGAACCGACACGGGGCACCCCGACCCCACGTAGTCTTTTGGTCCCTACCCCTAGTGTTTTTATAAAGGCGGGAGCCAGAAGCTGGAGGGAGCTCCTGAGTGGAGTAAGCCACACGAGGCCAAGCAGAGCGAAGGGGGAGGTGGCGATGCGAAGGTCGAGTGTGTTGTAGCGACACTCAGGGGTGACCGAGAGCTTTTGGCGGGAGCACACCCGGAGTCCGACTCAGTACACAGTACAAAATCATACAAACAAAATAATTTCCAGTATGGAAAATGATGCGGGACTACATCTCCCACCCACATTTGCCCTCCCCCTCTCTCCTGAACCTCCCAGAGCCTTCAGAATACACGTTTTCTATTTCAAGACTACTGCATACAACAAAAAAATATTTAAAAAAAACTATACGTTTCCGGCGGGGGAAATGAGGGGGTATGGCATACACCCTACCGCCCATCCGCTCCACCCCCAACCCCCACCCCCTATTGAGGCAGCACGTTTCTAAACTTTAACCCTGGTTAGACTACTTTAAATATTTGTACTTACTCGCAAAAAAAGGTTAGATTCCTTTTGAAATCATTGGTTAGATTAGGTTAGGTTGCAACTCTACGCATGAGCCGAGTGAGCGAAGCAAACGGTGCCTGGGTGCCGCGGTAGCGGCCGGAGTGCCAAAAACGACTAGAATATAATAGAAAAATAGTTATTTGTTATACAAGAGTGCAAAGTTGCTTTTTAACCGCGTGTTCAATTTTGATGACCGAGCAAGCGAAGGATTCTAAAATTGAATCACGAGCGCAGCGAGTGATTCAAAATTAGAATCCTGAGCGTTAGCGAGGGAATCAAAAGAGCACGAGGTGAAAAATCTTTGCACTCGAGTGCAACACGTAACTTTTCATTCCACCTCAGCGAGGAAATGACTAAATGCAAAAAAAAAAAACGTTTACAATCACAAGATAGGTACACTTTTATTTCAGTTTAGGTATTAATTACTACATTATGACAGGTAAGTATTACAGAATAATCTTTAAATTATAACAAAATAATACTAAGGTATAATTAAGAAAATTTTAAAGTAACGTTGCTACAGTTATTTAAATTGAGTGTAATATTTTTGTTTGGTACTGTAATATTGGTGTTAGTCACTTGTGTACTGTTTTTCGGTAAACTATCTGTCATACTTAATAGTTGTACCGATTCATCGGATTCCCTTGGCGTGAATGTTGGAGAGAGAGGGAGATGGTTAGGTGTTTCATAACGGCTTATTTTTGATGTAGAAGGGCCAGTACAAGGATCCGATTGAGGCTCTTTCAGTGTAATGGCTCCTACGATGCCTTCACATATTTTAGACTTATTTTGGATGGAATCCTCTATGTATCCCTCTACAACTGCATTGGACTTCCAGCCTCCGTGGCGCTTAAGGGACAGCAGATCAGCTCCGGAATCAGACAAAAGTGTGGCTGAAGTTCGTCGGAAACAATGACCCGTGTACAACAGGGGTTCTGGAAGTTCAAGAAATGTTGCTATTTCTCGTGGGATACTGCCAATTTTATTAGTACCCATAGGCTGTCTAACACACTTTCCATTGCGATACTGTAGAAAAAATCGATTGATTGGAGTGTTAGGCGGGCGTAAGGCTTGATATTTCTCAACAATCGTTACGTATTCCTTGCGAATGACGAAGTTGCGGTCTCTTTTTGTCTTTGTATTAGGTAAATTAATTAATAGTAAGTCATCTGAATGTTTCTCAATGTTTTTGACATTAAGTTGTGTTAGTTCATTAGTTCGACATGCTCCGTTTATTCCAATAATAAGAACAACCTGTAACGTAAAGAGTATTGTAGTAGATAAATGAATAAAATTGATATGAACGCATAATAGGGATGATGCCTGGGTCAAAAAAAAGAAATTCTATTTAGTCCGTCAATCAGATAATAATAAAATATTAGACACGTATTTTTTGCTTTATCATATTAATGAAAAATTACTTAGATACAACGCATTAAAGTTGGGGAGTGGGGGTTGATACGTCACAAGTATGGATAAAATCTACATACAAGTGACGTCATGGCACATTATAACTCAATGTATCGCCGTAATCTTTTGATAACGTAAAAAAAGAAAAAATACGTGTGCGTTATTTTTTCATAATCTACATTACGGACTAAAAACATTTTTTTAGTCATCATCCCTATTATGCCTATCAACATCTACTAAGTATACTATTTAATTGAGATTAATATACTTAAGTAGATACTGAATGTGCAACTGACTTACTTTTGCCGCCAAATATACGGAATCGGGTGCTTCGTTAAGAAACTTTTCAATATCAGATACTGTGAAAACCTTCGATTTTTTTGGTTGATGACCAGATGAGGCTCTTTTTAAAAATGCCACTAATTTAGGATAGGTATCGATATGTTTGTCTTTTTTCATCTTTATTGTTGCTTTTAGCATCGAATACGTACTCCATAGAGTGCTTGCTTTCTTGTTCTCGGATAATTCTATAAAATATGCCAGCAAAACGTTTTCTGAGAAAGTTTTGGCTCCTTTTGCTAGTCGCCACGTGTTGAACATATCGTACTGTTTTAAATACTTCTCGCGTGATTGTTGAGGGAGAAAGCTCATTTGCGCATTATTAACAGTTTCAGTCAATTCTGTTGGCGTCAAGCAAACTTCCTCGTCGCTAGAATCACTCATTTTAGTTTTTTCACTTGTTTTCAAGTTTCTTGTTTTTAATATACCTAAGGTTTAACAATGACGTGAAAAAATGCCGCGTAAAGAACCGCGTACAAAGCAAATTGAAAAAGAACACCAAGAAGGTTCCGAGTCTGAGTTTTTAACAAATTTAAAAAAAGTTGTATGATATATTCGGCACCATAGAGGTAGCAGTAAATAGGTTTAATGTTTTTTTTAATTCACAAACTTAGTGCACACGATGTTCTAAATTCAATTTACTTTATCCTCTAGAGAATAAAAACGGCTTTTCCACTCAGATACTGAAGATTAAAAATACTCTTTCCGAGATGGTGGGATGAAAAAATAATTTAGTAGGTTTAAAAGAACTTCAGTTCTTGGAAATTGCAACCATGATCACTTTGTGACTGGTTTTTTTATTTTTATAAAATTATATTTAGTTTATAGGATACTACTTACCTACGTGATTTTTCCAGGGGAGGTGAGGGAACAGGGCCCGCGATTCTCCATACAAACGTATTCCCCGTTTTTCTTCCTGAATAATGCCTCTAGAGCTGTCATTTTTTTTTGTATAAAATCAGGGTCTCTATAGGCATGTCCCTGTCATTTCCTTTTTTTCAGCAATTAATAAGTAAGGAAACTATGACCCTCCAAAAATTACAAAAATGCCCCTTTTTTACTGCCGTGATTAGAGGACTACCAGACTAATTCGGAAAAGTTTTTAGCATAAAAGAAAATAATCAGAACCTAGACATACTCTTTCTTAAAATTTTAGGTAATGTAAAAAATTATTAAATCGGCTTAGTTTTCGAGGAGAAAAAAGGAGAATGCCAAACGTCGTTTTCGTCAAAAATTTTGTGATATAATCGATCTGAGCTGCAGTTGTCCCTATCGCACTTTACGGGATTTAACTCGGTTTTTCGGGCGCAGCGCGACGGCAATAGTTTCTTCAAATACCTATTTTTCAAATTCCTTGCAGCCCCTGTTCCCTCTTAAATATTTGCGGAATAAGTTGTTTGTAAAATAAATAGTAGGTATACGAAACGTTGGTTGTAAATTAAAAATTTGTCAATTGTGTTTTGGTGAAACATTAGTGAACCGAATGATTGATTGACCTACCTACTTACTCAGCGCCTCTGAGTAGGTACCTAATTCATTCTGTTACATTATCTACATCTACACCATAGATATCCACAGTATCTCTGCCGTAGCATATCTTGAAGAGCCAACATTAAAAACTTTTTCACAAAAAATAAAACCGACTTCCAAAAAAAACACTACAAAGTGAAAAATAACTTTGTTTTCGGAAGTCGGTGTCTTTGGGGTTTTATTTTCGTTTTTTTGCCACCGACTTCCGAAAACAAAGTTATTTTTCACTTTGTAGTGTTTTTTTTGGAAGTCGGTTTTATTTTTTGTGAAAAAGTTTTTATTTTTCACTTTTTAGTTGTGGTACCTACACAAAACCCCCACAATAATTTGAATACCTAATTTGTAAATTACAGTGACAGGAAACCATTACCTGCTTTGTAAATTACAGTGACAGGAACTATTAGAATATCGTCCACATATACTAGGTGGGAAAAATACGTATTATTGAAGCTAACTCAAAAACCCCTCATCAGATCTTGATCAAATTTATATGGGACCACTTCTGAAGTATGCCCTACCAAACAAAAAAATAATCAACAAAATCAATTCATAATTGGCGGAGTAATCGCGTAACAAACATACAAAAAAAAAAAAAAAAAAAAAAAACATACAGCCGAATTGAGAACCTCCTCCTTTTTGAAGTCGGTTGAGAATGAATATTGGCAGTTTAGTGGAAATATGAAATGGATCTTCTTAGCGTGTAATCTAAATAGGGTCGGCCCAGAATTTGGCAACGAGTTTTGCACCTTCTGTAGCGTCCATCAGTTACTGTAACCTGCAGCCGGACACACTGCATACGATATTAAGTATCTCACTGTTTGTGGAAAAGCACCGCATTACCATTACAGGGCAGAATCTGTACCCTAATTACGTAATGCAAAATCAATCCGAATCTGAATCGTTTTGAAACAGATTGCTAATCCATTGCTCCGTAAGTACGAAAAAAAAACTGCAGAGCAACTTAAATAACGCAATGAATGTTGTTGAACTGTCAAAATGAAACAGATTTGTCTTTATCGTTTACGAAAATATGTTGCGTAATTAGAAAGCAGGTCTGTGAATCTCCACCTGTGCAGGTTTTCCTTGTTTTGACCAATCTGGGTCCGGAGTCTATTTAAAGACTTCCATGCAGTAAGCCAAGGCAACTCATGTCCCGGTGGAGATACTATGAGAGGAAGTTTTTGCCAGTAGATAGGTACTATAGGTAGGTCGTAGGTATACCAAATAGCTTGTTCGACTGTATTTAGACAAAGTTCGCAGTTCTACGATATATCTGCCACGCATTCCTAAGGCGAGGAACAGCAGTCTCGGTCAAACTTTAAACCGAAACCCTTAGGAACTTTGACTTCCACTAAGATGAGAGTCCAATTGATTTACAGGTTGCACAAGATTTAGAGCCCCATTTACCTAGAGTGTTCTCGTAAGCTCTTTAATACATAAATTCTATATAAAAAGACTTGAAACTCTGGAGCTGAGTGGAGGAAGATAATTATCTTGTTACAGTGCTTTCATTATCTCAGTGCTAGGTTAATTTAATACTTATGTAAGATTCCGAATTTCCGAGTTTAAAGTAGGTACAAAATAGCTACTGAGCAGGTCTGTGTGTACTCAGAGATAGCATATTTCAAGGTTCACTGGTGTGTTATTAAGATTAGTTTTTCGTTCGATGAGCTTGGTTTTAATTACTTGCTTTTATTTAAACAATAGGTTATACCATTGAAAGATATGAAATAAGAGCATTCTACTGAAAAATCGATCAGATTTGGTTTTAATTGATCTGGCCTTTAAAATTGTTGCAGAATCCTGAAAGACTGACGACTCAGAACACTTCTGGGTCTTCCATTCCATACGATACGACTTACCAATTTTTTTCTTAAATTTTTAGCTCGACGCCCGAGCGTAGTGACATCGAAACGATTGAAGCAAAGACTCAAAATTCCCAACACATAGATAAAGTTCTATTCAAAGTTAATGGCGGCTCGGATCGGAAGTTAGTTGCTCGCTGCGCAGTACCGCACCCCTCACCCCCGCTGACCTATGAATTCGTTACTGCGCAGCGACTCGCCTCATGTTCCGAGCCGCCATTAAGTTTGAATCGTGCTGTACCATTAGGAACAACCCGATTCAAACTTAATGGCGGCTGGGAACATGAGGCGAGTTGAACTTCCGAGCCGCCATTAAGTTTGACTCGAACTATACTGTAAGGTACCGTTTTATGCAATAAGCAACCTTACGTTGTACAGGCTGTTAAGAAAATAGCATTCAAACAGTCTGACAATTTGTATTTTAAAAATAAGATAGGAATGTGGTTGTTTGTTTGATGAAAAAAAAATTGTAGAAAGCTAGCCATCGAATACTCGTAGCTCGTAGCACGCGTCTTTATAAGATATTGTGTTGAACTCTAAATAATTAAACGAAACACAATATTAAGCATATAGTAATACTCTTTATCATTGTTGTGTAGTCTATTTACACACGCTCCCGCACATACGATGACGTCCCTCCGACGACGATACAGCAGTGCTATTCTGTAACCATCTCACCGTGAAAACTTAGGTGAAGTGAACGTGAAGTGAGCTGTCATTCCACCTGCTGCTTGGGACTGACAGCTCACTCCGAGCTCACTTCACCTAAGTTTTCACGGCGAGATGGTTACAGAATAGCATTGCAGTACCTTGGGGTAGCCTAGCGTAGTGAGAGTATTTGTGCGGGTGTATTTATTTACCAACGAATTCCCCATTTACCAAAAAAAATATTCCTAAAATGGACTATTATGTACCTTAATTATAGGGAAATAAATAAATTCTTCAGAACAAAATTGTATCAATATAAAATATCTCAACCTAGGTACCTGCTCTAGACGGTTATACCTCCTATTATACTAAAAACACTTACAATCAAAATGACGGATGCGCTATTTATATTAAATCTTTTATAAAGCACGAGGTAATAGAACCCGTTTTTGCTGATGCCAACTGCCTTATCTGTAGTATGGAGACCGTCTCAATAATTGCTGTATATCGTTCTCCCTCCTATAGAAACATCAACAATTTTATCAATAGTCTAGACAAAGTGCTCACGCTTCCCACACAGTCTGTTGTCCTGATCGGTGATATTAATATCGACATCAGTGACGGTAACAATGATACGAACTCCGACGAGTATCTATCCTGTGCTGCTGCGCACGGACTTCTCACCGCACATCTGTATCCCACGCGTGTTTCTAGTTGTCTGGATCATATCGTGTTAAAAACTAACTTTTCCGCGACAGCATTTGTCATTGATTCGTCTATTACCGACCATGAACCTCTTCTACTATTTCTGCAGACCAACAATAAGTATCGTAACTTGCCTCGTACCAAATGTAAAATAATTCGAAATTCAGTTATAGAGGCTATTCATGGAAATGACTGGACTCCTATCCTAAAGATGTCAGATGCAAACATAGCCGCGGAAGAGTTGATACGCAGTCTCTCTACCATCATAAAGGAAAATACATACGAACTTAAAGTCCCCAGGAAAAAATGCAAAATTAAAAACATGTAGTGATAATGAAATTTTGCGAATTACATATACTCGCTATCGTAATTACTGCAGCTCTTTGTTAAGAAAACTTAAACGCGCTTATGAAAAAGAAGAATTCTCCAAAGCTAAAAATAACATGAAGGAAACATGGGATGTGGTTAAAAAAGTGGCTGATACTAATTCATGCACTCCTCCCCCCGTCGAATTGTTAAACCTTTCCGTATCTCCACGGTCCTCACTAAGCCTAATTAATGAATATTTTGCTGGCATTGGTAAAAGTCTCGCATCCAAAATAAGACCAATATCCTCCAACAACCAAACACCTTAAACAATGTCCAAGTCAGGTGGTTCTATGGTTCTCCTAGAAACTACAGAAATGGATGTGGAAGGCATTATAATGAGCCTCAAGCCCGATTCTGCTACTGGTTGGGACGGCATCCCCATTAACATAATTAAAGCTACCAGCAACGTTTTGGTTCCCATCATTACACATGTTTGCAATCTCGCCATTTCATCAGGCGTATTCCCAGTAGTCTTTAAAAGGCCCATAGTTCACCCTATTCATAAAGCTGGTCGCAAGGACGAGGTTAACAATTACAGACTTATCTCGGTTCTTTCCTCGATGTCAAAGATCTTAGAACGAGTCTTAAACAAGAGCCTGGTCTCCTTCCTTAATGCCAATCATATTATAGCTCCCAACCAATTCGGTTTCCGCAAAGGAATGAGTACCGAAGATGCTATTATGGCACTGTCTGACTACGCTGTAAGGACTATTGACAATAAGGAAAAATGCTTATGTATCTTTATCGACTTATCTAAGGCCTTTGATACCGTTTCCGCGCCAGCATTACTGAGTAAAATGGAAGGCATGGGAATCCGGGGTGTGGATTGGAAATCTTCAGGGACTACTTACGGAATCGTACACAAATGGTCAAAATTGGGCAAATTGTTAGTGATGATGAGCTCCCGATCGAATATGGTGCACCACAAGGTAGTATTTTGGGCCCTACCCTCATCCTGATAAACATCAATGAGTTGTGTCAGCTGCCGATCCAAAACTGTAAAATTATTTCATACGCCGATGATATCTACTTCCCTGTTGGTTGATGGAAGAGACTAGGCTCAATGCTATCGTAACGCCGAAGCGGCACTTTCTTGTGTAATAGAATGGTTTCGTAATATTTTTTTAACAGTGAACGTAAGTAAAACGCTCTGCATGCCTTTCGCCATCAGATCAAATTTAAGTCCACCAACATCTTTATCACTTAAAATGCACACATGTTCGTCTTCCACCTCTTGTGACAGCCCTGAAATCACAAGGACACCTACTGTTAAGTATTTAGGTGTACACATCGATCAACATCTGAATTGGCATAAATACCTGTACTCACTGGCGAGTAGAACTCGCAAACTCAAATACTCGTACGTCTTTAAAAAAATACGCAATTCAGCCCTTAAAGTCGTATATTACGCATTGTGCCAATCCATGTTAGTGTACTGTATTCCAGCCTGGGGTGGAGCCAGCGAAAACCATTTTGTACGACTGGATCGAGCTCAAAGAGCCGAAGGTGCTGAAGGTCTTACTCTCTCGGCCATTGAGATACTCTACAGTACAGTTATATGCAGAATCTAGTGTTATCAGTCAGGCAACTGTATCCTCCAGTCCATGCTCCGTAAGCACTCAAGTCGTCCGATATTAGAACCAAAGTGTAGGGTCAAACATACGGTCTTCCCGTTAGAGTCGTATAAAACTTCCTTCGCTAAAACGCATTATTACATGAACAGTACGAAACTTTACAACCAGTTAAATAAATTATTAACATTTTTCCCTAAAACTAAATTCCAGTGTAAATCTGAGTTACGACAATATCTGCAAAAGCTTACTTACCGTATGACCGAGGATCTTCTGATTGGAAACTATTCCAACCTCAACAGAATTTTATAGCTAAAAATTAAATTGAATTTTACATACTTACATACCTACATCTCGCTCACACCCACTTTTACAAACACATACACACATACACATACTTACAAATACTCTCACTCACTCAATATCAAACACACACTTCACCAATTAGTTTTCAAAATCAGTTTTATTTTTCTCTCTTTTATTAAGTTCCTGCTTTTTATTATATTTCCCTTTAACAGCCTAATTTTGCATTGTATCTTTCATTTTTGTATTATATCATTGTGTCCTATCGAAGTTGAGCTCCTTAAGTTCTGAGTTGAGCTCCACGATTAGTGACAAATGCTTGCACTGACAGGACAGGTCTCAAATCTGTGTGGTTATTTTCTCAAAAGACCATTTCAGACTAATCTATATGGTCCTCATATGGTCTGACCAAGATTATGTCTGGACTTTAAAAGAGACTGTGACCTCTGAGTTTGTTTCGGCCTTTCTTCTCAGAGTAGTCAGATAGGAAACGCCGAACTCATCTAGCTAATTTAATTTTTTAAAGATGACGTGTAAAAGTGATTCCAATATCCTATTTACAGAATCAACAATTTCATTTCATTTCATTTCGAGGTATTAATTATAAGGCTTATTAAATCCATGCATAATTTTGAAGGTATTTCTAAGATACAGGTTTTTACCTAGTTTAGAGGTCAGGGTCTTTTTTACTGTGTATCACTTAGATTAAGCCATTTTTTTTGTTTCTTGTTCAATGTAATTTTCGTGCATTTCTGAGATTAATAATAATAAAGATAATCTAGATAGAAAAAAAAAAATTGATATTCCCGCCATTGACATCAGGATGGCGGGTATTGAAAAAGCTATACTGGATAGCTTATACTGGTTTTTTCATCACTGACGTGCGGCCTACTGTACTTTACGAATTTAACGATTAAGTATCTACTTTCAAGACCTGTACTTACTGTGTAGCCATCTAGTACATTCGATGCCTGTACATAGGTGGGAACTCTCGACAGTACACCAACATACCGAGAATCGTTTAAGATCGGATTCGTGTTGCGTTACAGACTTCACACGGTTGGAAACAGTAAACAAAATAATCATGTTTGTTACTGCTACTGAGAGTATACATGACGTCCAAGAGAATTTTTAATATATGACGACCAACATTTTTTTTTTAATCCACCTTCCGAGGGCTTCCTGAATCAGCCCCGGAACAACTACTTGTAGGTCAATACAAATATTTGTTCCGTGCGGGAATCGAACCCGCGACACTCAGTGCAGCAGTCAATCGCTTAACCACTGCGCCAACCATGCCGTATATTTAGCTGGTAAGTTTTATTTAAAATCTAAGTGTTACGATTATCCTTTAATACAAAAAGATAAGCTAAGTTTCATGGTCTTTGTGGTAATAATCCTTATTGGAGAAATAAGAAAAAAAAACACTGTTATGTCTCACGATGTCCTAACTAAAGCAAGAACGTAAGTTCTATGTACCATTGTACCTAATGCAGTAGTAAAATTGGCATGTTCTCCATGGATACTTGGGTCAGCAATATTGACTTATCACGTATTGTAAAGCCTAGTTTAGATTCGGTTGATAAACCAAAGTTTCAGCGATTATTTATAGTAAGGCCTGTACTCCACCAAAGCGGATAGTGTTTTAAACAACCAATAGAATTTCGTTATTCGCACATCCCGTATCCACTCAGTTTCAGTGGATACTAGTGAGCGGAAGGTGTATCATATTTGTATGGCGCGATCGAAGCGGAGATGTGAGCTGTGTCTCGCAAGCTGGCGACGGCGCGCAGCAAAGACGAGAAGAGATGTGAGCGGCATGCAGTCATCGGCGCCGCTAGTATCTCCCGCGTTCTGCTCTAGCCAGCACACATCTCCGCTCCAGTCGATCAAGTACGCATCTCCGCACAGCTTCGGTGGATGCACCCTTACTGAACAACATCTCTTTTCGTCTCCGCTTCGGATATCTCCACACAACTCCGCTTTGGTGGAGTCCGCGGAGGCCGTGAGGTGAAATTTTTGAGATTTTCTCTCCTGTCAGATGTTTTTATTTTACTCTTGAGTGTTTTGAAAATAAAAAAATGCATCACAGAAAGAGAAAACCCGAACATACAAGGGGTGTTTCGGGAAGCCCTTGGAGAGAAGTATCAATTTTTATTTTTTTGGACCTGTCACTCTGTAAAGACAGACAAACAGACCAATGTTCGAATCTTTAGTGACATTTAGTACCTACAAATTAAATACTTAATGGATTTACGAGCGTCTATAACCGGGCCGGATTGCCGGACTGATCAAATTGTGATGCGAGGACTTCCGAGTCGCCTGATTGGACACTGACCCCATTTTTGTCAAGCATCTTACGACTAACCATGCTTAGAATGTCTTACCAAAAGACTTGTTTTAAGGTCGATTTACAATGAAATGTTTAATACAAGTAAAGTATACCTATATCTTCTACGACCAAAATTTTTCTAGCCTAGCTGACTGATCCCTGAGCAGAATTGCCAATACAAAGTCGGAGGTTATGGTCGGTATAAAGATCTTATGTGAGTCTATGCAGGCCCATGTCTGGTAGTGCCTTTTGAAGAGAGAGTCATTGCAGCTTTCAAACTCAAACTCAAAGCATTTATTTTAATTAAACCATTTACAGGTACTTTTGAATTGTCAAGGGGTCAGTCAGTCAGAAATATGAAGCTAGTTGCCCATTCCAAAAAGTACAATCCACAAACACTCTTAAAAAAAAAACTTACAAAATATTGTTTAAGTACATCATTCATGTTGAAATTACCTATACATGTGAGAACAATGTAGAAAGACGTGCACGTAAAAAGCGTCCGTAATAAAAACAAAAATTAAAATAAGCCGTGGCAGATAAGAGATGACCAGTCCCTAATGATGGCACCCGTTCACGAACATGACGCATGGATCAGCACCGTTTAGCTCAACCATTTTGAAGGGAACTCAACAATCCAACACACACGCCATCACCAGCGAGACATTTGAGTGAGCATGACATACTCTTAGCCGCCAGGGCATATCATATTTGACCTGTCCCGACAGACGGCCGCACATGCATTTGTAATTGTGTAGCTCAACCCTATTTTAGGCACCTCAACGACCGTCACAAGATGCTACCAGATTGATCTTATCAATCCAGCGTTTGAACCCAGTAATACTGAGTCGATAGGTAGGTATTACATCAATTAGCGGCTGCTCTGTTCTTATCTAACGCTGAAAAGTATTTTCATTGATCCAATACCGAAATTCGAAGCAGTATCACTGGACTCGCTCTGTTTTGAAATACTGGATCAATGAACATTTAGCAGCCACAAGTCGCACTTTTTCAATTTCAACAACTTCTAACTGGATTCAGGCATACAATCTTGTTCCCATCCTTATTCGAATCTTGCAGCTTTAGAGTCTTAACAAAGGCGCGGATTAGGATCTTCCCGGATTACATCATTCAAGTCACCCTCGAACGAAGCTCTGTTGTGGAGTATTTACGGCGATTGTCTCTTACGCTAACTACTAACTAGAATCCCGCAACCGAAGTGTAATGTAAGCACTTCTCTAAAGGGCCCATAACGGCCCATTATATTGTCACACGCTTTTATTCCGAGATAACATACTCGTATAGTTAGATAGCTGTACTCGTAGGTACCTAACTACTAAGGTTTTTATAGCTTTTGCCTAGTTTAAATTGGACATAGTCTGGATTGATATTTTTAAACAAACGTCGTTCTTGCTCACGTCTTCCTTAGATTGTAGGTACCTACCCATTGGCTTATCGGTGTTAATAAAAAAATTGCTCTCATTATTTTACTAACATGAAAACGGCTAAAACTTCAACGAAAAATTATTTCTATGCATTCAGTACCAAAGGACTTAGTTAAAAACAAAATAGAAAAGAGTAGACATTGGGAGTTAAAAAATGAAATACAAAATCTTTTATCTAATTAGTGGCTATTGTGATAGTGGTGCCAAGTTGGTGATTTGATTACACCCTCGCTGAAAGTGCAGGTCTCGGGGGCGGGGTGTAACAAGTGTCGGGTGCCCGGGACATGTGCGGCGCCCCCGCTTGCCTCCCATTCACTCGCTGTTCATTCACTGGCTTGCCGGCATTGCGAGACCGACGGCCGAACCGTTCACGTCGTCTCACTAACCGGCCTTTAAACCGAACGCGTCCGTAAGTAAATCGCGCGCGAATTCAAAAATGCATAGAGAATAAAGTGTTTTTTTTTCTTTTAAAAATGGGGGAACAGGCTTTTAACATTTCGGATGAGCACCTAGAACAGCATATTATTACTTTGTTTGAAAAATTGGAGTGTTTACGAAAGGATGCGAACTCAGGTGATGGGGGTTTATCAGGGAGAGTTCCGGCGCGGGTGGAAGTGCGGACTCTGTCGTTGTGGAAGGCAGTGGTAGCGGAATGTGCGGCCTCTTTTCTGTATGTGTTCATCGTGTGCGGAGCGGCAGGCGGAGCGGGCGTGGGCGCATCCGCTTCAGCTGTGCTGCTCTCCACTGCGCTCGCTTCCGGCTGTGCCATCGCGACCCTTACTCTGTGCTTTGCTAATATATCTGGTAAGATAAAGTTACTGTGAAAAGTACGGCTCAAATCATACACATATCGCATTATCTTAACTTTACCTAAATATGTACCAATTTGATTTAAAATTCAAACTCTCTGTCGATTCTCACAGAGAGTTCTACCTCTAGTCTACCTCGGTAAAAACTGAACTGACTGGACTGTTTTTTTTCATTTAAACCCACGCTCGACTTTGTATTTTACCACGCCTCGGCCTTTGTTATAGTCTGGATTTTATTATATTTCTGTATCAATTTGTGTACTTGTGTCTCTTCTCTGTGTGTGTTTTATTTTATCTCTTTGTTTTTCTATTTAAATATCAGGTAAAACTATTTAAACAAAATCGCTCTCAAATGAAGTATAAACCCTAGAGTTAATGGATTCCATAAAAGCAAAGCTAACATTAACACTGGCAATTTTGAAATCGCTCGCGGTGTGGCCATAATATTGTGTTGTGGAGCGTAACACTTTAGATCTTCGATATCAAGTTACCTCGAATAAAATAGGACAGGTAGTAAAAATAGACACTCAAAGAAACTAAAAAGAAAACCTCCAATAGTACTGTGAGAACCTGAAATTACTAACTACGAGAAATGCGAACCGTAATTGGCAAGGAAAATAAAAGAGTTAAACGCCCACGTGGGTAACAATGTTATTCCAACTTAAATAATGTGCGATGTAACGTAGATAGGTCCGGCGGCGGCGGCGGGACAGGGTTGTCCTTCATTTGCATTTTTATTCCTTTTTTTTGTTGGAAAGTGATTTTACGTTGAACGCAGGTTTTACAACGGTAACGAGGTAAAAACTCCTTTGTTAAATTTTACTGCAGATGCTACTTTTGTGTCATCTTTCATCCGCTGTAAATATTTGCTAAAATTATTGCAGCTACGAAACATGTTTTTATTAGGATAATGTAGGTACTGTATACACATTATTTACGTGGGTCTTATTATGAGCCACAAAATATTTCAGTAGGTAAGCCTGGACTTAGTATTGATAATATATTCCTACATAAGCTACCTACTGTATAAATCTTTTTCGTACATTCAATATGATCCCGTAACAGAAGCGGGTATTTTCTTTTACGATTCATTTTGTGGGTGAATTCGGAATATGGCGTATAAAACGGCTTTCTTAGTATCGGTATGTTTTCTGTATTTTTAGTGCCGTACATAGTTGGGGTCGAAATGGTCCATGTTGTGTAGAGGGACCAATTAACCCTGCACCGTTTGGTAATTTATACGCGTTTGATAACGACGGTCGCTCGGATGAGTTACCGACCCGCGCGGCCGCAACGTGCAGATGTTCACAATTATCCTCCTTTTTTTTAAGGATCGACGGCTGCGAGGCGAAAGTCTTGAGTTTTTTACTTGTCAAGTAGGTTCTTACATAGATTTTTTATTTCTTTAAGAAATGTTTTGCCGTAACTATTCTTGATTTTAAAAGTAGCTTATTTCTATTTGCTAGCTAGTAATTTATGCTTAAAAGGATGGAAAGCAAAAAAGTTCAATTCGAAAAAGGCGATGACATAAAGTGCAATTATGCTTAAAATTTTAAATCATATCTCAATTGTTGACTGGGGAAAAAGAAACAAAAGGATTTAGGCCGTCAGTCAGATAATAAACAAATATTAGACAGGTATTTTTTGCTTTATCATATTAATAAAAAAAAATGGGGAGTGGGGGCTCGCTACGTCACAAGTCAGTATAAAATCTATCGGAGAGTGACGTCATGCCACATTTTAAACCAAAGTATTGCCGTAATCTTTTGATTATGTAAAAAAAGAAAAAATACGTGTCTAATATTTTATAAAATACCTGACGGACACAAAGAAAAAAAAATTGTGACCATCCCTATTTAGAAACTAAAACGAACAATAAATTAAATTAACCACGGATGCACAAGTTTGAGGTCACTTCCCATAAAACTATAGAAGACAGAAACATAAACACGTTAGGCGGGATTATTATAGGCTAACACGTGCACCCTTCACCCTTTGTCCCCTCGATATAACTTTATAATGGCGATCACATGACGTGGGGACAATGACATTTTAAATTATAACATAATAACAATAACCCGGAGAAAGCTCTCTAGTTCACAATCAGGCGGCGATTCTTGCATCTACAATGTTCGCGGATACCGTGATGAATTTTTAGAATACACCCCGACCGCGATCGCCCTAATTTTCACTAATGGCTGGACAAGTGGACCCTGTTTTGAGCACGGACTATATTAGAGCTTCAAACGATGCATAAATGATACACGTAATGGGATTTAGATATACCAACTACACAAAGTACACAAGCTACGTTTTGAACGAATGAACGAAGTTTTCTGAGTTTGTTTCGGCCTTTCTTCTCAGAGTAGTTAGATAGGAAACGCCGTCCTCATCTAGTTTTTTTGATTGACGTAAAAGTGTTTGTAACAAACCTATTTGCAGAAATAAAATTGTACCTATATCAATTAATGTCAGCGCTGGCATTTAGTAAAGCACTATTGTCAAGACTCCTTCTCAAGTTCTTACTACGTAAGTACTTGGTATTCCTTGTTCTGTGCGTTTTCTTTTTATTTTGAACGCTCGATGCTGTATTCATTTATCAATGCGTACTCAGGAAGTAGACGGCACGACGTTGTATTGTCAACGGACCTTCCTTTAAAAACTTGTCTGAGTTTTTAAAGAACGATAAATAATTCGCTTTTATTGCGATGTTATAGGACGAGGAAAGCTGTAGGTATTTTAAATAAGATTTTTGTGAGGAATGACTTGGTATCTCGAGTCTCAAGAGAGAACTTCATAAAAGTTCTTTGTCACAGATATTGTGTCTCAGAGAACTTGAACGTAAGGAGACGTAACTTTTATAAAACAGATGTGTCAACACCTTTTTTCCTTTTATAGGTCGTATCACGCTTGAGGCTTGTATAAACAGCTGGTAATATTCTTTAGCTCGCTCAAAGGTAGGTAACACAATCTGAATAATCGATAGGCGTAGTAGTTCGACTTTACACTTGATATATCTGCGTCGCGTCGCGTCGCGTCGCATCGGTTAATCCACCTGTTCCATTTTATTTTTTTGTGTTTCTCCCTCCGTTGGTAGGCAGGTAGGTAACACATACGCCACTTTGTGAATGTCAGTTTTGTTTGTTAAACGTGCAAATTGATTCTGAATATTGATTAGCCTATACCTGTATGTTCAACGATCGTATTCGAAGTTAAAACAATAATGTTCCGGCCTACGCTTCGTTTGTTTGAAATTCGTATTGACACATCACGTACTGCGGCACACTATGGTAACGGTTATGTTATCGCATTTCTCTGCAATACTCAGGGGTGCCACACCCCGAGGCTATCTTCTGTATCTTAGCTATTATATTACCGCGAACGCAGGTAAACTTCCGGCCAGCCATTATCGCACAGCCACTATGGTGATTTCTCCCGACATGGGACCAACGAATATTCGGCGCGAATACTAAGGTGACATGATTTTATCTCGTCGCAGAATTTGTTATTCCGAACATAAGCTTTGGAGATAAGTCAGATTTTATGAAAACAAAATTATATTGTAGGAGGGAATAATTGTAAAGTACTTAGTCAGCCTCGTAACAGCTGGCCATCGGGACCGGAATTCATTACGTACACTGACTTTGACTGCACTGTGGATATGCAATAATATGTTTTATTTCGATGACAATATGGTGCTTTTTGTATTAAACATCTCTTAAATGGTCCTCACCTTTTTATTTAAAAGAAGAACAAAGGTCACTTCGAAAAACGAAGTTACTTTTAATACAAAATCACGTCGGTTTCGAAATTGTCTATGGTACCTACAGTATAAAAACAAGGGTAGGGTAGAAGGCGTGGGAGGCATAGAGTTAAGAGGATAGCACAGGCACGTGGTTCTTTTTGCCGATCATAAATTCACAACGAATGCTGCTTGTTAACGAAAGATCCACTTTGACGATTTGTAAACACCCTGGCAGTGGGCTTGGCGAATGCCAAGTAGATTCTGGAAAATAAAATAATGCGCAGGGTAGGCTTAAATAATTAAATCGGTTACGTCATGTTGAAACATTATAATTAAAACGCTAATTATAATTTAAAATTTTCGTAAATGATAGAGAAACTGAACCTTAAAATAAAATGCAAATTTAAAATAACAATGTCAAAGAAGTACATTTAGATAATTTTAATGATGGCGGAATTAAAGGCTCGCTTAGCTAGGAGCTACAGGATCGATCCGGATTTCTATTTGGATCACTTCCATGCGTCGCCGGCCGTGTGCGCTTGATTTGTCCCACTTAATGACAAAGTGAAATGTCCTCTAACGTTCTAATCCCATCGTAAAGGGTCATTCATTGTATGATTGTATTACCTACTTTTCTAAATAAATGAATCACAATTTGTAAACCTAAGCTTTACCTTTCTGTTTTTGAACAAAAAGGCTTATGGTTGATGGGAGCATTGGTACCACATTTCAATTGTGATCACGACGTTTTCAACTTAATCATTTTGTTGATCCTCGGTCTTCAAACAACCGTGTTTGTGTCCGTTTCTTGTTTATTGAATTCTCTTGCAAGTGTTCATCACAATGTATCTAGGTAATAAACTAATATAAAATGTAAAAGGAAAATGTATGTGTGGAATGGATTGATGGATATTTATGCTTAGGGAGTAAGGATCGTAGCAGGTGGCGTTCTGTAGTTTCTGCCTACCCCCATGGGGACAAGACGTGTGTTTATCTATACAGGGTGGCATGGGACATCGACGCGATAACTTTTACCATGGATTCAGTACATGATTCTGAACTGCACGGCGTTGAAATTTTTCGTAGGTTATAAATTAAAAAAAAACTGCTGTTTCATAGAAAAGTGCAATACCTACGCGGTCAAAATAACCGACGAAAAATTTTAACGCTGGGGGTACAGAATCACTTACTGAATCCATGGTAACAGTTTTCGATGTCACTGCCACCCTGTATGTATAGAAAACTAGCTGTCCACCCCGGCTTCGCACGGTTAGCACTAAGTACTTATCTACGGCGCACCTACCTACCCTACCTACCTACCCTACCTACACACCTACCCTACCTACCTACCCTACCTACACACCTACCCGACCGGGATAAAAAATCCTATGTCCGTCTCCTGGTTCTAAGCTACCTCCCCACCAATTTTCAGCCAAATCGGTTCAGCCGTTCTTGAGTTATAAATAGTGTAACTAACACGACTTTTTTATATATATAGATGTTTGATGAATTGTAGTAGGTTGTGGAAACTGGATAACAGAAGAATTTAATTTAAACCTGTGTCAATCGGTCGATGTGTGGTGTGCAGGAGAAAAGCAAAACAATAGTCGTGTTTGCGAATTACGAATGTAGCCTTCATATCACTCAGTATGTAGATGTTATGATTTAAGATGTCATTAACGTTAAAATCAGAGACTAGGTTAACTTTAACTCCTGAATTCTGTACATTTCTTCAGTCCATCCAAAGGTTATCGGTTGGATATCGCCTTGTGTGCCCATTGTATACTATTTTTAAATATGTTTATCTCTTTAGGATGCCGTACCTGAAGATTGCCAAACAGAAACCTATTTATTACTAAGCCTCCGCTGTCCGTCCGCCTGTCTGTCTGCCAACGCTTTTCAACAAATAATACAAGAAAAGTGTTTTACTAAAGTAAATTATCAAAATAAGACGTGTAGTGTTCAATATTGTACGGCAGTACGGAACGAGTCCGACTCGCACATGGCCGGTTTTTTGCTGGTGTGTTTATGTGGTGTAAGGCCGTGTAGGTTCAATAAAGTGCTTAATTAATAAAAGAATAATAAAAAAAGCATAGAATAAACGAGTTACATACGTTTTAATACAAAAGCATTCAAAACAACCCTTCTTCTATCGACCATGTTTTGTTTTAGCAGCATAATATTATGAATGTTATGATACTAAATGACACGCCTTTGATGGCTTGTTTGTAGCATTAAGTCTGCCTTAAGAAGTTGTTTCCAGCATGTCACGAGTCACCGCGACGTCTCCTGTGAAGCGACGGACGGAAACAGGTGACGCGTGCGCATGTCGCTTGACGCAAGTCGCATCACTCGAGGCTGTGAACGGGGCCGTATATAAGGCTCCATTTTCCATAAAAGTTTATTTATAAATAAATAAATAAATGAACGTTACATGTGGTACAGGTGCGCACGTGAACCCGGCGGTTTCGGCCGCGCTGTGCGTGCGCAGGCGCGTTTCGCCGCTGCGTGCCGCGTTGTACGTCGCCGCGCAGTGCGGCGGGGCCATCGCAGGCGCAGCTGCTATTTATGGGTGAGTCTACTTTTAAGAACTGATTTTTTTTCTTATTTTTTTTACTAACGGCTGTCTTGTGGAGGATTTGATTGTGTGTACAAATATGGGTTTTGATTTGGGACGATTACCGTTTTAAAAATGATTACGTCTTATGCCAGTAATGAAGAAGAAACATGCTCTCTATGTAAGTTTTCAAAAAGCAGAACATTTGGAAAACGTCCGGAATTATTTTATTGTTCCGTTTTTTAGTACTTACCTACACAATTAACTTTTTATGTTATAAATAAAAACCCCTTATGTCGGAAAGACAAAGAAAAAGTATGACCAAAAAATTGGACATGTTCGAAAAAATCCTGACGGATATCATCCTTCACATCCCCATCTCTATGAAAACATTCATTAGAAAAACTTTGGTTCATAGGAGAATGTAGATATAGTCGTAGACTGCTACGCAGCGTAGGCGCTACGGCGTAGCAAAGGAAACTGCCACTCGTAGCAGATTTTGAATTAGATGTCTATCAAATTTTTCCAGTTTGCTATTCATTTAAAGTAAGGACTGTATTTGCTAGATGACATTTGCGAAATTAGTCTTTCAGTGTCTGCCACACAGTTTCATCCCGAACTAGACGGTACAATAGACACGAATTTGGTAATTAAAATGTCCTGCGATCGCCAAAGACTGATAATATGATGGATCATAATAAAATAACTACCTTTGAAAAAAGTTAATCAACCTACGATGAAATTATTCAATATCCAATATCAGGAGTTTATATTTTCAACTGTGGATTAAGTATCGAGGGTATACTCATTATTAACAACATAAATTATTGTGTAAGTTTCGGTACTCACTTAAATTCTCTAGTCAATTATAATCATCTTGAACGAGGTCGGTCAGTGAGTGGCATCAGATTATAATAATTAATGTTGTTAGTCAATGTTAATAATTATTTATGATAATAATATGCTAGGAAATAACAACATACACGAGGAGACCCTCATCAGGAGGGCTATCATACATAATTAGTTAGGTACGTTAAATACAAGTAGTTTGTAGTTTTCACCGCTTTCAGGCTTTTCATAAACATATGTACATTATTTGTTGTTATGCGTTATGTTATACGGCGACTGTGGTGGATCCCGGACTGTCGCTTGGGAGGGATCCAGGACTGTCGCTTGACCCCGCTGAGGGTTGGTTTTAGCTTTTAGCAAAGTAAATACTAAAAAAGTACACAAAATGTACAAGCCTCCTCGGATTACTTTTCACAAATATCTCAATGACTTCGTTAGGTTGAAGAATACCAGAGATATCTCGGTGAATATACATGGCGGCCAAACCAGGCAGTGTGAGTGCAAAATTCGTTGACAAAACATCTTATAGAAAATAATCTTGAATACGTAATACGTACTTATTAAGTTAAGGACAATTGATGACAGTTTAAATACATTAGGTAGTGTAATTCAAGATTCAAAAGTCATTTATTCAATCTAGGCTGAGAATCAGCACTTTTCAAACGACAAAGTTACATAAGACACTCCCCCAAAACGCCCACCCTTCACCACTTCCTAGTGCTGTAGCTGGGAAGAAGAAGTGGCGCAACAAACTCCCCAGCAGCAAAATATTATGTATAATAGTAGAGTTATACTTGCTAAAAAGTTTAATTAGAATAATATCAAGTTCACCTTAAGATTTTCCACGGAAGAACTTATACGCTTTCGGGGGGGCTTGAGCCCCTTAGTGTAGGTACGGCGATCATTATGTTTCTCATTTCTTTAGTACCTACCTAATAGTAAAAAAGTTTTGAAATCAGTACTAGTGGAACTAGGTTTTAGATTGTTCATATTATAACAGAAAAATGAGTTGATACAAAGTTACACTGGATGGGCGTGCAACATAGGTACGGTGCCGGCGAGTGGCAAAAACTACTAGAACATATGGAAAAAAATACTTTTGTAGATTTAAAAAACTTCAGTAGTTGCCTGTAAATTATTCGACCCAAATGGAAATTGCAACCACGGTCACTTTGTGACTGGTTTAGAAACATTTATTATAAAATGTTATTTAGTATAAACGTGATTTTTCCAAAAGAATCAATCAATCTGCCTAGCCTTTTCCCAACTATGTTGGGGTCGGCTTCCAGTCTGACTAGATGCAGCTGAATACCAATATTTTACATGGAGCGACTGCCTATCTGACCTCCACAACACAGTAACTGGGCAATACGATACCCCTTGGTAAGACTGGTTGTTAGAATTTCGGGCTTCTGTCGATCCGTAACGACTGTCAAAGATCCACGAATAACAGTCGGGACCAACGGCTTAAGGTGCTTTCCGAGGCACGGAGGAGTCTCGGTCCCGTGCGGCTGTTATTACTTAGCCATGAGCTCCGATTTTTCCAAAAGAATCTAATTATTAAATGAAAAATGTATAAATCATTAAATATCATGCGAAACATTTTTAAAGAGAAGTATTTGCTAAATAAATGTTTGTAAAGCGAGGGTTTATAAAATATAACATTTAGGGAATAAGTTGTTTTGTAAAACAAAATACGAAACGTGAGTTGTAAACAAAAAAATTGTCAGTTGTGTTTTGGTGAAACATTAGTGAACCTATCAACCACCATCACCACCACCACCACCACCACCTCTTCCTAACCATTCGAGGAATACAGGCCTGATGTTATGTGTTATGTTATTTTAATCAAACTTGCTTGGAAATACGAGCATTATTGTTACAACTGTCTTCGAGACAAATCGTAAAATTGCTATACTGGTCAATTACATGCGAGTAGGCGGCCGTCCATATCTGTGTGTTTAGCGAATAAATTACTATCAAAACTCATATTTGTCGTGTTATTTAAAAATAGAACGACATTTTTACTTCAACACATGTCAACCAAAGAGGTAATTTATCAAAGATGTTATTGCAATTTCGATTTAGCTTGCAAATAGATCTGTTTAAAGTAACTTATAGAAGAAACAAATGAAATTATTTGTAATTTATATTAATTTACTTTTTTTTATTTTCCGCGCATTATTTAAGAAAAGTACTATAAAGCCTTGGGCTAGGGCCAAGGCTTGCATAGTACGTATGTGTGCCTCAGCTTCGCCTCGGCCCATATTTGCACTTTCATCCGTCAATGCCCCTGTTGCAATGTACTATAACTGTATATTATGTCATTATTTATAACGTTTAGTTAAATAAATCTATTATCGAATGGCTTTCGAGCGTCCAATAATTTTATATTTCGAACTGTAATTTATTCGGCGTCCTCTGGGATGAATACATGAATTTCTTTGCCTACCCACAACCGGGTCGTATTAATTTGCAGCTTTTTTATCAGCAAGCACAATGTAATTCATTTATTTAAATCCTAGCAATATATTTCGTGAGCTTTATGTGAATGTGACAAGTAATTATTGGAGTATGAATATTTTAATAATGAGGCTTTGTGAAAAACAACGTAGAGTTTTAAACGTATTTGATTTTTATAAAGTTACCATATTTTCTTGCCATCGTCAACATCATTCTCAGCCTTATTCAGAATTGCCAGTACACCTCAAGAAATGAAAGAATAATATAAAGCATGATATTCTCTTATCTTCGCTCGGTATAGTAGTCAAGAAGGGAAAATAAATGGTTGAGTGCTGTACAAGTGAACTGGGTGCGATCTTTCTTTTGTTATTAGGTTGGTGTTATTGCTGTTATTTATGCGCTTAGTTGGCTATTTCTTTGCCACATCCACGGCATCGTCGATGGCAGCGCAGAGGTCTTTATGGCTGCATTTTTACGGACAGGATAAGAGGTGGAATATTCTTTGTGATAGCTAGTTTAGTTGGCTACAATAAGTGCCTACCTAGTGGTGGACGATTGTAAACTAAGTTTAATGATATGTACACGTGAAAAGATACAAATTACTTCGATTTTAAGACAAATAATTGCTAAGTGTGGCTCATAACGGTATGCACAAATTCCACTGAAAGTACAATTCAATCATTGCCAAAACACGTAAAAAAAATCACAGCTTAAGAGCGTACCGACCATTTGCCTTTGTCTCTGTCTTTTTCTTTACGTGTAAAGAGTAAAGAAAATAACCACACTTTTGTACTTTTTCAATGCTTTTCCTTGTTTTTTTCATCATATTGCTCTTAAATAAAATAAAAAAACTTTATTTTAGTAAATTAATCATAATATAACATTATTTATTTATATAAAAAAGTAATAAAACAGAGGAAAAAATTAGTCGATAAGAGCTATTTATTCTATCGATGCAACTTTATCAAATCGTGTTTCCATCGCGCATAATGTCTAGTATTATATCCCCATTAATACCAATATATTTCCCTACATTTTAATTTAATTGTTTACTACTTCAAACAAGCTTAGTAAAAACATGTTTGCTTGTAAAAAAACGCTCGGTGCCCTCTTAGTTATATTCCACAAACAGAGTGACAGTGTATAGTCTGTTTATATTTTTGAGTGTGATGTTAGTAACCCAAACACGCAAGAGCGGCTGGCTGGGTTTTGATGCGAAGATGCGACGGGACCAGGCACGAATACTGGTGCCCAAGTCTGCTATTTTTATAAATTCATCTTTCCTACACGACCCCATTGTAATTTTGCTAAAAGTTCGTAATCTGCTTAATTCATAATGGTCGATCATTGGTTGATCATTGTATTCCACAAACACGATACTCGTAACGAATTAAAAGCAATGACTGAACTATGACGTTCTCTAATGGTAGGTCACTGATCAAAGGAACTGTCAAAATTTTAGCAGATTACCGCCTAAGTCAGTCATTCATTTGTCGTTATGTACGAGATTACCAATAGATGCCATTTCTTTCAATGGAGTGTCAGTGGCTGACCATTGGAAATTCATAATGACGCCAATATGTTAGTAGGTTACCAAACTTGTCAAAATCAACAATTATGAAATCAATGATAGACCATTCTGACACTATTGTAATAGCAGACTTGAGGCTCTGGTCAACACATAGGATTTTCGCAATATAATATACGAGTACTCTACTCCCACAGAGTCCGAGCTTACCAGAACATATATTTACAATGTTATGTTTGGTTTTTATTTACTGGAAAATAAAAACAGAATTACGAAAAGCTGAGCGCTCGGGGCGATTTCTTTCAAACAACCTTAGGATGAACAGAACTTATTAGTAAAAAAAAGAGATAGCGGGCCGTTCACCGTTCCACAATCATCTTCATATCTTTTAAATATCGTAGGTAAACAGGTTTTTAGAAAATGAAACTGATATCCAGTTAAATCCTCAAATAAGATAAAGTTATAGGACATTATCGTATTCGTATCGTACCGAGTCGAACTAATACCAACACGGTGACATGTTTGATTTAAACCGATATATTGGACCAGTTCACAACTGATACGGGATACCTAGCTTGGAATACTGTTTACTATCCCTCAGATAGGAATTCTGAATTGACTGTGTCCTGCATATCACCAAACAATAAACATTTTGACCGGTATACTGTTGGGAATGGCATGTACTCGTCAACCTGTACAGATTGTCAAATAAGTTTGAAATAAAACTACAGTGCGTTCATTATAACTTGTCCCGTGACAAGATTGGTAGCACTGTTCTGTCAGTCACCATTTAATTTTGAACTCTATTTGTATTGTCACTAAGCTTATTAAGCAATGGTGCCAACATGACGGCAAGGGACAAAAGTTATAGTGAACGGCAGTCTGTAATTGTTTACGGAAATATTTGTAAGCATATAGGAAACATCTTCTTAGCGTGTCTATGCCACGTGATCGGCACCATCACTATAGCGCCCATCAGTTCCTGTAACGCGCAGACGACAGGACACGCAGGCCACGACATTAAGTGTCCTATCGTTTGTGAAACATCACCTCATTAACACCCCAAGGCGAAGTCCTCTATTAATCTCCACCTGAACAGATTTTCCTTGTTCGGCCAACCCGGGTCCGGACAGGAAACATGAAAACAGAGGAAAGTGAAAAGAAGGATACTTTAGCTACCTAAAGAATCCTTCTTTTCACTTTCGTTCTGGGGCCCAAGTCTGCTATTTTTATAAATTCGTCATTCCAACACGATCCCATTGTCATTTTGCTAAAAGTTCGTAATCTGCTAAATTCATAATGGTCGATCATTGGTTGATCATTGTATTCCACAAACACGATACTCGTAACGAATTAAAAGGAATGACTGCACAATGACGTTCTCATGGTAGGTCACTGATCAAAGGAACTGTCAAAATTTTAGCAGATTACCGCCTAAGTCAGTCATTCATTTGTCATTATGTACGAGATTACCAATAGATGCCATTTCTTTCAATGGAGTGTCAGTGGCTGACCATTGGCAAGTCATAATGACGCCAATATGTTAGTAGATTACCAAACTTGTCAAAATCAACAATTATGAAATCAATGATAGACCATTCTGACACTATTGTAATAGCAGACTTGAGGCCCTGCTCTCTGATTGGCTAAAATCCATACAAAGGTGTAATCATCATTTTAAAAAATCCTTGTGGCCTAGGTCTTGTTATTGGGCCTAAGCACGTAGCAGACTGCCCCGCGGATCCGAAATTTTCATATTTTCAACCGTCTGCGTAACACCCTGTATAAAAACCCTTTTCCCTCATGTCGTACAGCATCAGTGAACATTAACAATTTATAATAAAACTAGCCTCTGCCCGCGACTTTGTCCGCGTGAAATATTTTTTTCCTTCGCATCGGCCGCATGCGCGCCTGCGCTGTAATACTCGTTTTCGCTTAGCGGTCTTTCAAACTTTTTTTCTTTTGCTCGGCTCCTAACGGTCATAGCTTGATGATAATCAACCTGTATTATGAAACTATTTAGTTGGATAAGGATTCATATCATGATACGAATATCATCATCTTTCGATTCTACCCGTGTTGGTTGAATTCCGAGTATTTTAAATTTCGAACGTTCGCGTATGGCGACGAATGTATTTGAAGGGTTGACTAATTTGAACAAAAGACTTGTGAAGAAGAACATTGTGACTTTAACTGTAATAGCTATAGTCTCGCGGACTTTTTTGTGGGTAATGATGAGTACTTTAAACATCTAGTACATTTTTTTTCTATGTTTTTTTTCTTGTTTGGAAATTATCAAACAACTTCTCCCGCTCCGCTCTAGGCGGCGCGGGAGGGCGTGTCAATCGTCGAATTAGTATGAACTATTCTATACTATTAAATGAGTATTCTCTATTTTCACCAAAACAGAGTTCGGTCACCCAGATACTTTTACATAATCTTACAAGGGCACTTATGAAACGTCAGAAGCTAGGTGCACGGTTCGAATTGGTCGTTTCCTATGGAGAAGCGAAGTGTTACTCTTTTAAAAATAAAACGTTGTGTGTCTTTTTTTCATCTAAGTATGTTTTGATGCTACGTATAAGTTCATACAATACTAGGAATTTCCAGGAAACCGGATGCTTTCAATAGGCTAGTAAAGCTTGAAATAAAAGAGAAAAAGGTTCGTTTCTTGGATGGGAAGTGGCTCGACACTTCCCATCCACATAAAGTAGGGTGAAAAGTTTTATGTGAAATATTACTGTTACTTTGAACGTGTAAGAAACGAACCATTTTTATTTGCGAACTTCGAGGAACGTGACTTTTTCTCTGGTTCTTGGTAGGTAGCTGAAATGATGGTAAATCAAATAACCTTTCAGAACCCGTCATTTCGGTTGAAAAACTGTTTAGTTACTACAACGAGAAAAATGTAGCGAATAATATGAACCAAAGGCAAAATATTTTTTAATACGAGTACATATTACCTATTATTTGTCAGAAAATAATAGTGGTCGTATTATAATGAAGTGCATGGTTTATTTTCACACCACAAACGAGTTCTTTAATTTAAATTACATTTATAATTTTGCTATGTGGTGCAGACTTTAAAAAGGAAGCGATGTCAGTCAATGCAACTACAGCCTTTTGTATCACAAATGGCTCGTATAGTCCTACATACAATACGCGAGACATATCTTCTGAGAAAATACCTTTTTCTACAAAGCAGATGAAATGATGACCTTCTGTCACACGGACATTTGTCCCACTATTTTGTTGTATTGTCCCACTCCCACGCAATACACCTCCATCCTGATTTATATTATATGACGTAGTACAACAAAAAGGTTTTTACACAATAAGCAGTTTGGTTTCCAACCTCGTTTGAAAGAATTCCTTTGTAGTGCAACAACGGATTTTTACCTGCAGCAAATTTGCGCGCTTCAATAATTTTTGATGTAGAAAGAACGGTGGATTTTTTATACTGACTTGGCTAGTTTGAACAAAGATTGCGATTTCTGGTTAAGAGAAGTTATTAAAACTTGACTTCAGTGTCGCAATAACATGAATATTTATATCAAGTCGTATGTCAAGTAGATAGTCGAAAGTGTTAGATAAGTCGATTTTTCATCATGCATTACTTTTTATGATCAAGATCAGTCTCATATTTATTTTAATGTGAAAAGCTTATTCCGGCTCGGAACATTCGAATATTCCAAAGTATTTGAACGCTATTTCTATTGTTATGGGCGATGCAAAACTTTTGCGTTAGTTATCTAAACTTTATAAATAAAACCTTTTCTACGAGCGTTTTCCTTTTCCGATATAAGTTGTCGCGGTTACCGGAATTGTTTCGGCTAAATTCCTTTCTCTCCTTTAGTTTCATATTTCTTGGTACCTATACCTACTGTACTGCTTTTGTTCCGGGATTGATCAAAACCAGTTGAGCAATTTGAATAAAAGTAATACCTAGTTGTTTTGTTTTTGTAGTTCTAACGCGTTTACGTATTAAGTGTGTAGTGTTAAGGCTCGTGCAGACCAGCGCGACGCGACGTCGCTACGCGACTCGAACAATACAATTTCTAAGAAAACTTCACGGTATAACAATAGCCGGTGTCATGTCGCACTGTCGCGTCGCGCTAGTCTGCACGAAGCTTAACTCAAAGTGAGCTCCGCAACACAAAAAAACACCATTATTATTATTTCCAGTCGACAGCGATGCGGAGGAATTTTTCGACGCCATATTTTAGTTTGTTAATAGTTTTGATTAGGTTTGGTCATTATATTTTTAATTTAATAGTTCGTTAGTCAATTTGTTATAATAAATACACTTCTTTTATACGCTATTATTAATTGTATTAACAATATCACCTAAACTCGATCGACTCAACATAAATCTGAACCTACCTAAATAACCAGTACCCTAATTACGTAATGCAAAATCAATCCGAATCTGAATCGTTTTGAAACAGATTGCTAAACCATTGCTCCGTAAGTTCGGAAAAAAATCTGCAGAGCAACGTAAATAACGCAATGAATGTTGTTGAACTGTCAAAATGAAACAGATTTGTCTTTAACGTTTACGAAAATATGCTGCGTAATTAGAAAGCAGGTTCTTTAATTTGAGGATTTGTATAAAGGGTGGTATCATCGACGTATAACCTGTTACCATGGATTCAGTAAATGATTCTTAATCCCCCTGCGTGAGAATTTTCGTTTGAATCTGTTTGCACATTCACTTTTTTTTTTTTCTATGAAACAGCAGTTTTTTTTTTTATAACCAACCATGAATTTTTACGCTTGGGGGATCTAAAATCATGTGCTGCGTTCCAGTTTGCGTGTGATATTCCTGCCACCCTGTATAAACATTAAAAGCATAAACTTCGCTCAATCTTCTCCTCGTCAGAAAAGTTCTTGGAAATAATAAACACTACATAAATATATTAATAACATGGCATAAAAGATCATCTACAGACCTCAACATCTTGAGATCCTTTAGGGAGCGGTGCAGTGAACTTTAGCCGGCAGATGCGCAGGCGCATCGTGCACGTGCACCCGTCTGACGTCACCGCACGTGCAGATACCGTTCCACTTAGTTATCTACATAAGATACACCTTAACAGCTTAACATTAAGGCACTTAATCGAATGATAAACTTTATGTTTCACAAACTTACAAAACCAACTTGAATGAGTCTTATGTTGTTTAAGATGTGGGCTAAAATTGATTGAGTAAAGTTGTAAGTGTGAAGTTTTTCATTGCTTGAAAGGAAGCCAGTTGTCAACTATGTGGCGGTGCAGGATATTAATTAAAGGATAGTGGAACATTTTATAAAGTGCGGGTTTTCAAAATGAAAATCGATTGCCTTCAATATTCAAATTTAAGTCATAATCGGTTGAACGGACTGTAAAAAAGATTTAGTTAAATGTCTAATCTTATTTCAAACAGAATATTTATGTGTCTTTTACATTTACACACACACACACACATTTTTATTTATGTATAAGGGATTCTTTATACCCTTGATCGAAACATCCTAATAGCTGGATGGATTTCAATATATGTGAGGTGTGTCTGTCGACTCGTCTAGGTCGCTCGATGGTTAGGATATCTTATCATAAAATCAAAAGAAAAAAAAAAGAATTGTTATGACCATGTGCGGTACATGGCTTGAGGAGACGATTAAAAAAATATAACACACGACAAGGTTAAAAAAAACCAGACTGCAATTAAAAAGTTCAAAATAAGCTCACTTTTCAAGAAGTCTGGTGAATCAAATCTGAGATTCAACTAAAATAAATGTCACCAACTGTATCAGAGTACCTGAAAAGTGAACTTGTTTTGAAAATAATTAGTTGAAGTTGGGTTTTTTACTATTAAGAAATTGTCAGTTTAGATTCTGGATTTGTGACGTCTGACGACAATAGGCTCAGCTATTTAGATGGGACTTGCAAAATTACCTACTGGGGACCTCTACATTCCCCTTGGGGAAACGGGCACTTTTTATTTTTGTTAATACTTTTGCAAATAACAACTCTCTGCAGAAATGTTAACCAGTCCTTTTCGGGCTATACAGGATAAATTTTTATTCAGTGCGCAATTTTTTACAGTGTGTTCTACCCATGAATATGAACAACTTTCACTATGGGACCATCTCTGAAATCACGAAAAATAAATCTGTAGATACATACATTTTGGTCGAGTAAATATTGAACTTTTGTAAGAAACAGCAGTTTTTTTTTTCATAGCGAAAGTTGTTCATTTTCATGGGTAGAACACCCTGTGAAAATTTGCGCATTGAAAAAAAACTTATCCGGTATAGGTGAAAAAAATCTTCAAGGTGATTTAATTCGAATTTCGTGTTAAAATATTAAAATAATCAAAATCTTTGTATCGACGTTTCTGAAGATATATAATTGATGACCAAACCCTGCATACTTTACCTTCAATACATGTGATAAGGTAACGTATCGCGCTGCCGTCGATACATCTCCGTGATGGATGTTGGCTTGTTCCCATCATTTCCCGACAAGGATTACTCGCCTCTTTTGTTATTACTCGATTTATTCGTAATGGGTTTTTGTGCTATGTGAAATATGGAGGGAAATTATCAGTCATGTTATTGGGTTTTTCCATTAGGAATTTTTCAGCAAATCACGGATTTGTGCACACATACATGCAGCAACAAAGTTTTAAATAAATATAGGTGCACTATTAAGCCTGTGCTAACACCTTTGGGAAATACACGCGTGATGTTATTTTGTGTTTATTACCAATTGCCAGTCACAATAATACATTTTCTTAAACATAAATAGATGTTGTTAATTCAATGTATTTCACTACTCAGATCAAATCTATATCGCCTATTTCATTAATCATAGTGTTCGCAGTTAGGCTTATCATATCTCTGTCCTATGATTGTTCCTAGATTAGCGTCGTAGGTAACATAGGATTATTGTCATAAATACCATGTTTAGTCTGCCTTACATTGCCATGCTATTGTATGCTGACAATTTGTCTTGTAATGGCTCTGATGAATGAAAACGTAGTCGGTACATAGATTCTGGATTCGTAATAATGACCAGAGGGCTGCCTCGTTCTTTGGCCATAGAATTAGCATTTAAGAAGACTTATTGCCATTCAACGTGGCAATGAGTCTTCTGGTCACGTTAGAGTAGTGTGTCCTTTTGTTTTGGTATTTATTTGAAACAACGTAGATCTTAGGTAAACTAAGTATTTTGCAAACCTAAAAACATTATTATTTTATTCCATCCAATTACACTATTTAAACATAATATAATTTATTTAACACAGTCATGCATTCTTCTCACAAAAAATCAGACATTCTGACATTATCATCTTCCATTTATTCGCAAACATATCAAGATCTGTGTTTGAGTTCTGGAGAGCGTTGATAGCTGCTACGAGACCCGACTTTCACGGTTCACGTTTTTATTCTCTCTCGTACATTCGAAGTGCGTAGGTCCGCGCGCGTCTGTTGCGTTTATTATGTTAGTATTCTCAGTTGATTACTGAATATATCCGAGAAATAGGTGACTGGAAGTGTGCGACAGTACAGCAAGTTGGAATAGCCAGTAAGCGGTGTTTTCTGTCACGAAAGTAGATTCCAAATCATTCATTATTTAAAAATATATTTGTTAAATAAAATCCTTCTTTATACAACTTTCAATATCTTTTGTCGATATTCTGTTTGTATGTATTATTCAAATAAAACATAATATTCCGCCGATGTGATTTGAATGAAATAAAACCCTGGTGGCCATTTCCTCGTGTGTACGTTAACTTATTTTATTTCGTTTTCCCCAAAGGATTGAAGATGTACCTATTAGTTAGCGGGACTCAGTTGTTTATGAAAAGGATAGCTTAAAGTAATTAGAAAGTTAGGTATTGAGTTAGTCGGTATTACGTCTGAGACAAAGGTGTTTGTAGAAAAAGTTTAGTCTAGGTCTGGATTACTGTATATTTTAGCTTTTAAGCGGTCCGGATATAACTAAGAAGTGGAGAGTAGTTTTAATTTCGTAGTACCTATGTAAGTATTAAGGTTAGAATAGCTTTGTTGTACCTACTCATAAAATGATACCAGATCGTAATCTGAATGTCAAATCAATGTGCCTAGCCTTTTTCCAACTATGTTGGGGTCAGCTTCCAGTCTAACCGGATGAAATGAAATGATTTTTTTTATTCTGTAAATAGGATATTGGAATCACTTTTACACGTCATCTTAAAAAAAAAAAAATAGCTAGATGAGTTCGGCATTTCCTATCTGACTGCTCCGAAAAGAAAGGCCGAAACAAACTCAGAAGGCCACAGTCTCTTTTAAAGTCCAGACATAATCTTGGTCAGGCCATATGAGGACCATGTAGATTAGTCTAAAATGGTCTTTTGAGAAAAGAACCACACAGATTTGAGTGGACCTGTCTTGTCAGTGCAAGCATTTGTCAGTAATCGATGCAGCTGAATCAGTATTTTACATGGAGCGACTGCCTATCTGACCTCCACAACCCAGTAACTAATACGATACCCATTGGTAAGACTGCTTGTCAGAGTTTCGGGGTTCTGACGACCCGAAGCGACTGTCAAAGATCCACGAATAACAGCCGGGACCAACGGCTTAACGTGTTTTGCGAGGCTCGGAAGAGACTCGGAGGTATGTAAAGATTACCCATCCATGGACCAACCTTGGCACGCGTAGCTTAACCTACTGGATCGACCCGCGTGACTGTTATTACTTAGCCACGAGCTCCTCGTAGCCTGAATGTAAGGTCATGGAAATAAAATCTATAACAAATGTACAACATTAATATTATAATGTAGTTTTTAATGATCAAAGAGTTTGTTTGGTAGCTTTCATATTTCATAAAACTTATTTCAGAAATTATCATAATTTGGGTATGTATGGCCGGAGTTAAATATATTACTTTTGAAGCTACTCCGTCGACTTCTATTCTTGAAAGTACTTAATAAATAATGAAACCGTTTTTCTTAGAAGGAATAAGTGGGACATAAAAAAGTGTGAAAGAGAGGTGTAGAATATTTAGGGCTATAAGTGTAAGAGAGAGAGGAGGTTCACCATCCTTAAGGCATATTTTAAAGTAACGAAAAACACTAACGATTGTAACAAACCAAATTGTTTGTTTTAGACGTTCACAGAATTTTCCGAATAATAATTATGTAACAAAAACATCTTATGTTGTGCTTATAATTAAAACATTTTTCTAAATATTCTTAGGTAATGGTTAGTCATCTCGTAATAATCATACAGCTGTTATGTACTATCTTAATTGATGATCATAACAGCCGCGTTTACAATTGGGACGAGTCAGCTGACCACATCTAGGTAAGTGCCGCAGAACATGTGATTACTGTCCGCTGGACCAATCATTAGTCAGCTGTGTAATATTCTCATTGTTCTTAATCATTTTAGTAGGTACTGACGTAACATCTCGCCAGTATTCCCCGAAAGGGGTTTGCAGAGACGTGTCTACTCACCTCTGTAACCTCTCTATAGTCGCGATGGTCGAGTGGTCAAGATCTCGCCTCTCATGTATGCCAAGGTTGTGGGTTCAAATCCTGGCAAGTACCAATGTGACTTTTTCAATTCGTATGTACTTTCTAACTTTATCTTGGACATACATCGGTGAAAGTAATCATCGTGAGGAAACCTGGACATATCAATACTTACTCAAATCTGCCTAGACTTTTCCCAACTATGCTGTGGTCAGCTTCCAGTCTAACCGGATGCAGCTGAATACTAGTATTTTACATGGAGCGACTGCCTATCTGACCTCCACAGCCCAGTTACTGGGTAACACGATACCCCTTGGTAAGACTGGTTATCAGTCTTGGGATTCTGATAACGCGTTAACTGTCAAATATCTAAGAATGACAGCTGGGACTAAAAGCTTAACGTGCTTTCCGAGACACGGAGGGGTCTCGATATCGAGCTGTCACTGAAAACCAGCGCTGGGGCTCTGTCTCGCATAGGGTCCCAGCATTATGCTGAGTGATGGCCGTTTTGCGTGGATGTGACGCATATTTTCCCCCAAATTTGTTTTTAGAGTTTGTTCCTTTGCTTGCGTCATATGTACCGCAAATAAACGTATTTTCTATCTATATGTAATTGATGGTCACCCATCCACGAACCGGCCGTGGCAAGCGTAACTTAACGTTCGATCGACCCCTGAGGTTGCTATTATTTAGTATTGTATAATTATCACTTGCTTCAAAAACGGTGAAGGAAAACATCGTGAGGAAACCGGCATGCCTGAGAGATATTTCTCGACGGCATGTGAAGCCAAGTCAGAGGCCCATGGGCGGCTTTAAAACTCTGACACCAGGTTAGTCACTAACCACACGAACAGAAGAAGAAGAAGAAGTTATTACTTAGCGGGCCTTCACTTATCTATAATTAATATTAGTGTAAAATCGCCAACCTTCTCTGTATGAGAAGACGCCTTAGAGGGACAATTAAGGCTGTTATTTTATCTCACCTTTCACGCACAAGTAAAGATTACTATTTTTGCTTGAAAGCCTTCCTTTCCTTCTTTTCCTTTGTCCTAACCAAAGACTCATTAGGTAGGTGATACATTAGCGTTTGCATTACCCGTGTGCTGGCGAACTTGAGTTTTTATAGGCCTATCTTATCTTCAGATTTTTGAATATTTCTCTTCAATGTCCTTCATACGTGATGAAGAAGGTTTATAATAGTACTTATTAACAACGTGTTTTTATTACAATATTAGACTAAGAAAGTGGACCGGACTTGTGTAAAGTACAATCTACACTATTCTAAGTTTTAAAATAATTAACAAAAAAAAAAGTACATAAACATATTTAAATTGCTCTTTTTTTATTGGCTTACTTTAATTTTGTTTTGTTAACTGTCAGTTCTATTATGTAAAGTAGTACTATAGAATATACTATAGTACTTATCAGTTAATGTGGCGGAGACTACTATCTGGTGCCCCAAAGCAAACTTTTGGATATATTTTCACGGATACGAAATATATGAAACTCTTTACTGGACGGTTTTCAGGAGGATATTATATATAATATCGCAACTTGACAAAAACATTTGACAAACGCTGACATAGCCAGGATATTTTGTTAGTTCTTGTTTCGTCTCAACACACTTAGGCTAGGTGTACATGACGCCAGAGCCACACCGGAGCCGCACCGGGCAGCGCCGGACAGCACGATGAAAGAAATCCAGAACCTCTCAGAATGTAAAAAATATTTCGATCATTAAATATATTTTTTCTGGAAAATAAAAATTGCTGTTTGATTGACAGCTTTTTTATAGAAAATAATGTTAAACTGCCATACTTATTCTTCAGATAAAATTTATCGGACTACTATTAAATAAGGCCTTAGAGATGTGTCCCCCTGCGTACAGAAATGTAATGAGTTTCAATTTTTTATTGTAATGGTAAACACGCACCTTGCTGTGTCTAAATACTGTAATATGACTCACAAACAACCACAACAAAGAACAAACATGAAGCTGACATAACGCAGATAATCCAATTACAATATTGTTCGCCTATAAACGTAATATTCTTGCCAATTCCACTCTTGCGGCGCGTTCACTCCATATACTAACAACGTTCAATAAGCGTTTAAACGTTGATAATGCCACAACATAACAGATTTGGATACTGGTTTATCTAGATAGACTGGAATTACACTAGGCCACAATTTACTAGTGGATTTAGCTAGCCATGCTATTAGCCAATATAATTAAATCGTAGCAGTTGCGTAGACATACCGGATCGTAGCCATTGCTACGCCTGCTACGTTGCTACGCAGCTACGCGCCAGTGTTTCTAGGAATCGTTGTAATTAATATTTTTTTCTAATATATAACAGTCTTAAAATGTCAAAAGGAAAAGTTCCCAAAAGGCTGGCAACATTGCACACATACACATTACATATAATTGACCTATAGCTTATATTATTATCTTGTTGGTGATTAGAAACCAACAGATTGTTTACACATATACAATATAATCTTAGTTTTTCAATTGTTCACACTAATTGTTTTATTACCTACCGCTAGTTTATTTGTAAAGTAAACGTTATTCTTCATCTTTTCTTAACCCAGTGCAGTTAAGTACGCATTAACCGTTTTTCTACTTTGGCTACCAGTCTTCGGCGCGAGAGAAATTATATGCACAAATGTGTGCGCAGACACAGGTGCACTCTCTCTTCCCTCACTCTCATAGTCCGACGGGACGGCAATCCGACACGACCGGAGAGAGATCAGGCGCAGGGCCACAGGGGTTGTCAAGGCACGGGGGTATCACGCCGCGAACCTCCAAACTCCGGGCTACTAGTTACTAAGAAAAAAAAAGAACAATAACACTTTGCCTGACCTGCGAATCGAACCTGGACCCCACCCTCAGCAGTAGCGCTTAAACACGGGCATATACTAAGTTAATAAACGGAGTTTATATGAACCATCAATCATCTAGTGATTTCAGGTGGAAGTTGCTTGCTAATCAAGCTTCCATGCTCGAAATGCCTTAATCGAATACCGCAACACCTGCATAGGACGATGTGGTACCTACGCGGACTAACCGAGCGCTTTGAAACAGTAATCTCGATCGTACACGGTCTCCTCTAGTCTTGAGATTAGCAGTTAGCAGCCTGTCGTTAGCAATACATGCTCCTATGACATGATACTTAAACATTAACGGTGAAATGTAGGTGTACCATGGAAATCGGTTGTCATGGTATGGGCATGTGATGCGGAGGAATGAGGGAAATTTCGTGAGGAAAGTTTTGAGTATGAGTGTCGATAGCTATAAGAGTAGGAGAAGACTAAAGAAACGATGGATGGACTGTGTGAAAGATGATATGGCTAGAAAGGTGGTGACTACCGAGATGCCGACTGATAGAGAACTATGGAAGAAAAAGAAATGTTGCGCCGCCCATAAATAGATTGAGATGATAATGTAGGTGTACTATAGTACCTACACAAATGTCACAGTGTACCACAATATGTTACACTATACCCATACATTTTAAGTCTAATATATCAGTTACTAGCTACTCTGTGGCACAGCGCACGTTGCACGTTTGTCTTCATTTCCCGCCTCCCCGAAGTCACACACTGATTTTCATACAAATAAAACAAGAAAATATGGCTCCGCGTATGGAGAGTTTATTACTTCGTTGTTTCATGTGGATTAAAATTTTAAATAAAGAAGCAGGTATTTTTTTTACTTGTACATACAATTTTAATAAATAGATTTGGCGCGCTGTTTTTTTGCGAGGAAAAGGAGCAGGAAATTGAATAAAAACGTACGAATTCTGTTCATCATCTGTAACAAATACCAAAAAATAATGATGAAAAGTACGTTTGTTAAGTACTTCAATCAATACAAGGAGATTGAAGTACTCCTTAGTGTTAACACACAGAAAATTAAACAATGGTATGGTGGACCAGCATGTAACTTAGTCAAAGTATGCATATTAATAACAAAACATTAGGCATTAAATAAACCAGCTAGTGTTTGCACAGCCATTGAACAATTGAACAACCTCTACGCTTCGCTTTTAGCACAAATTCCAATAGTTAATAGCAAATAGTGCCAGGTTAACTAAGTTATTGGGATTGGAATTGAGTATAGGAAGTTTAATCAATTATTTATTGCTACTTTACATACACATAGAAACACAAAGATATTCGGTAACTTGGCCCAAACTAGACGAGCGAGGAGATTATCAAATTGCAAAACTTTACCTTTTATTACAAATATTACAAGACCATTACAGACACCAATCTACATGGTCCTCACATCATCATTTCACCTGAAAGACGTCCACTGCTGGACATAGGTCTCCCCCAAGCACCGCCACTTCGACCGATTCTGTGCTCCAAAATAATGTCTGGGCTTTATAAAAGAGACTGTGACCTCTGAGTTTGTTTCGGCCTTTCTTCTCAGAGTAGTCACAAAGGAAACGCCGACCTTATCTGGGTTTTTTTTTTTTACGTGTAATAATGTTTGTACAAACCAACTTACAAAAATAAAATTCTTAATCATTTATTATTTTAAACTCAATAATAGAGACAAATGGTTACAGTTACATTTGCGATTTTATTTCATTATGTCCTCCTAGATTCCCATTACCTTCATTCCCCATACACTGTACTAGTACCCATAGAGTCTATTTTTATATTCAGTTTTAATTTGATAATGCATTAAGAGTCGGTACTAAAACGACCACAGACTACATAGTAAATATGGTATTGCCATCAGAATGAAGACAGTTGATATACGAGCGGCTTTTTGGCTCTCTGGTGCCACAAAGCAAGCTTTTGGATAGATTTTCACTGAGCTACCTGCACTGCTACATACGGAACATATGAAACTCTTTACTGGACGGTTTTCGTATGGAGGACAATAGTCCTCCGCAACAAGACAAAAACATATGACAAACGCTGACAAAGCCAGGATGTTTTGTTAGTTTTTGTCTCGTCTCAACACACTTAGAAATGTGTCATGTGCATACAGAAACATAATCAGGTAAAAGCTACCACATATTATAAACGTTAATGTAAAATAATAAAAAAGAAACAAATTTTCACTGAGCTACCTGCACTGCTACATACGGAACATATGAAACTCTTTACTGGACGGTTTTCGTATGGAGGACAATAGTCCTCCGCAACAAGACAAAAACATATGACAAACGCTGACAAAGCCAGGATGTTTTGTTAGTTTTTGTCTCGTCTCAACACACTTAGAAATGTGTCATGTGCATACAGAAACATAATCAGGTAAAAGCTACCACATATTATAAACGTTAATGTAAAATAATAAAAAAGAAACAAAATTCTTCAACTCTGTTCAACGAAATTTTCTCTCAAGTGATTTGTGCACCCGTTTCGCTAATTCCACACGAAATAGCGTTCGCAAAAATAATAATTTAGTTTTTAATTTGCTAGTGGTGAGGCTATACAGAAGTGCTCACGTTTCCATGTTAATTCCGGGGATCTAAATATTCGTAGTCGGGAACGGGTGGGGGTAGGGGATTGTCGGGGTTCCAAGTTGCATTTACAGGTGGGCGATTCCATTTGCCGCTGTAATGAAACTTTGATCGGGCAAATCAATTGTGTTAGAGGGTCACCTGCGGTGCGGGTCAGCCTGTCATTGGAACTGGTTAGTGGTCAGACGCGGATTTGATTATCAATATACCTAGGGTAGGTATATTGATAGATAATCATACCTGCGACTGATTTGCAGTTCGAAAGCTAGTCGAAGTCAAGCACACCTGAAATGAGGATTTATATAACATTTTGCACACAATGCTCCTGCACGGGCTACCTATACAGTGATATAAACTAAAACAACCATTCGTAGAAGTAAATATAAAATGTAGACATTAAACGAACGGTATTTTTCAATTTATTACCTGTCCATAAAGATATTGGATGTAGACAGAAGCTTTAACGCTGTTTTGCAGAACGTCAGCGGTTCTTTGTTTTTGCTGTAACAATCGCCTTTCGGCGAGGCAGCGCTTTCAAGCGCCTCACTGGAAAACAAATCCTTTCTCCTGAAGGACGTTTTGACAGCCGGCCCAGCGTGGAAACGCTGTGAATAAAGACTCGCAGTATTCACAGTACGATTTTCCGTTAATATCAAAACATTTTTGTTAAGACTTCATGAAAAACTATGATAAACTGAGCTCAACTCACTTTATGTAGCGTTCTTTATTTAGCGTTTACCCAGCGCGCGAAATCCCATAATCTCTGGCGCGTCAGCGTTATTTTTAATAAAGTGGCAAAATAATTTCGCAGGTGCTCGCTCGATGTGCAACTAGATACATTTGCTGGTGGAGGTGGCGGGAGCGGATCGATACAGCACGCTGCACGCCCCCTTATGTTCACCAATTGTTCGAATTTCAGTATGCGCTCATTGAAATATTGTGTAACCTGTGGAGCCACAGATTCAGTGATTTATTCATTAGTCCCATTTACGGCAGTGGTACTCCGAATGCCTTGCATTCCGGCTAAATCCTTTGTTCATTGCGCCACAATGGCAAAGGGAATAAATAAATGTCGTGCTTAATGGCCCCGATTAAGAAATCGCGCCGTACGGAGAAGTCAGGTGGGCGTTACCTTCGTCCAGAATATTAACTACCTTTCTAGAACTATTTCTACATTCAATTGTCTCTGCAGAGCCACTTACTACATTAGCTGCTTTTCTTTGCCTTTTTTCTTTAAAAAATATACCCAGTTGTGGAACAGAATAGCTTTTTTCGCATTCTGGACGTGCCCTCGGGACGTCGCGTGGACGCTGTACTAAGACAGGATTGAAAATCAAGATCCTTTTGTAAGCGGATTTATTTTATAACACCAAACAAAATGTTTACAGTAGATAGAAATATATTACGGGCTGGCTTTCGTACTCAAAAGTCCTATACATCTGAGGAATATTTTCTGGGCAGCCAGCGGCGATTTGTGCCCCAAGAGTGACGACGATATATATCTGTTTGTACAACACCAACAGTGATAAATGGCTGTCGCACTGAAATGTCTTCAGTTTCCAAAATTCTCAGTTTCGGAGCAAGCCTTTGTGCTAACTAGTATGAAACTTGACGAGACCTTTGTTGTAGAAGTTAGCATCCTGGCGAAACAGGCGTAGTTTGGAGCCATGAGAAGTCTTAGCACAGACACTCACGATCGACTTTTAATCGCTTGAGTTTCGTAGAGTACATTATACTTAGTTTAAGTACTTTAAAAGCTTTATAGGTAGATACTGTTGATGCTACTCAAAATAATTTAGCCAATAAAAAACAAGAAAAAAAAAATAACAATTTGGGGGAAAATATACGTCACATCCAAGCAAAACAGCCATCGCTCAGCATAATGCTGCGACCATATGCGAGACAGAGCCCCAGCGCTGGTTTTCAGCGACAGCCGGCGTTGACGTGATGACGTCAACCGGTGCAGCATATAGAGAAATAAGATAAACCAAATAAGACAAAAATAAAATAAACATAATAGTTAGTCCTAAATACATAAAATATAATATTTTAAATGGCAACATTTCGTAGCGTCGCGTCGGCGACTCACGCGCCGCAGACTTAATTAATACAATCTGTGCACGCAACTGTCATAAAACTATTTGTTTGACGTTTTGCCTATCATTAGCGTTGCCTGTAGTAATACAAATACTCCTGATACCCAAACCATAATAAAATTAGGTATAATATTAGAGACTTGTTAGCCGCTTACGACTTCGTATACCCGAAAAATCCTAGTTACGAGATAATATTGGCTTTACGCGCCACCGAATCATTGGCACATGCCTAAGCCTAATATTTACTTATTGCAGACAAAGATCTTGCTCCCAATTTTCATGGGCAACTCTTTGTTTATGTATTGGAAAATGTTTCTACGGGAAATAAGAAAAGCGTATGTTATCGAGGGTAACTCGTAATTTTTTTGCTTTTTCCCATCGAATTATCCTTTTTATGTACGTAATATCGAAGAACTTCATATCTAAGCAGTTTGAAAACAAAATCCCGTGAACACGATGACCACATCTGTTACCGCCCCAGTTCTATAGCGGCCGAGCGCTGCAAGCAGAAATAGTCCTTACGGTCTATAGATATGAACTTATGAAATATGAACTGGAGGAGCTCGTGGCTAAGTAGTAACTGCCGCACGGGTCGATCCGTCAGGTTAAGCTACGCTTGCCGGGGTTGGTCTGTGGATGGGTGACCATCTTTACATACCGAGACTCCTCCGTGCCTCGGAAAGCACGTTAAGCCGTTGGTCCCGGTTGTCATTCGTGGATCTTTGACAGTCGTTACGGGTCGTCAAAAGCCCGAAAGTCTGACAACCAGTCTTACCAAGGGGTATAGTATTACCCAGTTACTGGGTTGTGGAGGTCAGATAGGCAGTCGCTCCATGTAAAACACTGGTATTCAGCTGCATCCGGTTAGACTGGAAGCCGACCCCAATATAGTTGGGAAAAGGCTAGGCAGATTGATTGTCTATAGATATGAACTTCTTCGATGGAACTTCGTGTATTTGTTCATTATTATGCTGTAATCAATTGCTGAAAGTGTAATTCGGCGAAGTAGAGCGAGATATTTGTACAGCTCCCTAATTACATAGGTAACACACTTTCAATCACAATCTAATTGATTTTGAAGGATATTGCTAATCCAGGGCCGAAAAATGTATCGACTCAACAACGTAAACAACGCAATGAATGTTGTTGAACTTTCAAAATGAAAGCTATTGTACTGTATTTGTGTTACGCAAGTACCCTGCAGAACAATTAGGTAAATAATTTAAGAAAATAACTTTGTAACAATGCGTTGTTTTGCTATTAAACTACTCGCATGTAAGAGGGTTCATGCAGCGCTTTAATATTAGTTTAAATAATTTTATGTTTGGGTGTAGCTTGCCGTCAGCACTCTCGCTGCAGCGCTGCAGCGCTTATATGAGCCCAGTTTAAGCTTTATTTGGGTGAAACGTACATTTTCAACTGTAATGAATAACGTTAACGAGGGCCTGGGAGTCCTGCGAGCACTAGAGCGGTGACGCGCGCCTTCATTAACTATCTAAATTACGACGCGACCGACTCACGGTCGCACGTAATAATAAGATTGCGCGTTGTATTTATATGTTTGCGACGATTTTATCGTCTACTGCAGCCGTGTAATTTACTGCGGCGTAATGCACGAATCGGTATTGCTGAATTTCTGCATTTTCTGCAATGAAATCGTCCGCCTCCGATCGTCTTATTTGATTCGATTGCGCGAGTAAGCAATATTTCACGGAGGACTTGCTTTCCGCTGCATTTCGAATTTATAAAATACGTACATGTTATTTTAAATGGACAATCTTGGTTTTTTTGTTATTTTCAAACAACTTATTAACGCTACGTTTGTTCACGATTTTGCAGTGAAATAAATTGGTACAAAAACTTGTAGCATTTTATTTTTTGTTTTTCGTAGAGCTTTTTTTAATACCTAGAGGTACCAGCAGTAGTGTGCAATTAATGAAGTTTCCCAATTAAATGTTCTATCGTGCAAAGTGTTGTATTTATTTTGACGGATAATTAAAAGTTTCGGTTTGTGTAGTCTCGTGGGCTGCCGTGTGAACCATACACATGTGAAAATAGTGACAGTGTTGGTCTTAATGTGGGTAGAGCGTGGGCATGCATTGACTTGGGAACTTACAACTCCAAATAAGAACAGCGAAAGGTACTATGCAAGCTGAAAATGGTATCAACCTACCCAAAAACAGTAAAAGAAAAAAACGGCGGCGAAAGAAACGCTAAAGTGTGAGAAAGATAAAGATCCTAAGAAAGTTTTCAGTACAATATTCAATTAATAAACAGACGATGGTGTCGGTTTCATCTATGGCTAATTATCTTATTTCTTCAAGGGACTGGAAGTTCTTAATTGCTCTTAATAAATGTTCAATGTAAAACGATCAAACTTTATCTTTTTGCATGAGTTTGGGCGCGGCGTGACGCGGCTCTCGGCTTCTCGGCGGCTTTCGTGATGCCTTCCTTATACACGAGGGTAGTACGAGTTCTTTTGTCCTTGTTTAGCGATGGCGAGTGATTTCACATTTTCACTCGCATTGAATTTTTAATATAAAAAATTACTGCGCCGTCAGCAGCAGAGCCTGAGTGACGTTTAATCTATTCCCACGACAAAAACTTAATTTCAGCACTTCAGGCGGTCTGTAACGTGTACTTTTTGTAGTACATTTGTCGAGCACGGAAAATTTATTATGATGCTTAGTAAATTTGCATAATATCTGAAGGAATTTGTGTGTAATTTGTCTTTCTTTACCGCGCCAAATTACAACGAAGCGAAACGAGTTGATGTTGTCTATTACATTGTACTACAAAGATAAACGGATCGAATGAAATAAACCATAAATAAACTAGACTAAAAGGAAAGTGTTTCTATTAAGAAAAACAGTTTACCTAACGTTTTATTGAGTGAACAAGAACGTCTGTATCTCTGCTAATAAAGACTTTAAAGGCGAAAAAGGGCGTAGAGCTGTAGATTCCTATGTCTATTGATTTTGTTCTCGTACAAAAGTGTAACGATGCAGTAGGCGAGATATTCCCACGGTGTGGAGTGTGGAGCGATGTGTGCAGCCGCGAACTTACTCTAAACAAATAATAATAAACTCGGCCATTAGCTCAGCTCAGCTCGCCTCGGCCCGCCCACTTCAAACACCACGCCAACACAGACGCGACAACGTGCGACCGACTTATGTGCCTACACGATTCTACTCCTCATTCAACATAATTAAGTTTGCTAGACTACAAGCACCTTTGAGGCTTTATAATTGAAACTATCTAACCTTCTAAACTAATATTACAAAAAGAAAAGATTCGATTTTTTGTATGTTCAATTTTTGAGGAAGGTTCAATTTCTGTTTCTCGCGGACGAAGTCGCGTCCAGAAGCTATTTTTTTTACGATTTTTCTGTTGTTGAATGAGCGTTATTACTTATTAGGCGTGCACTTATGGATTTTCCAAATATTTATGTTTGTTTGTAATGGATATAGTACCTACTCAAAAAACACCCAACCGATTTAAAAAATATTTTCACCTATAGAAAGCTATATTATTAACGAGTAACAAAGATCCCTGCGAAAATTGCAATAATGTACCTAACTCAAGGTATCAAAACTTTGCCTATAAAATTATCTGGCGTGCTCGCAGCTCACGCCAATTACTTTTAAAACTATTGATGATACATAAAATAACTTACTACATGTTTATAGTACTCATACATCGACAAAAAAATCCGCGAGGCTATACAACTACAAGCCCATGTTCGCACGGACTGGTTGAGCCGACCGTTGAGAATCCTACAGAGTGCATCCCAGCGCGTTGGAAAAACACACTGTTAGATTTTCAACTGTAAAAATTTACTGTGTGACATATCAAAGGAAAGGGCTTGTCGTGAGGATCTCAATTATATATATTTTTATAATTTTAAAATATATTTTTTAAGATATTTTAGAAAATACATGATTTACCTACCACGCTCTTATCTCCGAAACTAAAGAGTTCAAAATTAAAAAAAAATGCAGATAATGGCTTTTTACTCATAGATTACAGGAAAATCTACCTATAAGAAGTATATGGTTTTAAAACAACAAGGTAGATCTCAAATTCTCAATATTATGAGTACAAACTTACATTTGCAGTTGGAATGTGGGAACATGTTTATCAACTACAATGTTAACTTTGTTCTTGGGATAAATCCATCGCAATCCTTCATTGTGCGTGGACACATGCACAGGCATACGCACTTGGCCGGTAGTTTTGGCCCAGTCTTAACTATTAAAAAAAACTGAATACATAATTGTGTAGACCACGAACTAGATTACAGCCATTTTTCTTTAATAAAGTAGGTGGTTATGTAAAGAAGGTGCCTGTCTACGAATAAATTCTAAGGTCCAAAGTGGAGTAACTCGTCTTTTGTTTGTAGGCTTTAATTAAAGGAGGTTTTGTTTCCATTAAATTAAGTTTCATTTGCACCGCGACGCAAGAAAACTTCTTAATTGGCGGGAACCAAACACTTTCATCCGTTGATTGCTTTAATATGGCTGGCGATAGATTGCGTACATAATTAGGGTGGGCGTTTTGGTGGACTGTCTCATGTAATTTTGACGTTCAAAAAGTGCTGATCCTCAGCCTAATTTGAATAAAAGTCTTTTGAACAATCATCAGTAGACTGTTACAGACTGTTAGGATTTAAAATGTACCAGGTTAAAACACTCAATATTGCTGTGATACCCATTTTGGGAATCTGCAATTGCTGCAAACGTTATACTACATTTACATAAATCGTTTTCGCATTATTGCACGTTCACGGAGCAATGCATAACAGGCAAGGAATTCCATTCCAACCTTTATGTTCGTAATTACTGCAATTAATAGACAGCTGTACGATATTTGTGTTTGTACATGAAATAATCATACGTTTGAAGTTATACCTACTGCTGTTTGTGTGCAAGCTACAATATGCTTGTTTCAAATTACATTTGATGTTTTTAAAAGAGTAACTGTGGAGTTTCTTGCCTATTCTTCTCCATACGAAATTACCTTTTGGAAGGGGAATCAAATTCTAAATTTTGACGTTAAAAGCGCCTTTTGAATTAATTTATTTTACTTTGTTGCACACGAATCTTTACTTATTGACTGTTCTGTCAAAGTTTTATAACTCGTGTGCGAACATTGAATGAGAAAGACTATGCGACCCAATGTTTCAAAACAAAATTAATTGATATGTCTGTTGGATTTTATTCAACCTTTGTCAAAGCGAACACGACAATAATATCTAACCAAGAATAAGTAGAATGTGTGAACATGTCTCAGGAATCTTCGCTCGGCCTTCGTGTGACATATTCGCTTATGCGTAGCTATAAGCCACTCTATGCCAATTATGCCACAGAACATTGTTCTACAATACGGGCCGAAACCACGAGTTGACACAGTTATATGAGGTGAAGATTACAACCATCAATTATTCACACTAATTACGTCTATTGTGAAACTTTAATGACCGCATTAATGGATGAATAAGTAGTTCCTACCTAGCTACTCTACTATGGATAGGATAGCGATAGGGGTTGATTTTCCGCCCTCTACAGGGTGAAATTGAATTCATAGGCATTATTATCATTATGGGGCCAACCCTGAAATCGTGAAATAGAAATCAGCTGTTCCCTACATTTTAAAGAGCTATGTGAACATAAATGTAGGGAACAGTTTATTTTTATTTTGAATTAATCATTCTTCTTAGACATAGTTTGGGAGGAGGATCAAGTTTATATAGGTAATATTGTAAGCAATTAATGATTATGGAGTTACCAGAAGCGAGACATGACACCACATAAGTATCACATGCACATAAGAGTTGAGTGTACCTATTATTTTTGTGCGTGTGAATCTTGTAGGTAATGGTACTTCTCCGCACTTGGATCTCACATGTCTGATTATACTCTCGTAGTTTCGTATATCGAAGTGCTAATAAAACATAGCATAGGCATTTATACTAAAATCTAATTCTTTTTAACCGACTTCCAATAGGACGAGGTTATCAATTCAGATGTTTTTTTTATTATGTACTTATATTCGGGCATAACTCCGTCTTATATAGACAGATTTGCTAAATTATTTTTTGTTTGGTCAGGTCAGGATCTGATGATGCGATTCTGGAGAAATCGAGAGAAATATTTAAATATTATAGGCACACCTATAGCGAATTGGCTATTTTATATAGGTAGTAACTCGTGCAGTTGCTCTCGGAAATCACCATTAGGTGAAGTAGAACTGATGATGAAGACCCCAGGTGGCCACCGGAACTGCTCAATAAGAAGTACCTATTTCACGGGTTGCGATTCGATTACTCTATTAAGGTTGCCAAATAATGTATGCTCGTCACAATGCATTATGGAGAAGTACCAGGCGAACTCCTCAACGATTAACGTTTCTACATCTGGAAAAGCAATATTTTGTAAAAGGTGACGAGTAAAGTGAAAAATAACTTAAATTTCGGAAGTCGGTGACTTCCAAAATTTAAGTTATTTTTCAATTTGTAGTGTTTTTTGGAAGTCCGTTGTTTTTTTTTTTTATGTAAAAAAGTTTTTATTGAACCGTTAGTAAAATTAACCGTTTGTAGATTTACGACCTGCAACTCTTGCAAGTCCTACAAGTCGTGCAAACACTGTATTGGACGCGGCAACACAAACACTAGCAATTGGTTTACAAAACCAAGAGAACAGTGTCCACAAAACATATATGGAATCGAAAGACATATACAAACTAAATAAAACGGAACACCGAATAACAAACCGGGCAGAATTTCAACTAGCAAACACGAGGCTACATAGGGAACTGTTCGACGGAAATATAGATGAGAACATGCCTATTTGTTTTACGAGTATGTTTCATAAAAAATATTTTTTCATGTCCAATGATTCTCGGCGGGATTTTCGAGAAATTCGGCAGTTAGTATTTTTTATGTGATTGAAAAACATACGTGTTACATAAATTATGTATCTGTTTTAACATGAATCAGTCACATCCACTGAAAAATTTATATTCTGCAATGTGTGATCCATATTTAAATTGAACAATCCTTGCCTTTAAGAATAATAAATTACTGCTTCTTTTATTATTTGTCGACTGCTACGCAGGTACAGACGCCAGCACGTCAACCTACTACAATCTGTCTAATGTATTTAATATATTTTCAACTTTATCATTAAAGTATAAGGTTCAAAGATGATTGGGAAAATTTTACAGTTTCGTGTAGGTTGACGTTACTACGTCGTAGCACTTTTGTCTACGATTTAACGTTCAATAGATTTCCGGAAAATTTTATTCGAATTTCGACCTTATATTATATATATTTTATTTAGTAGTTCTTAAGCTACTGCAATCAACCAACTCATCCTTTTTCACAGTCGATGCTTGTCATTTTACTTGCCCATTGTGGTATTTGTTGTCTATGCATTTCTTTTTACCTGGCTTCCAGCCTAGGATAAAATTGTTATTTACTACGTGGTTAAGTATTTTAAAATCAACTACAGCAGATAATGTCTACCTTAACAAGTGCCACCCTTACAACTACAACCGTAAGGAGGCCCTACCTAAGCAAGACAAGCACTTAACTGAAATCATTAGTCGTGATAAATATTTGATGTTGTTTCGATTAGAGGCATAGTTCATGTTAATTCCGACAGGTGGCGTGTTTCTGTTGTTGAAGCTCGGGAATATGTGCTGAATTTATTATTTATCATTCAGGTTTTAATTCATTGTTCTGTTCATCTTTTCATCTCGAAATACACAGTACCCTGGTAGCTGTTTTTCATTTGGTAATATGTAAATCGTAATGAGTAAATTACTAAATAATGACTCGTCTTGGGGGTAGACTTCAACTCTATAATAATAACGATATCTTGTCGTCTCCTGTTACCGTTCATTAAAAGGCTGTCTGCAAGTTTTCCTTTGCATTAATGAACAGTTTACTCTTCCCAAGAGAGTCCGATCAACTCACTTACAACGTGTTTTTCCATTAGCTATGATTTAAAAGTATCCGGAATTTTTGCTAAGGCTTCTGGCAGCTCATTTCCCGTCGACGTTGTTGATTTGATTGAATCTTATCCGTAACCCAGTAAGATATCTTTATCAGATAGCAACAAGCCGCATTGCTCGACAAATTGCGAATGCAGGCCTATTTTGAACGGATAGGTATTTTATTTTAGAATGACTCAAGTATAGATGATGTTATTTTAAAATCATATATAGCTATCGTACGTGATTGACTATTCATTCATTTCACCTGTAAGACGTCCACTGCTGGACATAGGCCTCCCCAAAAGCACCGCCACTTCGACCGATTCTATGCTCCCCGCATCCAGCGGATTCCTGCGGCCTTCACAAGGTCATCGGTACATCTTGTGGGAGGCCTTCCAACGCTACATCTTCCGGTACGCGGTCGCGACTCCAAAACCTTTCGGCCCCATCGGCCATCTGTTCTGCGAGCAATGTGCCCTGCCCATTGTCACTTAAGTTTGGAAATGTCGGTTACCTTGCACGATCTCCTGCGGATCTGTTCATTTCTGAAACTCCAAGCATAGCCCTTTCTATTGCCCTTTGGGTGACTTTTAGCCTTCTGATAAGACCTTCTGACCAGCACCGTAATTGTAACTCACTTTAAATTACAATCCCAGAGTTTTGAAGGATATTGCTAATCCATTGCTTCATAGGTTTGAAAAATTCGTCTGATCAACGACGTAAATAACGCAATGTACATGGCTGAATTGTCAAAACGAAACCTATTGCGATCAATTGTAATTGTATATATACTATTGCTGATGTGGGTTTGAACATAAACGAAGCAAAAGGAGTATGTAAGGATCGTAGCAGGAGGCGTTCTATGGTTTCAGCCTACCCCCATGGGATTCTAGAAAGCTTGAGTTTATGTATATATGACATCACCATACGAGTACTAGAGCCGTCATCTTAGTAGTCACCCCGACTAATAAGGCTCTAGTATGGTAGAAGAGGGCATGGTGCGCGCACCCCTAATAAATCGGTTATGAATGATGATGTCATCATAATTTTCAAATCCGCTCGAAGCGCGGTGATAGATCTTTTGTTCCGTCAATTTCCAATTCGCAAATAGGCTATCAGAACTTTAATTTGTATCGAGAAGTTTAGTCAATTATCTGTCAAAATAAATGGAAAGTGGAAAGGACAAAAAGGTGTTTAGCCGTCGTAGACCGGTAATAACTCTTGGAGGAACACTGAATCTTTAATATAGGACTGAAGGCGCGTACTCACAACTGTTTGACGACAGGGATGGCTGTTATATTAAAGAAATTGGCGAATTTTTATTAAGTGTTCTCTTCGTCTGAGCAGCTGTTAGGGAAACACGTGTAAAAAACAGCTGTTCTACTTAACAATATACATTTTGATCGCGTGAGTTTGCTGTGAAGGATCGCTTCAAAAAGTTTTTTTTCTTCCTCTCTGTACCACGTGGGGACGATAAGTGAAAACACTTGCAATACTTGTACATAGGAAAAACCAAAAGTGCACCCCTTAAAATGGTAATAACAACAAAATAAAAATAAAATGTTAGTTTTTTATTAATATCAATTAAACAGTCATTCATATTACGAAATCAAGAAAAGCAAGTTAAGTAAATTAAAAAAAAAAACTCGATACCTATGTGGAGTATTTTGGACGTTACCGACCCGGACGTCCATAGATATTTTTTTTTAAATCAGTTTTTTTTAGGTATGTTTTATGCAATAAATGTTAATTTGTTTTTATAATTGTGATAAACGAATAGTTTACTACATATCAGTGTACTCATATTAAAGTATAAGTGCGATATGCATTTAAAACAGGCAATCACAGTTCAAGATGGCACATAAATTGTTTTTGGCAAGTTCAGAGTATGCACTGCCTCAAACGCTTCGCGTTGTGAGGAGTGCAAAAAATCACTCAATCTAAATAGTATCTTGTGATGGGTTGTCTAGCTATAGTGGCTAATTGGATAACATGACATTGAATTTTTGTTTGTAGGTTGGGAAAGTTTATTGTCGTATCTATAACGACCCCACCTCATATATATTTATGTACTATCGAAGAACATCATATCTAAGCAGTTTGAAAACAAAATCCCGTGAACACGATGACCACATCTGTTACCGCCCCGGTTCTATAGCGGCCGAGCGCTGCAAGGAGAAATTGTCCTTACGGTGTATGAACATGAACTTCTTCGATGGTACCTATATCTGGTAAAATTTTGTCCATATAGCAAGGAAGGTAACAAGGCTGACTGCAGTCTGCTCATGGTAAAAATAACGACACGCCTATATTCCTCGAAGTGTTAGGCAGAGTTTCACCTATAGTGCACTCATTTCGCCAGTTCTCAAACTCAAACTCAAATGTATTTATTTCAATTAAACCACAGGCACTTTTGAATTGTCAAGTTATGTTTAAGTCCCATGTAATAGGGGGCGAGCCTGTTGCCATCAACCGGGCACAAATCCAGAATCGGCTGCTACTGAGTAATTCCTGATGGAAAAACGCATTAACATTTTGCCTCAACTGAGATACGAACCCAGGACTTCAAGCTCAGCAGTAGCGTTCGCGACCACTAGACCTAGGAGGCAGTGGCGAGGTTTTTTAATCTGTTGTCGGTTAATCTGTAGTCTCTTTAGAATTTCTGTTCGTGGCAGTACCCTCCTATGTGATGTTGTTGCAAATGCAATGCTTTGTAACTTAAATAATTGGGTTTACACGAAACGCTGCATTTCAGTATGTACATCAGTGAACGTTGACATGTGTCTGCATCACAATTAGGTAGACACACGATGGGTAGACATAACTATTTGTGGATCGTCTAAAATATTCTATAGTAATGTAGGTATTGTATATGATTAAAACAACGTGTATCTACACAAAAAGTAACGCGAAGTCAGGACTGCCTTAATAGTGCATGTGATGTGACAGCCCGCCAACTTGACAGTGACAGATGACATAAACAAAAGTTACACTTTGAGTCACACTTAAACTTGATACCTTTCGCGATTACGTTTGTAATCACTTAACATGTTACTATTCTTTCTTAGGTAACATCAGTTACCTAAGAAATTGGCCAGAGAAGAGCATATACAATATTAAAAAACAAATTCGTAGAATTAATAGCAGGTTGTAGTAATAGTACTGTTTTGTTATTTTCATATGTTTCACGGGAGCACAAATTCAAAATATGCACATATTATTGCATGATATATTTTTATATGTGAGTTCATACATATTAAAAGTATATCACAACAATGGAATGGCATATAGTAAATAGCTTTTCATGATATCGCTTCAAACAAAATAAATTATCGTTAAAAATAATGGTGTTCGCACGTCGATTGTAGTTTGTTGTGACGTCATAAATGTGGTTATTACACTACGTTGTGAGAAGGGGGTGGAAAGGGAGGGGTGAAAAATCCTTGTACACTAAGCAAGCATAAATTGCACGCTGTTTTTTTAGCTAGCCTAGATACGACAAACTACGCCGAAAGCTCTGCCAAAGTGACAGACTGACAACTAACAGTTAGCTTATATGATAAGCTGACTAATTGGTCTACCATTCCAGCCAGGTATAGGAAGTAGCATTTCCTTTTTGAAGTGGTCAAACCACTCGTCCAGTGTGATGGCAACTTTTGTCATCACACTTTAGTCATAACTCCCGTGACTTTTTATTTGAGAAATAAACCGTGGAAGTTTATAAAACGTTATTTTCATATGCATATTAATAACGTTACCTAACTGCACCCAATGTGACCCAAATCGTAGTCGACGACTTGACAGCCCTGACGGCTACTCACTTAATAATTCAGCGACACGATGCTGATGAGCACACCTAATTATTTATAAATTCACACTTTTAAAAATAAGTCTGTTTTAAAGCTGAAACTTGAATTCTACCATTTTGTAAATTACTTGGAGTAACTAGTCTTAGGCATTCACTTTATCTCGCTGCCGACGGCCCTTGTAACCTTATAGTGTCAGCCCTCTGAAAGGAGCCCGTCTAAATGTTTTAAAAACCAGATAACGTCACCAGGCCTCTGAAGAACCAACGAGGCACATGCTCTTCTTTTTCGTTGTCGCTTTTCAAAATTAGAATGGAATTTGTTTTTCTGAATAAGCGCCGCGCCGCATCAAAAATGACTGTCGAACTGCCAATGGTTTCCAATTTCGGAAAATATCGTCCAGCGTTTGACAACTGACAGAAATAATCCGGAGATAACGAGTAGGAAGCCTGTACTGTAAAACTGCTGTTTCATATTATTTGGTAAACTTATTTTAAATTTTCTACTATACTTACCTACCTCTGATATTTATAACTTCAAAGTGAAATGTTAAATAATACGGTGCTTACTGAAAATCTATTGCATTTGGTAACGCATCTCAATTTACCAAAACTAGTCCATAGAAATATTAAGGTTAAGAGCACTGGCATATTTATATAGGTACCGATGATACTTAAAAACGACAAAGAGTGTTTTCTTTATTCAGGATTAATTAAAACACTTCTCGTTAGAATCCCCACGTGTTGAAGATCATAAACAAGACTGGCTGTGATTATTTTTCTCCGTCATGTGCCCCACATGTGCCCGTAACATAAGCCGTAAAACTAACCAACTACTGACTTCTAGCTACCTAACCTACGTATTTATTTGTGTATGAACTAACCGCGGATAAAGTTTCTAGTGCGGTGATGGTTTATGTCAAGAGGAGCTTGACGCGTCGTCTTCTTAACAAACAAGTGTTAACATTCAAACTCAATCTCAAAGCATTTATTTCAATTAAATCATTTACAGGCACTTTTGATTTGTCAGTCAGTCAGAAATATGAAGCTAGCCCATTCCAAAGCGTAGGTTCCTATGGAGAATAACGGGCAAGAAACTCCACTTAGAGGGACGGGATTGGAGTTTACCTTAGGCAAATAGGCGTTATAGCTATAAAACTTCTATTGCGTCTCGTTCAGTGTCCTTGAATGCGTTATAAATCGTCATACAATATAAATCGCTCTTTTATAAGTATCACAGAACATTTCCCTTCTTACATGATAAAGAAGATTAATATGCAGCTAAAACAAAAGATCCTTCGATCCACCCACGTAACAATTTAGCAACAGGAAATATTTACAAGAAAAATAATGCTGGCGCTGTACATGGCTTGTTATTAGAAGAAAAACATAGCTAGAATGTGGCCAGGAAAACTCGCACACCTAATAAAGGGCGATACAATATTCAGTGAACTGTAAACAAAAGAAGCCCACGCATGATTACCCTAAATACGAGGATATGTTAGGGTTCCATAACACTTGATCGTTAGCGGCATCGGCGAACGCAAATCATATAAATACCACCCGAAATTTCATTTACATTCGGTCATTAAGTCCTTTCGGTTACCAAATGGGACGTCACTAATGTTCGACTGATTCGAATTTATTAAATTAGGCATAGTTCCCAAATTAGGTCTGTATCTCCAATTTACTACGTTCTTTCGTATAATAGCTGACGATCCAAATAGACAGAAAGGTCAGAAAAAAGGTTTTCTGCCCACGCTAGTGACTTTACCTCGGCTCATTTGTGGCAAACCGGCACAATTTTATAAATTACTCGGCCTCCAAGAATTTGATCCGTGCCCTGCTCAGGTAACCGCATTAATTAGCCGAGGTTCACCACCTCACTACTAGTACTAGATCAAAGTGAAACTATTCGGTCACTTCCAAAGACGTAGTTTCCGACCGACGTTTGGTTTATTTTAAAATGTCATCTGTATTTATAATAATTCAATAAGTTTCTGGGGTTACCAACATTCGACGTGTTTCCAAATATCGATGAACCCAGTGTGAAGCGTGATTTTCTTTGTGAATGAAACTCCAAAAGTAGGTAAAAAATTTGTATGTTTTTCATAATACACATTATTGGTTGAGGTTTCCTCGCTCGTGGGCATTGTGAAAGAGGAATGAGGAACTGAAAAGAATAATAACATAACAACTTTTCACTATGGACGTGCGCGGTGATGGGAAGGGTGTGGTTTCAAAACGATTTTTGGGGGTAAACTAGGCCGAATGGATACAATTTGTGTGAAAATGTGCTGACCGCGGGCTGTTATACTCGGGACCCGGGAGCCGAAACCAAGCGGTTATATCTGCCTCACTGCGTCGCAAATTGTTACAGTTTCACTACACAACATGTGTTGAGAGAAGAACCACTATGTCAAACTCAAATTCAAAGCATTTATTTCAAATAAACCAATTACTGGTACTTTTGAATGAAATTTTGAATGTCGTGCGTGCTATCACATACAGATAAAAGTACTGAAACGAATGTCGAAGCAAATGCAATCTTATCTTCGTGTTGACCTCGACAACCAAATAGTTCGAAATTATTGTAGCAGTTGTAAATGGTCACCGAATTATAAAGCATCGTCATACCGGTAGTTTGTTGTTAGGAGGCATAAAAAGCACATATGTAAATAATTTAATTTAATTTATTGATGTCAGATTACAATGATCCATTGGTTAGTAACAATTGGAACGTAAAAACTATGTAAGTAAGGTTACAAAAATTCAATCATAAAAATGTCAATCACAAAAACATCTACAATACACACTTAGGTACAACACACACATTTACTAAACTGCCCCTACCACAATGCTCACCCAGAGCGAGTGTATTGGACACTGGTATTTGTCAGAAATGATCCTCAGAACGCCGTTGCTGCTGCCGCGTACTCTGCCTAACAGTGACGACACGTCATGCTTGCGTCTTATTGCCTACAAGTCATTCGTACGCGCTTCAGCAAACATCGCCGAAGCACTGCAGAACCGCGGCAACTGCAACAACATTCTGAAGACATTATTGTACCCGCAGAGCGCTGTATGCCCTTTGAGTATTTAATCTACAGGCTGCTCGTGTAGAATGATTGACAATAGGCTTTGAATAATGCTAACTTGACCTTAGCTGAGCAACGAGCAAACCTGCGAACCAACTTATTACCTCGGACAGCCAGCGCTCTGCGTTCACGTTCAATGTCCTCGTTGTCCTTCAGTTCATCGGTGACAATGTGCCCTAGATATTTAATTTTTTTCACTCTAGTGAGAGGAGATCCGATCAAGAAAATGTCTGTAGGTTTCTTGAGGTTTTTTATCATCCAGGCCGAAAAACATACACTCACTCTTGGTCGCATTGTACACCAGACCATGTCCCTCAGCATACCGCTCACAAACCTTCAGAAGGTTGCGAAGGATTTGATGGGCTCAGCAGCACCATGTCATCGGCGTAGCTTATATTATTGACAGCGACCCCATCAATATACCACCCTGCATGCATGATGCTGAGCTCGCCAATCAGGCTGTCTATGTATACATTAAAAAGAGTGGGCGAGGAACTTTCCCCTTGCCTCACACAACTCTTCACACAAGCTATCCGCCCATTTAACAACATTCAGTTGATTGTCATACCAAAATTTAAATATCTCCACTAATTCCGTCGGTACATTTTGTTTACGAAGTTTATCGCACAGGACCTCATAACAAACCAGATCGAAGGCTTTGGACAAATCTAAAAAGCAAGCGTAAACAGGTGTCCTGCGATCCAAGTAATACCTAACCGTGTGCTTCATACAGAGAATGCCACTCTCAGTGGAAAGGCAGGGCTGGAAGCCAAATTGCGCGTGATGCAAGTTTAGGTTAATTATGCCAATAATGTAAGGAAGAAGTTTTACTTCGAGGTTTACTTCGGTAGTCTTAAGAGATATGAGGTACAGGGTATAACGTTCACTTATCCTCTATAGAAAAGGGAGGATCCTCCGACCAGACGGGTGTTGTGTCTGGCGGGCAACCACCCGTCGAGTGTCGGGACGTTGTATATATTTTAGTCATGCAGTAAACACTGGTGCCGATTCTCTTGTACACCGACCTAAACTATAACTAAAATTGCTTACTTTTGGCTATGAGAATCGAGCTATTATGCAATAAAAAGTCTCTAAATTAAAAAAAAATATTTTGACACAACTAAAATCGAATTTGAAAATTGCGACTCCACGTGTACATATGTTTGCCCTACCTGTGAATTTTTTTGTAGCCGGAGGCGCGCAGTGGGGCCTCGACGTGTTTTATATGGAATTTTTCACTTTTTGTATGGAAAATATAAAAAATTATTACCTACGTGTTGAGTATTAGGGGTATAAGGGTTTTATAAAGGGGGTCGAAAATTTCATTATTTTTGCGATAGGACATCATTTTCGAGTTATAAGCAAAAGAAAAGACAAAAAACAGTACAGTACTGTTTTTGCACCTGAAGTCGAGGTGTTCGTGTGAATTTTAGTTCATGACAACTAATAGTACCTATTCCACACCATTTTCAATCGCGATTAAAAATGTTCAGAAGATTTAGTTAGTTAGACAATTAAAATTTTAGGTGAAAAACGTCAAATTCAGAATGGCAAAATTGTCATTTTCACTAAATAAAAATCTCAGTACCATCTTAGTGCTGTCAAACTAAAATATAGTTAAGTTGAGCTACTTTAGTCTATTTCAAAATGGGAAATCATCGTTTGACAGGATTAAACAAAATTTTGTTGTTTTTTAGTCTAGTTTAGAGGCATTTGTGACAAGAGAATCGGCACCATTGTTTGTGCGATGCAGGATTTTGTGTGACGTCAGTGTGAAGCGTAGTTCGCATGTTGCGTTGCGTTTTCAAAACTAAGCCTTCTGTGCGTTTTGTTTTGCATCTACTATTAAAAAAAAAAACTGTCAATATGGCAGGCAAGGTATACCCGTTTTTCCAATTCACGTTGCGTTAGTTTTGGATATGTTGTATACTGTCCTCGTTGGTTTTTGTTACGTCAGATTAATAGATGGTGGATCGATAGCCAAAAAAGATGAAAAGGATGAAGGCTCGCGTTGTGTTTCAAACCAAAATAAGTATTTTTATTTTGTATTTTTTTCTAAACGTTTTACTAAAGCTCAGCTATGGAGCTTTAATAGAATCTTGTAATTTCTGAAATACCTTTATCATAATTGAACAAAATTCTAATAAAACACTGCATTTTATCTCTGAGAACCGTGTAGGTACTACAGTCTCGTTAATTACTTAAAGTGTGTGTGTGAGCTGCGAACTACAATCTAAACAATGCGTGAAGACGTTTGTGGTAGCCTGACTAAACATCTTACGAGAAATGGGCTCCCTTAATGAACTTTGATGCAGCTTAGTGGACCCATGGGTCACTGCGCAAGTTAGTAGGAGTAAACCCTTTAGAGATCCCATGGTAATTTTAGCACATATGAATGTGGGAATAGAGGCTGCGGTTTGAGTAAAAGTACCTAAAGAAAATATCACAAACTGGTTTATTCTTGTAAATCAACTAGTAGAAAACGCATCAAAATCCGCTGTCATTTTTCCCTTTTTAACCACCGCCACCGACGGAATAAGAGGGGCGTTATAAGTTTTAAGTGTGTATCTGTGTGTCTTTCTGCGCCATCGTAGCTCCCAAACGGCTGGACCGATTGTGTTAATATTTTTTTTGTTTGAAAGATGACTTGATCGAGCGTGTACCTAGCTATGATTCAAGAAAATCGGTTCAGCCGTTTGAAGATTATCAACTCTTTTCTAGTTGATGAATGGATGTGAGCATCTTTCACAGATTTGATCGATTTGAAATTTGGTATTCTGTTACTTCAATGATATTAGAAGAACATAGTTACCTTGACCTGATAGTACAGCATCACCTGGAGTTTGCAGGATACCCAACTCCGTTAGCAACTTACAGCACAGGTATCGTGTTTGGGCTCATTGGAATGGTCTCAATGAATAGATAGAGGGTGAAAAGGATCTGGTGATGAAATAGGAAAGAGAATGCTTGATAAATATCTACCACGTCGTCCCGAGCATACGGCTTTGGCATACATCATCTGTCTCACTTACACCTAAGCTTTCAGCTCTTTTACACATTCATACATTCATCAACGTTCCATTCCTGAATTAGATACACTTTACAATGAAAAACACATTCGTCAAAATGTAAGTTGATCAACCAATTAAAGAAAGAAAGTAAGTAAGAAAAATAGGTTTATTTGTCACAGAAACACGCATACAAAAAGACAAGAGTAATCAGAAAGCAAAATAGATCTAAGTACAGACGCCAGCACATCAACCTACTACAATCTGTCAAATTTCTTTGATAAGTTTTCAACTTTATCACTAAAGCATAAGGTTCAAAGTTGATTGGGAAAATTTGACAGTTTTGGGTAGGTTGATGTGCTGGCGTCTGTACATATGAAATCACGAGCATAAAATAGAAATAGTCGGCAGCTGAACGTTATAACTGTAACAAGAAGGCTTCCACTCAGAATGATGCTGTGGGGGCAGCTCAGCGCTGATTTTCAGTGGTCCCCCGAAGAAGACGTACAGAAACCTAGTCAGCACCCTAATTGCGAAATACACGATAATCAGAATCTGAATTATTTTGATACAGATTGCTAATCTATTGCTTCTAAGTTCAAAAAAAAATCTGCTCGACAGCGTAAATAACGCAATAAATGTTGTTGTACTGTCAAAATGAAACAGATTAATCTTAATCATTTACGAAAATGTGTTACGCGATTACATAGCTGGTTCAGTGATTTGTACATTATAAATAGGTAACAAAATAAAATAAACAGTACTTAGAATATAATACAACGAATTAGGAGAATATTTTATTATTAACTAACGTGAAAATAAAGCGTACTCTGGATGTTATAGTAAGTCAGTAGATCCTTTATTATTTTGTTATAGGATAAAATTCGATGGAAGATAGTTTATTCGAAAACACTTAAGTAGGTACAAAGAATTACCCCAATAAAGGATTTGTGAAGTGCATTTTTTTCAGACAAAAATGTTCTTGAAGATCGTTCACTTACGAAGTAATACTTCTGTTTCACATGTGGTTAATACTACATTTAGTTTCAAAGTTAATTAATTAACTGCGGTTGCAAGCTCGGTAATCAACACAAGACTTGTTATTATAATTGTGAACATCTGTTTTCTGCACGTTTAACTACAAAAACAAAATATTTAGTAAATATTTAGAATTAAATTGCATTTATCTAGAATCTTGTTATGTCATCAGCTAAAAATAAAAATCTTGGTAAAGAATCGCTTTAGATTGACTGACAACCAAAAGGAACTTGCATCAAAAAGGCTAACTAAGAGATAGCAATAGAGAATATTAACAAAAAAGATTCTGAGATAACATCTCTATTTATAGTGCACTATACCTCCACGATCGTATCTTTCAAAAGATCGTACAAAGGACGCTCTTGTGAGTCGCAAACTGTCATGCGGTATGCAACATCGAACCAGCCAAAGAAAGAAAGAAAGAAAAATGCGTTTATTGGCATTACAAAAATACACCTTAGATCTATAAAAACAGAAACCAAAATAAGTAAACTTGTAAACATTCTCTGCTGAAGCACAGATGAATACTGACTACGTTCACTCTGCATTTTAGGTATGATACTACAAGTAGGGGCGGGCCCGTCTTGTCGGGCCAATTCAGTGAGCGTAGTCAGAAGATAAAAGTGTTACGCGATAGAAAGAGAGGCAACTTCTAGGTGAATATAACTGTTGGTAATTAGCGCTGTGCGACCTAAATTGCACTTTATTGTGTGGCAGCCAGAGTCAATTTTTATTTAAATAATTTTTCGGAGTGAACTAGTTGTATTCATTTGTGGCTGAAGTCACATTGGCCCTCTCAATTACCGTAACAATGAGAATGCAAATGAGAGAGCATTATAATGCTCTCAATTTCAAGATGAAATTGTCGGTAATCAAACTACCATTCGTCATTTAAAGGACGTTACCACAAAGGTATTCAAGAAAATTATTCTGTAGTCTATGTAGACGTTATATACTAAGAAAAAATTGGTACTAGCTGGTTCTGCTGAGCTTGTAAAAGGCAAAAAAGCCGCAGAACTCAAAGACCTTTGACACCCAAAGATAAATCGGATTGAACGGATACCGACTTAAAATGCAAGGGAGCGAAGTCGGTGCTTCTTCTAAATGTGGGTGAGATTAACTGTGGCTTAGCTGTGGCTGATCGAGCGATTCTTACGCTCGTTAATGTTGGAGATAGTATCATCTGTGTTTTCTGTATCCCTATTGGTAACATATAGTGCTACTGAGTCTCAAACTCAAAGCATTTATTTCAATAGGGTAATACACCCATTTTTTAAAAGTGTCTCAATTAGATTCTTTAGTGCTAATGAACCACAAAAAAATTCACAACATTTTTATTCAATCGTTAAGTGCCATAAAAATGCATTTAAATTTTGCATTTTCAAATTTCGCGCGTAATAGGACGAAAACGCTGGACGCAGTGGACGCCATATTGCTCTGTGGTCATGACGTCAGTTGGCTGTGTAAACAAATGCAGTAATATTTTTTAAGTTATAAAGTGTTACGTTGGTTACGAAAATAATAAAAAGCCTTTATAGAATAAAGGTACGATGATAGTTGACAGTTAACACTTTCTAAGTTTACATAGCCGTATGACGTAATAACATGGCGACTACTATCTAATGGTGTTAAGAAACAAATTAAAAAGCTGAAACCTATGAATTGAATTTTAAAATATAGTTTGCTATTTTATGAACTAAAACTAACGTTTTCCGACTGCTTTTTGCCTAAGCTATCTCAATAATACATTTTTAGATTTTTTCTCATATAGAGTAAAACATCCTATTAAACCATTTACAGGCACTTTTGAATTGTCAAGGAGTCGGTCAGTCAGAAATATGAAGCTAGTTGCCCATTCCAAAGCGTAGAAGGTTCCTATGGAGAAGAACGGGCAAGAAACTCCGAAAAAGTACGAATTTGTTGGAGTATCGGGGTTAATTTTGCTATGAATTTTATTGTTGATGCAAAATTGATAAAGATGAAAATATTTTGATTTTTGTTTAAAAAAACGTGGTATACGACGTCTACGCTTGTTGTAATTTAAAATACATATCATCTACCATAACTACTTAGTAATTTTAGATTTTCAGCCCCTTGAAACCGATTTTGAAAGAATTCATGAGTAGGTACCTAATTCCTGAATGTGTAAATGAATTATTTATGAATCCTTTTAGCGCGAAAGTTATTAAGATCTTCAAAAACAACTTTACAAGGAAGTAAAGAAGAACCAGTTTCAACTTTACAACACCATTTTAATACTATTTCTGAAAGTTTAAATATCAGAACATTTAACAGCTGATACATCCTACTCCTACGTGCTCGTACTTGCACAAGTAAAAGCTTATAATAACTCTCTAGCGAACTCCTAGCGAACTCTTGGGAAACGCTCCCTGAAGGTAATAAAAACAAGTTTCCCTCTATTTGTACGTTTGAGTGAAGCGGTTATAAAAGTGCCCGATAGAATGCTAAGAGCTCACGGTGAAGTGGGCCAGAACAAATTGAGCGAGGGCCTCCCTGACCAACTTTTAATTAAATTAGAAATTACTCTAATTAAAAATGTTAATGGCCCCTTTCAATGATTCCGTTTCAATATTCCAGAGTTAAATGTCGACTACGTCTGATTTATTGAATCGAGTTGAGTAATTCTAATTTCAGTTTGTCCAAATGTTCGAATATTTTATTACAATTCTTATTGAAAAAGCGCTGTGATGAATTTTTCGCCTTCTGCGTGCTCTGCAATGGGTTGTTTGCTTCAAATTTTAATGATCTTCAAATATTTAAAATCTGATATTAGCCAATATATATTTTTTCTGTGTACCATATTTTTTGTGTGTTTTAAGAATTGTCACTTCTCTCGAGAAAAATGATGTTGTTTTTATCCATTCTTCAATATAATTCAGAAACGTTGTTTTGTTTTAGAAACGCAATGGCATATTCATTCAGAATCGTGTCCAAAACATCCTTTCTTCACGACTCGTCATCATTAACGGTGCATTCTAATTTTGAATACTTATTTTTTTTTACATTTTCCGGCGAATGGCACAAATATATATGTCACTCTGGCAGCGCGGCCGAGGAACTAGGATACGTCGGGCTTGTCGCCGTCCTTTCAGCCAACATTCACGGCGCGCGCTATTCACGCGGCCCCAGGCCACCTCATTTAGGACACATTTTTACTCGTTACGTATTTATATATTTTTTATATTGCTGATTACCTAAAGAAATGTTTCGCAACAACCCGAACTTCGCTGACTAATGGTCTGTTTTGAATTAACGACATTTCTTCATTCCCTTCTTTTTGTAATGTCTGAATAATTCACTGTTTAAGTAGTTACCAAAGAAAGGTGGAGGGACTAAGTATGAAATCCATTAATGTTACATTTGAATTCTAGAAGTTTAGTTTCCGAGTCCAAATTGAACTGATTTCATTAAAGCAGCACTTAATTTGAATAACGCTTCTGCGAAGTAATTCGTTTTAATTACGATGTCATAATCATTATCGTTTAACTACTGCAAATTGCCCAAAATATTCGTTCATTTGCATCCCGTTCATGGTGGTAAGTTTATGCTTCGTGTGGCTCGATTAAGAACTTTCATGACATTTTTTTATATTTGTGTTTTATTATTATTATTTATTAACTTTTTAAACTTCTTGTTGTCTCTTTTAAACTTGAAAGCATACCGTATGCATCTCGTAAAAAAACCGGCAAGGTGCGTGTCGGACCACGCACAATAAAGCGTCCCGTAGTTGGGATGAATTTATCCCAAGAACAAACATAACATTGGTTGAAAAACATTTTCTTCCATAAATTACCAATTTGTTCAGTCAAAAGCACTTTAGTCAAAAAATTAGGCATTTAATACTTAATAAGTATTTCGCAAGCGGATCCCTGAATCTAAAAAAGATGTTAACACACACACTATTTTTGAACGACCTTTCCAACGACACCGCACACCATGAGATAGACGAGAAAAAAAACATCCCCACTTTATGTGTAGGGAAAAAACCTTAAAAAAAAAATTTTCATGACTGTTTTTCCATTTCGTCGGCGTGAAATTACAGTTTTCTAGTACTAAGAGTCTCTGGGCTGTCAGACAGACGGACATGGCGAAACTGTATGGGTTCCTTGTTGACCACGGACCCCTAAAAAGGTAAGACGCTGACAACAGCTAAACCACTGTCACTGTCAGACTGCATAGAAAAGAAAGAGAAGCGTAATGACACAACGCTTGTAATTTATTGCAAAATATGAAGTAATTATCGATTTATTCAAAAAATGAGTTCAGTAATCGAAAATAAAAAACAACCAAGTTCTGCATTCAAATAGGACATTCTTGTTATTAATTAAAATACCAACGTTCGTTGATATTTAATACAGATATTTTGGATAGAACTCAAATTAAAAGGTTAGATTACCGTTAATTTGTATCGAGATTTTTTTGTAAACGTGTTTTGGTTTCAACCAAGTTCTGAGAAATTCAAGATTAACATATATTTTTCCCGCTAACACAAACTATATAGATTTGGCGTATTTTTTTGTTAAGTCAAGCCTACTTTTACCGTTTGCCTGTTGTCAGCGCCGTAATAATACATCCTAAGTGACAGCTCTTCGCTTAACAGTTTATCTCATGATACCTTACTACTTAAGCTCAGTCACACCAGGTTGTTATTTCAAACCAAATAAGTAGTAACATACTTGGCACTTCGGCTTTTAATTAATATTACTTTACCATACGGCAACGTAAATTAAAAGGCGGCTTTCATCGCAGGCCTTTCGGCAGCGACGGAGGGTTGGTACTTGGCACTTGTTATTTCTCGTCTGTAGGTCCTGCCAAGCTATTGCCAAGCTTTATCTTGAAGCCGGAAAAATAAGTGAATAGCGTTTAATATTGACACTTAATTAGTCCGCACTGCGACACTATTAAGATTTTCTTGTCTTTGTGCCGGGTTTATCTGACTATAAAAGATTTAAATCTAAGATTTTCTGAGTCTCATAAAACGTAGATCCAAAATTAAGTAAAATGTTATTTAAAAATATTTAGTTTTATTTCCGCAATAACTAAATCCAGGCTTGGATGCAAAAATATACTCATGCAGCAGATGCGGTTATTATGAATTATGATGCAATATGCAACCCAAACATGTGCACACATACTTACTACTACTAATATATACAGTATGGAAACCACATATATGCAATAAATTAAACCACATACTTGTTACCGCCTTTTCTGACGATACACAAAAAATGGACGAAATCGGTCCAGTAATTAGGTCAAAAAGTAGAGTTCTAATTTTGATCATATTTGAACACTCTGTAGAATTGGATCACTAGGTCAATGATTCAATGAACTTGAACATTGAAAAACGACTTCGAAATTTTGATTTCGTCGAAAATTGTCAAACTATAGGTATCAAAGCGCCAGCACCGACAAAATGCCGCGCGCGTGCATAGTTGCCGCTCTTCCTGGGGTCAAGGTACTTATCTAAACAGAGTGTTTACTTTTATAGAATTTATTTTGATATTTATTTTGTTTGAAAATTTCATTTTTTTAATTTACGTTTATTTATTTAATATTTAATTTTGCTATACTTCTGTGGACTAGTATTACTTGTGGTTTCAATTATTGCATATATGTGGTTTCCATAGTGTATATTATTTGGATCCTGGATCATTTCGAAAACTAAACATAACATTTTAATGTCATGAATTTCCGCAAAGTAACGCCCGAAAGCAGAAACGTAGTATTGCGGCAATGTCAATTTAAAACTATAAAGATACGTTTGACAGAATTTTAAGATAGATCTCGTAAAATCAAACTTTTAGCTCTACTGTCAGGAATTTTGATAAATATCTTTTGTTTTGCCACATCCAAGTCAAAGCCTTAAATTAGTACCTTCAAACGAACTCCGGAAAGGATTCATGATCAGTTAATCCTTTCTACTTTATTAGTTTAGTTTTGAATAAAAAGCTTGATAAACATTAATGCTTGAATCGCAAACTGGGCGTTTAAGTTACGATTAAGACCCGTAAATAAACATAGTCATATATAACCGCCTCAGTGGACTGTCTAGTGTATGACCACCTGTCTGAGTCTCAGACAGGTCCCGGGTTCAATTCCCAGTGGGGGCAAAATTGTCTGCTCGGTTTGGTTGGTGGTAGGTCTTGTTCTGAGTCCGCCTGTTTAGCTACCACCATCTTATCTAAGTCTGTCGCCATAGCAACGATGTTAACAGCATTGTTGTGTTTCGGCAGGTACAGATAAGATAGCCAGATCCTCTGTGGTTGAGGATTCCGGGTGGAGCTCGCTTCCACCTTCCGTCCTGATCATTACATTACCATCAGGTGAGATGCAGCAAAAGAGCTTTCACGACGTGGTTAAAATATATATAAGCAAAAACTAATATAAATCGACTCACAGTACGATACCTATCAACACCCTCACGGATCGGACAAGGTTTTTTTTTTTAAATATGTATAGCACAGCATTATCGGAGTAGCCTGGTTAAGACCATCGAACTGAACAACAAGAAGTAAAAAGTTCTTCAGTTCGATTCAACATTGTAACAGCAAAAGAAAAAACACCTATCTTATGTTGCTGTGTGTACAAAAATGTATGAAATTGATGGAAATTTTACATTTTTATGCATATATCTAATGTGGTAAGCGAAGGCCACCCGGTCTGAAAGTAGCGTTTTATCTCAAATACTGAGTACCAAGCCTTCATCACACTACATATAATAATAAACTCTGAATAAATCTATGTCATATATTTTGCGCACATATTTTCTTGAGCTGTTTATATTACCTACACGTCTAGAATGGAGACAATATTACGTCCAAACTGTCGGTCTATAGAAATAATTGGAGTATCGATACATTTTTGACCTTACTTATGGGTCTAGAATGGAGACAAGTGCTAGGATATTACGTCCAAACTGTCGGTCTTTAGAAATAATTATAGTGAACGAAAAATTCTTGACCTTACTTATTTTACTTATAAGTCTAGAATGGAGACAAATTCTAGGATATTACGTCCAAACTGTCAGTCTTTAAAAATAATTGGAGTAGCGATAGATTATTGACCTTACTTATTTTAAATATTAGCGTGTTGATAGCAATCTTTAAAGCTTCGTTCAGACTAGCGCGACGCGACACCGGTTATTGTTATACCGTGAAATTTTCTTAGAAATTGTATTGTTCGAGTCGCGTCGCGCCGTCGCGTCGCGCTGTTCTGCACGAGCCTTAAAGAGTCAGACCAGAATTTGGCTACAGCTTGGCACCTTCAGTAGCGTCCATCAGCGCCTGCAGCGTGCAGACAGCAGCGGGGTAATTGTGATCCACACTTACAGTAGCACTGGCTTTCATTTTGACAGTTCAACAACCTTCATTGCATTATTTACGTTGTTGAGCAGACAAATGTTTCGAACATACGAAGCAATGGATTAGCAATATCCAACAAAATCATTTAGGTTGTGATTTAAAGTGTATTACGTAATTAGGGTGCAAGTCACGCTACATACTTATTGTAATAATCCAAAGAATACGAGTAATTGTAATTAAGCAACAAATTCAAGACACACACACAACAAGATTATATATTTAAAAAAACCTGTTTACAGTCCGTTCAACCGATTCTGACTTCTTTACCGTAGGCATAAGGATAGCATTAAAAGCAAAAAAGTGGTAACAGTTTTAACTGTTTACTGCAGCTGCCATTTGTCATGCCACCAACGCAATAGAAGTCAAAATCGGTTGAACGGTCTGTAAAAAAGGTTTGTAAAAACAGTGAGCTGAAGTAATTCGGTCCCGCATTATAATCTGTGACAAGCCAAGCGCATGGTGCGGGGCGCGTTCGTATCAGGGGCGCGATAACCCGCGCTCGCTGTTGTTCCACCTCTCCTTTATTTTTTATCATTGTTACGATTAGGGAGACACGACCATGTCACTAACACGCCACTTCCAACAATTTGTTGCAGAGGGAAACAATTAGGCATTTTGGAGGGCTTTCTTCTTCTCAAAGCACTTATTATAGGACAGGACTAGGTATATACCTACATAGGTCTTTCATAGGTGTATAATTCAGGATGATTCATTTAAGCCAGATAGTAGAAGTATATTATTCCTACCCTAAATTCCTACGATGGAATAGAAATCTTGGACATTGTTGCCTTGTCATTATATGTGCTATTTATCTAAGCACCAGTTATGGCCCGCTAAATTGTTTTTTTTTTTACGTTTTTTGGATTTTTTTATTTTTATCAACGTACCATCGTGACCCACAAATTGAAAAATATAATTTAAGATTTTAATTTCGCTGGCTAACTTAACGTATCCCCCTTAATGACAGCTAACCCGTCGCATGACGAGGCACATGCTATAGCCACGAGGTGCGGATATTCTCCATAATATCCGCACTTGTACGCAGCTGGTGCCTCACTATGATACATGGCGGTCCCGTGTGCTGGCGAGCGCTCGCTTATCACCCACGACACACACAAATATTACCAGAATTCGATTTCCTTTATGAAAATATCATTTAAATATTCACAAAAAGAATTAGTACCTACTTGGGTTACGGTGTGTTTAACTGCTGACGCAATATTAACTCATTTTAATTTAAATTTAATTAGAAATGAGGTTAGCCCTTGGCGTTCTATTTTATTATTTAAGGGCGTGAAATATAAGCCGTAAGTAAGTACTGTAGTTTCCGCCCGTGGGCTGCAAAGCGGCGTCCTTCCGCTCAAAGTTCCCCAGCTTCAATCAAGTCATATTAGGTACGCAGTTTTTGCTTTAAAGCTTTCTAAATTTAGTAACGACGTGGAATGTTTGGAGGAGGTCATCAGCTGCTAGCGTCGACAAAAAATGCAAAAAATGTAGAGGGTGAGTTTGTACCCTTATTAAGATTTAAGAAGAAAAAACATATTTTAAGTTGGTATCATTTTGAACTGTAATTTGGATGATTTTTTACGAAAATACGGTCAAGAATGTAAGTATAGTATAACAAGACTACCTGCAAGGTGGTCTTTCGTTTTGTTATTTTCCTTTTTTTTTGTTTTTGCACTTATAACTTGTCATCGGCACTGCTGTAACTCAAACTCAAACTCAAAGCATTTATTTCAATTAAACCATTTACAGGCACTTTTGAATTGTCAAGGGGCCGGTCAGTCAAAAAAAAAAATGAAGCTAGTTGCCCATTCCAAACCGTAGTAGGTACCTATGGAGAAGAACGGGCAAGAAATTCCACGGACACTCTTTTAAATAAAAAAATTGATACAAAATATTGGTTACATCATTCATTTTGAAATTATGCATGTGAGAACAATGTAGAAAGACGTGCACGTTCGTAAAAGCGTCCGTCTGTTTAATCCTTAGTTAAAATGAGGACAATGGTGTGGGTTACATGTTTGTTAAATCTTAGTTTAAGTATTTATCTGTAATCTGCAGCGTGAAACTGTTTTTAGTCCCTAATAAATAAAAAAAAAACTTGTTAAAGTTTGGAAGCAGGTGTTATAAAATTACCACATTATTCCGAAAGCTGTTAAATACGATTTTGCTTCGTATTGGCTTACTTTATAATAATAAATATTTGATATTGAAATGAACTGGCAACAAGAAACTTTTCTAATAAAAGCTGGATTATGTTCAGCAGATACCTTTTAGCCAAATACCACATTGTGAGCCACAATATAAGTTGCGTAGTAAGCCTTCATAATGTGGTTTCATTTAGGGATTCTCAACATACGCGTAATCTAATGTAACATGTTAGCTTTTCTCTTACGTTAGACAAAGGAAGATTGCGGTGCTTCAGCATAAAATATGCACAGCCCTTAAAAGTTTGCGCGATAAGAGAGTGTTTGTCGCCCGAGACGCAGAGAGCACAACGAGACAATACGTCTCCAACACAAGTGTACACTACATTCAAGAGCATAGGTAGTTATTTTACCTTACCTTATAGGTACACTTACGCAAGATTCAAAAAGCGACCTTTTCCATAATTATTGATAGACATTGTGTGGTGTTCCAAACCATACTATTACGAAATAGGTTTATTTCAGAAGTGTAAGGTATTTATGTATGGGACTGTAAACTGTGTATAGTCGATAACGAAGTGCTTGGTGCTCTGGTGCAAGAGAAATAATGATAATCGAGTTAATTTAGATCAAGCACCAAGAGAGTTCTCTGTTGACTAGAAAGCCGACAACGCCTTGGGAGAGCTGATCACCTTCGCGGAAGTAGAATAGGTGGCCTGACTATGGGGTTATCGTGTCCTTCTCGCTGTCTTTGGACTTCAGATAACCCCAGTATAAGTTAATTATAAAGACCTTACTCGACCTCAAGTTCGGGAATGTGATTGGTCCAGCCTCATCGAACATGACCGCTACCTTGAACAGGAATAACAGAACTACCGGCAACTGGGGGCCGTTGTTTTGGCACTATGTTCATTGGGAGGTTTAATGCCCGCAGTCACCACACTGGGCATGCGGGTTGGTGACCCCTGGGTAAATCCTTTCGCAACGATGACGCTGCTGCCCGTCATCGCTCTGGAGAATTTAGGTTAGCTTGTTGGATACCGCCATCGGTCGGTCGCCAGCGCCTCGTTCGCCAGTGGCAGGGTGTACCGTGCGCAGAATATGAGGTTGACATTCGGGAAGTCCGATTGTTGTGTGCTCCCCCTTACCCCCCATACTTGCTTACCATTACCCGTTTCACTCTGTAGTGGACCTTCACATCGTACTTCTGAATGTGGTCATCACCACAAATAGCCTTTTTATAACCAGTGTTATTTCGAACCACCTCGCAATATGAACACACAAACAAGCTGTAATTTGCTATTTCGTTCAGCTCAATTAAGCCCATATTACCACCCCATATTTAATCACTGCAGCACACACTCAAAACATCAATATCGTATACATATTTCATAGTAAATTGCTTATATCAGCCTATTGAATTTACGAAAGTCAAACAAACAAACTAGTATATATACCTAAGCGTGGGCCAACTATTTGAATTAATAATGCATACATCCGAACAATAGCAATATGTTCGGAAAGTTTTGATGCCCGTCATAACTGTATTAGTTCTCGGGTCTCGGTACTAACTGGCGAAGCTAATATGGCCCAAATACGCCACTCGGCTCACAACTTACCGTACAACTAACGTATGAACGCTTGCAGATTGGATTACGATCTCTGCTGCTGCTGTTTGTCGCATTATTTTGACGTTTTGACTTGGTTCCAGAAAACTTCTCGGTACCGAACTTAGCAACAACCAAGTGTGTTTACATATAGTTCTAAGTCAATCGTGAAGAAAAACATTTTTGGTTTGAATACAGAAATATGCAAGTGAGTGGTCCTCCTTGCTACTTTTTCTAAGAGTAGAGGCCTTTATTGACAGGCCTGCACTGTCCTTCCATACCTATATTAACACTGTTATTTCAAAACATTATAAAAGTCATTTTTTTTTTAAAGAGTAGCCATTGAGTTTCATACCGGTTCTTCTCCATAGGAAATTGAAACCGTGCACTTAGCTTCTGACGTTTCATAAGTGCCCCTAAAGGTTTATGTGAAATAAAATATTTTGAATTTGAACTTGAATTTAAAAACGGTGAAGGAACGTTGTGGGCCTGTATTGGAACCAAATTTCGAAGTCATGAGATTTCCACCAACTCGCGAAGGACTTCATAATCCTACTATTATACTGCCTCGTTGCCAGTAGCGCTTGCGACCACTCGACCAACGAGGCAGTAAATACTAGGCGTTGATTCAAATCGTAGGTAGACCGTGCTACATGGGTAGGCAGGCTACCGCACAGACCAATCCATTACGCGGTGTTGCAACGTAACTGCGGTCCAGCCAAGTCCTTGATGAGACCGCTATCAAGGATGGCTCCTTGATGGCGGTCGATGACTCGCTCAAACTTTATTACTTCTTCATGACCATAAACGTACATAAGTACTGAAATGGTTTTACGATGATGCACAGTTTTGATTGGTGATTGTAACCATCTGCTTATGTTTAGCAATGCTCCAAATTTTAGGTAAAATTACTTTGTTTGGAACATCTGACAAAACTCAAGCTTTTTGTTTAATACTTACCTACTTATATACTTATAGCACTGCTGGCTACATCATCTGCTTACAGTACCCAGATAACAAATACACCTACAAAAAAAAATTACAGACGTATCAATAATTTTTAGAATAGAGTATAGTAGTGCACTCCACGACTACGCGCCCCGCGCCGCTCCGGTCCGTACTAAAGTACAGCTTACAGTATTGTCATCGCACTATCTGTAATAGGTTCCCGGTTACTGACAAAGCGTGCAGAGTAAGCAAACTGACAAAGTGGCAGTGGGCTGGCCATGTTTGTCGAAGGACCGATGGTCGATGGAGCAGACGAGATCTGGAGTCTAGATGGCGTATCGGCAAGCATAGTGTAGGACGCCCCCCAGCCAGAGGGACCGACGACCTTCAGAAAGTGACTGTAACAGACTGCATGCAGCTGGCGAAGGAGGCAGGGTGTTGTGGCGGAGCCCGGCAGAGGCCTATGTCCAGCAGTGGACAGCGACAGGCTGAATTAGAAGCTACCTATTCCAAAAAGATATAAGCAAAGCTATGTTTATTCGATAACAACTTTGTACAATACATGCGGGTAATAACAAAAGTTGTTTAATTAATTCGTAGCAGAAAGCAGAGGAAGCTTTAGGCTTTATGATTCGCACAGAAAATACAAAGAAATTCTTATATGAAATGGATAGGTTACATCGAATGCATTCGATGTAATTGTACCTATAAACCAGTCAGTCTGCATCTCCCTATATAACGATAGAGGACTATGAGGCACGACACCAGCGAGCGGCGCGTTGGCCGAGCGGGCGGTAGTAGCGAAACGATAATTTTGTACGTTTGTGCCCTGTGCCTGAAAATAACAAAAAGAGAAGGTCCAATATGCTAGCCCGCCGTCCGGTAAGGACCAGGCCCGGGTCGACGACGACGGCGCGTTGTGTTACACGCGCGCCTCAAAAAGATGTCAGCGAGTGAAGGGGTCCGATGGGACCGATGCCTGCCGGGGTTGCGGGAAAGTCCGAAAGGTATACTGTGGCCCCTGGCAATGTACACGCAACTGAAGGAACAAGGGTGGGTTTTAGTCAGTAAGTCTGACACGCCCTCGCGCTCCGGCCAGAGCGGGAGAGTTATTTGATAAATTTCCACCCAAAAAAAAAAAAAACGGTCGAATCAATATGCTTCATGCAATAGCACTACTAAGTAGGTGTTGCGCAGTCTTGGTAAGGGGTATCGTGTTACCCAGTAACTGGGCTGTAGTAGATATCAGATAGGTAGTCGCTCCATGTAAAATATTGGAATTCAGCTGCACCCGGTTAGTCTGGAAGCCAACCACAGCATAGTTGGGTAATGGCTGGGCAGATGATGGAGTACGTTCTACGGAGCTATGTAGTACCTACCTTTCATTAAATATTCTGCACAGCCAGTCCAACTTAAAAGTCTTAACAAACAATTGTTCGAAGCTCCACTTTGTAAACTTTGCAGAATTCATCAAATTGAAGTAGGTACCCAGAAAGTAGCTACAATAGTTTTATGTCCATTTAAATTTCTCCATCTTTCCAAACACAATTTATAAAATACACACAGTTTATAAAGATACCTACTGCTTTGGCGTCATTTGTACAAACATAGAGCTTTATTTATTTATTTATTTATTAGGGACAAAAAACAGTTACATGCTACAAATTACAGAAAAATACTTAAACTAGGATTGAACAAGCACGTAACCCACACCATTGTCCACGTTTTAACTTAAGGTTAGAAGTGCTAAATACATTTAAAAAAGAAAGTATTTAAGTAAAATAATAGTCGCTGCCACAATAGTATAACTATGTTAGGTACTTAGCTTAGCTCAACAAAAACATAAATTACTCGCTAAACAAAATATCCAAAATATAGATATTTTTTAAAAATTATTTATGCAAACTCAATAAAATACATAGAGATACGACACAATTATAATTTGAGTATAAAGGTACTGCTTATTTCCTATGTCCTAATTCAGGTCATGGTCTACCCATGTGCCAAATTTCATCCAAATCCGTGCAGCCGTTTTAGCGTAAAATAATTAAGAATGAATCAATCGAAGCCGGATACCAAGCTGACCAAAGTATATTAAATAGCTCGAAATTGTGCGAGATAACACTTTTCAGCCACTTTTATGATAAAATATCTGTGCTCAGCAGTTTTGGCGGACGTTGACGACGGTCAGGGGATTCTTTGTAGATTGTATTCAACCGTACTTTTGTGAGTACCTACTTGACTGTATTTGGCAGAAATTGGCCTAACAAATCATACGTACTAACATTAGATGTTGATTTAATATTGTGTCCCGGCTTAGAATAGGTAGACCCTACTCATCCGTTGAGCTGGTGTCGTGAATGGCCACTGAAAGTTTGTCAGGACTCAAGAGGGTGGGTACCAGTGTCCAGTCCTTCTTTGCTTTCAGCAACACACCTTGATAAATCAATCACAAGGTACTATCGAAGAACTTCATATCTAAGCAGTTTGAAAATTAAATCTCGTGAACACGATGACCACATCTGCTACCGCCCCGGTTCTATAGCGGCCGAGCGCTGCAAGCAGAGATAGTCCTTACTGTGTATAGATATGAGCTTCTTCGATGGTACAACGAAACAATCAATCTGCCTAATCTTTTCCCAACTATGTTGGGGTCAGCTTCTAGTCTAACCGGATGCAGCTAAATACCAGTATTTTACGTGGAGCGACTCCCTGTCTGACCTCCACAACCCAGTAACTGGGTAAGACTGGTTGTCAGACTTTCGGGCTTCTGACGTCACAAGATCCACGAATGACAGCCGGGACCAACGGCTTAACGTGCTTTCCGAGGCACGGAGGGGTCTCGGTATGTAAACATGGTCACCCATCAACGGACCAATCCCGGCAATCATAGCTTAACCTGATGGATCGATCCGTGCGGGTGTTATTTACTTAGCCACGACCTCCTACAATGATTTTTATTTTTTCATTATTTAGAAGAAGTGACCTTCTGAACTGTATGCAGACCTCCATTTTTTATGTATGCTGCGCACCAGCTAACCCGACAAACGTTGTCCTGTTCAAACAATAATCCATACCAAAATCAAAATAAAAGGTTCCGGGAAACTTCAAATTTTTTGGGTTCCATACCCGAAGGGTGCCAAACGGAACCTTATTATTAAGCCTCTGCTGTCCGACCGCCCGTCTGTCTGTCATGAACCGTAATAGGTAGACAGTTGAAATTTTCACAGATTGTGTATGTCTATTGCCGTTATTACAACAAATAATAAAAATTAAATAAAAATAATAACTAACACAAGTCAATAAATAGCTCATGGGCATGTGCATTCTTCCCACCCTCAACTACGGAGCGCATACATGGTGTCTCTCACAAACTGTTAAAAGTCCGCACTTGGAGTCTGCCAAAGGGCTATGCAACGAAGCATACTAGGTGTCAAACTCACAGACCGCATTAGGAACTCTATACATACTTCGTTAGCCGCTCGCTAGCCGCACAGTTGCTGGACTAAAGTGGAACTGTGCTGGCCACATCATGTCGCATGTCATATCGGAGCAGGCATATGCAAAAATCACCACTCAGTCGTCAGGCCCAAAAAGACATGGCGAGATGTGCTTGACTCCTTCTTAAAGGATTGGCCCGCAATCACAGTAGACCGGGAAAAGTGGAAAGATGGAAGGGAGGCCTTTGCCCTGCAGTGGGACAACACAAGCTTATATAAAAAAAACTAACGAGATGGAGACCCCCTTTATTTATTAACTTTAAGTATTTAATTTTTTTTAAACACGTTTCGTGTTTTTTTCGGAGTTGCGAAGTCCAACTCGCACTTGGCCGGTTTCTTTTTTAATTTAAATAATACCGGCCAAGTATATATATAAATATAGAGATAGATATGACCCGCCCGCTATCATCAAGCCTGGGGCCCAAGTCTGCTATTTTTATGATTTCGTCATTCCAACACGATCCCATTGTCAATTTGCTAAGAGTTCGTAATCTGCTAAATTCATAATGGTCGGTCATTGGTTGATCATTGTATTCCACAAACACGATACTTGACGAATTAAAAGAAATGACTGCACAATGACGTTCTCATGGTAGGTCATTGATCAAAGGAACTGTCAAAATTTTAGCAGTTTACCGCCTAAGTCAGTCATTCATATTTCATTATGTACGAGATTACCAATAGATGCCATTTCTTTCAACGGAGTGCCAGTGGCTGACCATTGGAAAGTCATAATGACGCCAATATGTTAGTAGAATACCAAACTTGTCAAAATCAACAATTATGAGATCAATGATAGACCATTCTGACACTTTTGTAATAGCAGACTTGAGGCCCTGTCCGCTAAACATTACGAAGTACAATCACGATAGTACTTATAACTCGCGACCCTGAATAACATAATATATCTTCTACATCCTTTAATATTCCATTGAGTTCGTTAATACAGCTCCTAGCTTTAATATCGGGCATCCGGTCCATCTCATCTTTATTATGTCCGTCTCAATTGGATGTTTTTCAATGCGTTTGAATACCGTTTATTATTGTGAATGCATGGATGTTTGGTTTTGATTGAAGATTCTTATTTAATGCTTAGTAGTACCTAGTCAGATGCTAAGGTATCAAAGCACTAACAGGGTAGGTAGGGTATAAGGTATCTAAGCGTCTATGGGAAAAAGTTTACTAGGACTTAGCAAGTGAAATTGATCAGACTTCCGTAGTAGCTTAAAAGAACCGTGAACTTCATCTCACCGCAGGTAGTTACCTGCGGTGAGATGAAGTTCTGCATCGATAGATAGTTATAGTTTTAAAGTTCTTAGCTTACCTAGATGAAAGCGCTGTATAGGTACTTCTCATTCAAATCGGTTGAACTGTAATGTCACGATTATCTAACATCGAAACAAACATCCAAAATGTCACAGTTATAAAACGATTATTCAGACATACTTTGCAAAATGTATGTTCGTTAGTAAATTAACAGACACGGTGTCCCGAACAACGCAGTAACTCCATTATTTTCGTGAGCATCACCAGACGTAATCCGGTTTGAACCGAAGCGAATTCGCTTATGCGGTTATATCCGCATTTAACTAGTTATGCACGCACCGGCAAAATCCGGCTGCGCGTTCAGGCAAATATGACTCTATTTTGTTTGAAAATGGAGGAATTTGATCATAGATGAAATAGGGCTTTGCTAACCAACGCTTTTAATAGAATTAGTTATAACGAAAACGAATTTTGGAACTCAAATGGAGTTGGGCAGAGGACACTTGGCAAGGCGCAATGGTGAGAGGTGGAGTAAAACCTGGATGAGGCTGGCACAGGAGCATGGGGATTGGCACGAGAAAAGAGAGGCCTATGCAGCCGTGGGTGAAGTCGGTTTGTGGATGATGATGACGAGTGAAAAGATTCCTTTAAAAAAAAAAAATTGGTAATATAATTACTTACACATTTTTTATTAGAGAGGTATGACGCTGTATGCCGAGATACATCTTTTTCACCTAGTTTGGATACAGATGTTGTATTATTTTCATTATAGCCTACAATTTTTTTTAAACTAAAATGTGGTTTTAATATTTTTAGTGTCAATAAATAAATTATTTTGCTGAAAGCTAAAGCCTTTTTTTAAGGTTCCTCTGAGCGGTGGAATAATGAAGTGTGATTTTTTACTTTCACGAGCGACATTTACTTTGTTTTGTTTCTCTCGAGCACAAAATATAAAAAATTTAAATACTTCAGCTCCATTTACAATAAAAATTCAAACAAAACATTGCGGCGCAATGTTTCAGCGTATACCAGAAAATCTCGGCGCAAATTCGTTCTTATTTTTTTATTTCACAAATTAGGAAGGTGCCTCACCAAAGTATATTTGTGCGCGACCCTAGCCTGACTTCAATTACCACGAGTACTGCTGAATTTTTAAAGCAAATTGTCTTAAAAAGGTAGATGCGCACTTTGTTGGAGGCTCCGAGACAAAAGCGGGAAGTTATGTACCGTGATATTTATTCAACGTCGCTCCTCCGATGCTGGGAAAACTTCTAAACTTTACAATTTACAGGGAAAAATTCTTTTAGGTCTCATTTATAGTGTAGGAGGGCTGGCGTCTCTTTATACTCGAGATAAATGTAGATACCCAGCCATTTCTGAAGTTTACGTTTTGCTTTTTATGACTTCTTATCAGAGACCTCGTTCTGAACTTGGGCGCAATTTCTATTTTAGCTGGCATAATAAGTAATGGCGTCGTTTTTTCTTCCGTAATAACGAGAAATCCGACATCTACCTAACTTATTGTCGACTTCAGAATCGATATGAAATCACTAATTATGGCATCACCACAGCATTGAGGTTAGTATCGGTAGGTGCCATGTGTTTTATTTCCATTGCCGTAAGGTTCAGTTTATTTAAAACAAAATAAGATTAGGTACATCCTTCTGTACGCAAGACAATAATAAAAAAATTAAACTGTAACCCGACTACAGAAAAATAAAAATAAGAAACAAGAAAATATATCAGACCGAAATCAAGACATTATTGGTACAAAAATGGTCAAGGTAAAGCCGTGATGGACGCACGCCTGTATACTTTGTGGATGCCAGGTACACCTACAAAATTATAATGGCATGGTCCACCATATTAAATTTTGGGAGAATTTATATAGACTATATCACCCGGACCTTTATTACGGATCTATTGATACCTTATTCATCAAAATCGGATCAGGACTTTAGGAGCTACAGTGGAACACACGTAAATACAAACATACATAGACTGCTAAAATCATAACCCTTCCTTTTGGCTTTGCCGTAGTCGTGTAACAAAGCAACATAACTTATAGACATTTACAGGATCGTTAGCTTACTCTAATAAAGTATCCGATCAGATGTGCACAAGCAATTGAGTCGGAGAAATTGCCAATGAACGGAAATAAGCCAAGGGTTGAAACTTAGCTTATAGCTTGATTAAGTACCAGCTCTTTTGTCGTGACATGAATAAAAAACAAACTCAATTAAACTGTCATGATTATTAATAGGCCTAAAATGAAAGAGACAAAGTACAAATGCAATGAATATAGATCTCATTAATTAATAATTCTGACAAGAAGCAGATCTCTGTCCCATATCACATGCGTAACATTTGCTGTTATGAAGTGGGGCTACGGTATACTGAGTGTGTTACATTATCTTTACCATCTCAGTAAAATTATGGGATATTTCTTTAGCAATACCTACTTTACTGAATGAAGGGTCAGCGATAACTGTCTTGTTCTTATATTTGAAACCATAAAAAGAGAGGTTATCTCTGCCATCGATATTCCGCCTTCAATTGACGTCTAACAAGCAACCGTAGACGAAACCCGGCAGACGAACGATGTGGAATAAATTGGCACAAAGGAACAGCTTACTATGCAATATGTCCACACCTGATTTACGAGAAATATTCGGTTCGTTTACGGACGCTGGAGGAAAGATCCCATAAAGCGTCCTGTACAATGATAAACCGTTTGTCGGCGGTAAGCAGGAAGGACTCCATCTTGGTTTTCCTTTCTTGTGGAAACTTCAACAATGAACGATCGTAACAGGGAATATTTCCATAACGACTACGAATCAAAACCTTGGCGATTTCAAACTTAACTCCAAGGGCACGGTAGTCGCCACAGGGCATAGAGCGGGACTCTCTTGAGCCGCTATCTTTTGAGTTGTGTGCTACATTTAATTGTATATCACATCCCTTCCTTTTTATATTATATTATGTTACCTAGCTGGGCCCCGCGGTTTCACCCGCATAAGTCTCGGCCCCGTGGGAATATCGGGATAAAAAGTATCCTATGTCCTAACCTAGGTCATGGTCTACCCATGTGGCAAATATTATTCAAATCTGTTCAGCCGTTTCAGAGTGAAAGCGTAACAAACAAACATACAAAAAATCTAATCTTTCTCTTTATAATACTTTTAGTTTAGATAGATTAGGTTTTAAGTACGTTACAATATTTAGCATACACTTTAATGAACATTAAATAACAATAGAATTTAACTTTATACATTCATAATGTTTTTAAAGTACAACACAGTATTTAGCATAATTTGCAATGCGTAGCAGCCTGTCTTGAAAGTTTTTGACAAATTAATTTCGTACTTACCCATAAATTCTGTATCAATGAGAAACATAGCCACCACCCGAACATTAAAAGCTTCTGGATTATTATTCCCAAAATCGGATTATAATTTAAAAGTGAATGATTTACAACAAACCGAGAGCGTACCAAACGGGGACACGGTCGGCAGCTTGTTCTACGAGTAGGTACTTGCTCTCAAAACTCGCCTTTAGTATTTTACCGGATACCGAAGTATTAAACTAACGACGTTTCAAAGTAACCGCGATATCGAAAATGATATTCATTGGATATGGAGAGCTGAAATTTTTCATTCCACTGCGAGAATATTTCAGACGTATTGGATTTAAACTCGCAGTATTGGATCACCGGTTTGGTGAAACAATGAATAAAGACTAAGGGCGAGTTTCACCAATAAAACTGAACGCGTTCAGCACATTTAAACCGCGTTCAAGAGCTGTCAGTCTCAATATTGTTGTGGACTATTAACACTGACAGCTTGAATGCGGTTACGATGTTGTGTAGTTTCATTTGTGTAATTTTCCCTAAATACATATCTGGCATAAGCTGCTTGGTTTTAATACCTATAAAAAAAACGAGTTACGATAACTAAATAGAACTACAACTACGACTAGATTAGTGAATAGTTAAATGTTTTATTTTCTCTTCTACTCTTACACACGTTGTCTACATCTCTTTTTATCCACTTTCCTATCGCAGGTATGCTGGAAGAGATTTCTTTAGAAATAAGCATCACCTTTGTACGTATTCTGCTCCTTTTTTTCTTGTCTGTTTATCTGTGTGTACATAAATTGTTAAATAAATAAATAAATTAGTTCGTTGAAAACAGTCCCAAAAATTGCAAAGATGTAAATTTTTGCACGTGTATATGTATACAAGAGCTGTACAGCACACTAATTTGTTTACAAAATAGTGTTTTTTTTTTATGGTTTTGAAATCATCAAATGACTTCTGCCGCTCTGGGCGGAGCGGAAGGGCGTGTCCGACTCTTACTGACTAAAACCCACCCGTGTTCCTTCAGTTGCCTGTGCATTACCAGGGGCCACGGTATCCCTTTCCCGCAACCCCGGCAGGCATCGGTCCCATCGGACCCCTTCAATTGCTGACATCTCTTAAACGCGCGCGTGGAACACAATGCGCCGTTGACCCGGGCCTGGTCCTTATCGGACGGCGAGCTACCCATTGCTCACCGTCAGCAAGCCCGCGCCTACGGTGGCCGAGAATCGGCTATAGATTCCCGACGCCCAGGGCGTCTCTTCCTGCGGCGGCTAGGGGCGTCAGTGAGGGTGTGAATTTTGCCTCTACTTCACGCGTTCTGCCTCCTCCTTCGCGAGCATTACTGCTTCGCAGAAGGAGGTGACGGCCTCCCATGCCCTCTCGCTCCGTACCATGGCCTGGACCAGGCCGGACGCGAGAGATCCCCGCCATCGATCGCCTCCACGAGGACACGGCAGTGCTCTGCCCAAGCCGGGCAGACCTCCACCGTATGCTCCTCCGTGTTCTCCGGGCGATCTACACAGTGATGACACCCGGGCGTTTCCTCCCGCCTTATTCGAAACAGGATCCTCCCGAAACAATCGTGTCCGGTGAGGACCTGTGTCAGGCGGAAGGTGAGGACGCCGTGGCGTCTCTCTAGCCACTCCTCAAAGAGGGGACTTATCGCACTCTCCATGACGCCATGAGATCCCGCCGGAGCTCTGTCCGCTGTGCTGCGATTTCTCGCTGCATCGGAGTTAAGCCCCGGCGTTTCGCCTCCTCGCGCCACTCCCAAATGTGCGCGAGGACTTTTGTCTCCAGATCCCATGGCGGATAGTGGGCTTTACGGCTCTCCTAACTCCCGCGAAGAAATTTTCCCATATGTAACCTGTATCATTATAGGGACGTTTTCCATGCAGAACGTAGTATGTAGATACAAATAGAAAGCTTTTTAGGAAATTGTAATACCTACACCATAATTTTGTTCAGTTCATTATGTCTCATCAGATCCGTTCTAACTACTGTATGTAACGAAATATAGGATAAATTATATTTTCTTTATTCTCTATAAACCAGTCGATAGAGCTCATAATTCTGAATCCGATGAGAGAACAGCAAGAAATTTTCGTCATGCCATAAGAATTTTAAATGAGTGCTACGCAGGTGCTACGAGAGCTACGACCGTAGCGCTTTTTGACTACGATTTATATTAGTTCGGATTTACGATTTCGATTTACTTCGCAATGAAATTAAAATAAGTCGTAGAATACCTATCTAGAAAGAAAGAAAAAGTATTTATTGGGACAAGCACAGGAGATCAAATAAAACACACACTTATTAAAAATAAAAGCATGAAAAAAAAAAAAAAAAAAAACAAAAACAAAAAGTCCTGTGCGAGGCCAGAAGGCTCCTATCTCAGCATGATGCTGCGACATTTCTCATCTATATACATTACCTACATATAATTTTTCTTGTCCCCTAAATAACTTTAACTGATGGTTGCTATTGATTGTCCCGGCATGAAATTTTTAGGGGTCCCAAGCGGAACCCTATTCCTAAGCCTCCACTGTCCGTCTGTCTGTCAGCGGGCTGTATCTCATGAACCTTAATAGGTAGACAGTTGAAAATTTTACCGATTGTGTATTTCGATTATCGCTATAACAACAAATAATAAAAATTAAATTAAATTAAAAATTAAAGGGGGTTCCCCTTTAATTTTTTAAAGGGGTTCCCCTTTAATTTTTTATACATGAAAAGCATGCTTTTTTTGGCATTTTTTTCTGAATATGTGTGTAAAGAAAGAAAGAAAGAATTATATTTATTTGGACACAGTTCCTGAAACACTAATAACAAAATAAAAAGTGAAGATAATCTTATAGCAATAATAGTGTATGCCTCACGGCTGCGCCAAAGGTCCATTTCAGCATTCATGCATTATGTGGTACTGAACCCTTCATGTGTGAGTTTGACTCACACTTGGCCAGTTTTTTTACCTACTATTCTTACTCTTACTCAGTATGACTTAATAAACGTCAAGAACTTCATTATAATCGCCCATAATTGTCATTATTACAGCTTCACACGTAATCCTGATTTGATGATTTCTTGCCCATACGAAAACTACCTTTTGGAATGGGCAACTAGAATCAGTTATTATTATTTTTTGTAAATTTTGACGTTCAAAAGTGCCTTTTTTGTGCCTAATTGAAATAAATTATTTGACTTTTTTTGACTTTAATCCTTTGGGGATTTAAAACAAACCGCATTCAGCTGGCTTGCATTCAGTCAAGTAATGAATGATTTTAAATTAACGTTCGTTTGCTTGACCCTTAGGTTTAACAGGATATTTCAATTACGAGTAAGCTCCAATATTTCATTTGTCGGTTCCCATGCGGGTTGGAAGAGACTTCAAATAATACGAAGACTGTTATCGTTTTAAATTAATTCTGGGTTCACAAACACCAAAGCACTTGAAATGTTAATGTCAAAACCAATCGTTACGAAGACCTACCAAGGACTAAAAAAATGTATTCATTTTGTGTGCTTTATAATTGAATAGATAATTTTTTTGTTGTTACTTGAGGTAAACTGAGAGTTGGAAAAATTTTGTACAATTTTTTCTTTTATGCACTAAACACTCAACGGAGGCCAAATTTTTTATTTCAAAACGACGACCGAAAATATAAGCAGCAGCCTAGCCCTGAATTTACCATAGCTACCTACATCCTGGTGCACAGTTTTATGACCTAATATGGACCCAGGATGGTGATCGCAGTATAATATCGTTACTGCACAGGTGGACACTGCCGGTCGTCCCCTCGATATAATCCCTCATTACTCATTTATTAACCACTTCCCATGAACACTTACCTTAGCTATGATGATCCAAGGATCCTTGCTTATACCATAAAGCAAATACAAGATGAAATTAGTGGCATTACAAAAGACCAACATGGATACATTTAACATTTACGATGAGTAGATACCTATTATTACACCCAAAGCAGATACATAAACGAATTGTTGAATATTATGTAGTGATATGATTTAAATAATAGTAGATTTTACGACAAGTGCACAAAACGTACCATTTTATCCGAGACTTTTAGCAGCCCTAGACGAAGGCGAGGGCTGATAGTAATGTCGAGGATAAAATGGTTTTGTGGACCAGTTATAAACTCTGCTTTTCACTTCGATTGCGAGGAAATAAAACAGTAGTATAACATAACATTTCTTTAATTTTTAACAATTTTAGCAAATTGAAGAAATTAATAAACACACGAAAAAACAAGAGCTGATTCCCGCCTTTTTTTAAATCTTACGACATTGATATTAGGCTTGGGCTGCAGACCTATTTTTCTTACCTAATTTTCTTAAATTAATTAAATAACCTACCGTACTTGAATTTAAATTTTAATATTATCTTTTATGTCTTTAAAAACACATAAGGCAAATAAATTAAAGTAAATATTATAAAATAACAAATTCTATCTATGAACTTCTTATTGTGTTTGGCTGTATGGCTCATTTTCTTTGCCTTAATATAGATACATTTATGAGTAGATACGTTAATGCACTTGTGCACAAAATTCGATTTTGTGCAGCCTATATCCTGCACAAATAAGCACTTTCAGAGCATGAGAAATGAAAAGCAAAATTATGTATTTGAAAATAGTATCAATTTCAAACGTCATTGCAGTATGTATAATACTCTGCATCTGTAGATATATAAAAGAAAATATAATATCAATATTTGTATAATAGCAACATAAGAAGGGTTAAATCCCCCACGTGAAACACAGCAGACAATCGATCTGTAACTTTGGCAGCCGTAAATTGATGTATCACAGTTATTACTAGTTCACTGCAGTTTACAATAGATATTATTTACTGATACATAGTTAGATAATACACGTAGGTATATTATTTTATAGATATTAAGTAACATAGCGGTCCTCTTATGTACAGAGTCTCAGTCGCAATCTAAAACAGGATAATTGTAGGTGTATTATAACAAACCAAAACAGGATAATACAATTTATATTTGTAGGTGCATTGTTTGTACTCCGTCCGTGTTTAGAAATGATCACATCATCTATATAGACTAAACCAATATAATTAATTGTTATTTAATAATAAGAAACTTTTCCAGTCTCCTCGCTTTTCAGAAACTTTTAAAACCATGATTTAACTTTAAAAACATTGGTAAGCACTTTAGCTCGATACTAAATTTTCATTAATGCCACAAGTTATCGACTAAGAGGATTTGAGTGTACGCTGTATGAAGAGCAACAATACACTCGCTGGGAATAACTTTCACTCCAGCAAGTCGTGTACGGAATGACGCATATCAATGTGACAATGTGCCGAGGACATTTTGTTTTCACTTCAGGGGTTTATTTTGACTGCAAGTTAGTTTAAATGAATAATATACTATGTCGAATTAAATTACTTAGCGAAACTTCATAGACTTGATGGATATAGAATGATTGAAAAAAATATGTGAACCTCATAATTTCAAGTAACTGGGTACAGCTGTCGATCGTCCTTATTAGCAATGCAAAGAGTAACTCTTATTTTACAAGCTTTTTATGTTTCAGTTTTATTTCGTCTCCGTCAGTAATAACTCTAACTTCGTGACTGTTTGACCTTTCTGCTAGCAATAAGTACTCGAATATAAAATTTTCTTTTGGTGTAGAAAACTTAATAAGCTTATTCATATTATTATCGGGGAGGCATTATTTTGGACATAGATAGTTGATTACCATCACTAATCTACCTGCCAAGCGGAGTGATTAAGGCGGCAATTAGTAGGCTGGCAGCTCTGGCAAACTATCGCTGTGATAATTATGCAACTATTTTATGTGCTTTTAGCGAGCCATGTTTTTGAGCTAAGTTTATGATTGATATTACCTACGTTAGTTAATAAATATTTAATCAATGTTAACAATAGGTTATTTTTGGTATTTAATTTATGTACCTATGCTTTACTCAGCGTATGATTTCATATGTTGGACCATTGTCTTGGTGTCTTTAAACAATATTATCTTTTCGTTACCTACGTAACAATGTTATTTTTTGCCGAATGTTTTTGCTTATCAAACCCTTCCTGTACCCGCTAGCCTTGTTGTTCTATTTTTGTTATCTTAAATTTCAATACCGCTAGATCGCTTATTTATGGACGACGAAAAATATGTGAAGATACACATTTCACAAATATTGGTCTTGCTGTTAATATGCATGAAGCCAATGATTCTCACGGTATCAACCTCAATCAAGGCCTTATGAATAAAAAAACAGTTAAAAAAGCTCCACAGAATCTTACTTCTCTAAGTAATAAAGTGCGGTGTTTGTAAAAATCCTTCAGTTAATAGAATAAAAACATTCGTTGACTTATTTAAAACCCTCATATTTCAACGAAGCTGCTGAATTCAGATAATCTTCCTCATGGAGCTTTAATATAAGCATTGCCTTCAAAAGGACACCAACTTAGTTGGCCTATTTCAAAATTATAGTAAATATGGCTAAATTATAATGATAATAACTATTCAATATGCCTAGTCTTTACCCAACTATATCGGCTCGGCTTCCAGTCTAACCAGATGCAGCTGAATACCAGTATCTTACATGGAGCGACTGAGTGATTATAACTATTACAGGATGAAAATATTCAACATCTGAAAACTATTATTTTTATGGATAAAGGAAGCCAGAAAAAAAAATGTCAACCTATATTAGCACCTACTAACTTAGTATTATTAGCCCTGAGTATTCGGACGCGAGAAGTGAAGGACAAAATGACAATGCGTCGTTCGATAGTAGATAGTAGGTAAGTAATTAAATCATTTAAACAAATAAAATAATTTTAATTCTAAACGATTGCTATTTTAAGTTAGTAGGTACTAAATTAGGTTGAACTTGTTTCTTATTTTTTTCTCGCTTCCTTTATCGACACTGAACCTACCCCTAAGCTATGGCACGCAATTACTTTAACACCGTGTATATTGGCAACGAATTATAAAGAATTGGCGCCATACAGAATATAAGCTGCGGCTAATATCCCGTAAACGCATCTAAGTCATCACTAAAAACGTTACCTCCATAATAAGTTCAGAAATTCAAAAAGTTTCATGACCTCTGCTTGGTCCTTTAGGGACATTTAATTTATTACATCAATGATAACTTTCATGAGTAACTTAACTGCGAATTTCGCGTTGAATTGTCACTAACGATAAGGAAGCAGCTTAGATACCTAAGGTACCACTCCGGCACTTATCGGCACGCGTTCCGAACCGGAAAACGTTATCGCGCCGGACCCTAATTAAAAGTAGGAAATTAAAGGGTTTTCGCAATAAAACCTTTTCCCTAATACCTCAAGATTCGACGTTAGAAGTAACGATCCATAAAACAGAATGGATACAAAGCTGCACTTGAGTGGAGTTTGAGAAACTTTGTTCTCACACTACAACAGATGGATTGCTCAGCGAAACTGCGAACATTCCATTTGGCTACAAAAGGAACTTAATTCAACTCTCCAGTGAGAGCTGTAAAGATTCTGTTGTTTCAATACGTGTTCGGATATCTCGACCATTCAGAATTCGTGGAATTAGGTCTACCTTTGAATAAGTATGCGAACGGAGAGGTTATTAATAAACATAATAAAAAAACAATATCAAGCCCACAAAAATCATAACAAAGCACCATATGCAGCCTACTCGACTAACAATCCGACTAATGCGCGCGCAGACATTTGCAATAAAAACCCCATTGCGGACACAATACACGTAAACATACACTCCACATATTTCACCGTTTTCGTACAACGATTATTGTGCCTATTCTGAATGAGTATAACGATCTACATATGCACTTTATTGCTTCGGAATAAGGTTGGAATTGTAATGGCTATTATCTTTCGCACAGCATGACATTTTTCTTCCTATTGAGTTGATTCGCGGTTTCGCACGACCACTGTGTGACGACATGTGGCGCAAAGGGTTAACTTAAGGGTTAAAACACTGTTGTTTTCTTTATGGTTTAGCTAAACAAAGGGCAAAGGGTAACAAGTTCGCGCCTACCGCCCGCTGAGCCGTTGTGCTTTTTTAGTCAAAAACGGATTATTGTCGGAAAAATGTTTGATGTCTTTATTATTTAGGTACTTTCCTTTATTGTTGTATTGCGATGATACAAAATAATAGTTTTTTCTGGCATTTTTTTTTGGGTAATCTTTGTAAAACTTGAAGGCTGTTGCAAACGTAACGTGTTTTAACACGGACGGAACGCGAAGATTTTTTTTGAAAACATCGTTTCATAGAAATTGCAATACTAAAGAGTCACGGGTGCACGGTAAACCTGCATGCCTGAGAGATATTTCTCGACCTGCATGTGAATGTGAAGCCAAGTCAGAGGCCCATTGGCGGCATGAAAACTGACACTAGGTTATAATCACTAACCACACGAAAAATAAAGAAAGAAAAAGACGGGTGCACGGACGGACGGGACGGCGGCGCCGGCGGCGGCGCGGCAACGCGCGGCGGGGCATCCAAGATCCAAGAGAGTTTCGCGTAGCGCATTATGCACCCGTCCGTGTTTTCATAACACCACGTGTCGTCGCCGTCGTCTTGAGGTTATTTTCCGACCTATATCTGAATATTTTTCAGCTCTAAGTACATTTAAACTCATCCATTTAATACGAAACTCTTGAATAGTAAATTAAATCGTACTCTCCAAACCGTATAATGCACTCACTTGTTTCGCCGCACATTAAGTTCGACAAACGCTTTATAAATTTACATTTCCTCCGATAATAGATACTAAAATGATCCTTATGTAAGCGCAGTAAGGTAAAATTTGCAGCAATCATATTTGATTGGTAAAACTGACAGATTATATAGTGTAGGATGACAAGTGGCACTTCGGGACAATTGAATTTTTAGTAACAGTTCGCGATACCCTCTCGAAATTTATTTTTTAACAAATGTCGCGGTAGATTATCCGCAATACAAAATGATAGCGGTTTAATGTCGCGGGGTGCCCCGGGGGCCATATTGGGGCACTTTAAAAACTCATCCGTAAATTAAATGTAATTGTTCGCTTGTTAACCACAGCGAAGGGGACACAATGTGCTTTTTTCATTTTTTCTTATATTACAATTTCGTTTGTAGTTTGTAGCTAATGATTTGGAATAGACTTTATGACGGCAAATGCAAATATATCTACACTGATATAAATATTATACAGAGAAAAGATTTGTATTTTTGTTTGTATTGAATAAACTGAAAAACTACTGGCCCGATTTTAAAAACTCTTTCATCAGTAGAATGCTATATTATCTATCACTTAGTAACATAGGCTAAAAAAATATATCAAGAATAGGGATGATGCCTGGGTCAAAAAAAAGAAATTCTATTTAGTCCGTCAGTCAGATAATATAAAAATATTAGACACGCATTTTTTGCTTTATCATATAAATTAAAAATGACTTAGATACAACGCATTAAAGTTGGGGAGTGGGGGTTGATACGTCACAAGTATGGATAAAATCTACATACAAGTGACGTCATGGCACATTATAACTCAATGTATCGCCGTAATCTTTTGATAACGTAAAAAAATAAAAAATACGTGTAGGTACGTTATTTTTTCATAGTCTACATTACGGACAAAAAACATTTTTTTAGTCATCATCCCTATTTGGATTTATAAAGATATCAAGCAAATTAAAAATAATTAAACAAAACCATGCAGTCATGCCAAAATCTACCTTTGTATGAGTTGCATCGAAATGACATCACATACTAACTAGTAGATATTTCATTCAGATATTTTATAGGTAGAGAATTTTTATTTTATATTTTTCCTTAATAATTCATTCATCAATCAAGATTACCAACAAAAAAGCTGCAAACTAAAAGAAAATATCAAACAGGAAATGGATTTATCAACTTAACGTTTTATTGTAGGTACCTATATTATTGTACAGACTGCTTTTCTTTACTTACGTATAAACGTTTAATAATATGTTTGTGTAGTAATCGCGTCGTAAAAATACCTACTTTTTAATTTAAAATATTGCTGAAAAATATTAACGCTTCCAAATACTTTTAAAGAGACTTTGACTTACGTAGATAACATTTTATGACTGTCTTTATTACACTTTGGGTCAATAAAGTTATGGTCCCAGACAAGTTAATTGAATCAGCGTTTTTACTACTTAAAATGTTTAATAATCACAACATTGTAAAAACCGGTCGTCAGGCGAAATATAAAAAGATACAGTTTTATAATTATTTACGACTAGCACTTTGCCCGCGGCTTCGCTCCCGTGGTCTTTCCCGCGGGACCCGTTATTTTTCCCGGGATAAAAGGTAGCCTATGTTACTCCCTGAAAACCAAGCTTTCTAATGGTAAAATAATTTCTCAAATCAGTCCAGTAGTTTCGGAGCCTATTCAATATAAACAAACAAACAAACAATCAAATATTTCCTCTTTATAATATTAGTATAGAAGACGGTGTAAATTAGCAGACGCCGATTACTTCGCAAGCCACGTAATGCCGTCTAAGAGACGTTTCTCCTCTGCATTCTAAATGAGCTTTTACTGCGCATTGCATTCTACGGATTCTACCAAAACAAAGGAAACTTGTAACACATGTATTTTATTTGCCATTTCCATTAGCGAAATGAAAATATTAATAACAAAAGTGGATGCAGTAAAACTGCATAATAGAAAAAAAAAAACAATACGTACAATTTTTTTCTGAGAAACAAATAAAAAAAAGAAACGCATTCGGTAAGCTAATAAGCCTATTGTCCCTTAGTGATAAGCAAATATTTTCTAGAGTGACAAAAAGAAAAAACGCTGGGTCCGGCCGCAACAGAAGGTGTGAATGTTCTCCAATTTACTGGCCATTGACAACAAGTATAAAAGATGGCCCCCTATAAACCCGCGTGTCCCATTTGGACCACTTGACCCCCTCGGGCGCATAAATTATGTATGATCATCAGCATATCGAGTGCGTTCACTGAATTATGTGGAATTATGGCCGCCATTGTAACTGTGTGCGATTTCTTAAGCGTTTTTACTAAATTATTAACTAAGTAGGTATGTTATAAATAAGCTGTATCTTTAAAATACATGTATTTTATGTAGGTGCATGTATTTTTTATTTTATACTGTGACGATTTAGTCTGGCATATCTTTTTTATTTTCCATTAATAAAATAATAAATTGCGTATTTACCCAGTTAGAGAAAGACATTTTATTAACATAAATACAAAAATTACAGTATTTATCAGAAAAAACGCTCCGCAAAAAAAAAAACGCTTTCTGAATCCGTACCTAAACTGCGTTTCAATCAGATTTTATCTCAATTATTTAGATTAACAAACGGTTAGATAAATAAATACTACTTACAAATTAGAGCTCTCTAAATCGTTTTATCGTCTAAATAATCTCTAATATTCCCCCAAAAACTTTTTTACGCATATATTCACGGATAAAATGCTGGATAAAAAGACGTAATCGTGTGGCATGGCATTAGAACGGTAATCGTGTATCGTGGGTATTAGAATCGACGTTAGAATTTGTTTACCGATACTATCTAACCCACTACCCAGGTGCAGTTTTGCATACATTTTAGTGTAAGCCCTGATTAAATGTTAGTACAAAAGCACTTTAATGAAAATTTTAAACATAGTTGCAACTGTTTTGAATAACGCGGTATATTTAGATATTGGGTTAAATTAAAATGTGACTAGAAATTCGAGACTAATATTTAACAAGTAGATTTGAGAGCACTTTTTTCCTGTTAAAAGTGTGAAAGTTGTCAAAATACTTCCCGGACTATTCAATCTCCTCCATGCATTTCCATGGTAGGTATAAAGCCTACAACATCAAAACAGTGCTAAGTCAACGAAAAAGTTTAAATGCAATTTTGAAGCCATAATTTTGGTGACTTCGTTGTTCCAAATTTGAATTCACAATGAAATCATTTAAAAAGTTATAGAACATAATACAAAAACATTGAACTTGAACGTGGCTCGATTCAAGGATCCGGGCGTGGTCCGAGTGCATTATAAAACTTGTATATATTGTTTTTTTTATTAAATAGGTACCCTTTTAAACTGTTTTACCGCTTTTTTCACGCTAGTATGGCTTAGCTTTACCTACTGTAATATTTAAAAAGGTAATGGATACCTAGTAATGAAAACCTCAACACTAAAACGTTAATGAAATAATAAAAAGGCTTCTAATTTCCTGAGTTTCGCTCATAAACAACCGGTGGGCGCCGCCGTGCTTCTCATTTTAATTAAAAACCGCTAAATTGTTCTCAGTCTCGGCTTCTTTTCATTCAATAATGAGTCAACGTTGCGGATAATGAAGCATACACACACTGTTGGATACGACTTCATGTACCTACTGGGACTTTATTCTAGACTGATGGTCAAATATGAATCTTGGTAACTATATTTGAGTGAACTAAGTAGTTAGGTACCTACCATTAACTTGGCGAGGTTTTGGCGTAAGTAAGTTTGCGCATGTACTTAAACTTATTGCAACAAAAAAATTGACACTTTTTTTGCATGTCATTATTCTATGGTTTCCAAATTGGTCGCTTCCAACCGGCCAATTTGGAAATCATTGGGGGAAGCATATATTCAGCAATGGACGCCCTTTGGCTGAAATGATGATGATGATTCTATGGTTATTGCCATAATTTATTTTTGAACATGTCTGTTAGGAAAAACAAGCGAAAACCAATTCTGCGTATCTACGATTCTTGCCAAGTTACGTGACTATCCTACCAAAATCCATGTTGCGTACCGGTACTAGGCTCTATACGTAGGCCTTATCCCACTACACATAGCAATTTAAGTGTGGTACCTATAGTAAAAAATAAAAATAAAAACCATGTCAACTTCGAAATACATAATTTGTATTAAACGTTTCGTTCAAAAATTATTTAAAACTTTGTCAAGAATTTTAACGATTTTGAGAACCGGGTTCATTTAAACGTCCCAAACTCCCAAAAGGAACTTATGTTGGGTTCTAAACTGTTTACCCTAATAATGGGGCGAACCCTAAAAGGAGGGCAATGTTTTTTACACTTTATTTTCGGTGGGCTCATTGCCTCTCTTTTTCCTATCCGAGAAATTAATGGTTTACTTATCAAATTGACTATCAAGATTTACGAATGACAGCCAGCCTAACGTGCTTTCCAGGTACGGAGGAGTCTCGGTATGTAAAGATGGTTACCCATACACGGACTAACCCCGGCAAGCGTAGCTTAACATGATGGACCGTGCGCTGTTATTACTTAGCCACGAGCTCCTCAAAGCGTGAACAGAAAATAAATAAATAATTTAAAAAAATCTTTTCTTGGAGACCCTAAATAAATAAACAATTATTTCCCTGACTGAGCACTTAAATTCGGGTCAGCAGCAAGTAGGACAACGTGTCGGTGTGGTCACTATAGTCTGTAATGTGCCATAGTGGAGCGCAACTTTGAAGTGGTGTGCGCCCGACAATGGCTATTGAGTTCCCGACAGATCGCACGAGAATAGAGTACAGATATATGTATTTGTGACACTGTTTGATAGCCGACCGATGTTACTAAAAGGAGGCCAAGTGTTTACCTACTGTTAAATCTCAATCTCATATAACTGAGGCTTACATAAGTAACTTTATTCAAACTTCAATTTGAAGTTTGAATAAAGTTACTTAAAAAAAATGCAAAAATAAATTGACTACAGTAGGCACTCGGTAATCCGGCGCTCACTAATCCGTCACGTCCAATCGTCGTTTTCTAAATTGAATCTCTTACCATAGATATTCGTCGCCTACTCTGTAATCATACGTAAAAAAGGTTTAATACAAAAGATTACAGAGCGCGCGCATTGATCGTTGTCGTTCTGCAGTCCGGTCCGATTCTACGTTACGTAAACTAATAAAGACTTTTAACATTGCAAATCTTTGTTTTAAAATTATTTTTTACTAGCTAGCTGACACTTCCTATAGAAATCCAGTATTCCGTACTGGCGAAAAAAGGGTGCCGGAATACCGAGCGCCTACTGTTCTAGGTCTACATGAAATTTATAGTTTTGCATACACATTTGGAAGTAACCAAAATCAAGGAAAATCTTGTCCTTTGAACTTTGTTGTCCGTCTGTCACACAGGTTTTTTTCGATGCATGCAGTGCAACGTAGGATTTTTTTTCTATCTGTGCTCGCTGTGTTTTGCCATTTTCCTGGTAAAGTTTTTAGGAATGAAACTGTATTTTACCTAGCTCAATGACATCTGTCTTCATTGTCCGTGCACCTAGCTTCAGATGTTTCATAAGTGCCAAGTGCCCATGTAAGTATAGGTGAAATAAAATATTTTGATTTGAATCATAAATTTATGATTTTATTTTATTAAAACTTTATGCGCAAGTGGGGCATTTTCTACCAGTCAACCTTAGGGTGATGAAGAGACAAAACATGGCAGGTCGTACATATATGGGATAGATGGCTCAGAAATAACTTAGGTACATAATACAAAAATAAATACTAGTAGATACATGCATACATACATATGCCTAAACAATACTCTCAGCATGTGCCTGTGCACGTGTGTGTAAGACATCGCCGTTTATGGCTAAAAAGCCCATTTCTTGAACGGCTTGCGGCACTTACGTTTACGTCCACACTTATGAGTTATGCGTGACAGCAGTAGACTTTAATGTGCCTTTTAGCTCCTTTTTTAGCAGAACACTGAAATCAGGTAGGTACTGAGCCAACACGGGAAGGGAACAAATTTCTGTATAATTATGGAGTGGGTACTTAGGAAGCTACTGACAATCAACGAACCTTTTACAGATATGAAGGGCAAAGTTTTTTTTTTAAAATAAATCGTACTCACCAATGGTCACAACCGAATACCTACCGATTCTGGGACTCATTTCCTGAACCGTTAAACTTTGTAACTGTTAAACTTGTACAAAATGTGGCACGAGATATCGTGACTGCTAAAGTTTTAAATCGGACAGTAAGGCTGCCTGTCCACAGGAGCGGAGCAAGGCAGCGGAGTGGAGAAACGTGGTAATATTAACCAATAGAATCTAAGCTCCGCTTCAGAGCTCCGCTCCTATTGGTTAATATAGGCAGCCTAAGGCTGCCTGTCCGTGCCCACTGGACCGGAGAGGAGAGTAGCGGAGCGGAGCTGTGCTAATAGTAACTCTCCGCCCCGCTTCAGTGAATAGGGATTTGCGAACTAGTTTAAAAATTTATACAAAACCGGGAAGCGGACCGAGGAAACGGAGCGGGGAAGCAGGGAAAAACCGGCCGCAGGGTATTGCAGCCCGCTCAAATGACTCGTCGCATGAACTCGGCCTAGCTCCACACAGTCCGCAACTCCGCTTCGCATTACTCCCTCGCTCCGCGTCAATGGGAAGGCAGCCTAACACCAGATATTGCATACGCTTCGATGTTTCAATGTGCGGCAGTGGTACGGCTAAGTTCGCACAATATGTACCTAAATAGTTCGTCACGGTACATTACACAAAGATATTAAGTAGATATACATATTATGTTGATCATCATGACCGTTGAGCTCCCCATCTAAGGAAAAATGTTCGTGATATCAATTATTAGAGTTATAAACCAAAGCATAGCCAAAATCAACCTATAGTCAACGTATAGTGCGGGGAAATTGTTAATACATTTACCTTCCTACGGAAAGTCTGAAATATAAACTTTACATGTAGAAATACACTTACCGTCGTTATAGAGCCGACGAAAAACCTCCCAATCCCAGGGAAACGTGACTTTGACGAGGGAGTTTAACTCACAGTCCTTTATTACTCTTATTACTACTATGGGTATGAGTTGGCACGTCGTCGATCACAACGGTAAAGGCGCCGCTCCACAGCAGCCCACGGCTAAGCTACGTGTACACATGCGTAGCTTCACTTTATACGAAAATGTAGGGCTCGTCAACTGCGACTAAGGTTGCCAACATTTAGAAATGTCAGCGAGTGAAGGGGTCCGATGGCCTGCCGGGGTTGCGGGAAAGTCCGAAAGGGATACCGTGGCCCCTGGCAATATTTTTGATATCATATATAGTATTTCTGAAGACATTACCTGTAAAAATATAGTAGATCATAGCGAAAATATAAAAGTATAGTTATAGTTAAGTTTCAAAAACATTTTTATTCTTTAAATGCATGTTTTCTGCTACTATGAACCTTTATTACCTAATAAGTTTTTTTTATGTCTCAACTATTATTATGCTCTCCAAATTAAGGTTACAAAATAGGTACCATTAATTCAGCCTGTAAGAGACTAGTTATAATGCGATCATTTTGTATTGAAATAAAAATATAGATAGTAGTTTCACCTACTATATTTTCTCCATAGAAATATAGTATGTAGGCCTCTAATATAGCAGGATACTATATTATATAGTAGGGTTGGCAACCCTAACTGCGACCCACAGCCACACTACGCACGAGCGTGTCTGACAAACAAATGAACCGCACAGCTAACATGGCAGACCTCTCCGTGCACATTCTACGTAGCAGAGTACCTACGGTCGACTTTACTCGGAGTGCCGTGCACACTTCACTTGCTGACCTCATTCGAGCCCGGCTTGGTCAATGTGACTACGTCTTGATTGACCGAAACTTACGGCTTCGTGAACGTCACTTACGGGCCCGTAAGGACAGATTGCAGATGGGACACTCCGTAGTTTAGGTATGAAGCTACAAGTAAGTACAACAACAACACACACACAATACAACTTGTAGCTTCATACCTTAACTGCGGCGGGCTCGATTTGTGAGTGAGTGTAACGTAGTCAGAAGATCTAAGAGTTCCGCGATAGAAAGAGAGGCAACTTCTAGGTGAATATAACTGTAGGTAATTAGCGCTGTGCGACCTGAAATGCACTTTATTGTGTCGCAGCAAGAGTCGCTTTCTATTTAAATGATTTTGCGGAGTGAACTCTCTCTGTGCTAATGTGTGTCATAAGTGGCGTTCCGTTCCGATAGATCGAATTATTGGGTTACTTACAAATGGCAGCGTATTTATGATAATAAAAAAACACGTGTTTATAGAGTGAAATTTCAAGACTTTCCTTTATTTTACATTATTACATATAAATTAGGTATATTTTTTAATATTAGAATAAAATAAATATAAAAACATTTAAAAATATAAAAAATAGTAGCCCACCGGTATCGGGAGCAGGGTCCAAGCTACCGGCGGTCAGGGCTCCAGAGAGAGAAGCCTCCTAACAATGCGAGCCGTGTCCAGGAGTACCGCTTTCTGAATCAAGCCCTTAATCCAGCAGGCTGCCCAACGAGAGCCTCCTTAGGTGGTGGTCGAGGCTCTTAGCAATTATTGTTGCTATTTATTATTATTACGAGTATGAAAGATAATTCAGACTTTTGTCCATAAATTCGTTAGTGACAATGCTGACAATGTTCTTAGCCTAGTGTTAGTAAAAGAAACAAGTGTAGTAACGATAGGATAGGTAGGTTATTAGGTGCTTGTCCTCGCGTGAAGGCCTATCCAGTACGCCAGCAGTACCGAGTCCCATCGGCCAGCGCACGCGGCCAGAATGGCGCTGGGGCTGGAGGATGGTTTATAACTATTGTTTTAATTGTGCATTTTTAGTATCTTCAAGCTGTTGTGTAGTGGTCTCTAGCGGGCAGTTTGGCCTGGATGCGACCTCCCCAGGTCAGGTAACGTTCTATTAGGATATTCTTAGGCCCAAATTACAGAACCTCGACCAAAACTCAAGCATTACTTAAGGCGCAGCATTCCGAAAACGGGTTTTTTTAAAGCAGTGTATCTCTTAAACCGTAAATAATTTTGACCAAAAAAAAAAGAATGATATTTTCAAGTCTTATTTTAATACAGTGATGGAACTCAAAAAATCATAATTAAACATACATTAATGCTTCAAAAAAATCTTCAAACACACCTCTTAATTGTCTTTATACGCAGTTTATACCTTCACTAACAATTATAATTATAGGTAATTAAAAATATACCATAAAATGTCTAATGTCAACCTGCATTCAGTGATGGATTATGATGTAGTATGAGCAATATGATGAAAAAAACAACGAAAAACATTGAAAAAGTACAAAAGTGTGGTTATTTTCTTTACTCTTTACACGTAAAGAAAAAGACAGAGACAAAGGCAAATCGGAACCCTGCGCCTTAAAACTCGTTTAAAGCGATTTGATTGGTTGAAACTAGTTTTAAGTAATGCTTGAGTCTCGAGCGAGGTTCTGTAATACGGGCTTTAGTAAGCTGCTCGGAGTCTAGTTCTTATGTACCCGGACCCAACCGATTATTATTAAGCTATCCGAGAGCCTTTGTCCATACCATGTCCAAGCTATTTGTATACCAAAGTAAAGTGAATAGCCGTCTTAAGAGATGTTTACGAGATAGCCGTAATAAAGGAGAAATACTGCTAATTCGCTGTAAGCCGTTTATAGCTACGAGTACCTTAACCATTTAATTAAACAAAAACCCTATTTAAACTAAAGCTGCAAAATCTGAAAATCATATATAAAAAATGTACTTATGTTTTACATAACATAACATCACGCCTGTAATCTCCGAAGGGTTGGGCAGAGGTGTACCTATAGAACACCCACATTTCGCCAGTTATGTTTAAGTCCCATGTAATAGGGGGCGAGCCTATTGCCACCATCCGGGCACAAATCCAGACTCCAGGCTTCTACTGAGAAATTCCAGATGGAAAAAACCCAATAACACTTTGCCCGACCCGGGAATCGAACCCAGGACCTCATGCTCAGCAGTAGCGCTTGCGACCACCAGACCAACGTGGCAGTCTCTGCTATAGACAGTGTTCAGTACTTAAAAAAAAAAAAAACATACTTATGTAAGTAACTATGTTTTGTTCTTTTTCACGAATATGAGTTTCATAGGGAAACTGCTGATTCCTATAACTTACGGACCGTTATTTTGTATCTTTTTACCAATAATGAAGCAAAGAACTTATAGCTTGACATAGTAGACCCTCCCTCGTAGATATGGAAGTAGCTATCACAGGGAAAATTTGCTTATGAATCTATTTATATGTCCAGTTTCGCAATAAAAAAAGCTACCATTATTGGTAAGGAAAACGAATCGAATGAAGGTCACTAAGTCGCCAGCATGTATGCAAGAGGCTTCATGTAAGTACACAATCTTGCAAATGTCGTATTAATCCTCTGCGAGGTCCAGTGAATGGAAGGGATCCTCAGAGTGCGTAGCCTGATCTAATAATAACTAAAGGCCAAGAGACTTCGATCCCGATAAAAATACATAACCTGAGTGCCGTAGACAACTGGCAATCTCTATCAAAGCGTATTGTATTTCTACAACGAGTTTCAACAGGATTGACAATTTAAATCTTTTCGGTAACTTATGTCAGTCCCATACATGTTTGACTTTTCCATCATCGTTATCATATCACTGATAGAATGTAACTTTGTCCAGGCTCTCTGCCGATTTATTCTGTAGAAATAACAGTTCACCGTGAAAATCTAGGTGAAGTGAGCTGCTGAATGAATCCCTAAATAAAAGTGCACTGTTGAATTTTCAACTCTCACCGCTGAGCCTTGAAAATCCAACGGTGCACTTTTATCTAAGGATTCCTTTAATTGTCACTTAGTGAAGGTGAAAACGGGCATCAATCACAGTAGGTATAAAGCCCCCAGTACACGTTGGGCGAGCCCGTTTGCCGAGCGCGCTCGCCCAACGTGTACTGGAGCCTTTAGATAGCGCAGCACATTTTGTGAAACGACTACACTAATATCATAAAGAGAAAAGATTTATATTTTTGTATGTTTGTGTTTTTGTTTGTAATTAATAAACTCATAATTAATTAATAAAAAAATCTTTAATGCTATATTATCAATTTATCACTGAGTAGCTAACATAGGCTATACTTAATTTATAAAGATATCAGGCGGGCGAAGAAGCTAGTTGACAATAATTAGATCACTTTGTTATTAAGGCGCTGACAACAGGCAAATGGTAAAAGTAGGCTTGAATTAACAAAGGCTCGAAGTAGCATAAAAGATAGATTAAAAAAATAAAATATTTTAGAAAAATCACCTACTATATTTTTTTGCCATCTACCTACTATATTTTTACAGGCAATGGCTTCGAAAATACTATACCTATTTGATTATAAAAAAAAGTTGGCAACCCTACTGTAAACCCGGGCAAGCACTTTACTTTCTGTAATTTATTTCATCACCACTGAACGAAACAATGAAGGAAAACGTCGTGAGGTACCCGTCCTAGAATCAAAAATTTGAAGACGTGACATCTACCAATTCGCACTGATCCCACGTGATGGATTACAGCCCACTCGCTCTCGAAGCGAAAAGAAGATTATAGACTGATGATACTGTATATTGATCAACTTTGAAATCATGACGTTTTTTATCTAAGACATTACTTTTTTCCTTCAAATGTTAATGATTTTGTAATGTTTGTTTCAGTGTAAGCGTGCCAGGGTACGCAGGCGGACTGTCGGCGTCGCTGCCTGGGGGCGGCGGCTTGGCGGGCGCGGCGTGGGAACGGTTGGGTGCGGAACTAGTGCTGTCAGCGCTGGTGGCGGCTGCGCACTTCGCGGCCATGGAACGCCGCTGGACTGGGGCTGCGCCAGCGCTCCTCGGCGCCGCTTACTGTGCCGCTAGCTTTGTCTCCGTTAGTATTCTTTGGCTACATTTGACATGCTTACTAGATCTTCTACTTATTTATTTGATTATTTATGTACTCACAGTAACAAAATACATAGAGAAATACTATTTATCTTTTTTGACTTCTGTAAATAACTCCTTCTTTCTTTTGGAGAAGATGGGGCTATTTTGCATTTTTTCCCCCAACTTGTTCTTTTTGTTTGTGTTCTTTCGTTGCGTCATGTTTACCGTATTTAACCGTATATTTTCTTTCTTTCTTTTTCCTTAAATTTGATGTCCATACACCTACACTTTTCAGGTCCTAATCAACGCTACTGACGCTGCTATTAACGTGGCCACGTACTGGTCATTAGTCTTCTTAAAAGCATAAATCATATTAAAAAAAAAAATGGTTAAGTTAAGTATGTTCAAACGGCAGTGAAGTTTGCAACAAACAAAATAAAACAAACTTTCACACAGCCCATCGATCAACTTTGTTTTTATAGTATTTTTTATACCCAGGAATAACAAGAAAGTATTATTAAAGTCTTGACCTTCACGAAGGTTCATATTGGTACTTTATCCCACGGGATATAATTTCTTGACTATCTGTCAGTTATATCAAGTTTGACTGACTAGATTAGCGCTCATCTACAAATACTACAAGCAAATAAAATCTATACAACAAGTGTTTATTTTTTACGAATAATCATAATATTATATTCATTTTAAAAGTACTCTTTTTACATATATGTTTAATATATAAAAAAAATTAAAACTAATATATTATTATCTATTCACTGAAATCTCTAAACGACTGGTTGACACTTCCCGTGACCCAATGGCTGGTTTTTACCTTGGCCAGAGGCTAAGCATTGCCATACAACGTGGCAATGCGGCCAGTCTCTTGGGCACACTACCAGTCGACAGCGATGCGGATGAATTTTTCGACGCTATATTTTAGTTTACAACAAGTAAATCAAATCAACTTATTACGAGTATAACATATGAGCATAAAATCTTGGTGTCAGGTACCCGACAGGCGAGTAGCAGGAGGAGCTCGTGCATTGTTTGCAGCCCGCGCTATTATGTGGAATGTATTACACGAACTACCTGCCTTTTGTGCACAGAATCCTTAAGGACAGCTGCTGTAGTAGCGTGCCCATCTGTCCGCTCAGAACAAAGTGTGTACGTGAAAAAATAACTACCTATGCAATACCTTCAATATGCCTATTGAAATGTCTTTGCAGAACGGACTGTATGTAGTGTTTGTTTGCCGATCAATCCGAATTTTTTCTTTGAAGTTTTATAGCCACTATTAGAGTTTAATAAAAACAGAGCCCCTCAACCATTGCGGGGCTCTATTATGTGAACTTATACTGGCAATTGCAACTTGCGACACATACGAGTTAAAGTAACATTATAGGTATGTAACTATCCTGTTACATGCTCTTCAGGTCTTCACTACTTAGTAGTAGGTACTTAATACTGAACAGATCCACTCAAATCTGTATAATTCTTTCTACATGGTCCTCACAAGGTCTGACCAAGATTACGTCTGGATTTTGACGTGTAACCCCGCTAACCAAAAGCAAATCGTCACGCGAGTACGCGATTGACGCGATTGTTTGTAAGAATTTTGACGTACAAACGCGATTTGTTGGATGCGCGACTATCCCGTATTTATAGTATTCATACACAAGAGCGTCAACTAGCGCGACGACCGCTTTTAGCTAGGTCGCGTCCTAAAAGTATTTGTATAAATAAACCCACTTACAGAAATAAAATCAGTTATCATGATCATTTCACAGATGCCATCACTGAACCCTGCGCGGTCCCTGGGCCCATCGTTCGTGCTGTCCCGCTGGGAGAGCCACTGGGTATGCTGGGTGGGTGGACTGGGCGGCGGTGTGGCTTCGGCACTGCTGCACGAATGGGGGGGGCGGCGGGGCCGGGCGGGCTCGTCCCGCGCCTCCTCCCCGCGCGACCTGGACGAGCTGGACAAGCCGGCCTTCCCGTCGCACCACCACTATCGCCACGCGCCCACGTACTGCGCCGCGGCGCCGCGCCCCGACACCGCCGAGCCGCTGTACTCAGGCACCAAATCGCTGTACTGCCGCTCGCCGCCACCAGCCAGGCATGGTTTGCACAGGTAACTGATTTCTCCTACCATAAGGTAGCGAATTAAAAAAAAACAAAATATGACCGTTAAGCGCAGGTTTATTAGTTACGCACAGTACAGCTCGATTCAAACTTAATGGCGCCTCGGAACATGAGGCGAGTCGCTGCGCAGAAACGAATTCATGGGTCAGCGGGGGTGAGGGGTGGGGTACTGCGCAGCTAGTAACTAACTTCCGAGCCGCCATTAAGTTTGAATCGAATTATTACAATAATTGCTTAGTTCGGAATCTATTGGCCTTTTTTTTCTGGAATTCATAATGAAGCCGGTTCACCAGAAATTAAGTGACCACTGCCGCCTATGGATATACCTAGTCTTGCCATAAATATTGTCACGAGGATTTTTTTATTGCAAATAATATTTATTACTTTTACAGTTTAATGCATAAATATAAAACAATTTAAAATATAAAAAGCTTATTCGAAGTGGTCTCCATTGGCTGCAATACAGTCCTTTAAACGTTGAGGCCAGTTATCAATAGAAGCACGCACTCTTTCCATGGGAAAATTCTTCACTGCCAATCGTATGGATTGTTTTAGGGACTCCAAATTATCATGGCATTTAGAGCAAGCCGTACTCTCTAAAACTGACCATAAATCATAATCCAGCGGATTAAGATCGGGACTAGACGACGGCCAGTCTTCAGCTCTGATGAAGTCCGAAACGTCTTCATTCATTCTTCACTTCCAACCAAGACTGCGTGGACCAAGCTTTATGACCCGGCGCCGAGTCTTGTTGGAAGAACCATACTTGGTTATTGAATATGGTGTTGTTAAGAGGCTTAACTACCTTCTCAAGAATGGTATCTTGATACACTTGTGCCGATGTTTTGATAACTTTTTCACAAAAATATGGCTCTGTCACTCCTTCATAGCTAACACCCCACCAAACCCTCACTGAAGTCGGATAATGCCCACGTTGCACTCTGTCGACTAATTGGGAAGCTTCCTTAGAGCTTTGAGCATAAATACGGTCATTTTGTTTGTTAAAATGTTGCTCAATTGTAAAGATTTTCTCATCGTAAACAATTTTTTTCTGTGACCTCCCTTTGCGTACCGCTTCAGTAGTTGTTTCGATTTATCCACCCTATTCTTTTTTAAATTATCAGTTAAAAAATGACCAGTGCGTCTCTTATAGGCTGCAAGTCCTAAGTCATCTTTTAAAATACGCGATATGGTTCTGGGTGCTATCTTCATCTCCCGAGATAAAATCTTTTGCTTTCGGACAGGATTTCTTCGAATTCTTTCCCTTACTGCTTTGACCACCTTTTTCGTACGAACACTACGTGGACGGCCAGATATTTTTCTGTAACAAACAGAAGAGGTCTCATTGTACCAAGCGTATGGAGAGTTTTAAAAATTTTAAATTTTTTTCATTTGGCTCCATACCCACTTTATGTAATGCAATCACAGCGATTCGGTTCTCTTTATCACCCCACTCCATTTGAATATCGCAAAATATTGTACAATGTATTGGCGCCAAAATTAGAAAATCTCAATGAACAATCGTATAAAAATGACAGATTCCAAATTCAAATCTTTCTTATTTTTAATTGTAACAGTATTTATGGCCAGACTAAGTATATGCAATGCCAGAGGCATCTCACGACTTATGTTCCAGCTGTAATTGCAACACACTCAGACCCTTCAAACCAAACATAGTAACGCTAACCTCATCCACCGCTTTCCATAAGGCGAGATCGAGGTCGTCATGAGAATCGAGATCGAGGATTTTTTCACATATCCAAAAACAACCATTCAGCTGGCGGAGAGTCTGAGTCAAGTATCTGCCCACTTGACTCAAACATAAAATCAGCGCTTAGGTATAATATTTCGCAAAAAAAAGGCTTAATATTTCGCAAACAGATCCCTAAATCCAAAAATGAGTGGTACACCCATGCCAAATTACAGCTTTCTAGTTGAACCTCACTCAAAACTCACAAGCATTACTCGTTTAAAGCCTTTTGATTGGTTGAAACTAGTTTTATGTAATTATTGAGTGTTGAGTGAGGTTCTGTAATACGGGCCTAAGAGTCTCTGTGCTAATCCGCGGACAGGCAGACAGACGGCCCTGGCGAAACTATAAGGGTTCCTTGTGGACTTACTTCGGAACCCTAAAAAAGGCTTAATTATCTATAAATAATTGTTTCCCCAAGTTCCCTAATCATTTATTAATTCTCTCTTTTGCAGGTCTCAGTCGGTATACAGTAAGGGCAGCTCAGCGACGAGCGGCGCGACGAGCGCGGCGGCCGGGGCGGGCGCCGGCGGGCCGCTGCTGACGGCGTCGTCGCTGGTGCTGCGGCCGCCCGCGCACGCGCACGCGCACCACGCGCTCGCGCACAACCAGAATGCGCACAACGCGCAGCGAGACCCACCCTATGGCACTGCCAACGGAATTCGACCCGGACCTGCCGGTGAGTCCTAGCATACGAAAACTTAGGATAACAGAAAACAAGTCAACAGTCCTTATCAAAGTTGATTTAGGCCGGTGTAGCATGTCTTCTTCTTTCCCACATGAAAATCACCCCTTTCTAGGCCTATCATCTTTCACACAACGGATCCATCATGTCTTAAGCCCCTAGTACATGTTGGGCGAGCCGCGCGCTCGGTCAACGAGGTCGTCCAACGTGTACTGGGGGCTTTAGATCTCTATTTTCTCTAAGGTGTTAGGTTCAAACCGACCGAAGAACCCGGAAGACCGGAGACCAAAAACACTCATTGAGCGAAAAAACCGGCCCAAACGCGTTCTAGCATTTTCAAAACAGCCACGACACGAAATTGGTGTTGTGGCCCTTTTCAAAATGACCACAACGCGTTCTGGCAATCTAGATAAGTCACAACGCGTTTTGAGCCTTTTTGATGCAACCAACGCGACGGACAGGTTGTATACCTACTTGTTGATGCATGCCTTGCTATGAAAACAAAACCGCTATGTCGAAAATATGAAAAGAATTCATGGCCGCCATCTTACATTTTTAATTTCACGTCGTAGGTATTTCGTAAATGCCAGAACGCGTTCTGGCCAATTTTTTCGCTCAATGAGCATTTTTGGTCTTAAGAGCCCAACATAACCACCAAAACCATATTTATAAGTACTCAAAACTTTCCTCATCATGTTCCTTATTTCTCCGCATCACACGCCTAGACTTTAACATGTCAATGATTCTATTATTTGGGTGCGCAGGTGCAGCAGTGAACGAGAGACGTGAGTCAGTGTACAGCGGCAGCGTGGGCGGCACGAGCGCGAGCGGCGCGTCCGTCGGCACGCTGGGGAGCGCGCGGCGCGACGACGCCTACGGCACGTACGCGCGCGCGCCGCACTACCGCGCCACACACGCCGCACACGCTACGCACGCCGCGCACGCCGCACACGCCGCTCACGCCACGCACGCCGCGCACCCCACGTCGCCGCACGCGCTGCCCGACCATTACTAGCGACGCGCCGAGCAGCACAACATCGCGCTGCTCTTCGACGTTTAAGACGTCGGGCCTTGTACCGACACTACCGACCCACGTTGACTGTGCACGCTTAGCACGCTGGTGAACTCCCCACATTACTCGCGTGCCACGTGCATATACCCGAGAGTGTGACGAAACACTTCATGAGTGTTGAACTATAGTAGTTACGGATTTATAATAGAGTTGTAATCTAAAATGACGTGTATGAGCCACCTGTGTAAACGTAGATCTGTTACCTAGGATTATTTGAAACGTGTGGAGACATAAGTTATTGAAACAATAATGGGTGCGTGCTAAAATGTACCTAAACCAACATGTAAAAATAAATTGTAACATGAACTAATAAGAAGAGTCATTAAATTATAGTGCTTGCTATGTAAATGATTCAAAATTACAATAAATATAATTATTGTCGTCTTTAAATACATATTATAAGTGCAAGTTGGTCGACGAACCCTGATCACCATTTAGGGATCCCGCGCACTAGACGGCCACGTCTCTGGCCAGCCGTGATTCGTGGCCCGGTCTGCGGGTTAGCCGTTGCGACCAAGTGCGCGATTCGTATCGGTTTACCTGGTCGTGGACGTGGCCGTCTAGTACGCGAGATCCCTAAATGTACTGTCTTGTATTGTATCAGGATTCACAACATTTCCTAAATTCAAAAATGTAATATGTAGAAACTGTCATATAAATACATCACCGTAAACAAGGTGTGTTCGATAAGAGTAAACGATATGGGTACTTTCTCGGCACTGCGCAATTTTTTTTGCGTAGTATATATATATATATATATATTCCGAGCGTATCTACCAAAATATTGAATAATCCTAAGTATAATGTATTATATATATATTTATACAATATTATAAATGCGAAAGTTTGTTTGTTTGTGTGTTACGCTTTCACACTAAAACGGTTGAACGAATTTGGATGAAATTTGGCACATGGGTAGCCCATGACCTATATTAGGACAAATGATACTTTTTATTCCGATATTCCCACGGGATTGGGACTTATGCGGGTGAAACTGCGGGGTGCAGCTAGTACTTATTAGCGTAAGTATTTTATCAAATTCAACAAAACGAGGTACCTACCCTCGATTGTAAGAGCGATTTTTGGAGTAAAAATTACTATAATAAATAGGTAACACTCATTTGGCTAAGCGGACCAAATCATTGCCAAAAACGAGATACTTATTTAAAAAATCTTTCATTAATATTAATATAGCTATAAAGTGCCATAAATACTAAAATTTTACTTCCTTTTCCACATTGTTGTGAAATACTACTGTTATTGCTAATTACTTCCTAGCTAATGTTAAAAGACTTAATAGTTTAGTTAAATATCGTATAGATGTAAATATTACCTTATAGATAGATAATTTTCAAATGATATTGCCAAAACGAAGTAACATATATCTGTTATTGAATAAAGTGTAACGGGTCTCACTAATTGTAAAATAATTTCTACTAATGTACAATCTATGTATTGAACAAGATTCTAAAAATGTATATTTATAAGATGTTTATACTTATTGGATTTTGGAAATATCGTAACACTGAACGCAAGTATTGTGCGAACTTGGCTGGCCCACTGCAATGCGCCTAGTTCAATTTTACTCTATGAAAAAACTCATAAAATTGATTTTAGATAAAAGTTTATAATACACAATATTATCTATAAGTGAAATTCATTGATTGTAATCCTACTGTAATACAAACAGAAATTTTGTAAATAATTTTAAAATAAATTCACTTAAATTTATGCGCGTCTCACTTATATTTTCATTAATTCCCTTTTATTTGCAAAATAATTAAAACCAACTCCGTACGATGTGAGGACAAGATAAAAAAGGCTAGTTAAATAAAAAACTTGTAATATAAAGAAAGATATTGTAAAACATTATATGCATTTATCTAAGTATAACTTAAACCTAAACATATAAATGACTTAATATTGGGTCCCCACGTATGAAATTGGCGTTTTTTTTTTTTTTTCTCACCAATAGATAACCTCGTCACTTCTATGATTTAAAATATTCATCAATTGCTTGATATTCTATCGAATATTGACCACCATAGACAACTAACAATAGTAAAAAAACCTTATTACTTATAGTTTTCTAAACATAAAAAATACCTTAAAAATGATTCCTCTTTTTGTTAGCAGAAATTACCACTATTTGTTTTATAACTTAGCCAAAACTTATTTTTGTCGCTTAATGTAAGTGGCATACGTTATATTAGTTTTTAAACATTAGTGTATAAAAGATTTAAAACATTAGTGTTCATGGTTGTTAAATAAATTAAGAAAATGTTAGCATGAAAAATGCAACTTCTTTAAAATTCGCCATACAAAACGCTGATTCATAGGTGGGGACCTAATATAATGTCGAACATGAGAATTTAAAACTAGAGCCCCGATTTACAAATTCATCTTCCGTAAAAAGAGATCGAGCAAGACTACCTTCTAAAGTGGTATTGGACCGAAATAACAGTCTTGTAGAGGAGGTCTACAGTACAAACAAAATATGTACAAGCAAAGAAGATATTGCCTCGAGTCCAGTGTGGAATGTGGGTGCAGGTTCTTAGTCATTATAAATGCCCAACTCCCGCAAAACAGCAAGCACAGGATTCCTGTAGTCCTTATAAGCCTTTTCCAGTTTCTGTGAACAAAACATTACATTGTAACTGTGTTGTGACTTTGTCGCTTATTAACTAGTTTTTCAAATTCAGAACCTGATCGGCGTCATTAACAGCTTTTTTTGCTGCTACAGATAATTATGTCATGCTAGTTTTTTACCAGATTCTTATGACTTGGTTCGTATTATTTTTCGTGCTATCTACTCTCCGAACGGTTTTCGAAACAAAACCGATCGAACGAACGATCTTCTTCTTTTCGTGTGGTTAGTGACTAACCTGGTGTCAGTTTTAAAGCCGCCCATGGGCCTCCGACTTGGCTTGAGTTGATGTTAATGCCAATATACAATTGACAGCCTGTATCGCAAATGTCTCCTTGCTATCTTAACTCTATAAGACTAGGTTCCATCTCGATACTTAAGCCAAAACCTTGTTGTAATTAGACTCGACCATACTGTGGCATCGCCTTCGAGTCTCGACTTGAAGGTACCTCATTCGTTAGTTGTCTTTGACAACACAAGGATAAATATTAAAGATCATAACAAACCTGCTTAAGATCGTCATAATATGCGTCATCGTCGTAGGTTTCACCGCGACGTTTGCTCTTGAATTCACTGAAAGCGGATTGCTTGGAGCTCTCCTGGTGCTTGGGCAGCATCGCCAGCAGCTTGATGAAGAAGGGCGCCACCAGAATAGACAGCACTGACGGCCGCGTGTGCTTGTCCATCTTCATCGTGTAAAGCATGAAGGCTTGCTCCACTGCTTGCTCGTTGTTGAACTCGTTAATTGTCTGCAGGTCGTTAAAACGAATTTCAAGTTTCTGTAAAATAAATAAAAATATTAATTATGTGCTGAAGGTGTTCTAGTTTGATAAAAGAGTTCAAGGGAGCGCGTTAATGCTATTATTATTGGCAGTATTATTTTCAGTATCAGTACTTTATTTGTATAAATGAATTCTAAGTAAATGTCAATACTACTTGCCTTAACCACCGCTACCTTGTAATCATCATCTTCATTCTTTGCTCTGTTAGTCATGAACTGTTCGACCGCCGCCTCCACAGCTTTCTTATGTAAGTCACTGAGCGCTCGCGGGTGGAAGCAGCACATCTGCGGGCCCCACGCCGACGTTATGTAGTTGTTGTAAGTGTACTCTGCCGCCTGACTGGCGATCCTGTTACTGTTGATATTCGCCTTTTCAAAATCCGCAAAGCTACTGCTGATTTCCTGGAAAAAGAAGTCGTGCTTCGTGTAACCTACGGAAAGAGATGTAACCTATGGAAAGAGATCAATCAATCTGCCCAGCCTTTTCTCAACTATGTTGGTTTCGGTTTCCAGTCTAACCGGATGCAGCTGAATACCAGTATTTTACATGGAGCGACTGCCTATGGTACCATATAATACGGTACCCCTTAGTAAGACTGGTTGTCAGACTGTCGGGCTTCTAACGACCCGTAACAACTGTCAAAGATCCACGAATGACTATATAACGTGATTTCCGAGGCACGGAGGAGTATGTAAAGATGGTCACCCATCTACGGACCAACCCGACAAGCGTAGATTAACCTGATGGATCGACCCGTGCGGCTGTTATTACTTAGCCAAGAGCTCCTGCACGAGATGTTACGGAAAGAATATCAAAGTAAAAACGACTTAATGCGGAACATACATGAAGCAGTTGTCGGAGATAGGGGTCGTCTTCTTGTTCCGACGAGCGGTTCCTCTGATTGTCCAGGAATGCTTTGGCGTCGTCGACTGCCCGATGGTTTTGCGCTTCCAGCTTATCTGAACTGACGCCCGCGTGATCCGTTGCAAGCTTCATTCGCATCACGTAAAAGTTGCGTGCCTCCATCACGGCGCTCTTGTTGTTTTGCTCGTTAATGGCGCACAAGTGATCGTACTGCTGCTCTAAACTCTGCAATAGTCATATTTTATGGTTCAAATGCGTATCTACTACATGCTCAGCTTTTTGAATTGCTATAACTTGGGAGATGTAATTTCCAATTGTGTGTACGTGTATGTACTAGACCGAGTTGGTATATACACATAAAAGCGTAGCAACGTCGCATAGAAAAATCGGTGACGTCACCCGAAGAGTTTGTTAAGGAAACCCCAGAAGTTTTTGCGTTGTGACAGCGCACCTCTGTTGTCACGTGTGTCGTCATAGAAATGTATGGTTTCGACACTAACAAGAAGACCTCACCTGCATCAAAACAGTTCTTTGATCATCTTCCTCATCTTCAGGTACATCTCTCGCTGAGTCGAAGAGCGTGAGCGCTTCCTGGAGGGACTCAGCGTGAAGTTCCACCAGGTCATCAGGGTGTAGGCAGAGACGTGCGTGATCTCCACATACGCTGCTCATGGCGGCGTCGTATTTTTTCTTGGCGTCAGACATCGTTTCTCGAACCATCGCGTTGTTGTTCAACACGTATAGTGACAGAGTCGCGTCCAACTCCTGCCAAAGTTAAACATACCTTAATACGAAAGTCACTTCAGCAATTTTTGGTGATACTTGTTGAAAATTTTACTTTGTAGGTATAATTATGCATATTATTATGCGTTCTCAAAAGTCAAGACGGTTATCGCCGAAGTCATACCTTGAGAAGTTCTTTGAGCTGAGCGTCAGCGTGTTGCTGCGAGCCCAGCTTCTTCTTCTGCGCGAAGCAGAGCTCGGCGCCAGCGCGCGCGGCGGCGTGCGCGGCCCCCAGCGCGCCGCCGGTCACGCTCCGCGCGCCGCGCACGCGCTCCCCCATGCGCGCGTCGTACAGCGAGCGCGCCGCGCGCCGCGCCGCCAGCAAGCAGGCGTCCGCGGTCGCCTGTCGAGCGAGTGCCATGATATATGATATGACTACTTCTGCGCGAAGCAGAGCTCGGCGCCAGCGCGCGCGGCGGCGTGCGCGGCCCCCAGCGCGCCGCCGGTCACGCTCCGCGCGCCGCGCACGCGCTCCCCCATGCGCGCGTCGTACAGCGAGCGCGCCGCGCGCCGCGCCGCCAGCAAGCAGGCGTCCGCGGTCGCCTGTCGAGCGAGTGCCATGATATATGATATGACTACTTCTGCGCGAAGCAGAGCTCGGCGCCAGCGCGCGCGGCGGCGTGCGCGGCCCCCAGCGCGCCGCCGGTCACGCTCCGCGCGCCGCGCACGCGCTCCCCCATGCGCGCGTCGTACAGCGAGCGCGCCGCGCGCCGCGCCGCCAGCAAGCAGGCGTCCGCGGTCGCCTGTCGAGCGAGTGCCATGATATATGATATGACTACTTCTGCGCGAAGCAGAGCTCGGCGCCAGCGCGCGCGGCGGCGTGCGCGGCCCCCAGCGCGCCGCCGGTCACGCTCCGCGCGCCGCGCACGCGCTCCCCCATGCGCGCGTCGTACAGCGAGCGCGCCGCGCGCCGCGCCGCCAGCAAGCAGGCGTCCGCGGTCGCCTGTCGAGCGAGTGCCATGATATATGATATGACTACTTCTGCGCGAAGCAGAGCTCGGCGCCAGCGCGCGCGGCGGCGTGCGCGGCCCCCAGCGCGCCGCCGGTCACGCTCCGCGCGCCGCGCACGCGCTCCCCCATGCGCGCGTCGTACAGCGAGCGCGCCGCGCGCCGCGCCGCCAGCAAGCAGGCGTCCGCGGTCGCCTGTCGAGCGAGTGCCATGATATATGATATGACTACTTCTGCGCGAAGCAGAGCTCGGCGCCAGCGCGCGCGGCGGCGTGCGCGGCCCCCAGCGCGCCGCCGGTCACGCTCCGCGCGCCGCGCACGCGCTCCCCCATGCGCGCGTCGTACAGCGAGCGCGCCGCGCGCCGCGCCGCCAGCAAGCAGGCGTCCGCGGTCGCCTGTCGAGCGAGTGCCATGATATATGATATGACTACTTCTGCGCGAAGCAGAGCTCGGCGCCAGCGCGCGCGGCGGCGTGCGCGGCCCCCAGCGCGCCGCCGGTCACGCTCCGCGCGCCGCGCACGCGCTCCCCCATGCGCGCGTCGTACAGCGAGCGCGCCGCGCGCCGCGCCGCCAGCAAGCAGGCGTCCGCGGTCGCCTGTCGAGCGAGTGCCATGATATATGATATGACTACTTCTGCGCGAAGCAGAGCTCGGCGGCAGCGCGCGCGGCGGCGTGCGCGGCCCCCAGCGCGCCGCCGGTCACGCTCCGCGCGCCGCGCACGCGCTCCCCCATGCGCGCGTCGTACAGCGAGCGCGCCGCGCGCCGCGCCGCCAGCAAGCAGGCGTCCGCGGTCGCCTGTCGAGCGAGTGCCATGATATATGATATGACTACTACATGCTCAAAAACGTCGAATCGTGTCTTAGAATACTAACGTACAGTTGACCTTTTTGCGGTAGGTACATCAATAGCTGGGTCGGACGATCCAAAAGCAGCTGTACGGTCAATCTCGATCGCGATCGAATACTCTGGATCGCGCCACAACATAACACTTTCTATCTTGATTTCTTTAGTCCGTCTATCGTAACCTTTACATAAAGTTAAAGCGTTTTGGCCATAACTTGGAAGTAATGGGTTCGAAAAAGGCGCTGGGTTAAACAGTGGTTGCTCTAGCTAGAGAGTCACTCATTTAAATCTACTAAAATAAATTCTGTAGGATTAGTTTCTTCTCAGGGGTGTGTGTTGGGTCTAAAAATGAGGTTGAACGCACGTTTACAGTAAAGGTCGTATAATTAGAAACACATTATATAGGGCACAAACAGGTAAAACAATCATATATCTAAAACTATCACGAGCGTTTCGCGAGCGTGACGTACGCTATCATGTTCCTTTGTCCACTGTCGGTTGGCGGGGCGCGCAGGAGCGCTGGCGGGGGTATCGTCCCCCGTTGCCGCGGTTAAGGGTGAGTCCGTACACAAACGTTAAGGTTAAGGCGCTGCTACATCCTCCCCCTTTGACCTAGACATGCGCCCACGCGTCTGAGTCAGACAACATAACGCTTAGGTCACCACGCCTACGCTTTTCGTTGACCGGGGCTGGCGGTACGTCGCCTACGAATGGGGTCAATTGGGACACATGGTACCTCCCTAACCATTCACCGCTACTTACCTTCTCCAACACATATGTAGTGGAGCTCGCGGGTTCCTTAATACGGTAAGGTCCGTCCCGTCGAGGTATAAACTTCGGTGTTTGTCCGCGGGTCGTGTCGTTACTGCCTTGGGTCTTCAAAAGGACTAGATCACCGATTGAGTAATCAGGTGCAGGGCTGCGACCCTCGTCGGCATAACGTTTCTGATTCGCTTGAACCTTTTCATGCACTTCTCTAGCTTCAAATAATACGGTTGACATTCTCCGAAGGTAAGGGGTAATGTTCGTCACGACGTTGTCACTTTCTACAATGGTGCGCATGTCGGCGATGACGTCGGCCGGCGCACGCATCTCTCGTCCAAACGTCAGGTAAGCCGGTGAAAATCCGGTGCTGCTGGTCACTGCAGAGTTCATCGCGAAACGTATCGCGGGTAAGTGAGCGTCCCAGGTGTTGTGATCCTTCCCTACTAAAATAGCAAGTTGCGGCTTTAGATCACGATTCTTCCTTTCCACCGGGTTCGCTTGTGGATGGTATACAGGCGACAACGACTGAGTAATGCCAAGAATGGCAAGCCTGCTGCATTATTTCGCTTATGAACTGCACACCATTATCACTCAAGATCCGTCTAGGTACTCCATATCTCAGGAAAACCTCTGTGATCATGATCTTGGAACAGTTTAAACTTGTAGCATCTTGTAGAGCAAATAACTCTACCCATCGAGAGCACGTGTCTTCTATGATAAGGATCCACTTGTTCTTATCTGCAGTCTCTGGCAATGGGCCGAAAAGGTCCACGGCGATGACTTCAAAGCGGCGATTAGTTGCGGGAGTCTGCAGTAGTCCGGCCGGTTTCCTATTATTGGCTTTGTACCTCTGACATTCTACACATTTTTTCAGGTATTCAATAATGTATTGCCGCATACCAGGCCAGTAATACTTTGACTTCACTCGATCTAGTGTGCGCTCTACTCCGAAATGTCCAGCCGTCGGTGCGTCGTGATATTCTGCCATGACTTTATCACGCTCGTGCTCCGGTACAACGAGACATCCTGTCTCTCCCTCACACTCGTCAGGTCCATATCTGTATAAAATACCGTCCGACATAAGGAAGGTACGGTCGGACCAACTCCTCCCCCTAAACGGGTCGTCGGTTGATTCGAGGTCCTCGACGATCTTTCGCACGTCAGGATCTTTGAGTTGGTTCTCACGAACATCCTTAGGGCTTCTTGACGGGAAATCAAACTCGGCGTAGCGGATATCACTATCCGTTTCTGCTGCGCAAGCTGGTCGTGAAAGAGTGTCAGCGATGACGTTCGACCTGCCAGGTGTATATTCTATACGGAGATTGTACTCCTGGAGAGTAAGGGCCCACCTCGCTAGGCGGCCACTTGGTGACTTCACAGTCATCAGCCATCGCAGAGGTTGGTGGTCGCTCTTTATCACAACCTCGGATCCTTCGATGTATGCGCGGAACTTGGTAACAGCCCATACGACTGCTAGCGCTTCTCTTTCCGTTGTGTTATAGTTTCTTTCCGCACTATTCAACAAACGGCTGGCGTATTCTACTGGTCTTTCCTCGGGGCCCTCCCCCTGCATCAGTACTGCTCCGAGACAATAACCGCTGCTGTCGGTTCTCAATGTAAATGGCATCGATTCTTCAGCTTGGCGCAGTATAGGAGCGGTGATCAACTTTTCCTTAATGCAGTCAAAGGCGTCTTGTTGCTTCGAGGTCCAGGTCCATTTGCTGTCCTTTTTCAGGAGATCCGTCAGAGGTTTAGCAACGTCGGCGTAATTGGGAATGAAGCGCCTGAACCAACTCGACGTTTGCAAAAAGGTCTTCACGTGTTTCGCGTTCTCAGGAGGGGACATATTTGCGATAGCTGCTGTCTTATCGGGGTCTGCCTTCACCCCACCAGGTACGATCACGTGGCCCAGAAACTTGACTGACTCGCGAGCAAAGTAACTCTTTTCGCGGTTAACTCGCAGGTTGTACATCTCAAGCCGGTCGAAAACAGCGCTCAGGTCTTCCAGGTGCTTGGGGAACGACTCCGATAGGACGATGACGTCATCTAAGTAAGACAACATGCAAACGTCGGCTAGTTCCTTGCCAGACCTGAATCGATCCATAAGCCGCTGAAAAGTTGCTCCTGAATTTCTCAAACCTATTGGCATCCTTTTAAACCTAAAACAGCCGAGTGGGCTCACGAACGCAGTCTTGTCGCGGTCAGCCGGTTCTACAGCAATTTGAAAGTACCCTGATCGGAGGTCGCAGGTTGTCATAAAACTGGTGTTCTTAGCTGCGTGGAGAACGTCTTCGATGCGCGGAAGTGGATAGCGATCAGGCTCAGTTACAGCATTCAGCTTCCTGTAATCTACACATAGCCGAACCCCTCCATCCTTCTTCGTCACGAGAACCACGTTGGCGGCCCAAGGAGATTCACATTCCTCGATCACGTCAGTTTCCAGTAACTTCTGCAACTCTTGCTCCAGCATCGCTCTCTTACTGGGAGACATCCGGTAAGGTGGTGAGGCGATGGGTTCCTGATGCGGGTCGATGTTCAACCGGTGCGTGGCGTATTCCGTTGGTGGCCCCCCCTTTGCGAAGCGGTCGGACCTCTTCAACAGAAACGCGTTCAGTTGGGTTCTCTGATCTGCTGTTAATTTAGTGCCTTCATCATCCCTCAGCACAAGGTTTGATGCTTCTACTTTCATCAGCTCCATCTGGCCGCTAGTAGGTAAATCAAAGCTAGTGATAAACGGATGCCAGTGTTCCGGCTCGTCGTTAAAACACCAGCTTCTTTGTGGCAAGTCCAACAGGATACTTGCTTTCATAATAAAGTCTCTACCTAGCAATGTCCGAGTTTGCGCGTCCGGTAAAACTATAAACGTGGTAGGTATAACATGGTTTTTCAACATTACGTCAGTATCACACTCAAGTACAGTACCTTCTTGTTGTGATCCGTCGGCAAGCCCTATCGTACGTAACGTTTTCCTAAAAACAATGCCGGCTCTAAAAAGTAAGTCGTATAGCATGGGGCCCGCGATGGAATGTGTTGCCCCCGTGTCTAAGATAGCTACCCCCTTGCGATTCACGACCTGGATTTCCACCAGCGGCCGCGGATCATCACTATTGGCTACTTGAACGCTACAAAAATCCGACTTGCTTGAAGTCGACGTGCCTTTGCAGTTACTGCATTTTGAACGCACCACTCCCAGCTGACCACATCCGTAACAACGTAACTCGGTACTTTTGCTCGACCTATTAGAAGGGTCAGTGACCTTTCCGACCTTCTTATCCTTATTACGGCACTCGTCTAAAGTATGACCGAAAAATTTGCAATAAGTACACTTCGGTCTAACACGCCTTTGCCCATCACTATTATTATTGACGTTTAGCGCATGCGAGTCGGGCGGCTTAACAAAACTTTGAATACTACTCGACTTTTGCGAGTCACTTATGACATTCGTAGGGTTAACGTTTGTGTTCGAACGTTCCTGAGCGGTGACAGAAGGGTTACTGTTTACATTAGAAGCACTTACCTCCACCAAAGACTCCTCGACTAACCTGGCCTTCGCTATCAGCTGTTCCAGCTCGTGCACCGCATCGCGAGACACTCGTTTTCTTATCCTACGATCTAATAATCCGTAAACTATATCTAGCATCATCACTTCCGGCACATCATACGGTAACTTTGATATTAAAGCGCGCACTTTGCTTATAAACACGTCGGCCCGTTCACTATTTTGTTCAGTACCGAAAATGTCTCGAAATATTTTATAGCCGGGTCGCGGCACTCCGTACATCCCTCGCAGACGCTGCAGCGCGTCGGACCATGATGTTATCGATGACTTCACGCCCTGCAACCAGATGGCGGCCTCGCCGACTAGCAGCATAGGCAGCCCCCGCAGCGCGTGCTCGTCGCTGACGTTGGTGCAGTCGCGGTACACTTCAATAGCGTCGATGAATGCCTCGAGCTCTTCCGCGTTCTTTGATGACCCGTCAAAACGCGCCGTACACTTCGCGAAGTTGCCCGACCACCGCGCGGTATCACGCGTATCGAGTATCCGTGGTGATGATGTGCACGGTTCATCCTTGTTTGCCAATATGCTTTCAATAAGGATACGGTTTGCTTCCGCTTGGTTCCTTGTGATGTTGCACACAAGGGCCTGAAGCATCTCCTCAGACATGGTGATGTTCGGTGATGACGATGGTGATGCGACCACCGTCCTATTCTGCTCCACGTCCGTGTCGGATTCCGACCCACCATCTCTTCCGGTACGTTTTTTTGTTGGCTTCGGCGGCATGGTAACAGGGCACTACAATACCTCTACTGTTACTCGCTCGAACAACACGGGTGATGGTTTTATGGGTGGTTTGTTGCACAATACGTTGATTGTATTCTCGGTCACGCGCCAAAATGCCACGCGGTAGACTCGACCGAGCGCGCGTCGGTTACAATTTGGCGGGAAGAGTGGACTCGCCCGGAGTTTTAACGGTTATTTTTGCACTGTTTGGTGATATTTACAGGAATGCACTATCGGAAACGGTTCACAGTAATCACAGTATGTGTTGGCACGATAGGATTTATCACTTTTTGTTACTATTATGTTTTATGTTTACGAATTTTCACTGAAAACGGCCCCACGTTGGGCGCCACTTGTAGGGTTACTTTCTTCTCAGGGGTGTGTGTTGGGTCTAAAAATGAGGTTGAACGCAAGTTTAAAGTAAAGGTCGTATAATTAGAAACACAGTATATAGGGCACAAACAGGTAAAACAATCATATATCTAAAACTATCACGAGCGTTTCGCGAGCGTGACGTACGCTATCATGTTCCTTTGTCCACTGTCGGTTGGCGGGGCGCGCAGGAGCGCTGGCGGGGGTATTTTTTTTTTTTTTTTTTTTTTTTTTTTTATGGCAATAGCTTTAACTTTTTGCCAACGACGATAAAAGTTAGGGAAACGAATAGGAATAATAAAAACAGCGAAACACGGAGAAGGAGTAAGGATCAGATAAGGATTATAATATAAATACAAGGAACATAATATTATTTATAATTTTACATTGTTGTGAAGAATAAAAGAAGATAATAGATTATAAAAAAGAAGTGGATACATAATTAGACAAGATATACGGGTAGGGAATGGAACTTTTAAGGACACCAAGTCATTAAGGAATGAAGAGCGATCAAGCAACGGACAGGAGAAGAAAATGTGATCTAGGTCACCCGTATCTGTGCCGCATTCACAAGTATCGCTAGACACAATGCCAAGTCTAGCCAGATGAACGGGAGTACATACATGGCCCAAACGCATTCGAATAATTATGGAACAAATCAATTTATTACATTTTGCACGGAAAAACCACGGTTTTGTAGGAATAGAAGGCCGCAGATTAAAATAGTACCTACTTTTTGTTTGGTTATTATCAGCCCAAAGCCTATTCCAGGAATCCTGAAGACAGACTCTGGGAAGAGTAACAAGATCCTGACAATAATTCTGGTATGGATGCCTGTCGCCATCGCTAACTGCTTGGTTAGCAAGTTGATCCGCTTTGTTATTACCAGGAATGTTTCTGTGGCTCGGAATCCACACAAAGTTCACTGAAAGACCCAACTGAACACATCTATATAATAAATCTCTGATTTCTAAAATAATAGGCGAGTTATTCTTTGACGTAAACGGAAATCTAATAAGAGCCTGCAAAGCGCTCTTGGAATCAGAAAATATTATTGATTTTCCAAGTTTCAGAAGTACTATGTATTCAACAGCTTTAAAAAGGCCATAACATTCCCCAGTAAATACAGTTGCTTCTGGGGGAAATTTAATTTTTTGTATAATTTTAAACTGGGCATGGTAAACGCCCACACCCACGTGGCCAGAAGAAGGGTGTTTTGATGCATCAGTATAAATGTGATGGTGTTCATTCCAAATACTATTCTTATAAATATTAAAAGAAACATTTACAGAACTGTCACATTTATCTAAGTTCAAATTCAAAAGAATATTAGGAGTGGATATTAAAGCATTAAAATTACATTTAAAAAGTGGAAAAATGATAGATCGATATTTAGGGGCTTCTATATTAATAAATTTACTAAAACTCTTGATTAGACAAGGATGCTTTTTACGAGCCCAGTAAGCAGATGACTCAATGCAGTCATAAAGTTGTTGAAGTTTGTCATAAAGGGGGTGGTTAAGAAATTGAAATGATCGAAATAAGAATTTGTCTGCCAAGTATTGACGGCGAAGATGTAACGGAGGATCACAACACTCTACCTGCAGAGCATTGATGGGACTAGATCGCATGGCACCAGAGACAATTCGCAGAGCTTTAGATTGTATAAGATCTAACTTTCTGAATGCCATAACATTACCAGGATCTAGTAAAAATGTACCATAATCTAGGATGCTTCTAATTAAGGCGTTATATAATAGTTTCATACAAAAAGGATGTGCACCCCACCACACTCCTGAGAGGCATCTTAACATGTTAAGAATACGCTCGCATTTATTAACAATAAAGTCACAGTGAGCGCTACCTGTTAATTTAGAATCTAACATTACGCCCAAAAACCTGCAACTATCCTTAACTGGAATTTCATTTCCATTAAAAAATATTGAAATAGGAGGAGGAAGTCGTGACCTCGTGAATAAGACAATTGAACTTTTTTCAGGAGATAAGTCAAGTCCATTGTTGTCTAACCAAGATTTAAAATTAGACAAAGATTGCGACAGAAATGTACAAGCTCGGTCCACGGAATTGTCACTGCAATATATTAACAAATCATCAGCATACTGAAGAACACTTACATTATTTAAAGAAGAATTTAAATCATAAGCATATATATTAAACAGAATAGGACTGAGAACTGATCCCTGAGGGAGGCCCTTCCAGACCAGACGAGACATAGAATGCCCATCAGGAAGTTTAAGCACAATGCATCTTTCAGAAAGCATGTTTATTATAAAATTAGAAAGTAATACTGGAACATTAAGTAATAATAGTTTTCTTTTAAGTATAGTTAAAATAACATTATCATAGGCGGAATTTATATCAAGGAAAGCAGCAATAACTGACTGGTTATAGGAAAAGGCTAATCGTATATCCGACACAAAAATACTTACACTATCAATAGTACTTTTACCACGCCTGAAACCAAATTGGGACTCGCCTAGAAGACCATTATGCTCAACAAACCATTCTAAGCGATTTTTAACAAGATGTTCCGTAATTTTCATTAAAACGGATGAAAGAGCTATTGGCCGATAGGCTGTATAATCTGACGGACTCTTATTGGGTTTCAGAACGGGGAGAACTTCTTTACGTTTCCAAGAGGTGGGGATATTACCGAATAACATGACAGAATTTATGATTGATAAAAAATAAGATAAAGAATCATCACTAAGATGAGAAACAAAAGAATACGGAATTCCGTCCAAACCAGGAGCGGAATCCTTAACGTGTGATAGTACACCTCGGAGTTCTGTGAGAGAAAAGGGACAATTTAAATCTGAAGGATTTTCAAGATTGAAGTTAGACAACAGTGGTGTATGAATTATTATATTCTCAGGGACATAAGGCGGGGCTAATTTATCTAAAAAATGATTTCCTAAAATAGGCGAGATAAAAGGTGGGTTTGATTCCTTAAAAGCTGACCTAAATCTTCTGATGTTTTGCCATACAAGCGATGGTTTCACATCAGGAGAAATAGATAAACAAAAGTTTTTCCAACCTTCATATTTCTTATTCTTTAACAAAACAGAAGTCTCTGACATAATTTTTAACAAATTATCAAAGTTTTCAGTGGAGGAATATTCACAATATGTAATTTCAGCTTCTTTTCTTTTTTTAACAGCTGCCGTACAATCTTTATCCCACCAAGGAGGAGAAGGAATAAAACCTAGCGAACTATTTTTAACTGGGAAAATGTTATTAGCAACATCAATAAAGGCTCAGGCTAGTTCTTCTGCACAAAGAGATTCAGAACCATTAGTGACATTAGGTAATGAGTGAATTTTGAGTTCTAAAAGATTCCTATATAAATCCCAATCTACATAATTGAGTTTAAACTTTAACCGAGGAGGCAAGATATGTGATGATTTGTTATTGTTACAGATAGGGAAAGAAATCAATATGGGAAAGTGGTCGCTACCAAAAGTAGAACTAAGACGATTCCAAGTTAAAGAAGAAGCAAGGTTGGCTGTAGTGACTGACAAGTCAGGGGCACTGGGCCCTTCTCCAGGACGAGACCTGCGAGTAGGGCGACCGTCATTTAGAATACATAAATTACATGAATCAAAAACATTAATTAGATCATTACCGTAACTGTTAGATGAAGAATAACCCCAGGATTCATGTCGACAGTTGAAATCTCCCAGAATCACGAAGGGTTTGGGTAAAGTCGAAAAAATATGACTTATTTAATTAAAAAGAGAGGAATAAGGATGAGGAATGTAAAGTGATACAAAACAAATGTTTTCCACTATAACAGCGATGATAGAAAAATCATTGCTGTGAGAAGAGATAGGAAAAAAGGAAAAGGAAAGGGGGTGTTTCACCAGTATGGCTACTCCACCATGACCATCTGAACGGTCTTCTCTGAGACATGAGTAACCACGAAACTTTAATAAAGAATCTGGTTTTAACCATGTCTCTTGTAAGGCACATATAGATGGTTTATATTTGTTTAATAAATGAATGAGATCACTTTTTTTACGAATTACACTCTGGCAGTTCCATTGAAGGACTTGATCCATTATTGTTTGATTTAAATAGTAAGGAAATTGCATTAATTACCAGGGCAGCGTTGGACGGTGAAATACCATTAGATTGACTAAGGGATTTAATGAGAGATATAATTAAATCAATTACAGAAGTATCATTTGAGTTTTCATTTGACTTAGAGATTAAAGCACACCCATTAGAAGGCTGAGGAATACCAAAGTTACTAATAATCTCTTGATGGGCAATTTTATCATAACCTTTAGATAAGGTAGGAGGAGAGCGGGGTTTTAGTGATACTGTTTTTTTGTATGATATATTACTGGAGTTTTTAGAAGAGGAACTCTGAGTTGGAGAGGCGAAAGTAGTAGGGGTAACATCTGGGGATGATAGCAACGCATCAACATAGGAGATTTGTGAAACTGGAGGATGAACTTTAGAAGCTTCTAAATATGAAATACAGCTCTTAGCCATTGACTCCTTAATGGCTCTCTGTCTTTCATATTCAAGGCATTTTTTATCTGTGGCTTTGTGAGAACCTTTACATAAACAGCACGTGATAAAATCTTCATGAACTGAACAGTTATCTCCAGAGTGATCTTGGCCGCATCTAAAGCATCTGGGTTTTGATCTGCATTGCAGTTTCACATGACCAAACCTACAACAATTGTAGCACTGGATGGTAGGATAAATATATAAATCTACAGGCAGTGCAGTGTAGCACATGAAAATTCGTTTGGGTAGTACCTGACCATCAAAAGTTAATACTATTGATTCAGTAGCTTTGAGTTGAGTTTGTCCATCAATAATTATTTTTCTTCTCAATCTCCTAACCTTGAGAATTTGCCCACATCCTATAGGAACAGAAATATTTTCTTTCACCTCTTCATCTGACCACTCGGATGGAACCCCTCTAACTATGCCCATTCTGCTGACAGAAAATGATGGGATGAACGCTTTGAATTTTTCTGTTTCTAAATTTGGGTTATCGACAAAAGAGTTAGCATCTTCAAACTTTGAAAATGAAATGGACAGTCTATTTCTTCCTATTCTTTTTAAACTTCCATTGACAATGTTATTCACAGAGTTCCTTTTTATGAATCGACCGAAGGTAACTGGATGTAGAGTAACATTATCATCAGGAGATGAAAATTGTTTTTGGACGTGCACTACGTAAGGAGCTGCATCTGAAGATTTATATAACAGACGAGTAACAGGGGGCTGAGGAAGCGGGCGAGAGGCATCGTTCTGGCTGTTAACAACAGCAGTAGTTTGATTAAATACCGGATTAATATTTTCTTGAATATTTATTTTAGTCTGATGATCAATACATTGACAGTCACTTTCTTTGAAATCTGTTACATCAACGCGGCTTTTCCTACGTTTTTTTTTGTTACAGTGTCGGCAGATTTTTGGACGAGCTGAAGCTCTTTTACGACCACTAGAAACTTGGGATATGGAGCAGTCTGTATCCATGGTACTTCCCTCATCATTATTAGATGTTATTGTTATTACGTGGCCAATATCAGGGGGTAATCCCCCAGGATCATCTGGGGGATCCATCCCAGGACGGGAGAAAATTAAATGTTATGGACTTACCAGTTATGCAGAGATATATATACAAATTACACAAAAATATACACTAACTTATAATATATATACAAACTACCACTTATCTGATCGAAACCACTAGAAATTTGTACAAATAATTTAAAATTATAAAAAGTACGCGCGGTTTGTTTGACGTTTCCCGCCCTTTTTTTTCTGGCGGGGGTATCGTCTCCCGTCGCCGCGGTTAAGGGTGAGTCCGTACACAAACGTTAAGGTTAAGGCGCTGCTACAATTCTATATTATTTATATAAACTACTTCAGGATGGGGGAAGAATGTTTCGATGAGTTACTCCAATGATAACTCCATCCATCCATAAAGCTAAACATCTTCAGAGAGCGCACAGCGTGTACTGATGCGATCCTGCGCTTACACGTTCAATATTGATCAAGAATCACGATCAGCGGCGGGTCTTGATTTAAAAATATCTAGAAAGGTGAATGCGCAAAATTGCCCCAGCCCCGGCGCAAAAGCAACTTATCTCAGATTTTTGTACATTTCAAGTGTATTAAAAAAATATATATGTGATATCTGTAATCACAGTCATACATAGCAAAAAAATGCTTTGATTATTTTTGTAGGCGCAGAGTTTTATTTAACGCTATTATCACAAATCGCGTATTTCTATGTATTTCTATGACGACGTGTCGCTAATAGAAATACATAGAAGTACCAGTAGTGTCCCGGCGACACGTAGTATATAATATTTAAGGGTAATATATAATAAGAACAAGATATAATACGGAATTTGTTTATTCTATAATATCACAATAAGTCTATGAATACGCTATCTAAGAAAGCAGCCGGGTGTTAGAAATCGATGTGTCTGGCCCTGCCTAGATAAAATAAAATACTGACTACATGGGCACAACTTCCAAGTGTCCGACGACCGTACACTTCGTATACTCCTGTTATTTTAATATGTTCGCTGCAGTAAGACCACGACAGCTTCAAATGGTACGTACCGATTACAATCACAATTATATCTTCATGTGTTAGTTCAGGGAAATCGATAGGTTGGTTGTTAACGTCCAATCTATCGAATGTGACTCTTTGACGATTTATATTATTTTCTTCGATATAATCAGCCAGAACATTCGGTCTATTTAAATTCAGTCTAATAGATTCTATGAATTCATTCGTGTATGGACTATCGTCAAAAGGTTCTTGAAAGCAGTTGATGATGGCTCCTGCTATTTTAAAATCGCTAAAAGTATTTAGCGAGGCGCGTTTGAAAATTCTTTGTCTGAAGGTCTTGAAAACTCTTTTGAACTTACAGTTAACGGCTTCAATCACCCATCTACAAATAGTTACTAGTCTTGACTTGTTTGCGTCGACGGTGGTCAATTGAGTTTCGTCTCGTCGTTTAGTCGGGGGCATATGTGCAACATATCCATAGGTTTCTATCGAGTGGTATCGCATCACGAAAACCTCTGTCCAATATTAGAACGTCGCCTGTGGTCTTCCATATCAACATCCAATCGTTTGCACTACCAAGTCCGGGAAGAAAAGAGCCAAGTTGTTAAAATAAAATACAATCAAAGTAGGTACTAGAACAACGAGCACAACCTGCGCAAACGAAGTCAAGACATCGAGTGCGCATCATACAAACGGAGCAACATGCCAGTGCGGCAATGGTGTCACTATTCTTCTCTCTCTAGCACACGGGAAAGAGCGAAACGGCAATGTTAGGTATTTGTTACCTGCTGCACGAATCCTGCGTATGCGGCTGACAAACAATAAAACTCGTTTTTTATCTAGAATGGCAAACTATTTCGTAATAAAAATAATTTCAATTTCATTAAAAATATTTTAATGCAGTATAATATGCAATATTTTATATTATGAATATCACTGCCGCCTTTATATAAGTAGTTAAGTAGCCTTTATTTCATATTTTGCTTGCTTTTAAGTAATATGGTCGAATAAAAAATAGGATGCAGTTTTTTCTTTGTATGACTATGATTACGGACATCACATATATATATATTTAATACCCATAAAATGTACAAAAATCGGAGACTGAGTTTTTTTTGCGCCGGGGCTGGGGTAATTTTGTATGAAATTTTCGCATTCTCCTTTTGTGATCAGATGCATCAATTCATCGATCTACTTCCTACATTATCAATCTGGATCACGATCATTGGTTGATTCATTGATCGATTGAGATTGACTTTGTAAGGGCTGCCAAAGGATCGCCGCACCACGATCCAGGATCATGGATCGAAGATTCTCTCGCACGATCCGTTTTAGGAATCCCACGATCGTGCCGCGGGTTCCAATGCCGATCCACGTTTGCTAACAAACAGATCACTAAGTAAGTCCACATTTCTCTTAAGCATTAATATTAGTAATAATGACATGCATGGTGATCTAGTGTCATGTAATTATTAGTAATAGTCGTATTAATGCTCAAGAGAAATATGGACTTTTCGCAGTCCCTACATTTTAACTGGGAGTAATATGAAGATTCGAATGACGTTATTGCGACGCATGCTATTTCGAAAAAAATTAAGAGTGGTACGCCAGTTCGAAAACACATTAAGTCGAAAACCGCTGATATCGAATGACGTTGTCGCGAACACGCTGAATCAAAAAACTGTTTGAATGGTACGCTAGTACAAAACTCTTGGCATTGACATCCACTGTTGTTGTGCGAATAGCATCATATCACTCCCTTTTAACTCAGTGTATGGAACATTAGAAACTGCTCTTACTAAATCAAACGAAATAGAAATAGATGCTTAGGTACTCCTTCTTTCTGTAAAATAGTTTTATCTGATCTAATTGATCACAATATTCTTCTAAGATAATGGGCATGGGGTAAATTCATGAGTCATACTCATAACAGTATTGGTGCGAATCTTTTATTGAATTGGAAATCAAATGTTACATTGTCAGGAGTAGGTACAACAGGGCTCGCACTCACGCCCTTGCCCTTATTGGTCTTTGACAATGGTTTGGCAAGTAAATTGAATCTGAATTCACATTTAACATGTAGGTACACCAATGTCAATTGCACCAAATGGCTGAATACAAAAGATGGTACCTACCTTAAAAATGGTGACCGCCTCAGGCACTTCATCGCTGTTGAAGATATCAACGTACTTCTGGAAGTACACCAGCAAGTCCTGAGTCCGGACTCGCTCACCGTTGATCAGCTTCGGAGTGAGGTGCTCCGGATCGAAGAGTGAGGGTACCAGGTCCAGAAGTGCTAATCTGAACTTTTCTGTCAGGTCTGCAATTTAATAGGTAGGTGCTTGTTTTAATAACACATAGTTATTGTACTGATTGGCGATAACTTTGGGTTGTTTATTGGCTAATGTTACATTCGCTGAAAGTGTGTCATGCGCTGAAGCTAGCTACGTAGGTAATACTGACCACGAAGGCATCCGGCAAAGCTTTGATCTTCAACGCTGAGGCCCGGGTGAGGCATCAGGAAGCACCTGATCTGGTCGAAACACGAGCGGACGTGTTCACGAACCTCACGCAACTCTGACTTCTGGTTTGGATTCGACTGGTAAAATAAATAATATGAGTTATCGTACGGGATTATAATAGTCGATAAGGACGTATGCTCGCAGTATCCTGAGTCAAACAGAGGTCAGATAGTGATTAGTAATTTATAATACACATTCTCTCTAACAGAGAGGAAGACTGATTATAATAATTTAGGGATTAAAGTATGAAATTGCCGATTTGTACTAATAAATTGAAATTGGTTTTTTTTTTAAATTTAACATATTTATTTAATCAAAATAATCACCATTATTATCTATACATTGCTGCCATCTAATAGGAAGGTCATTTATGCCTTTGCGATAGAACTCTCGTGATCTAGATTCGACAAACTGTGTGAAAGCATTTTGTACTGCCTCCTGAGAAGAAAACTTTTTATAATATCACGTAGAAAATTGTCCAAATCACGAAAAAAATGGTAGTCCGTTGGAGCAAGGTCTGGCGAATACGGAGGGTGACGAATGGTTTCTAATTGCAGTTCCTGTAGAGTTAAAACGGTTTCTCGTGCTGTATGAGGTCTTGCGTTATCATGGAGCAATAATGGTGAAGATCGATTCATGAGTCGGGGCTGTTTCACTGCTAGTTTTTCTATCATTGTTCGGAGTTCGGCACAGTAGACATCTGCCGTTATTGCTTGACCAGATCGGAGAAAGCTATAGTGAATAATATATATATATAATATAAACCTTGCTGAGACCACCAAACAGTTACCATTACCTTTTTATTGGTAAGCTTTGCTTTAGGACACTGTTGTGGCGTTTGACCTGGGGTCAGCCATTGCATTTTTCGCTTACGGTTATCGTAAAGAATCCACTTTTCATCACATGTCACAATTCGATCCAATATTCCTTCATTTCTGTATCGATTCAACAAGGCAACACAAGTTTCAAGACGCGTTTCTTTCTGCAGATCAGTCAAATCATGAGGCACCCATTTCTCTCTTTTTTGTTTTTTTTTGTTTTGCTGCATATGAGTCAATATTGTTGGTAAGGTAACGTTAAATCAAGCCGCTAAGTTCTATGTCAATTCGAAGTACCTATTACAAAAAAAAGGCAATTTCGTACTTTAACCCCTATTATTACCTGGAGCCTCTTTTGGAGCAGCGCGGCGCCACCCACGTAGCCGTGCGCATGCTCGTAAGCACTCGCCCAGTCCCGCACCAGGAACAGGAGTGTCTGGAACGCCTTGCCCTCTGTATCGCACGCCAGCTTGCCGTACTCCGTGAACAGCTGCCACACACCAACAACAGACAGTTTCACTAAAGCCAAATGAACATTACAGCCGCAACGGGCCACAGCGCAACGCATATTCATACAACAAAGGCGGTGCGGCCCGCCTGCTGTGTGTAGCGTTGGTTCATTGAAAATGTACGACAATGATGAAGGAGTAGATTCTATGATGTAGGTTGCTTTAAAAAAAAATACCTATTGCCACCGATTACCGTCTATTGTAGACCGAAATTGAAAATTATTTTTTTGTTTCAAAAGATATGCTCTCGAGGGGAACCCATATAAATATTATTGACTTTTCTTGGATAGTTTTTGAGTTAGCTTCAATAATACGTATTTTTCCCACTTAGTCTATGTGGATGATATGATGATAAGTTCCTGTCACTGTTATTTACACATCAGGTAGTGGTAGGTAGCAAAAAACGAAAATTTAAAACCCAAGACACCGACTTCCTTGAAATTAATAGTAGATTATGCACCGAGGGGCTAAAGTTGTGTCTTATGTCACGGGCGTCATATTGAATCTCGAGCGCAATGAAGGATTCGGGATTTAACTCCCGAGCGCAGCGAGGGAGTTAAGAATTTAACTCACGAGCGAAGCGACGGAGTTAATACAAGAATCCTGAATGCAGCGAGGGATTCAAGCTAGCCCAAGGCAAAGACACCTTTAGCCCAGAGGACGATACTCTACTTTTTACACCTACTGTGAGAAAATAATAGCCATAGTACGAAAAACAAAGTATTTATTAAATAAACAAACAGTAAGAATAATATATTTAGATTTAGTTAGTTATATGCACTTACATATTAATTGAAGTTAATGGTAACATTTGAGAAATTAGTCCAGTTGTGCAAAGATAAAGTTAAGCTTTTATTTGGTACGTTTAAAGATGTTGATGTGGAATTTATTTGAGTATTGCTCGTCAATGCTTCAGAATCTTGTATTTGCAGAGCAGCATTTTGGGTGGTGAAAGTTGGTGAAGGTGGTGCATGAGGCTCAGTGAAAGATGGAATGTGATGGTGTGATGTTGAAGGTTGTGGTGAAAAAGAATGACGTTTTTAAAGTGATGCTGTTACCAATATGACGCGTCACCTTTTTCACAAACATGGCTCAATATTATAATAACATTCAATCTTATTTCGCTGGACTACGAGTACGACCTCTAGGACCTATACCTCTAGGACTCTATTTTTTAAGAGAATTTAATACAACAATCAAGATCTAACCTGTAAGTGTTGTAAATCATCTTCCCTAATGTTGCTGGACAGATTGTAGATCTGCACGGACGAGATGAGAGTAGACAGCGCGAAGATGGTGGAGTTCTGTCCGATGGTGCTCTCCGAGTCGAAGGTGCCCTGTGTGTCCATCAGCAGCACGGCCACCTGCAACCACATAAATAAGTACCTGCGACTGAGGACTGAAAGAAATGATCTTCAAGCTCATGCAGAATAAATTGTACCTTAGAAGTGAGAATTCAAGCGTGCGCGAACGAATGAGCACCACATGTCGTTCCGTAGATCCATATGTTCATGCCAGGGGTATAATACGGAACCTAATAATATGTGTTTCAAGAGTTACAGGTGCCTGCATTGAACAGCACAAAACTTTGTGACAATTACCAGTGGCGGATCCAGGATTGTCGTTTGGGAGGGGCTTGTTTCCGCTCAGGGTAGATTTTAGCAAAGTAGACACAAAAAAGCACACAACATTTTACAAGGCTACTACGGATTACTTTTCGCAAATTCCTCAATGAACGTTATTCGTACGTATCAAAGATATTTCGGTGAATTCTTGGTTAATATACATGGCGGCCAAACCGGGCAGCGTGAGGGCAAAATTCGTGACGAAAACAAAACATCCTATTTAAAAAAAACTTGTAAACGTAATATGTACTTATTAAGGATAATTTGATAACAACTGATGCTTGCTAAAAAGTTTAATTAGAATAATATCAAGTTCACTTAAGATTTGTCACGGAAGAGCTCAGACGCTTTCTGGGGCTTGAGAACCTTAGCCTCCCCTGAATCCGCTACTGCCTAACACAAACCAGCCTTCGTAAATGAGAAAGACTTTAGTATTGGACGACAATCTCAGGCTTATTCTAGTGTGGTTAGTATGTGAGGTACAGGTGGGCCAACGGATAACTTGATGAGGGTGAATTTAGGTTCCAAGATGTATCACCCACCTTCTCGCCAGTGTTCATAGTAATGATGATGGGTTCCGGCCACAGGTGGATGCCGGTGGTGTCCCGCTCGCCGCCGCCTCTCCAGTGGAACCCTTTCAATTGCTCGTCTTCTTTGCCCAGCCATTCGCCACTCAGCTGACTGGAACGCTAACAAATGATAATGCATAGTTTAGATTGCTTGAAATATTTTCATAAATAATTACAAAATGATGTCTGTCAAAAGATAATACTTGATCTGTGCTGTTCACTTCTCAATTCACATAACCAATTTACCTCGGCTACGGGTTAGGTTACATTTGAATGAGTGCCAGTTTAGACAAGCATGGCGATTACTGGCTTCCCTCGAGACAATTGACCCCCAGAGGGGCGAGTTAACCAAACATTGATTATACATCCTCCTCGATTGTGGTATGTCTTGTTACCAGGCGTGACTTGGACTTTTTTATAAATGAAGTGATCACAATACTTACAGGTGCGTTGAGATATCTGAGGAAGAAGTCGAGGATGAAGGACTTGCCGCCGCGGTAGGCGCCGGCCACGCTGAGCACGACCGCGGGCAGGTCGCGCACGTCGGGCCGCAGCAGCAGGCACCGCAGCGCCGCCTCGTCCAGCTCGTACCGCCGGGCGCCCGCGCCCAGTCCCACCACCTGCACGCCCGCGCCCGGCTGGCCACGCTCGGCGCCACTCTCCGCGCCGCCGCTCATCGGGCCTGACACTACACACACAGGTAAGACATTTTACGATCGACGCAAATCAATGTAACTCTTATCTCGGAAAGGTAGACTCATTCTAATTTATACTTTATATAAAGTAACTCTTATCTCATTCATATGAATGAGATAAGAGTTACTTTGCAATGACTTACTAATGGTTTTACGTCATTCAAAGATCGTGATCGCTTTGTACACACACTCTCTTACATTCGTCAGTGTTGGAATCTGTTATAACCACGGAGTTATCACCCAGGAGCTCATCCAGGGATGTAACTAATACGAATGCTTAAACCCGAAATACGAATTTTAAATCACCTTTTATATGATTTTTATTTAACAATTGTGGTTTTCATAATCTCAATTTTCGTAGATGATGTTTCAAATAGTTTTTTTGAATACAATCTAACAGTAAAATATTTATAAAAACTACAAGTACATGAAGGAAAAACAAACAGTCAGCAAATTGTACTCTACACGAAGGGTTCCGTACCACCGTTATTTTTTTGTTTTAGTGTTGATAGAAAATACTAAACGAAGAATATACCTATTTCATCTTACATTTAAAAAATCGCAAAGATAAATTATTTCATAATGATACTGTGAATTACAAAGTTATGTAGTTTCTGAAAATCGCCCTTATTTAAATAAAATATAAAAGAAAATGTTGTAAAATTTAAAGAAAATGTTAAAATTGTTTTCTTTTTAACTGTTTGGCGTAACCGTGTTACTTCATAGAAATTAAAAATTAAGTATCATCCAATTCGTCGCCATAACGCGACGCGAACGTTCGAAATTTAAAATACTCGGAATTCAACCGGTTAAGACTTTATTTCGTAAGCAATGTTTTGTGTTATTCAATAAACCTTGCTTCTGTTCTAACACGTCCTTCTCTCAGACGTCATTCATCTCCTTCTTCATTCTAAATAATAAAAGGTTATTGATTGGTTGGTTAACATGACTAATTACGATAAGTTCCTATTAAATTTTATGTGAATTTTTATAATATGTAAAATGTTCGTCAAGTAGCTATGTACATTAATTGTACCTACTTCGGCCGCTCACCCACGCTGAACCCATATCGGGGAAAAACCCGGCTACGATATCAGCGGACATAACAATGTTCATAGGGTTACCAACCGCAAAGTGACGTGTGATGAGATAACCCCCATTGTGCATTTAAGTTTTCTCTCGTAAGAACGATTTAACAACCACATATTTTTTTCAGAATAAAATAAGAAAAGGATGGTTTATTATAGGAATTATGTATGGCATGATCAAAAATATAGCGGTTTTACATAAAAATAAAACCGATATTATGTGCCGAGAGGGAAAACATACAGCATTGTTTATGAAGAAGCAGTGTATACTTAGCCTTAATTGCGCGGTCAATAGTACGGATAGTTTAGTTTAACTTTAGAATACTAGTTGGCGTAACTATCGCCGACGTTGTATTTACTCTGTGCCAGCTAGGACGCGGGAATCGCTGTCACTTTCCGAATTCATAGTCTTCACCAGGAAGAACTTCCTACAATGCTGTATGTTTTCCCTCTCGGCACATAATATCGGTTTTATTTTTATGTAAAACCGCTATATTGATGTGCCTCCGGAAAACATACAGCATTGTTTATGAAGACGTGTTTGTTATCTGCTGGTGAAATATTAATTATAGGTAAAAACACAACGCTATGATGATTATCAAATGTATGCTTTATTTAAATTGTTACAATAATTTTCTTTTATATTCTAACAAAAATATGTGATCATTACAGATAAAGGTAACGATGGATGTTCTAATAATTAATTAAATTCTGCAGGAATGTATTACCGATGCTTGATTAAATAATGATTGCTTACGAAATATTCAAGACATTCTTTGTAATTTAAGTAGAAGTAAATGTATCGAAAAATGAAGAAGCTGTCATTTGACATTTTCAGCAAAGTTAGGTCGTGAACCCTACGGCCTGATGCCAGCAATAAAACTGTGGCGGTTCTACGTGCTAAATCAAACAATGTGTCTTTGGGTGCATTTGATGACAGCCAATTTAGTACGATACGTGGGTCCCACGTGAACGATGGCCGTACTTCTTTTGGTTTGGCTACTCCTATTGCCTTAAGGGTGTGTTTTATAATAAAATTAGAAAAGGTTTGCTGTTCTACATGAGGGCCACAAAAAGTTAAGACTGCTGATTTGTGGACAAGTATAGTACTATAGGACAAATTCTCTTTTAAATAGAGAAACATTAAAAATTTTGCGACGTCAGCAGGTTGAGGACATTTTGGGTTTACTTGAGAGTTGGAGCACCATCTTAACCACCGTCTAAGTGGTGACAGATAAGTTGACAAAGTTGAGCGCCGCCAGCTCTTCTTTAGTAGTTCTTTTTCCTGTGTGGACCAGTCTTTTATTTGGGCGCCCCACCCCCAATTTTCCAAACTTTCAGGGTCAATGTCTGTACCTGTGGGGGAGGCTGTGTTGTTGTAACATCTATCATGGTCTCCGACAGGTTCAAAAGTTCGTGTGGGTGGTCTAGAGCCCTGGATTTCAGGTCTTGAAGCCAGAAAGCTCGAGGCCACTCTGGAGCCACAACCAAGTAAATTCTCGTTGCATTGTTCAGATGTGCTAGAACCCTGGGCAGCAAGCTGGGAGGAGGAAACACCCACGCTAGCCCATAGTTCCATGGTCTGCTGAAGGCATCTATATAGTTTGCCGATCGATCTCTGCAGTCTAGAGATGCGTAGTTTTTTACTACCGCGGTTTCTTGTGTCGCAAACAAGTCTATTTCTGGAAGCCCGAAGAAGCCGAAAGACTTCCGCTGTTGCTCGAGGTAGAAGGTGCCATTCCACGGGTGGTTTTCCTCGTGAAAGCCTGTCCGCTATTATGTTGTATCTCCCCGGTAGATAATGGGCTGATAGGGTTATGTTGAACTTGTCCGTAAGATGTAATAGTTTGAAGGTTAGGGCTAGTAACCCTAACGATCTGGTTCCTCCCTCCTTCCGGATATATGCAATCAGGGTTCGATTGTCTGATTGGATCAGTACGTGTGACTTTTGCAACGTCTTCGCTTTCATTTTGATTGCCGCTATTACTGCATATAGCTCCTTTTTGTTGCAGTGCCATCTTTTTTGGTGCGTTGCCCATACACCTGACATTACATTCCCATCTATGTGGGCGCCCCAACCCCAATTCGAAGCATCCGTCGCAAGAAAATGGGTAGCAGGCTTTTTGTGTATAGGAGATGTGTGACTTGTGGTTCCGCGCCACCACGTTATCTCTTGATACACAACTTGAGGCAACAGCTGTTTTTGACGGGGTCGTGTTTTGTTGAAGTGTCGCAGGAAGATTTGGATTTTTCGACAGTGTAGTCTTCCTCGGGGAACAACAAAGTTGGCGAAGTTTAACTGACCCAGCAGACTTTGCAGCTCCCGGAGGTTGATGTGACTTTTCAACAACGACCGGTATATTGTATGGTTTATGCTTTGTCTTCTTTTTATTGGTAGGGACATTGTATTTACAGCTGTTTGCCAACGTATGCCAAGGTATTCCAAATCTTGAGTTGGTACCAAGACAGATTTTTGGCGGTTGATTTGCCAGCCCAGATGTTCCAAGTGCCTCACGGCTTCCGCAGCCTGAAGACATAACTTGGATTGGTCTTGGTTGACCAAAAGGAAGTCGTCTAGGTAGACTAGCACTCGACATCCCTTCGCACGCAAGGTCTCCGTGACCCAGCATGTTACAGAGGAAAATAGGTGCGGCGCTGAAGCCAGCCCGAACGGTAAACATGTCATTTCGTATAACTGGTCTTTGTAACTGATTCTTAAGAAAGGCCGGTGAGATTTTGCTGCCCGTAGGTGAAAATAAGCCTGGGATATATCTATTTTTATCATCCAGTCTCCAGGTTGAAGAAAATCTGGGACTGAGGCGTGAGAAATCAGACGAAAATGTTTTGCTTTGACGAACTTGTTCAATTCTCGAAGATCGAAAATTGGGCGCATCGATCCGTCGCTTTTCTTCCTCAGAAAAAGCTTGGAGATAAAACTGGGCGTTTTCTTGGAAACTAGGTGCAAAACCCCTTGATTCAATAGATCTTTGATTATTTGGGACATTCCCGGGGACGGCTTGGTTGCATATTGCGTCATGATCCTTCTTGTTGGCATTAACAGAGGAGGTTTTTTGTAAAGGGGTACCCGAAACCCCGAAATTGCTGAAATTATGAATTTTTTTGCACCAAGTGCTTGCCAACGGTTTTTGAACAAAATTAAACAACCTCCCCTGAAATGTGTTGGATAGTCACTTTTTTCCGTCTTTGTTTCGAAATGAATAATTTTTAGTTTGTTTGTAACCGTCGCCTTTCCCTTTGTAAGTTTGTTTCGTTTGTTGTTTTTTGTAGGTATTTCGAAAATTATTATATTTAATATTTTGTGTCTGTGGTCTGTATTTGGAGGTAGACGGTGTTACTTCCTTATATTTTGTTTTGAGTTGGTCCTTCATGTTGTGAGCTTGTGGTGGTGGTGATAACCAGAAATGAGGGCCTCCAAGGGACTGAATAAGAGACGTAAGGTTTGTCTTGTCAAATAAAAACTCTTCACTAGGAGGTATATTACTAAGCGCAGTTTGAATAGTTTTATCCGGAATTTCCAAAATTATTATTTTACGTCTAGTCTCAATACATTCGGCCCTTTTACCGCAAATTATTTGTAAATTTTGTTCAGTTAGTTTATAAGACGACGACTCATTACCGAATGTTTCAGAAACTTTATTAAAGAGGTTATCGGATTTTAACTCGGAGGGGTTATTGTGAGCCCAATCAATGATACCCTGTAAACCGGATTGCAATAGTTCCCTTTGATGTAACAAAGCGTTGGTAGTTGCTGCCATAATTTCCTCCGTTGAGGCCAAGAAATCTTTTCCTTTGTTCAGGCAACACAGTTCATCATTAATTTTTAAATTGCAGAAGCCCGGAAACGCGAGCATTTCTAACAAAGCGTTTTTATAACGGATATGTTGCCATGTGGGGGTATTAAAATGCTGCAAACTTATTAACTGCCGTAACCGTTTTTCATCAGCTGACTTAAGAATGTGTTTCCCATCAAAACTAGTTTTACAAGCGCCCAAATCCAACGACCTAGGCGTTTCTGTTGATGGATTAGTCAAAAAATCATTGTTGATAATATCTGCTTGTTCGGTCACGTCACTTGTGTTTATAGTAGTCTGCGGTACATATTGTTGGTGCATTATAAAGTTTGTAAGAAAACTGACCTGGTTGTATAACGCGTCGATCCGAGGATCGACCGTTACCTGTGAATCCCGCTTTTGTTTCTTGTGTGGAGGTTCCCCTCGTTCGGCTTCGCTGTCCGATGAACTGCTAGCGCACGAAGAGTCCTCCTTTTCTTGTTCTTGATCCCTCTCGGAAGTCTGAGAGTTCGAAACGATTGACCGATTGGCTCCGGCGGTAGCCTCATCGGGTTTGTCACTCGGCCCGGGATTCATAACGAAAAAACCGTTTTTTTAATGGTTAAGATTGAAAATACAACCAGTAATGAATGCACTATTATATTGTCTAACACTATGGTAAAAAAATAAAAATAAATGTTAAGCGATTATCTAAATATTTATGGATTTCGACCGCACGCGGCGAAAGTACACAACGCTATGAATTCGGAAAGTGACAGCGATTCCCGCGTCCTAGCTGGCACAGAGTAAATACAACGTCGGCGATAGTTACGCCAACTAGTATTCTAAAGTTAAACTAAACTATCCGTACTATTGACCGCGCAATTAAGGCTAAGTATACACTGCTTCTTCATAAACAATGCTGTATGTTTTCCGGAGGCACATCAATACCGGCTAAGTGCGAGTCGGGCTCACACACGAAGGTTTCCGTACCAACGTACAATATTTTGCAAAAAATGCCGAATAAAAACACGTTTCTGAAGACCCCCTTTAATTTTTAACCTTATATTTCGGGAACCCTAAAATTTTTTAGTGTTCAATATTGTACGGCACTGGTACGGAACCCTTCGTGTGCGAGTCCGAGTCGTTTTTGGCTGGTTTTTAAGAAAAATGAAAAGAAAATACAGAAAAATGAAAACACTAAAAGAACATTTTTTATCTTAAATTTTAAAAAACCGGCCAAGTGCGAGTCGGACTCACGCACGAAGGGTTCCGTACCATTATCTATATAAACGGCAAAAAAATCATGTCTGTTGTATGGGAGCCCCCCTTAAATATTTATTTTATTCTGTTTTTAGTATTTGTTGATAAAGCGGCAAAATTTCAACTGTCTAAAAATTACGGTTCATGAGATAGGTACATGGTGACAGACGGACGGACGGACAGCGAAGTCTTAGTAATAGGGTTCCGCTTTTAGCCTTTGGGTACGGAACCCTAAAAATCGCATTGAAATCGAAATACCAATTTAGTATTTCATAATGATACTCTGAATTACAAAGTTGAGTGTGAACTGCCGCAGGGGTCGATCCATCAGGTTAAGCTACGCTTGCCGGGGGTGGTGTGTGGATGGGTGACCATCTTTACATACCGAGACTCCTTCGTGCCTCGGAAAACATGCATAATTGTTTTTTTTTGCTTTTTTGGGGTTTATTTATGTTTTTTTTTTTTACTATGGCACTGCTTGCGCTGTAAGCTGCCTTAACCAATGATATTTTAAGTAAAAAGAGGTAGATAGGTTATAAACGTTCCGCAAGTGGCACGTCAAAAGTTAGCTAATTAGCCACATTTTCTTCGTTTTGTCTCTTTTTCGCTCCCGATAATTACGACATGCCATCCTACTTCCACGTGTCATATAATAGTGTGACATAGTGCCGTTTTTGAAGATAGAATGTTAGTTAAGTAACCTATCTACGTCTTTTTACTTCTAATATCATTGGCCATATCGCCATTTTATGACACGTCATTTAAAGACTATAGCCCACGGAACAACATGACGCTGCCAACGATACTCGTTTGTCTAAAACTCTAAAGACAATGAGTAGTTTAAAAGTTATGTTGAAACAGATGAACATACAAACAAACATTCAACCACACATGATGTTCGTTAAACATCACAATTAATATACAAAACACATACGTTCACCATATATTGTTAAAGCCGATACCGATTCAATTTCTTGGCGAATGAATCTAGATACCTACCAAATTGAAATCTTGGAATCCTAGTCCCTATTGCACTTATCACAAAACAGACAGTCAAGTAAATTATTTCATCAGCATCTATTTGAAAGAGCCCATTTTTAAAAACCTGCATCACTAAAACTTTAGTACTCACCTGAGATAAATTAAATTAAAAGGGAAATAATAAATCAAATCACTGTGTTACTGTGAGAAAATACATAGAAACTACAAACACTTTGCAAGCTGAATCACAGACTGCTCGTGAAGGATACGTGAACGAACAGGGACCAATGACGAAACGAAATGCAGTCATTCCTTGAAAAATTCGCAGCCTGTTCTGTTATGTATGTAAACATAGTACTTATGTGATGAATGTAGGTAATGATATAAGATCATGTGCTTTTCAATCCTCATATTATTTTCAATCTTATCCACTAAAATATAGAGTCTAAAATGTATTGTTAACGCTTGCCTCCTAAAACGTTTATTAGTGCGAATTCAGTGATAAAAATAGAACGAAATGATTTTGCAGTGAGTAATGTTACCAGAATATTGTTTTCTTACCATGACGGTAAGATTATAATATTTTATTAGGAACCTATGTGGTAATAAAACCGGCCAAGTGCGTGTCGGACCACGCACAATGAAGGGTTCCGTAGTTGTGAATAGTAGGGTCGATGAATTTATCCTAAAACCAAACTTAACATTGTAGTTGGAAAACATGTTATCCCACATACATCGATATACGTCACGGTCAATTCTCCAACTGCAAATGTAAGTTTGTGTTTACAAAACCTATAAGTTTTGATTTATTTGCGAGTATCAAAATATATATATTTTTTTGCGTTGACTTAGAAGGTTGATTTTTTAGAGCTCCAATTGACCGTAGACCTACCTACGTATTTGATATTAATTTTGATACCTAAATGCGTTCCTGAGAAAAAGGGTCTTGACAGACTGAAAGACAGACAGACTGACGGACAACGAAGTGATCATAAAAGGGTTCCGTTTTTTTCGTTCTGAGATACGGAACACTAAAAATATCTTAATAAATATGTTATTTTAGCTCTTCAGGATTAATTACTTTCATGTCCCTTTAGCATCATGTCTTTCTTATTTTGCGCAGCTTATTTGTACAAGCTCCCTCGTTCCACCTTTGATAAAGAGGCTCACATAGCATTATTAAAGTGCGATAGTATAAGCTCCACAGCATCTACTCAAACAACTTAACATCACGCCTGTATTCCCTGAAGCGGCAGGCAGATGTGTCTATTAAACTCGCATTTCGCCAGTTATGTTTAAGTCCCATGTATCTAATTGTTGTACAGTGTTGTAAAGCAGTCCGGGGTGCAGACCCCGGACTGCTTTTGAACATTTCGTACTGGGAAAACCCGATGACACTGCCGAAAATACTTTTCTTAAATGGAACAATCAGTATCATGCATAACTTGCCCGTGGAAGTACCTGTTTAATAAACTAGCATTAATATATAAATAACAAAAGGAGATAAATATTAGAGTCAATTAAAACATTATTATTACAAAAAAACTTAGTAGAAATTAAAAAATATGAATGGCAACACATGTTTTTATGCTGTCGGTCTTTCCCGTACAAGCGCAACGAATCTAGAATGATATATTTGTATACATAATTACGTCCATGGAATATTATGAATAAATTAAAGTCCTCAATTTTTTTACAATCGAATTAAAAACGGGACATTTATGTTTTGTAGCTCTGTTTAGTTTTTGTGTATGAATAATTATGTTTTCGTTTGTTTGGTCATCATAACTAAGAACATTTTCTCTTTTGTGAGTCCTTGTTGAAAACATGAAGACTTTCGGAGGTAGAGACCGGAACCGATAACGTCCGAGCTCTGACGTCTTCATCGATTTTTTTAACAACTTCGCACTGTAAATAAAGTGACCTTATCTACTCTTTGGTATCCTCCTTTTTGGTATCCTTGGAAATAACGCCGCTGGACTCCGGTACTTACCACAAAAAACATATAAACGACATTAATGCTTGTTTGATATCATTTACTATTATAATAGGTAAAATTTGACGTCTGTCAGTTTAGTGAAAGCAAATCGTAAAATTTCTCGTATCGGTCATCATTACAATAAATATGTAATCGTAATTGAAAAAAGTTAAGCAATTGTGCAGTTCTAACAAAACGAAAAAAAATATTATTTTATGCCCGGCGTTACAAGGTTACGTTGTTGAATTTTGATGAATTGTCAAATGTTAGCTATTAAAATGGCCTTACTTTAGTGACGTATTCTACTTAGTCTGTGCTTTGTCTTAAATGCTCTAAGAGTGTTGTGTTACTTGCTTGAGTTGCGGCTGTAGAATAAGCAATGGGTGATACTATTATATATATATATATATATATATATTTTATATTGACGTAGTAAAAGTTATTAATAGGTACTTATAGGCCAGGATCTTCAGGTTTAAGATATATAATCTTCGGGTTGGTTACCTTTGTTCTCCTGAGGGTCTCTTGATTTCTAATTTGGATTTCACGCAGGGAAACTCCCAGCATAGCCCTGGTCATTGCACTTTGGGTGACTCATCCTTCTAATGTGGCCCATTTTGAGTAGGGTTAGCATCTGACTACCCATAATAATTTATTTTTTAGAATATGGTACATTATGAAATATGGTCTTAGGATAGCTTTAGACAGGCGTGCGGCCGGCGCTAAGCTGAGACAGGTATTTTAAATTTCCCTAATAAATCACAGTTGAGGAAAGAAACGAATCGCCTGACAGTAGAATGTGTAATTTAAAATGTTATTAGTAACCCATGAAAACTTTAAAACCGTTGCGTGTGTTGATTTTTATATTTATATTTTAGAAAAAAAAATACGTTTTTTTTTGTCTGTGGAGAAATGTTACCCAGTGTAGGTAGTAAGTTCGTTTTTTAGGGTCCCGTAGTAAACAAGGAACCCTTATAGTTTCGCGATGGTTTATCTGTCTGTCTGTCCGCGGCTTAGCTCAGAGACTGCACTAGAAAGCTGTAATTTGGCATGGGTATAGGTACCTACATATTATTCACGCCGAAAAAGTGGTAAAAAATCAAGTTAATTTTTTATTTTTATTGGAGGTCCGTAAAAAAAATGAAACGAGATATCTGAGTGAGCATGACATACACACAGCCGCCAGGGCATATTCATGTCAATGAAAGACATTACCCGGTAAATGGTGACTCTTTAGTACATAGTACTCACACCTGTGCTGTGCAATTAGATATATAAAACAAAAGAGATTAAGTTTATACAATACAAGGAAGGTCTTAAAATCAAATGTTAATCAATTAGTTGTGGTTGTGGAGCAGGACCAGCAATGAGCCAAGAATCTTTATCAGTGACTAGCTTTTGCGCGTGGCTTCGCTCGCGTGGATGTCGGAAAAAGTCCCACGGCAACGTAGGTACTACCAGGATTAAAAGTACCCTTTTTTTTTGGGTGGGTAATCATCAAATGACGTCTCCCGCTCTGGGTGGAGCGGGAGGTCGTGTCAGACTCTTACTGACTAAAACCCACCCGTGTTCCTTCTGTTGCCTGTGCAATGCCAGGGGGCCACGGTATCCCTTTCGGACTTTCCCGCAACCCCGGCAGGCAATGGTCTCATCGGACCCCTTCACTCGCTGACACTCTTTGAGGCGCGTGTGGAACACAACGCGCCGTCGACCCGGGCTTGGTCCTTACCGGACGGCGAGCTACCCATTGCTCACCGTCCGCAAGCCCGCGCCTACGGTGGCCGGGAATCAGCGATTGAATTAAAAGTACCTACCCTATGTGTTAATCCAGTTTATAAACTACATAATTATACAGTATGGAAACCACATACATATATGCAATAAATGCAACCACATACTTGTTACCGCCTTTTCTGACGATACACAAAAAATGGACGAAATCGGTCCAATAATTAGGTCAAAAAGTAGAGTTCTAATTTTGATTATATTTGAACACTGTAGAATTGGATCACTAGGTCAAGGATTCAATGAACTTGAATCCTTGAACATTGAAAAAGGACTTCGATATTTTGATATCGTCGAAAATTGTCAAACTAGGTATCAAACCGACAAAAATGCCGCGCGCGTGCATAGTTGCCGCTCTTCCTGGGGTCAAGGTACTTATCTATACAGAGTGTTTACTTTTATAGAATTTATTTTGATATTTATTTTGTTTGTTTTTTTTTTTTTTTCAGTTTTTTATTTATTATTTAATTTTGCTATACTTCTGTGGACTGGTATTACTTGTGGTTTCAATTATTGCATAAAAGTGGTTTCCATACTGTATGTGCTAAATCTTATCCAAATCCGTTCAGTCCTTTTTGCGCCAATCCGGAACATACCTTTTTTTTTTTTTTTTTTTGGGTGGGAAATCATCAAATGACGTCTCCCGCTCTGGGTGGAGCGGAAGGGCGTGTCAGACTCTTACTGACTAAAACCCACCCGTGTTCCTTCTCTTGCCTGTGCAATGCCAGGGGGCCACGGTATCCCTTTCGGACTTTCCCGCAACCCCGGCAGGCAATGGTCTCATCGGACCCCTTCACTCGCTGACACTCTTTGAGGCGCGCGTGGAACACAACGCGCCGTCGACCCGGGCTTGGTCCTTACCGGACGGCGAGCTACCCATTGCTCACCGTCCGCAAGCCCGCGCCTACGGTAGCCGGGAATCCGCGATCGATTCCCGACGCCCGGGGCGTCTCCTCCTGCGGCGGCTAGGGGCGTGAGGGCGCGAAATTTGCCTCTCCCTCACGCGCTCCGCCTCCTCCTTCGCGAGCATTACTGCTTCGCAGAAGGAGGTGACGGCCTCCCATGCCCTCTCGCTCCGTACCATGGCCTGGACCAGGGCCGGACGCGAGAGATCCCCGCCACCGATCGCCTCCACGAGGACACGGCGGTGCTCTGCCCAAGCCGGGCATACCTCCACCGTATGCTCCACCGTGTCCTCCGGGCGAATCCGGAACATACCTACATCCAGACAAATAAACAAAAATTCTAATAACTATATTTGCGGCATCAGACTCGTACCCACACCTCGTAGCAATTAACCTAACCTAACTTAACATACTATAGAGTAGGGAACGTCGCGACAGCGTCAAACGGTTCGCGTATTGCATTTTTATTCGTGATAACGTCAAAATTTAATGTCGGATTCGAATGAATTAAAAAGTACTTTACTGCTACATTCGTCTTTCATCGATTAACCTCTTTCTCGAAGCCGGACCTACCTAAATGGACTGTTTGTCTTAGGTAATTTGAATCGTCAACAACTTCGAGTGTAGAGTCTCCGCCTCTCACCTCGCTGCAGAACACAAGTCTCGTGGATAAGTACGTTTTCGTACAGACACTTCAGCACGACGATATAACGGTCGTCAATCTGGCACCGCACCGTTGTCGCGTTGAAGAGATGCTATAGCCTAGTCAACAAACGCTAAGACATGACATGATTAATTGAATGTTTATTTGATATGAATCCATGATGTAGCTAACTATTATTTATTGACGACCGTCCATTGTTTCTTGTAATTGTTTTTAAACAAATATCCAATCGAGTTTAATATACATATATTATTTGCTACACATTTAAATCTATTTTTATTTAAATATAAAACACACATTATAAAACTGATTTACATCCGTAAGACGTCCTCGTATCATAAGGTCCAGGTGAAAACCAGCGTCAGACACTAGTTGTCTGGCATTTATGCTGAACTGGCCCTATTTGGCACAGCCATGAGGCACACAGTACTATTCTATTCTAAGTTGTTGTTGTCATTGTCTTCAGTATAGTGTCGGGTCAATCTAGCACTTGGGTTCTAAATTCGCTTCGCCACGGTTCCTTCAGCCTAATTGCGTAACACACGATCAATCACAATCTGTTTCATTTTGACAGTTTAACAACATTCATTGCGTTATTTACGTTGTTGAGCAGACAATTTTTTGAACATATGACGCAATGGATTAGCAATATCCTAGAAAATTATTCAGGTTATGATTAATTGTGTGTTATCCAGTTAGGGTACTGGTTGACGTGTAGAACTGTCCATAGAACCTCTCGTTCTCCCTCAAAAGCTTAGGTTTGGAGGATCTGATCTCTTGCAATGACCTTGAATGACTCCAAGGTCATAACAACAACCGTTACCAAAAACAGGACATGACTAACTTCGACAAGGAAATCAATTTTTAGCGGATGACCGAGATAATATTAAGAAGACTGCTAGCGAGATTTACAAGAAACCTGAAACTGATAGCAACGAGGCCTCAGACGAAGATATTAGAAACAGCAAAGAGCAGATGTACCGGTGAAGCTGGAGCTGAGCTATAAATAGATAAATATCACCCGTCTCTCCACTATTCCATTGCCTACTCTAGGATGCTCATCCGGTACGGCTCGCAAATCCTTCTATGTCGTAAGGGCACGTCCACCACCATATACCATACCACCATATACATTACCATTATATATACTACATTTTATATGCCATGGCCTCTGTAGCCCTATGAAGCATGAGGCTCCAGGGGCTAGTGCTTGGGATTCTTTCGATTTATCGAGTCTGGTTAAACGACGCTGGGATCTTTGCATTTAATTCATCCATTCCTTGCGTGCTAAAATCGACCTAAACCAATATAATGTAGACTAAAATTCTAAGTGTAACATGACACACACAAAGAGTCATTAAATTATAGTCACATAGGTAACATCACGCCTTTAACATAACATAACATCACGCCTGTATTCCCCGAAGGGTTGGGCAGAGGTGTTCCTGTAGTACACCCATTTGTTATGTAAATGATACATACATTCTTAAGTTTCTCGACTAAATCAATGTACTGTCTTTACAATATTTCTTAAACTCAAAATTTGTAGAGACGTGTCGTCATATTATGTCACACGGAAACAAGGTGTGTTCAATACTAATAATGCGGTACTTTTTCGGCACTGGCGCTAAAAAATTTAGCGTAAATACCGAGCGCAGACCACCACCAAAATATAGATCCCCTGAAAACACTATTTTACTTCGTTTTATAGTGTTTTATTTAACACGATTTTAAACCTAATGCCGATGACCGTCCGCGATGGTTAATTTTAGCGCAAACGTAATGCCTCACCCAACCTCCCGGACTCAACTCTCCCGGAGGGTTCACTTCCAATATGTATGGCGGCATGGCGTATGAGTTCTATGAAAAGTGGGTGGAGTCAAAAGTGTTAAAGTCAAATCATTTATTTCAAATTGGCCCTTATAATCTTATAATGACCTGTAGATATATTTATATATATCTACAGGTCACTTGGAGAGTTTTAAAAACAAACTTAATAGTAAATTACCCTACTTGCCTTATTGTGATAATCCTAAACTTAAATTCTGTACAATGAATGTAATTGTACAGTGAACTGCTTATAGTAAAGTAAAGAATTTAACTCAACATTTAAAATACCAAAGCAGATCTTAGTAAATGGTTCTGCAACTTTCAGTGAATGGGCAACTAAAGGGATAAGGCACCTTTGAACGTCAACATTTACAAAAAAAAAAAAGATTCTTGTCGCCCCTTCCAAAAGATAGGAAGAATGGCCAAGAAACTATTAAAATGTTTTACAATATTTTGTACATGTACATTAGTTTTATAATTATATGTGAAGACGATGCACCTACATAGAATAAAATTAAATGAAGCAACAACAGATAAATTAATTATGTGATAGATACATGATGCTCACATATTTACAAACATTCTAAAAACGATTTTCCAAAAAGATGTATATAAGTACTACTTTAGATAAACTGAAAAATGGGTTTATCTATTTTATCTTTATTTCTAGTATTAAAATTATGGCTATCACTTATTTTATTAAAAAAGATGTAAATTTTTTCTTACATACATAATACTTATAAATGAATTGGCAATGTACCGTCATAATATTAATCCTTTTAAATAGTTCCCTGAGAGATTCGCGGCGACGTAGATTATAAATGGCTCTGACGGCTCTCTTGAAAATAAAGATGGATTCAATGTCAGCCGAACGACCCCAGTAAAATGGCATACGACATAATGCTGTAGAAGTAGCTAAAATAGACCAAACGCGCGGTATACGAGTAGCTACGACTGTTAACTGTCATAACTTTCTATCAGCTAAGCGGTCGAGCTTAGCCCCCCGCAAGAGATGTTATGTGATTATTGCAATTTCTCGTCTAACGTGATTCCCAGGAAAATCGTTTGATTAATAAATTCCAGTTTTTCTCCATTCATTTTTTTTTTTTTTTGTAGTACCTACCAAATTATTTACGGTAAACCAATATTGGACCTGAAGAATAGAGCTATTCACGTCGTCAAGATCTTGTGACCGTCGGTTGATTTTAAAGATCAATGATGTGTCATCTGCAAATGACACCATCTTCGGTTGATTTTGAAGTACGTGTAAGGACGTTCACGCCTCAAGTGTATAAGAATATTTAAAGTTCTATGTTTACGTAAGTTATATTTGGTAATTTTTAATTAAAAACTTGTTTTTAAAAGGTTTTTGCTTAAATTTTATTTTAGACTTCTTAACATTACAATTTGTTTAAATATCGGTTCTATCACCTTCACTTGAAAGGTACTTGTACAGACAAATCCAACGAACCTAAACCACAAGTCATGGTGTGAAGCCAACCAAGTTGCACTATCCAAGTCATACTTTAGAACAGGCTATCATATTTGAATGCGTAGGTATATAATATTTCGTGTCTGTACTGTTGACCGTTGAGGAGTTCCCTCGTCTGAAGCCAATCATGGGTGCAGCATCCAGGTCATGGTGGACTTAAGAACGAATTATCATAATTAATTGCGTATATTTTTTCTTGTCTGTACCTACTGTTGACCGTTTAAGAGTTTCCTCGTCTGGACCCAATCCTAGGTGCAGCACCTAGATTATGGTGAACTTTAGAACGGGCTATCATAATTTAATGCGTATATATTAAATTTTTATGTCTGTACCGTTGACTGTTGTGGAGTTCCTTCGTCTGGAGCGAATCCTGGGTGTAGAATTAGTTCTAAACTGAACCAACATGTAAAATTACAAAGAAAATAATAATGTGCGTGTGATGTGAGGACCACTTTGTTAAAACTCTTTGAAAGTGTACTTAGGATTTAGTGAACATTCCCAAAGAATTGTGAAAGTTGGAATCAGATTTTGTGAAAGTCAAATAAGCGAGTTATGGACTGTAAAGTTGGGCCCTCAGTTCTCACATAGAGGATTGAGGGCCCACCTGATAAACTATGGACATTTAGGGGCATGAGGAACAGGGTGTAAAGTTCACTCATTCACCATAGAAGAGGGAGGATCCTCCGACCAGACGGGTGTTGTGTCTGGCGGGCAACTGCCTAGGTGTTGATGTCGGATAGTCTTATACACAGGGTTACTGGTAACTCGACGTATTCCTTGCACGAGGTCATAGTAGGATTAAAATGCAACAAATCAAGCCACCAAATGTTCTACCGAAGTTCAGTAGTTTTTGAGCTAGTTACATTTTCAGTTATTTTATGAAAAATTCCAGATTAAATCATTTTGAGCCAATTTAAAAATGATTTACAGCGCGACTGTACTGAAATTTAAGTTAATATCATAGTTGATGCCGTAGCAGATCTTTGTTCATAATTAAAGGTTCAAAAATGCCAGAAATCTTGGCAAATATCACTAAACAAACATTTTTTTTATTGTGATTTTTGCTGTTACTACATACAAAATATTGTCTAGTGAAAAAAAAATACTACGCTTTATGTACAAATTACTAGGAAAATATCCTTGTCTTATCAGCTATCCAAAAAGGTATGAAAGTTATTATTAAGGGACTACATTATGTGCGTCTCACAAAAAGGTAAAGGTAAGGATTCGGAAAATCAAATAAAACAATTTCGTGAATATTAGCATTATTTTTAATCAATATCAGTTTAAAGACTTTAATTACACTTTCACACGTCTTGTTCGATGTGCTGCCCTCGGTTTCGAATACATGTTCGCTTCCTCACTTCGGTTTTTGTGATTCTTGATGTGATTGTTGCCCTCATCTGGTCCGCCGCATCTATTATTCTCTCCCTTAGTTCTTCAATTGAATTTACTGGGGTCACTTAAACTAGGTCTTTCATATGACCCCAGACGTAAAAGTCTAGCGGCGTAAGATCAGGGCTTCGTGCAGGCCACGGATTCGGCCCACCGCGCCCTATCCATCGGATTGGATAGGTTTCATCCAGCAATTGTCGAATTGTGATTCGGAAGTGGGCTGGACATCCGTCATGTTGATAGATCATGTTTGGATTTCTGTCTTCCGGTACATCCGTGAGCAGTGGTGTTAAATGATTTCTTAGGAAATCTTCATAAAGTTCCCCATTTAGTGTTCGGGGTAAAAAATGTTCCACAATTAATTTGTCGTCGATAATACCCATCCAAACATTAAGCGAGAACCTACGCTAGGATGCGGCTGGTTTTAGTTTCTTAGGATTTGCTTCTGCTTTCGGTGCCCAGTAATGTAAGTTGTGGCAATTTGTGACACCATCACGGTCAAAACATCAGTCATCGGTCCACAGAATGTTATTTTTAAAGTTTTCGCCTTCGGCGTCGGTACTTAACATAAAACGACAAAATTCAAGCCGTCTCGGCGGAACTCCCTCTTCTAATGACTGGACAGGTTGATAGTAGTATGGATGTCGGCCTAATAAATGAACTACAGACCAGACTTTCCACTGTGACATACCAGGCTCCCGCGCTACGATTATGTTTGTCGATATGTTGGGGTCGTCAATAAAACGTTGAAGAATCAGCTCCTCGTCCTCAGCCGTGTATCTCCGAGAACGACCAGTGTCAATTTGCCTGCTTCTTTGGACGCTGCCAGTTTCAGATAATCACCGATAAGTCGATCCAAAAACACTAACGTTTGGGAGTCGGCGGTTGGGAAAGCGAAGTTGATATTCTCTCCGCGCCTGAGCAGCGTTACCGTCACTAAGTCCGTAACAGTACATTATGTCAGCGTATTCAGGGTTAGAATATGCAGCCATAGTCAGCACTTAGGAAGGCACAGCACAGCACAAGAGCAAGATACGCGGCAACAGTTAGGGAAATAGCTAGATAACAAAACACGAGCTTGCGCGACGTAGAGTTGCAACTAACTACCGCTGATGACCAGATTTTGTAAAGTCGCACCCCGCGTCATGCCGAGAGAACAATAGTGACCAATCACAAAGCTCGCCGAGTGTTTGGAGTTCAAGCGCAGGTAAAAACTACGAATAATAGGAATACGAAACAATAGGTTGACCGTCTCACTATTTACCTGCTCGCCATAAAACTCTTCCCTTCCCTGTCACACATGCAAAAGTATTGACAATCATACCTTTCTAAATAGCTGATAAGACAAGGATATTTTCCTAGTAATTTGTACATAAGGCGTAGTTTTTTTTTTTTTCACTAGACAACGTTTTGGATGATGTAACAGCAAAAAACACAAAAAAAAAAGTATTTTTAGTGATATTTGCCAAGGTTTCTGGCATTTTTGAACTTTTAATTATAAACAAAGATCTGCTACGGCATCAACTATGATATTAACTTAAATTTCAGTACAGTCGCGCTGTAAATAATTTTTAAATTGGCTCCAAATGATTTAATCTGGGATTTTTCATAAAATAACTGAAAATGTAACTAGCTCAAAAACTACTGAACTTCGTTAGAACATTTGGTGGCTTAATTTGTTGCATTTTAACCCTACTATGACGTCCTGCAAGGAATACGAGTTACCAGTAGGGTTACTGGTAACTCGTTCACGCGGTAAACTCTAATTGCGAGATCCAGGATTTGTGGGACTTTGATGCCTTTGACTTTGATACGTAGTTCGTATGTGGCGGTGTAACCGCTATACGCTACAGACACTACAGAAAAAGTCTTTATGCCAAAATCTAAGCTAATGCCAAACAAAATTTGTGAAAACAAGATATTATCGCAAAACACTGTCCTACTTTGTATAACTTCGTTCAAAATGGGCCCTCAATTCTCATACACGTAAAAGTCTATTACGCAAATCAAATAAACCTTAAATTTTGATAATTGCAAAAATAAATTTGTACTTCATGAGATACTATGAATTACAAGTCATTTTTTGCAGTTGGAGAAACTCACCCATATTTAAATAAAATACCATATAAATCGGCGTTTTTATTATTTATTGATTAAAACAGTATGTAATAAATAAATAAAATATTATGGTACATGATTTATGGCAGTTTCAAATTCCGAACTTGTTTAGTTGTTGAGATAGAGCTCGTTCAAAAATTGTCTGATTAAAACTGACAAATTTTACGGTACCCTGTTTTATAATTTTTGATGATAAAAAAAAACAATTTATTCTCTACTTGATGAGCTCTAGACAATGACACCCCACATTATTTGTTTATTATTTGATAATGCGATTGTTTGTTAGCGGCAATAGAAATACATATTCTGTGAAATTATCAACTGTCAACCTATTACGGTTCATGAGATACAGCTCGCTGACAGACAGGCGGACGGACGGATGGACAGACGGACAGCGAAGGCTTAGTAATAGGGTTCCGTTTGACACCCTTCGGGTACGGTACCCTAAAAATCAATTCCGTAGGAAGAGAGGAAGTGGTTTTAATTCAGCTTGCAAGATATGACCCATGGATACATAATAACTAACTAACTAACAAGGCAAGTTAAATTCAAGCTTGTAATATAAAAAAAGATAAATGAATACATTGTATGTATTTATCTAGGTATACATTAATCCTAAACATATAAATGAATTAATTAATATAATGTCGAACATGACAATTTAAAACTAGAGCCCTGATTTACAAATTCATCTTCCGTAAAAAGAGATCGAGCAAGGCTACCTTCTAAAGTGGTATTGGACCGAAATAACAGTCTCGTAGAGGAGGTCTACAGTACAAACAAAATATGTACAAGCAAAGAAGATATTGCCTCGAGTCCAGTGTGGATTGTGGGTGCAGGTTCTTAGTCATTATAAATGCCCAACTCCCGCAAAAAAGCAAGCAGAGGATTCCTGTAGTTCGTATAAGCCGTTTCCAGTTTCTGTGAACAAAACATTTCGTTGTAAGTATTTCTCTACCCTGATTGCGTAATACACGATCAATCGGACTCTGAATATTTTTGAAACAAATTGCTAAATTGCTTCATAATTTCGAAAAAAAAATCTGCTCAACAACGTAAATAACGCAATGAATGTTGTTGAACTGTCAAAATGAAACAAATTTGTCGTAATCGTTTACGAAAATATGTTACGTAATTGTGTCTTCAGTTATTGTTTTTCTTTTAATTTTGTCTCTTATTTTTTCTTCATGCACACTTGTTTTTCCAATGCACTTTAGACATTGGCAGAATAGTCGACATCGGCTTTGCTTGCCATTTAATAAAAATAGTATAGAATAGAATGTTGCGTAATTAGATAGCTCTTGTGTCTTTGTTTTTTATTGACAAGTTTTTTTTTGCATATTAGGTTGGGGAAAAAGTCTTCGCATTATAGTATGTATGAACTTGTAATAAAATCTCTTTGGCTATACTATTTGTATCTGGCTGGTTTTGGTATCATTGAAAGTTTAAATTTTAAAGAACATAATTCCAAATTCAAATTAGGAAAATGTGTGATTTTCATTTGTTTTTCGTACCGTCAAGATGAGTGAATCTAATGAAGAAATTCGATACATTTTAAAATTTTACTACAACAAAGGTAAAAATGCAACGCAAGCCGCGAAAAAAATTTGCGATGCTTATGGACCTAGTGCAGTGTCTGTGAGAGTAGCACAAATTTGGTTTAAGCGTTTTCAATCCGGAAATTTTGATCTCAAAGATGCACGTCGCTCTGGTCGCCCTGTTACGGATAAAATGGATGCCATTTTTTAAAAAGTGGAGCAAGATATTAGTAGTTACGAAGTAGCTGAAGAACTGGGAATTGAATGCAAAACAGTTTTGTCGCATTTGAAAAAAAAGGGTACACAAAAAAGCTCGATATTTGGGTACCTCACGAGCTCACTGAAAGAAACCTAATGAACCGTGTACTCATTTGTGATTCTTTATTACGACGTAATGAAACCGAACCATTCTTGAAGAAGCTGATAACTGGTGATGAAAAGTTCAATTCAATTCAATTCACAAATAAACTATATTAAAAAATGCGAAGCAACTTTTTCCCAGAAAGTGATCGATGTCATGTCAGTTTATTTTTACTTTTTACTAAAGTCAGGCCATTTTAAAAGGTAACATTTGACAATTTTTTATGATTTGGTTCAGATTTGTTATGATTTGGTTCAGATTATTTTTCGAGCTAAGGAAGCAAAAGGGTCTACTCTCCGGGCAGCTTTGTTACGATCTTCTTCTTTTCGTGTGGTTAGATTGACTAACCTGGTGTCAGAGTTTTAAAACCGCCCATGGGCCTCTGACTTGGCTTGACTTGATGTGAATGCCAATAAACAATAGGGCAATACACCCATTTTTGAAAAGTGTCTCAATTAAATTCTATAGTGCTAATGAACCACTAAAAAATTCACAAAATTTTTATTCAATCGTTAAGTGCCATAAAAATGCATTACAATTTTGCATTTTCAAATTTCACGCGTAATTTGACGAAAACGCTGGACGCAGTGGACGCCTTAATGCTCTGTGGTCATGACGTCAGTTCATTATGTATACTATAAACAAATTTATAGATTAAAGGTACGCTGATAGTTGACAGTTAACACTCCTAAGTTTACATCGCCGTACGACGTAATAACATCGCAACTACTATCTAATGGTGTTATGAAACAGATTAAAAAAGCTGAAACCTTTGAATTGAATTTTAAAATTTAGTTTGCTATTTTATGAACTACCTAATGCTAACGTTTTCCGACTGCTTTTTGCCTAACCTATCTCAATAATATATTTTTAGATTTTTTCTCATAAAGAGTAAAACACCCTATTGACCGCCTGTATCGCAAATGTCTCTTTTCATCGTGTTGGCTATCTTAACTCTATAAGACTAGGTTCCATCTCGATGCTTAAGTCAAGACCTTGTGGTAATTAGACTCGACCATACTGTGCCATCGCCTTTGAGTCTCGATTTGAAGGTACCTCAATTCTTAGTCGTGTTTGAACACTACGCGCAATAGGAAAAATATTAAAGATCATAACAAACCTGCTGAAGATCGTCATAATATGCGTCATCGCCGTAGGTTTCACCACGACGTTTGCTCTTGAATTCACTCATCGCGAGTTCCTTGGAGCTTTCGTGGTGCTTGGGCAGCATCGCCAGCAGCTTGATGAAGAAGGGCGCCACCAGAATAGACAGCACTGACGGCCGCGTGTGCTTGTCCATCTTCATCGTGTAAAGCATGAAGGCTTGCTCCACTGCTTGCTCGTTGTTGAACTCGTTAATTGTCTGCAGGTCGTTAAAACGAATTTCAAGGTTCTGTAAAATAAATTAAAAGATTAATTATGTGTTGAAGGTGTTCTAATTTGAGAAAAGAGTTCAAGGGAGTGCGTTAATGCTATTGTTATTGGCAGTATTTTTTTCAGTATTAGATATTTTATTGGTAATAATCAATTCTAAGTAAACGTCAATACTACTTGCCTTAACCACCGCTACCTTGTAATCATCATCTTCACTCTCTGCTCTGTTAGTCGTGAACTGTTCCACCGCCGCATTCACAGCTTTCTTATGTAAGTCACTGAGCGCTCGCGGGTGGAAGCAGCACATCTGCGGGCCCCACGCCGACGTTATGTAGTTATTGTAACTGAACTCCGCCGCCTGCATGGCGATCCCGTTACTGTTGATATTCGCTTTTTCAAAATCCGCAAAGCTACTGCTGATTTCCTGGGAAAAAGAATCGTGCTTAGAATTACGGAAAGAGTAATAGGTATCAAAGTAAAAACTCAACCAAGACATAGCGCTGCGAGCAATACAGTGAAGCATCACACGCACACATTGACAACCATTTACAATCAAACCACACCTCACTAAATGCAGACACATGTTTACGAAACAGGCCTCACTTCACTGTTGACAGCGCTATATATGTCTTGGTTGTTTATTTGGTCTGAGAGTAAAAAATAAAAAAAAAGCAAAAAGAGCAAATAATTGAACAACTTGTGTTAATGCGGAACATACTTGTAGCAGTTTTCGGAGATAGGGGTCGTCATCTTTTTCCGACGAGCGGTTCCTCTGATTGTCCAGGAATGCCTTGGCGTCGTCGACTGCCCGATGGTTTTGCGCTTCCAGCTTATCTGAACTGACGCCCGCGTGATCCGTTGCAAGCTTCATTCGCATCACGTAAAAGTTGCGTGCCTCCATCACGGCGCTCTTGTTGTTCTGCTCGTTAATGGCGCACAAGTGATCGTACTGCTGCTCTAAACTCTGCAATAGTCATACTTTATGGTTCAACTGTGTATTTACTGCTGCAGCTTTTTGAATCGCTATAACTTGAGAGATGAAGATGTCCAATTGTGAGTATATGTGTAAGTAGACCGACTTGGTATTCCTACACATAAAAGCGTAGCGACGTCGCATAGCAAAATCGGTGACGTCACCCGAAGAGTTTCTTAAGGAAACCCCAAAGGTTTTTACGTTATGACAGCGCACCTTTTTTGTCACGCGTGTCGTCATAGATATTTATGGTTTCGACACTAACAAGAAGACCTCACCTGCACCAAAACCGTTCTTTGATCATCTTCCTCATCTTCAGGTACATCTCTCGCTGCGTCGAAGAGCGTGAGCGCTTCCTGGAGAGACTCAGCGTGAAGTTCCATAAGGTCATCAGGGTGTAGGCAAAGACGTGCGTGATCTCCACACACGTCGCTCACGGTGGCGTCGTATTTTTTCTTAGCGTCAGACATCGTTTCTCGAACCATCGCGTTGTTGTTCAACACGTATAGTGACAGACTCGCGTCCAACTCCTGCCAATGTTAAACATACCTAACTATGAACATCACTTCAGTAATTGTTGGAGATACTTGTTCAAAATCTTACTTTGTAAGTACACTCGTAATTATGCATATTATTATGCGTTCTCAAAAGTCAAGACGGTTATCGCCGAAGTCATACCTTGAGAAGTTCTTTGAGCTGGGCGTCAGCGTGTTGCTGCGAGCCCAGCTTCTTCTTCTGCGCGAAGCAGAGCTCGGCGCCAGCGCGCGCGGCGGCGTGCGCGGCCCCCAGCGCGCCGCCGGTCACGCTCCGCGCGCCGCGCACGCGCTCCCCCATGCGCGCGTCGTACAGCGAGCGCGCCGCGCGCCGCGCCGCCAGCAAGCAGGCGTCCGCGGTCGCCTGTCGAGCGAGTGCCATGATATATGATATTTTATTTTTATTTTATTTTATTTTATTATTTTAAGAAAACTTACAGCTAGGTTATGCATATATGAACAATAGTGAAAGAAGGCCAATTACAAGTTTTCACTGACAAAAATTAGGATAGAACAAGAGACAGTAGACAGGTAAAAGAAAGTAAGAAGTAAAAGAACTCTGAGCGAATAATAAAAAAATTAACTTGAGAAGTGTCAGTGATCCTCGAAGAAGCGGTTACACATAGTTTTTTTTAATTTACTGACACTGGTGGTGAATAAGTCCAGATCATCAACATTCTGACACATCGAGTTGTATGATCTGCTAGCTCTAATAGTATAAGAGTTTTGTCTGTATATACACCGTACAGAGGGAACATACAGAGGATCATGATTCCTAAAGGTAAATGATGGAACACGTAGCCCAATTCTGCCAAGCAGTTCAGAACAATCGGTTGAACCATTAGCCAAACTGAACAGAAAAGCCATGTCAGCAATTTTTCTCCGCTCGATTAGTGGAAGAATGTGAAACTTCCTGCAACGACTATGATAGTCAGGTAAATAGATTTTAGATCTATACTGAATGTACCTCAAAAACTTCCTTTGAATACTTTCGATGCGATTAACGTAAGTAACATAAACAGGATTCCATACTGGTGAACAATATTCGAGATGACTGCGCACAAAGGCACAATAAAGAATTTTGAATGTTTTTATATTATTAAAATCGGCTGATATTCTCATGATGAAACCTAGTGCCTTGGAAGCTTTTTTAATCATTTTATCAATGTGTGTGTCAAAAAGAAGTTTCGAGTCAAAAGTGACGCCTAAATCTCTAATCGTATTAACTCTGGATATTGAAGTGTTAGTTAGCTTGTAATCATAAAGAATAGGTTTAGGTTTGCGAGTGAACGTACATAAGTAACATTTCGAGACATTTAAATCCAAGCGGTTGGCGACACAATACTCTTGGAATCTATCCAGATCAAGTTGAAGAAGTTCAGCATCTTCCTCAGTTACAATTTCACTTAGAACCTTCATATCATCCGCAAACAAAAGAACTTTTGAGTTCGAGAAACATGAAGAGACGTCATTGATGAAAATGTTGAACATTAAGGGTCCCAGTAGCGATCCTTGAGGAATCCCCGAGGGGATAAACATAGTTCTGGATGTATATCCATTCAAAACAACAGTTTGACATCTGTTGGCTACATATGACGAGAACCACCTGAAAAGATTTCCACTGATACCTATAGCTAATAGCTTACGCAAGAGTATAGCATGATCCAGGCGATCAAAACACTTGCTGTAGTCTGTGTAGATTACATCTACTTGTGTGCGACGAGACATACATTCAGTCAAGTAATCACTGCAAAGAATGAGATTGGTGGTTGTGGACCGACCTCGCAGGAAACCATGTTGACGGTCACTAATACTTAACTTAAGAGTAGCATACAGCTGCTTATATACTATTTTTTCGAGCATTTTAGCAAAAAGGCATAGTTTGGAGATAGGTCTATAGTTTTCCACGATGTCCCTAGGCCCTTTTTTGTGAATCGGAGAGATCAACGCTGACTTCCAAATTGCAGGTACCTCACCCACAGCTAGGGATCGCTTGAACAAAAGTGAAAGAGGGGTAGTCAGACTTTTAGCACAGTTAAATATAAAAATAGGCGGGATATTATCTGGTCCTGCAGATTTTGTCAAGTCGACTCCTTTTAGTAGTTTAAATACTTCCAATTCACTAACTTCGACCGAATGTATGTCTGAAGTAATACCGCCCAAATGCATGTTAGAACCCTGCGCACGCTCATTAGATAGGCTGTTGTCACCGTAGGTGCTACTATCAGTATTTAGAAAGTTCGAGTAAAAATAGTCGCCAAACATGTTGCAAATAACCTCTCCGTTACTGGAAGTGCAGTTTCTATATTTGAGTAAGGAAGGATACGAATTAGTTTGATTTTTAGACTTGACGTATGACCAAAACGCTTTGGGGGTCTTAAATATACCCTCTTCAATTTTTTTAATATAGCAGCTAAACATTTCGCTTTCAACTAACTTAGCACGTTGTCGAAGTAAAACGAAAGACTCGTGATCATACTGGTTTCCGTATTTCTTGAATTTAGAGTGGTGCTTCGCTTTTTCTCTAAGAATTTTTATCAGAGGCACCTTGTACCAGAGAGGATACTTACTGGATGGGACGACCGTCTTAACTGGCACAAAAGAATCACGCAAATCATTGAGCGTGTCGTAGAAAAATGATACAGCATCCTCGAATGCTCTCATGCTCATTTCACTGTACCAGTCAATCTGGCTAAGCCGGTGATTAATGGCCGTATAATCGGCCGACCTGTACATAAATTTAACCCGAGGAAGTGCAGGAAGAGTGTGAAGTTCCACGAAGTCAGCAGACACACAGAGAGCCTTATAACTCGTCGTATATGACTACTTCTGCGCGAAGCAGAGCTCGGCGCCAGCGCGCGCGGCGGCGTGCGCGGCCCCCAGCGCGCCGCCGGTCACGCTCCGCGCGCCGCGCACGCGCTCCCCCATGCGCGCGTCGTACAGCGAGCGCGCCGCGCGCCGCGCCGCCAGCAAGCAGGCGTCCGCGGTCGCCTGTCGAGCGAGTGCCATGATATATGATATGACTACTTCTGCGCGAAGCAGAGCTCGGCGCCAGCGCGCGCGGCGGCGTGCGCGGCCCCCAGCGCGCCGCCGGTCACGCTCCGCGCGCCGCGCACGCGCTCCCCCATGCGCGCGTCGTACAGCGAGCGCGCCGCGCGCCGCGCCGCCAGCAAGCAGGCGTCCGCGGTCGCCTGTCGAGCGAGTGCCATGATATATGATATGACTACTTCTGCGCGAAGCAGAGCTCGGCGCCAGCGCGCGCGGCGGCGTGCGCGGCCCCCAGCGCGCCGCCGGTCACGCTCCGCGCGCCGCGCACGCGCTCCCCCATGCGCGCGTCGTACAGCGAGCGCGCCGCGCGCCGCGCCGCCAGCAAGCAGGCGTCCGCGGTCGCCTGTCGAGCGAGTGCCATGATATATGATATGACTACTTCTGCGCGAAGCAGAGCTCGGCGCCAGCGCGCGCGGCGGCGTGCGCGGCCCCCAGCGCGCCGCCGGTCACGCTCCGCGCGCCGCGCACGCGCTCCCCCATGCGCGCGTCGTACAGCGAGCGCGCCGCGCGCCGCGCCGCCAGCAAGCAGGCGTCCGCGGTCGCCTGTCGGACGAGTGCTATGATATATAATATCACTCGACTACTATTGCATGCTCATACATGTCGAATCGTGCCTTAGAATACTAACGTACAGCTGACCTTTTTGCAGTACATCAATAGCTGGGTCCACACCAGTCGATCCAAAGGATCATGGAGCATCGATCGTGGATTGGAGATTCTTTCGCACGATCCGTTAGGAAACCCGCGATCATGCCGCGTGCTCCAGTGCCGTCCACGTTTTAGCTAGATTAAGTTAAGTTGAACACACGCTCGATATGGACTGCCAGATCACCCGATGCACACAGGACCGTCCACACGGACCGTGCCAAACAACTGAGGCGCCTTAGAGGTTTGAGCATTGACATAGCTCATTTACACTCACGCCTCGCGGATCGTGTCGCGGCTCGTCTTGTGTCACGACTAGAGCTCGTTTGCTCGTCAAGCTAATCAATTTATGTTCATACTCTCACGGCGCGTTCAGTTGTTTTGGAACTAGCAACTATGGAGGACGACGAGCCCCTTTGACTCGTGCCCAAAAAACCGCTTCCGATGCGAGCGCTGCAGCGAATGGCGAGACTGCGAGGCGAGCCACGAGCGCACCGGTTACATGCGCGGCTCGTCTCGCCGCACACGCGAGAGTGTAAATGAGGTATGATACCTACCTACCTCATTTACACTACACTAAAAACCGACAGCGCCCTCCACCGCGTGTGCTCAGATCGCGGCGGCACGTCCACACCAACCGCGCAATTGGATCGCGCTCCGGCGACGCCCGATCGGAGCGCACTGGATCGCCCGGTGTAGCTGCTCGCTACTTTACCATATGACACTACACAAACATGGTAATAAATTATTAGCATGTTTGTGATCTAGTGTCATGCCATTATTAGTAATAATGCTCAAGAGAAATATGGACTTTTCGCAGTACATTCAAACTCGGTGTATGGAACGTTAGGAAGTGCTCTTATTATCAAACGAAGTAGAAATAGATGCGTATGTAGTAAAGTGACTCCTTCTTTCTGTAAAAAAGTTATAATATCTGATCGATCACAATATTCTTCTAAGATAAATAATCGCATGGTTTGGGTATTCATGAGTCATACTTATAACAATGTTGGTGCGAGTCTTACTTGAAGAATTGAATACAAATAGTAGCACTACTTACTTATGACATAATACGTAAAGCTCAATCAAATATTACACCGCCGTCAGGAGAAGTTACCATAGAGCTTGCACACACTCCCGTTGTTTTTAGTCTTTGTCAATGATTTGGCAAATAAATTGAATCTAATTTTGCATTTAACATGTAAGTGATGTAGGTACACCGATACCCAAAAGTTCACCAAAAGGGGGAACTGTGCTGAGTACCTAGTAAAATTGCAAACTGTATTCTTTATTGGGACCTCTACAAAGACGTCCTTTCAAAGTAGGTACCTACCTTAAAAATGGTGACCGCCTCAGGCACTTCATCGCTGTTGAAGATATCAACGTACTTTTGGAAGTACCCCAGCAAATCCTGAGTCCGGACTCGCTCACCGTTGATTAGCTTCGGAGTGAGGTGCTCCGGATCGAACAGTGAGGGTACCAGGTCCAGAAGTGCTAATCTGAACTTTTCTGTCAGGTCTGCAATTGAATAATAGGAAGGTACTTGTTTTAATAACACATATTTATTATACCTACTGATTGGCGATAGCTTTAGGTTGTTGGCTTATGTTACATCCACTGAAAATGTTTCAGCTAACTACGTAATACTGACCACGAAGACATCCGGCAAAGCTTTGATCTTCAACGGCGAGGCCCGGGTGAGGCATCAGGAAGCACTTGATCTGGTCGAAACACGAGCGGACGTGTTCACGGACCTCACGCAACTCTGACTTCTGGTTCGGATTAGACTGGTAAAAAATGATATTAGTTATCATACGGGATTATAAGGACGGAGATCTCGCAGTGTCCTGAGTAAAGAGGTCAGATAGTGATTAGTAATTCTATTTATTGACCGAGCGAGCGAAGCGTCTCTGCTTCAAGTCTGGCAAAATTTGCTTTCGTGTTGTGGCAGTTTGTTGACACTACAGGTCGTATTTTACACCTGCTTTCTAATTACGCAACATATTTTCGTAAACGATAACGACAAATCTGTTTCATTTTGACAGTTCAACAACATTCATTGCGTTATTTACGTTGCTCTGCAGATTTTTTTTTTCGAACTTACGGAGCAAGGGATTAGCAATCTGTTTAAAAACGATTCAGATTCGGATTGATTTTGCATTACGTAATTAGGGTACAGATCTAGATGATACTTTGTATAAGTACAGGTTTTACGACTTAATAGTTATTTTTTGTCGTCAGGAATTTTTTATTGGGGGGCTACAAAAAGGGGCAAAACGGAGGCTATTGGATATTTCCGCCTTATGAGATCCGATTTCGATTGTTCTTTTTTTATTTGAAAGGTAATAACTTTAAATAGGGTGTTTTACTCTATATGAGAAAAAGTCTAAAAATATATTATTGAGATAGCTTAGGCAAAAAGCAGTCGGAAAATGTTAGTTTTAGTTCATACAATAGGAAACTTTTTTTAAAAATTCCATTCAAATGTTTCAGCTTTTTTAATCTGTTTCATAACACCATTAGATAGTAGTCGCCATGATATTACGTCATATGGCTATGTAAACTTAGAAAGTGCATGTTAACTGTCAACAATCAGTGTACCTTTAATCTTTATAGGCTTTTTATTTATTTTCGTAACCAACGTAATTTTTATTGATATAATACCATGGAGGACGGTTTTGTAAAAGGAGACAACACAAATTTATAACTTTAAAAATATCACTTAGTATTTGTTTACACAGCCTACTGACGTCATGACCACATTACGCGCGAAATGGAGCAATATGGAGTCCACTGCGTCCAGCGTTTTCGTCAAATTACGCGCGAAATTAGAAAATGCAAAATTTTAATGCATTTATAAGGCACGATTGAATCAAAAATTTGTGAATTTTTTAGTGGTTCATTAACACTATAGAATCTAATTGAGACACTTTTCAAAAATGGATGTTGGTCTCATAAAAAATCGTGAAGGTCTGATAAGGGTCTTCGGCGTGATGAGCAGAATAGCTCCTCAAAATGCTCACTTTTAGATTTCTACCAGTGGAATCGGGCCTTTAACTACAAGGTAGGGTTTGATGGAACACCTGGGACCACCTTCTCATCACAAAACTAGAGAATTCCGAAAATCATTTTCAGAAGTCTCGTAAAACGTTTTACAATAAGGTCACTAGACGGCACTACTGTACACCGCTAGATCGCGCTGTCGTTGTTGCTCGCCAAGTGGTTAGGTCCTGTCCATAGATATCCCGTGGTCCTGTCGAACATTTTGTGTGACTGAGTTTTGTTAGGTGTAAAATAGCTTCAAAGGTAAAGTCTCGTGTTTAACAGATAGTAGTTGGTTAATTGTGGGTTATTTTATTTCTGTTTTATTATCGTCTTGATGCTTGGATAGTTACCTATATTAATGATTTTAAACTGACAAGGTTATTTTCACCACTAAAGTTTTTAAACATAACATGGCAAATATCCCGTTTTAAATAACTTTAGTGGTAATTGTTGCAAAAAAGTTTGTTCTCGCGAGGTCTACTGCTCGCAAAACAACTACGAGTAGTAATTTAATACACTAATTAGCACCGTCCCTGCATAGTAGATATACGACCCAGTCTGTCTAACGGAGAGGAAGACTGATTATAATAATTTTTAATATTACCTGGAGCCTCTTTTGGAGCAGCGCGGCGCCGCCCACGTAGCCGTGTGCATGCTCGTAAGCACTCGCCCAGTCGCGCACCAGGAACAGGAGTGTCTGGAAAGCCTTGCCCTCTGCGTCACACGCCAGCTTGCCGTACTCCGTAAACAGCTGCCACACACCAACAACAGACAATGTTCACTAAAGCCAAACGAACATTACAGCCGCAACGGACCACAGCGAAACACATTTTCATATTCAGGTTGCTCCATCATCGGCAGAAACATAACAAAAAAATATATAAAAAATAATAACTCGAAAACTACAATAAATCGCGGAACATTTAAGGGGTATTTTCGAATACCCCTGGACATAAGGACTCTTTTTTTTATGACGTCTCTTTTTGGTCCACCCTGTCTTTATACAAATATTGCTTATTTAATAGTATAAGATAGGATTTAACCATTTACAGGCACTTTTGAATTGTCATCCTCATTATCCATCGTCATCATAATTAAGTCCTTATCTGTCACCTTTTTCACAAGAATCGTTCCGTCTTATTTTGCCGGACTATGAACTCTATTTCTTGACATAATTTAATATAATATCAAGATCTAACCTGTAAATGTTGTAAATCATCTTCCCTAATGTTGCTGGATAGATTGTAGATCTGCACGGACGAGATGAGAGTAGACAGTGCGAAGATGGTGGAGTTCTGTCCGATGGTGCTCTCCGAGTCGAAAGTGCCCTGTGTGTCCATCAGCAGCACGGCCACCTGCAACCACATAAATAAGTACCTGCGACTGAGGACTGAAAGAAATGATCTTCAAGCTCATGCAGAATAAATTGTACCTTAGAAGTGAGAATTCAAGCGTGCGCGAACGAATGAGCGCTACATGTCGTTCCGTAGATCCGCCACTGAGTGTGGTTTATAGCACGGATGTTACGGAGCTTCGGTTCCGATTCCGAAAGGTCGGAACTTCCGATTAATTTTACACCTCCGACTACGACTTCGGTTCCGATAATTTACACTTGTACAAACAAGTCTTGTCGAATAACTCGTTGCCAGGGTAATGCTTGTTTATTTTATACACGCTCGCGCTCGTCTAGTAAGTCTAAGTTTATTGTTTTGTTTGTGGATGTTATCGCTAATATTTGACTGATTAAAGATACTGATTAAAGAGACTGAATTATATTTCTATTGTTTTATTAAGCCTTCCCATATCACATCTTTCTTCTAATTCCGCCACCGACTCCGGTTCCGTTTCCGGTAAAACGACGTCCATTACATCCCTGGTTTATAGACTGTACGGTAAAGGTGGGCCAACGGATAACTTGATAACGATGAATTAGGTTCCAAGATGTATGTTTTGATTTAATGAGACTATTTTATTTGCTTTAATTAAATTTTTATTTTATTCTATTTATTACGAGTATAGTGCTTGCATTAAATGTTTACTATTAAACTTAATTTTAAGTAAGATAATTTTATCACCTTTTGCTGCACACACCATACCTTCACAGACTACCAGTCCTTAAAAACTGAACAGTTAAGCAAGTAGCCGCTCCTAAAATACAGGTACTCTAACCTAACTCTGGAGCCAAGCCAGGGTCTCAAATCATTCTGAAACGTGTCTAAGACAATAAATTATTTATTTATTATACAGGGTGTTTGGCGCATGGACCGACACAATTTTTTCAGGGATTTGGGAGGTCATTAGCTAGGTTCTACCCATACACCCTTTGTCCCAAATGTCACGGTTGGTTACATATGATTATTTTTTTAAAATGAAAAAAATTCCCAAAATATGTCCTTTAATTTGAAATAACTTTTTTGTTTGTGGGTGTAGTGGCACAAAACAAATTTTGTTGCATTCTCCAAAGTCCTTTAAATCTAAAAACATCTTTGTTTTATACAACTGGTTTCAAGAAAATTCCTTACAAGCTTCCAAAGTTAATTTTTGTATTTAATGAATGAAATTTTACAACTTCTAAATTAATTATACAAAAAACTAAAAGCTATTTTGAACTTAGCTAGAACCTAGCTAATGACCTCCCAAATCCCTGAAAAAATTGTGTCGGTCCATGCGCCAAACACCCTGTATATTTATACACCTTCTCGCCGTTGCCCATGGTCGTGATGATGGGTTCCGGCCACAGGTGGATGCCAGTGGTGTCCCGCTCGCTGCCGCCTCTCCAGTGGAACCCTTTCAATTGCTCGTCTTCTTTGCCCAGCCATTCGCCACTCAGCTGACTGGAACGCTAACAAATGATAATACATAGGCAGTTTAGATTACTTGAAATATTTTCATAAATAATTACAAAATGATGTCTGTCAAATGATAATACTTGATCGGTGCTGCTCACTTCACAATTCACATGACAAATTTACCTTCGTTACGGGTTAGGTTACATCTGAATAAATACCAATTTAGACCAGTGCGCAACGTGGCGGTTACTGGCTTCTCTCGAGACTCTTGACCTCAAATTAGGGGTCAACTTGCCATCATGGCAGAGAGAAGTTAAGGACCATTCGTTCCACATACTCAATGAAGACAGCTTAGCGGTCCTGCAAACGCCTAACAGTCACACAGTTGATACGAGTACCATCAGAGTCTCAACCAGGTGGTTAGCCTCAATAGACAGACAGACAGATCGTTTATTTGGATCGTTATCAATAACATAATCATTCAATGGATCAAAGGACACAGCGGTTCGCTAGGCAACGATGCAGCTGACGAACTTGCCAGAAGGGGGTCGAGAGTGGCACCAGTGAGACCAGAACCCATCGCACCTCTCTCCCCATCGGGTACCTAAGCACTCTGGTAAGGACACGCACCGGGGACCAACATTACAAACTATGGGTGGATCAAGGTGAGTGCAGGCAGGTTAAGGAAGCACATCCCTACAATGGATAGCCGCCTCACGAAACAGGTTCCCCGTCGAATTAAACAACAGTAGCGTACAGTTAGATACAGCAGCTAAAACCGGTCACGGGTCTTTTAATAAACACCTCTTTGTCATAGTTACAGACAGACAGTGCACTGCACAGGGCCTGCATGGAGGATGACGAGACAGCAGCTCATGTGCTTCTCACCCGGTGGGCGCCACTTACAGGGCAAAGTACTTCGGTAACCCAGGTACCCTTCGGGAGATTGTCAGTAACAGCAATGCGTTGCTTGCCTTCCTTGAGGAGCTGGGGTGGATCGAATAATCGATTTTCCCTGCAGCCGTACGCAAAATACGCGCATTGACGTGGAATGCGGACACCAGCCCGTATTACCTATTACGTATTAAGGGCTGGAGTTAACCAGAGATTGATTATATATCCTCTTCGAAGGTAGTGTGTTCTGTTACCAGGCGCGACGTTTCCAGATGATAAATGAAGTGATCACAATACTCACAGGCGCGTTGAGGTATCTGAGGAAGAAGTCGAGGATGAAGGACTTGCCGCCGCGGTAGGCTCCGGCCACGCTGAGGACAACCGCGGGCAGGTCGCGCACGTCGGGCCGCAGCAGCAGGTGCCGCAGCGCCGCCTCGTCCAGCTCGAAGCGCCGGGCGCCCGCGCCCAGCCGCACCACCTGCACGCCCGCGCCCGGCTGGCTACGCTCGGTGCCAGACTCCCCGCCACCGCTCATCGTGCCTGACACTGCACATACATAAAGGTAAGACTTATACGGTCGACGTAAAACCATTAGTAAGTCATTGCAATGTAACTCTTACCTCGGTAAGGTGTACACCCACGTCAACCATTCTAATTTAACCTTTATAACAATGAGATAAGAGTTACCTTGCAATGACTTACTAATGGTTTTACGTCATTCAAAGATCGTGAATGCGCTGCTTTACACCACAACACTCTTCAAAGACAAAGTCAAAGTCAAATATGTATTTAAATTGAAACGTCAGTGAAAACTTAAATACGTTACGATGATCGTTCCCTTATTCAATAAAGCCATCGAGGTGTTTTACAACACATTGGTTGTGCATCATTCCTTTCATTGTTGGTCGTGGATATCTTCCCAAAGAGTCAATATGTACGTAATACGTAGGTACTGAGTTGCTTATGGGCGTAGTGCCTAAGTATACTTTAGTGTGTTGACTCGATCTTAATCAACGCTTGCTATATCAAGAGAGAGAATAAATTAATATTATTTACATTATGCTTCATTCATCGAAATTTGATTTGGAAGGCATTACTAAACTTATTTCAAGAATGCTAGTGGCGAGATTATAATTATTATGTACTAAAGACATTTTAGACGTTGTGTGTATAAAATTGGGGGGGCGTCTGCATCACGACAGAATCCCCAATTTTACCCTACTACCGCTCCCACGCGGACCTCATCCAGGGATGTACCTAGAACCTAATAACACCATACCTATATTTGACCGATAAATGGTAATAATATCTGATGGAAATGTAAAGAAATTGATCAGAAAAAGTTTTTTTTTAAATTGTTTTTCTTTTTTTTTTGAGTGCTTTTATTAAATCATTGCGAATTTAACATTAAAAATCTTTGTTTACAATTTCATCAGATACTCTTGGACCAGACTATAGGGCAATTGCACAATAGTGATGCAAGTTTACAGTCTATCCTATTATTATATTGCGCAACAATTACGCACGACGTGGGATGTTGATGATTATTATTATAAGATTGAAGAAGCAAGCAATTTCCTCAAGAAGACCTAAAGTGATTAAGGACTCAAAATCTCTTCCAACTGTTAAAAGGTTAAAATGTTAAGTTGTATCATTTTGATAGAGGATGATTTTCTTCAAACAGGGCAGTTAGGTTTGCGGGATAATTGACTAACAGACATTAAATGACAATTGATCGCAATGGATTTCAGAATCAGATTGCAGAAGGTCTGCAACCTGAGTATTCACAGAATGAGTGTTTTCAGTGACGAATGCTAAGTGATGGGACGGCAGAAATAGAGCTTCAATACATTCAGTAATAAAATTGCTCCACGTCTATTTGGTGAGGCTTACGAATTCAAAATTGGTGCTAAATTAAGGCTCGTGCAGACCAGCGCGACGCGACTTGAACAATACAATTTCTAAGAAAACTTCACGGTATAACAATATACAATGTGGAGCAGGACGATTGACATTCCTCAAAACCACATAAAGAGTGTCATGTTCTTTACCCGTATACAAAAAATCAATCAAACCCAATTAATACTTTAGCCACAGGAAATTATTTTTCATTTTTTTATTTTTCAACATGTTGTAGATCTGAGTCCGTAATAATAGGTAAACATTGTAAGGTCAAGAACCTGTGCAAAACGTACGATTCTATCCTCTACGTCTCAATATGCTTGAGAGACAGAGAAAGGTGTCATACGATCCCACTCTGACGCGCCCCGCCCAGTCCCACAAAATAATACTACAATTAGAAAGAAAAAGAAATATTACTTACGCAAATTATGCATTAGTGGTGCATAGACAATTGCGAGTGTGTGTGTGAGCGGAATTTTTTCGGCAGTCTCGGGACTCGGTCACAGTCAGTGCATAGCGGCGCCCTTTGAGGAGCGCACACGGCTACTTTTTTTATCACGAGACGAGCCGCGCGCGCATTGTTGTGATTTTGTGAAAAAATTTAGTTGTTATTTGTGATTAAAGACGATTTAGTGTGACTTATTGTTCAGTGTTAGTTTAATATTAGTTAGTTAATTAGGTATCGATGTCGCTTGTGCATAATGAACAACGGTGGAAACCTTGAAAATTTATAAATTTGACTATTGATGTAAATTCTGATTGTGATGTGATATTATGTGATTAATTATTCAATCAGTGATCTTTTAATTAACAACGCGCAACTTAGTGAGTTAATGCCGCTAATTTGTTGTTCTCCGACTAAACTACCTACCCACGTCCACCTACGCCCCGCACCGCAGCGCAAGCACCGCCCCCCGCTGCGACCCGCATCGGCACAGTAGTAATATTACATACAGTATTCCAACTTCATAGAAACGGACGAAGCGCGAGCTATGCCTACGCGCCTCGATCATGGCATCCGTTCGACATGCAGACAGTCGCGACTGTGCCGCAGTGACGAACGGACGGTGTGTTGTTTTTTTAACATTAATCGCGCGATTTTTTCACGAAAAACTAAGTTCAAGTACATAATTAATATGACAATTAGGATGTATTGTACTGTTTTTGGTTGCATGAATTCGTCAATAACGCATCCAGAGATATCTTTTTTTAGATTACCTGGAAACTCTGAAAGGTAAGACTATAAAATAATGTTACTTACTAGTAGGTAGGTACATAATGTGTGTCTTTTTAATGGATAAGTATTTCTTTTTATCTTCCGAAAAAAAGGATGTCTGGATTAATAAATAAAGTGAATAGAGTAAAGGACAAGTGATTGACACGAGTGAAATATGTAGGTACTTATAGGCGGTTCATGAATCATGATACGGTAGGTACGCTTGTGTTAAAACCTCGGGGCATGTGTGTTTTGTTTTGTTAGTTTGTATAATTCAAAGTAAAGACGTGGTATTTTATTATTAATAATAGTTTTTTATTGTACTGCATGTATGAAGAATACTAGAAAAAATAAATTTGACCGTCTGTCTGTCACTAGATAGTTGAAATTTTCTCAGATTAAGTGTTTTTTGTTTTCTCGGGCAGTTTCTGAGAATAGGCTTCGTACGCAGTGCGCCAACAATACGTATGGCGAGTCAGGCGAGCGAACTACCGGTTATATTAAACCGAGACTTATTAATAGTCTACCCTCAGAAATAAACAAATGTATTATTATACATAAAAAATATCGCAGGCAGCCCTATCGCATGTTTACGTACCGCGCGGCTGTAGGCATTTATTTCCAAGATACGGCCTAGTTACAATACTGTTTGATAATATTACCGTGGCATCGGGCCGCGCAACAGGTTAATGACTTTTCGTAGATAAAGCGTGTTTACTTTTTATGCAGTTGATTCTGCTATTTATTTTGTTTGAAAATTGCAATTTTTCAATTTTCCATTAAACAGCCCATTCCTTCTAAATCCTGCCTGCACATTCCAAATTTTCTCATGTCACTCATCACATTATTTATTACTACTAATCTTCGTATTTCAAAATGTTTCTATGGACTAGTACTGTGCTCGTTTTAATTTAATGTCGTAAGTCCAGAGCCACATTGTATAAGCGCCCTTTATGCCTGGAGGCTTTTTCTTTTTTTTTAGATATTGTTTACTTTTAGTTATTTTTATTTCTGCTTGAGTATAGTTCTCGATGCTTTTGGTTGGTATATTGGCGTGTGCTAGCTGTCATATGGCTATTAATTATAGCTATTTAATTTAAATTATTTTTTGCATATTGTAAATTATCTTGCATACGAAGAATCATTTTTTATTTTTTTTCTAACTGAACAGACAGCTGTGCTGCTGGGGAGTTTGTTGCGCCACTTCTTCTTCCCAGCAAAAGCACTAGGAAGTGGTGAAGGGTGGGCGTTTTGGGGGACTGTCTTATGTAATTTTGACGTTCAAAAAGTGCTGATTCTCAGCCTAGTTTGAATAAATGACTTTGGAATTTTGAATTTTTGACAGGCATAATTTTAACACAAGAAATAGGAACAAATTAGATCAACCACGTTTCAGATTGTCTATAGTACACACTTCTTTTATGGGGTACTGTGTAAAATGTTATAATAAAATACCACTCGATATTCTTCAACTAAATGAGAAGAAATTTAAAACTTGCATTAAACGCACACTATGTAGACAAGCATACTATAAGTTGGATGATTATATCGTAGATAAAAATGCTTGGCTAAATGCTGGTCCTGCTCCACAGCCACTTGGGCTCACTAGTTAAAAAAAAAAATGGTAGAGTTGCTTCCCCTTTTTATTTTTTTTTATTTTTTCTGACTGCGAACTTATTGTTTATTTTTTTATTTAGCCATATTTTAATTATTGAATAGATACTCCAATAGATAATATTGATTTTCTTTCTTTTGGTGGTAAAATTCTTTAAAGGTTACAAATACATTGCAAACTATAGTTTTGTATAACTTAGACGCATTTTTATTTTCAATTTTTGTAAATGTGAGTACCATGGAGTCGTTTACTGTGTTGTATTTTGACTTGAAAGAGCAGGGTAGTTGAGAGAATGTCATGCTCACTTAAATGTCTCGCTGATGGTGGCGAGTGTGTTGGATCATTCGGTTCCCTACAAAATGGTTGAGCTGGATACTGCTGATCCACGCGTCATGTTCGTGAACGGGCGCCGCCCGTCAGTCAATATTACTATACTCTTTGCCGTCAGTTGAGACTGGTCATCTCTTATCTGCCAGGGCTTATTTTTAATCGTTTTTGTTTTTTTTTTTTTTTTTTACATTGTTCTCACATATAGAATCCACAAGAGTAATGTACCCAGGATTTTGTAATTTCTATTTTTAAAAGAGTGTCCTTGGAGTTTCTTGCCCGTTCTTCTCCATAGAGATCTACGTTTTGGAATGGGCAACTAGCTTCAACTTTCTGACTAACTGACTCTTTGACAATTCAAAAGTGCCTGTTAGGGGTTTAATTGAAATAAATGCTTTGAGTTTGAGTTTGAATAGCCGGTGTCGCGTTGCGCTGTCGCGTCGCGCTAGTCTGCACGAAGCTTTAATGAGTCGCGCGACCAGCACTAATGAATTATGTTCTATATAAATCATTTAAAAAAAATACTTAAAATACTGTTTATTTTTTGGAGACAATGTTTAATTTCCCAAAATACTGTTTATTTTCCAACTTTGACCATAACATACTTTATTTCTTGTACTTATAAAAAGTTGGCAACCCTATTAGCAATATCCTTTAAACCTCTCGGATTGTGATTGAAAGAGTGTTAAACAGTTAGGGCGTAGGTTTCCTCAATTGTTGTAACTACAGGAAAACGGTCTGAGAACAATATCTTTAACTTCACAGATTTTGAAAAAATGTGACCGAACCTACCGATCAACTACAAAGACGTCAATTTCAATGCATAATAAAACTTAAGAAGTTAACGTAAGAAAAATTTACTTGGATAAATTAAATGGTTTGAATCAATGATATTATATTAATATAATTTAATTAAAATATCATTGGTTTGAATAATAACTACGTACGTTTCATAGTTTACTGCTATTAGAAAATGATACTGACTGCTATGAGTAGCTCATATTCGTAATCTAACCTAAAAAAATCCATAAGCTGCTTTTATGCTTGCATAATATTAATAATATATCGACAATATGTAGAGCATAGCCGATTTACCAATTTTGCGCACGCCAGCACATCAACCTACTACAATCTGTCAAATTTCTTTAATAGATTTTCAACTTTATTACTAAAATATAAGGTTCAAAGTTGATTGGGAAATGTTGACAGTTTCGGGAAGGTTGACCTGCTGGCGTCTCTAGCACACAGTAGAAATGGCTTTCATTTTGACAGTTCAACAACATTCATTGCGTTATTTACGTTGTTGAGCAGACAAATTTTTCAAATATATGAAGCAATGGATTAGCAATATCCTTCAAAATAATTCATATTGTGGTTGAAAGTTTGTTACACAATCAGGGTGCAGATTTCAGTAAGGTATTGCAATTAAGTAAGCCTTGTATAATTGAGTCAAGTAAATCAAAATTCATTTTACGCTTTGCGGTTTTTCAAATATTATGACTCAATTGTTATTTAACTTACTTGTTTACAAAATAATATTAGATACACACAATTAAAACAATAATGAATTAATTAAACCTACGCTATTTTACGTAGGAGCCTATTCTTTGTTTATGAGTTATGACAAAGAGCAGAAGTGCCTACAATATAATAAATCCCTGTTGCATGATTGCATAAATTGGCAACACTGACAATCTTAAAAATTAAAAGATATCTCGAATGTTTATCTTATCGACAATATCGAGGACTTGAGATACCTATATATTATGTAAGTACCTACCTATTTGCTAGTATAATATTTGTTAAAAATACGATGATTATATCAATTGCATTGTTGCATGTTATATCTATCTACTTAGGTACTATAGCTTGATACCAATAGCTATAGGTATATCTTTTAAAGCAAACAAAACAAGTAAGCAATAAGCTGTGTATTACCAAACAAAAGATCCCGACCCGGACCCGTTAAGGCAAAGCAATATGATTACTTAAATTATTATTGGTTTTTTAGTATTATACTAACACATGGGTACTTACATAATATAGGTATCTCAAGTACGCGATATTGTCAATAACATCACGCCTTGTTTCTCTGAAGGGTTGGGCAGAGGTGTACATATAGTATACCCACATTTCGCCACAATCGAGCAATCTTTCCGATTCCGATTCGGACACCGGTGACCACTGTGACCAGACACACTGTATATGTATACATACCTACTTAAATAGTTTACATTGAATCACAATGGTATTTAATTTACGTACTTACGTTACGTAAATTAAAAAAAAATGTAAAACCTGATTCTTTTTTGTTCAGTTTTTCATTTTTTTGTGTCTCGTCACATCTTTAGAATAATCTCTTCAAGTCCTTTATTTTGATACCCAACATGGTCATGGAACATAATATTATTTCCCAAGACATTTCATAATGACGTCTAATATCTTAATTTCGCCATTTTATTCCAAACCTAGTTTAGTCGATAGACACCTCATGCATTATTAAAAAAAAAGTTAAAAATTAAAACACAACTACGACAAAAATGCCAACTCTAAAAAGGTTTTTTTCAAATTCAATTCAATTCAAAATATTTTTAAATTATTTAGAGGGGGGTTAGGGATCATTGACGGTACGAGAGGTTAACCCTACCCCTACCCACTTCTTTGGTTTGGCAAAATTTGACAGTTTTTTTTTATGAACCATTGTTAATGTAATTAGTGTTACTTATTGAAAGCAGTCAGAGAAACATTTTTTTTTTTTGCTTTTTGTGGTTTATGTATGTATACATTATATATAACCAATCTATTATCAGAAAGTACTTCATAAGACTGCATTTGATACGAAACACTGACAACACACACACACACACATAACACATTAATCTGTTTTTTTTCGATATCTCGTACTTACATCCGCTATCTACATTTATAAGCTGCCATGTCGCCATTTTATGTATGTCATAATTATAGCGCGGGGAACAACGTGATGCTTCCAACGATACTCGTTTGTCAAAACTTAATGAGTAGTTTAGAAGTTATGAGGGAACAGATGAACATACATACAAACATAGCCTGTTAAAATCATAACCCTTGTTTGGCTTTGTCGTGGGCAGGTAAAAATCCATCAAGTCGTTAGCATGCTTGGAAGGTGTGTAAAAATAATCCCACATACAAAAATAAGGATACGTACACACAACAAAGAAACATTCAACCACACATGGTTTTCGTTAAAAATCACAAACAATATAGAAAACACAAATACATTGTTTGGTTAAGCTGATATTGATTCAATTCCTTGGCGAATGGATTCCAATTTCAAATCGTGTCCCTAATTCCATTATTTAAATAATTATAAAATCTATTCTTTAAACATGTATCACAAAATTTCTGGTACTCACCGTAGATAAATATAGATCCACCGTAGATAATTAATAAAAGGGGAAATAATAAGTAAAGTCACTACCTTTAGTACTGTGAGAAAATACATTGAAACTACAAACACTGCAAGCTGAATCAAAGACTGCTCGTGAAGGATACGTGAACGGACAGGGAACCAATGACTGTTGAGCAATACAGCCGTTCCTAAAAAAATCGCAGCCTATTATTTATGTAAACATAGTGTGTATGATGAATGTAATCATATAAAATATATGCTTTTCAACCCTCATATTATTTTCAATATTACGTACTAGAACATAGAGTCTAAAATTTATTGTTTTAGCTTGCCTCTTATAACGTTTATCAGTGCGAATTCAGTGATCTAATAAATAGAATGAAATGATTTTGCAGTGAGTAATGTTACCAGAATATTGTTTTGTTACCATGACAGTAAGATTATATTTTTTTTAGGAATCTACATAATTATGTTGCAAAAACATATACGTTAATAAATAAAAATGTTATTTTAACTCTTCGGGATTAATTATTTTCATCTTCATTAATACTTTCGACTCCATCCACTTTTCATAGAACTCATACGCCATGCCGCCATAGGTACTTATTGGAAGTGAACCCTCCGGGAGAGTTGAGTCCGGGAGGTTGGGTGAGGCATTACGTTTGCGCTAAAATTAACCATCGCGGACGGTCTACGGCATTAGGTTTAATACCGTGTTAAAAACTGTAAAGCGAAATAAAATAGTATTTTCAGGGGGTCTGGTATACGTAGTTTCCAACCTTTGAAATTTTACGTAAATACTTGTACCCATGAAAAAAAAATGCTTAGATTTTAAAACCAACGCATACACACTAATAAATCTTGTTCAAATAAATATCAGATTTTATTTTCACGGTTTGTCAAACTCAAACTCAAAGCATTTATTTCAATTAAAACATTTACAGGCACTTTTGAATTGTCAAGGGGTCAGTCAGTCAGAAATATGAAGCTAGTTGCCAATTCCAAAGCGTAGGTTCATATGGAGAAGAACGGGCAAGAAACTCCACGGACACTCTTTAAAAAAAAAAAAAAAAATTCTTACAAAATGTTTACATCATTCATGTTGAAATTATACATGTGAGAACAATGTAGAAAGACGTGCACGTAAAAAACGTCCGTAATAAAAAGATAAAAACAATTCAAAAATTAAAAATAAGTCGTGGCAGATAAGAGATGACCAGTCCCTACTGATGGCGCCCGTTCACGAACATGACGCATGGATCAGCAGCACATCACATTTTTAATGCTGTTTTCACTAATAAAAACCTATATTTAAAATGAGCCCCCCACGAGGGCTCCCGGCATCCCATTTGCAACTAGGTGAAACCGTCAGAAGGGCTCCCGGCACTGAACATGTTAAGAATCCCCCAGGTACGAACTAATGAACGAGGGAGCATGTAGATGCATGCTCCCTCGTTCCGCCTTTGCTAAAGAGGACATAGCATTGAAGCACTAAAAGTACGGTAGTATAAACTCTACAGCATCTATTTAAATAACATAACATCACGCCTGTATTCCCTGAAGCGGTAGGCAGATGTGTTTATACACTCGCATTTCGCCAGTTATGGTTAAGTCCCATGTATCTTAAAGTGGCCAATAACTGAGAAAAACTGCAGACCGGACTGCTTCTGAAAATTTCGTACTGGGAAAACCCGATGACACTGCCGAAAATACTTTTCTTTTAAGGAACAGTCAGTCTCATGCATAATTACATCTAAAAACTAACCCGTGGAAGTACCTATTTGATAAACTAGCATTAATATTTAAATAAGAAAAGGTCAGGTCGCCGTGTCGCAGGTTCGATTCCCGCACGGAACAAATATTTGTATGACCTACAAGTAGTTGTTCTGGGTCTGGCTGTTTGTGTATGTGAGTTTAAATGTTTGTAAACGCACCCACGACATAGGAGAAATCCCTAGTGTGGGGCAAAGTTAAAAAAAAAAATGTTGCGCAAAGACAAACATTAATGCCCCATTACGTAATGGATCATTAACGTTACGCTAATGATTTCATCAAAGAACCTTTAATAAGATTATTGCTTTCTGCAACAAATTAAAACAAGATAACGGAAGATTAGTATTTAATGACAGCTTTAAAAGTTAAAGTTCGTTTCTGTAACTGGCTGAAAGTCAAATTATCATTCAAAATAAATACTTAGTTGAAATTAAATTGTGTGGATGGCAACACATGTTTTTATGCTGTCGGGCTGTCCCCTACAAGCTCCACGAATTAACGAGACACGAATATTTATAGAATGATAATACGTCCATTGAATAATGTGAACAAATTAGTCCTCAAAAAAACAATCGACTTAAGAAAAGATGAAAGAATATTTTGTATCTGTTTACGAGTAGTATGTGTATGAATATGTTTTTGTTTGTTTCTTTGGATGGTCCTGTGACCAATATTTTGTTCATTTTTTTTTTGTTTTGTTTGTACTTTACTTTTCTAGTTAATCTTTGGTGAATTTCTGATGAAGGCCTTCGGAGGTACAGACCGGAACCGATGACGTCCGATGGGCTGCCAGACGTTTTTCGTCGATTTGTTTACAATTTTGCACTGGGAATAAAGTGACTTATCCAATGTTATCGGAAAATACTTTACACTGAGATCCTTTTTGGTAGGTAACCTTGGAAATAACGCCGCCGCCGATAGATAAGATAACGTTCGGCACTTCGGTACCACAAATTAATTGTACGATAATGCTTGTTTGTCTTCGTTTACGAATATAATCCATCCAAATTGAAATGCTCACTAGTGTTCTACTTAGTCTGTGCCTCCATGCTCCATTTAGACAAATAACGACAGAACTATTGTTAGGGTTGCAAACTTTTTGAACAAGAAATAAAGTAGGTACAGACGCCAGCAGGTCAATCTACCCGAAACTGTCAAATTTTCCCAATCAACTCAACTCAACTCAACTCAAAGCATTTATTTCAATTAAACCCTTCACAGGCACTTTTGAATTGTCAAAGAGTCAGTTAGTCAGAAAGTTGAAGCTAGTTGCCCATTCCAAAACGTAGATCTCTATGGAGAAGAACGGGCAAGAAACTCCAAGGACACTCTTTTAAATATAGAAATTACAAAATCCTGGGTACATTACTCTTGTTGATTCTATATGTGAGAACAATGTAAAAAAAAAATATATGTAAATCAAAAACGATTAAAAATAAGCCCTGGCAGATAAGAGATGACCAGTCTCAACTGACGGCGCCCGTTCACGAACATGACGCGTGGATCAGCACCATCCAGCTCAACCATTTTGTAGGGAACCGAATGATCCAACACACTCGCCACCATCAGCGAGACATTTAAGTGAGCATGACATACTCTCAACTACCCTGCTCTTTGAAGTCAAAATCAACATAATAACATAGTAAAACGACTCCATGGTACTCACATTTACAAAAATTGAAAATAAAAATGCGTCTAAGTTATACAAAACTATAGTTTGCAAGAATTTTACTTCCAAAAGAAAGAAAATCAATATTATCTATTGGAGTATTCAATAATTAAAACTTAGTTTAATAAAAAAAAAACAAAATAAACAATAAGTTCGTAGTCAGAAAAAATAAAAAAGGGGAAGCAACTCTACCAATTTATTCATTTTTAACTAGTGAGCCCAAGTGGCTGTGGAGCAGGACCAGCATTTAGCCAAGCATTTTTATCTACGATATAATCATCCAACCTAAAGTATGCTTGTCTACATAGTGTGCGTTTAATGCAAGTTTTAAATTTCTTCTCATTTAGTTGAAGAATATCGAGTGGTATTTTATTATAACATTTTACACAGTACCCCTTATAAGAAGTGTGTACTTTAGACAATCTGAAACGTGGTTGATCTAATTTGTTCCTATCTCTTGTGTTAAAATTATGCCTGTCACTTATCTTACTATAGAGATGTAGATTTTTTCGAACATACATAATGTTTTCATATATATACTGACAAGGTACCGTCATGATATTAATTTTCTTAAATAGTTCCCTAAGAGATTCGCGTCTGCGGAGGTTGTAGATGGCTCTAACAGCCCTCTTTTGCAGAATAAATATAGAGTCAATATCTGCGGCCCGTCCCCACAGCAAAATACCGTAAGACATGATGCTATGAAAGTAACTAAAATAGACCAGTCTCGCGGTATCCACGTCTGTTAGTTGGCGGATTTTCCAAACAGCGTAAGTGGCTGAACTTAGCCGCCCTGCAAGTGATGTTAAGTGAGGACCCCACTGTAGTTTTGAGTCAAGCGTGATTCCCAGGAAAACCGTTTTTTCGACGAATTTTAGTGTCTCCTTATTCAGTACAACGTGACATTCATTACTTCTAACATTCGGTAACGCGAATCTTATGCATTTAGTTTTCTTCTCATTTAATACTAAATTATTTACAGTAAACCAATTATGGACCTTTAGCATAGCGTTATTTACGTCGTCAAGCTCCTGTGCATGTCTGTTTACCTTAAAAATAAGTGATGTGTCATCAGCAAATAACACCATTTGTGGTCGGTTTTTCAGTAAATGAGGTAAATCATTTATGTATACTAAAAAGAGGAATGGGCCCAATATCGAGCCCTGTGGTACACCCATTTTGACTTGAATCAACTTTGAACCTTATACTTTAGTGATAAAGTTGAAAATCTATTAAAGAAATTTGACAGATTGTAGTAGGTTGATGTGCTGGCGTCTGTACCTATATTATGGTCAAAGTGGAAAAATAAACAGTTACACAATAAAAGTTAAACAGTACTTAACTCGAAAAAATAAACAGAATATTACGTTTAAAAAAAAAATTAAGTACCTATTTTAATAGATACATAATTAATCAGTGCTAGGACACAACTCAACACTTTTGCACCAATTTGAATTCGTAAGCCTCACCAAATAGACGAGGAAAATTTTTTTTATTGAATGTATTGAAGCTCTATTTCTGCCGTCCCACCACTTCATTCATCACGTAAATGGTAAATAGATCACATTTCTTCGTATAGGTATATCGTAAAAAGCGGAGTTCATTATACGTTAATATCGAAATAACGAATGAGTGATACTGATGACCGTTATTTGTCTAATCTGAGTATAGTGTTGTATTACTCGCCTTTAGTTGCGTCTGTAGAATAAGCAATAGGTGTTACTATTTTACTAATGCGCGCCATATTTTATCTATACGTATGTAATAGTTATTAATACATATATTTCTAGTGACTCGTGACGCTTACCTTAGGCCCAGGATTTTTAGTTTTATGATATGAAATCTTCGGGCTATGCTATGTCGGTTACTTTGGTTCGCAGGCAAACCCCAAGCATTGCCCCCTTCTTAGCCCTTTGGTTGAATTGCAGCCTATAGTGAGAGACTACTTTTCAGTGCCATAAGTCATCACTGGTCAAAGACTTTTGTCTTGAAACACTGCGTTAAGTAAGACGAGAAGATTTTGCTTATCTTTCCGAACGCTGCGCTGCTCAGCCGAATCAGATTCTATCGATTTACCTCTTTCTGGAAGTTGGACCTACCTAAATGGACTCTAATTTTAATCGTCAACAACTTTGAGTGTAGTGTCTCCGCCTCACACCTCGCTGCAGAAGGATAAGTACGTTTTCATAGACACTTCAGCACTTCGATATACCGGTAGTCAATCTGGCACCGTTGAAGAGATGAAGTACAGGCCCAAGTTTCGACCGAATCTATGCTTTCTCGTAGTTAACAAACGCTAAACAGAAGCAGGTTGAAACAGCTTCTGGAGGGCCTTAAGAACCGGTTTTCCACCGGCCAGGAGTTCGCCCGTAATTCCCTCATCGCCCACGCCTTGTTGTTTTTAAGCTGCTTCAGAGCCAGTCTTCGGTATAGTTTTGGGTCAATTTCTAGCACTTGGGTCGTTCAAGATTCGCAACGGGGTTACTGGTTGACGTGAACAACTGTTCATAGAATCTCGTTCTCCCTCAAAAGTTTAGGTTTGGAGGATACGATTCTGTCATCATCGGTCTTCAGGTTCGTAAGCTGGCTCTGCCCAATAGACAGATCTCTTGCAATGACCTTGAAGGACTCCAAAGTCATTTTAAGAGATCTCGAATCATATCCTCTAGCGGTGAAGACCTTGTTTAAAAGACTTGGAGACGTCTATTAGCTGCCTGTACTTGCGCGTATCTTCTGAAGACCTGAGGATCATCTCGGGCCTCTCATCCCTGAGATTAAACATGTTTTTCAGCTACAATGTTAGGTTTGTTCTGTATTTATCCACCTCAACACTATTATTTGTTATTGGTAACACTGCAATATTGTTCCAGAACATTCCACGGTTCCTATCATCCTCCCAGCGCCGGCCCTGGGATAGAGCGAGAGGAGCGGTCACTCAAGGCTCCAGATGGCAAGGGGCGCTAAAAGTTAAATGAGAAAAACAATTTCCAGCTCAAAAATAGAATTTTGATTTGATATTTTATTTATTGACTGATTTAAATTAACACCAAATACTAATCCCAACTATCCGATATCTACACTCAAGAGCAATGAATCCGGGTCACTTAAAGAATCCTAAAAATCTCGGAAACTAAAAATGCTAGGTTAATGCAATAAATTGTATTTAATAGACAATGTAATACTCCTTAAATGAAGGTATTAAAACTTCTTAGTTATTGTAAAGTTATATCATAAAAAAATCAAATTTGAAAAAGGGCCACTTTCGAAGATGGAACTACGAAATTACAGCATTTGGTTTTGCTTTTGTTTGTAATCTGTCATTTATGTGGGTACATAAACCATGTTGATAGTGCTCTATATTCATTATTCAAGCTGAAATTATGTCGCTTACGCCTGAAGAATGCACCAGAATACTTACAATGCTGGAAACCGGCCGGAGTCAGCGCGATACAGCCAGGACTGTCGGTGTGTCGCTGTCAACAGTACAAAGAGTTCTCCGACGTTACGAAGAAACTGGTTCTAACCTACGCAGACCAGGAACGGGCAGAACCAGGTGTACCACAGCACGAGAAGACCGATACTTGGTGAACACCATGCTTCGAAATCGCTTCCTTACAGGAACTGAACTCACAAATCAGTTTCGACGCCTCGGAGGAAGTAACCCAAGTGCATGGACAGTAAGACGTCGGCTTGCTGAATCTAACTTAAAACCCCTTAGACCTGCAAACGGCCCTAAACTGGAGCGTGGGCATCGTATTTCAAGACTAAGATATGCCCAGAGCCACGTAAATTGGAGTATTGAAGATTGGTCAAAAGTTATGTTCTCCGACGAATCAAAATTTATGCTCTACAAGCACGATGGAAGACACAGAGTGTATCGAAGACCAGGGGAAAGATTCAAGCAAGCATGCATCGAAGAAAAAGTATCCTACGGTGGTGGGTCTGTACTCGTGTGGGCCGGAATTTCTTCTGAAAGTCGCACAGAGCTGGTGATCATAGAAAACGGCTCTTTAACTAGCGAAAGATATGTGGAAGAAATCCTCAATGATCACGTTGGTCCATTTATGGTCAATTTAGGTGAGGATGCTATATTTATGCATGACAATGCCCGACCTCATACAGGTAGGATTGTGAATGACTACCTTCAAGAGATGAACATTACTCGTATGGAGTGGCCAGCGCGCAGCCCGGATATCAACCCGATCGAGCATGCTTGGGACGAGCTAGGCAGATGCGTAAAACAACGAAACCCTCCCCCAATCACGCTTCGTGAGCTCAAAATTGCTCTCACAGAGGAATGGGAGAATATTCCCCAAAATCGTATAAGGAACTTGGTGTACAGCATGCCAAACCGCGTAAACGCAGTAATGAAAGCACGAGGAGGCAATACGAAGTATTAAAATTCAAGAAAATCGTAATAAAGTTCAAAAATTTCATGTTTCCTATTTTTGTTTTAAGGAGAGATCAGCAGTTTTTTTCTTTATGTAATTTTGTGTTAATAAAATGTATGGTGACTCATATTTTTTTTACTTTCATTTAAGGAGTATTACATTGTCTATTAAATACTATTTATTGCATTAACCTATCATTTTTAGTTTCCGAGATTTTTAACATTCTTTAAGTGACCCGGATTCATTGCTCTCGAGTGTAATATTACAAATGCGAAAGTGGGTTTGTTTGTTTGTTACGGTTTCACGCTCAAACGGCTGAATGGATTGGGATGGAATTTTCACATAGGTAGACCATGACCTGGTTTAGGACATAGAATACTTTTAATCCCGATATTCCCACGGGATCGATAGTCATGCGGGTGAAACCGTGGTGCGCCCCACTATTTTACCTGCATAACCACGGCTAGTTACGGTTCCGTACCATGTCCGTCTGTCACCAGGCTGTATCTCATGAACCGTGTTCCGTAACCGTATTTCTGTTGCCGCTATAACAACAAATACTGAAAACCGAATAAAATAAATATTTAAGTGGGGCTCCCATACAATAGACATGATTTTTTTGCCGTTTTTATACATAATGGTACGGAACCCTTCGTGCGCGAGTCCGACTCGCACTTGGCCGGTTTTTTTAAAAATTATTATAGCAGTCAAAGTGTTAAAGAAGCAGGAGTCTACTAATAAGAGCTACTTAATTTAATTTAAATTCAATAAGTGAACAACATAAGACCGATGTAGAATTCACGTGAAGTGAAGGCGTCGATCAAAGGGCGCCGAAAGACAATCTCGCTCTACCCTGAACAAGGACTAGGGCCGGCGCTGCATCCTCCATCCAGTTCCAGTGTATTTCATATTAATACTTCTCAAGTGGGATTTCCTGCAATCGTGTTTCTTTGAATTTGGTCTTTGTTGCCGAAATGAGGATATTAGTCAACCATCTTATCTAAGTGATAAGTAGGTATATATATCTCTGTGAACGAGCTCTTTCGGGGAAGTACCTGCTTTCGCCACCAATTTGGTATCCGTGGTGTAATTACAAGTAAATTAGATATTTTCTGTGTTTTCTCTAAGGTGACGCAACGTAGGTACCTACCTAGGCAGGTATATACCTACGTTACGTAAAATTTGGCGCATGGTGACCACGTAGGTGCACTTACATAATAACATACAGCTTAATATTAGCCTTTAATGATCCCACGATCCCACTGCTGGGACAGAGGTCTCCTCGCTTCAAGAGGGAGTGGGCTGTAATCTACCACGCCTTCCAGTGCGGGTTGGTTTTGAAAGGTCTTTTTTTGTTTTATCGTGTTATTGATACTAACGTCTGTGAAGTTTAAACAAAAAATAAAACTGGCCAAGTGCGTACCGCACAATAAAGGGTTCCGTAGTTGGGATAAATTTATCCCAAAAACAAACTTAGGTAACATTGTACTTGGAAAACATGTTCTCCCATACATCGATATACCTACGTCACCAATTGCAAATGTAGTGAAAAAAAGTGTCTAAACCCATATTTCAATTGACTACACCAATTAATGTTATCGGTAACCCCAAAAAAAACACATCGAAATATTTTTTATTTAAGTATTTGATTTTTTAGATCATATCGATACCCGTCACATCTGCGGAGTTCCGCTAGGTAAATCAAATAAAAAAATAAAAACAGTTGTTCTTGAAAATAATTGTTATTTTGTACTTATACGTAAGTATAAGTACAAAATAACAATTTTACTTCATGGCGATCTGAAATATAATTATTAACAGAGTAGTATTCCTAATACACACTGTCTAACATCGCGTTTTTTTAGAGATAAAATATTGCAGATATTTTTTTAAATAGAATTATCCCCGTCGATGGCAACACATGAAATGTCACTTTTCTTTTCGCGCGCATTCTGACATCGCAAGAAAAATTCTCTCTCGTCAAAATATTAATTTAAAATAAGTTTATGATACTCTTTACTAACGTACTACTGCTAAATAACTATGCTATGTGATAGAAAGTGTACAAAGTGCATCATTACGGGAAATCTGAGACGTACTAAGTCCATCGTTATTGGAAATCTGAGACGGCCGCGGCGCTCACCAACGACACGAAGCACCCTAAGTCCTGACCAACATTGGAAGTACTTAGATTCTGAGGCCTCCCACAACCTTAATGCGTGAGAGTGCCTGGCTCCAACTGACTACCTTGTACGTGATACTGACAGTGTTTTATACAAATATGAGCACTATGGTGGACAGTAACACTGCTTATTGCATGCGTGCTGCAAACTTGTTAAAGCATTATCTCTCCAGTCGACACGAGATGTCCTCAGCAACGTTACCTCCACGTTACTAGCTGGATGAGAAGCTGCCAGAGAGGCACGAGATGCCCCTAGCTTGTAGCTGTACATAGCTAGCTGGTATGCCCTTGCCACCATTACCCCTCCAGTCGACACGAGATGTCTTCAGCAACGTTAATTCCACGTTACTAGCTGGATGAGAAACTACCAACGCGGCACGCGATGCATTTAGCGATGTAACCCTACATAGCTAACGCTGGTATGTACTCGTCGTAAGAGGTAAGTCCCATTTCTATGATCTTGGCTAAGATATTGTAAAAAGTTGGTTCTATATGTTTTAATCTATGGGCATGAAGGCTGCGATACAGCTCTACCTAACCTTGCACATCGTCTGTGTGTTATATATATACTTGCAAAAGGATTAAACTCCCTATAGTGAGGGATTCCAGCCCACTATCTGGATTGTTATCAGCGAGTACGGGATACTCTTAACAACATTGATTTTATGTTGCTAGCTGGTACATAAATTTGACATACGGGGTACATGCTCAGCCTTACTTAACCCTGCACATCGTCTGTGCGTTATTGTATATTAACTTGCAAAAGCATTATACTCCCTATAGCGAGGGATTCTACCCCGCCAACTGGATTGTTATCAGCGAGTACGGGATACTCTTAACAACATTGACTCTACGTTGCCAGCTGGTACATATTTGACATGGTCGGCACATGCTTAGCACGAGATGCTCATAGCATTTAAACCAGGACCATGCATGATCTAGCTTCACATCAAGGATGATAATATTATCAAAGCACACCTTGTCTTGACTGATTACCTCTTACCAGCTAATGTTACACATGCCCGCTACGGATATAAACACCAGCTGCAGCCCATTAAAATGCCATTATATTTATATTCATGGCTATACCGCTGAGTTGCCATCTTTAACAAACAAATATACCTAATTATAAGAAATCACCGTGTACAAGATACTCAGTGACTTACCTAAGCACAAGGTGACTTAATTATCCTGATACAAATTGATAAATGATATTTATTTCATAAATTAAAAACAATGCAAAATTGTGTAATTTTACACCCATACACTCAAACACTAGTACAAGATACTATGTTAATATGATACAATGGCTGATGACAAATTACTCATGGACCAAACCCCTACAAAGTACCGTTCCATGTTCATATCTACTCATAAGGCATATGCCCTATACTCCCAGATTCCCCTAAACGGAGGGAACAAGGGATTTACATATTCCAGAAACAAATTGCACTGGTTACCTCTATCATAGGAAAAGCAGTGACTGATCCTATGCTTATAAAGAACATAAGCACAAAACAAACTGTTGACTGACCTGGCCGAAGAAACAAAATACCTGACAATGTCAATGTTCACTTCCACCAAAATAAAACCAGAACAAAAGTAATTTCATCTCTAACTGACATGAATTTCTATTTCCTCTATTTGATAAACAAAGAGATACATTTAACAAACTCAAGCTTACAACTTTATAGCCACAATCAATAACAATTAACCAATAAACATTAAAACCACAAGAAACTCACTCTTATGATAATAAAGAAAACTTACCAGTTCTATTGAAAAACGTAAAACTAGTACAACATGAGCTGGTCTGTCATAGTAAACAAAAAAAAAAAAAATTCAAACATCCAACATGTCATAGTAAATAAAAAATTAAAACAATTAACTACAATAACAGGAATCACTCATTACTGAAAACAAAATTAATAGTTGTAGTAGACCTTACAAACAACCCGGCTTATATCTACACTCCAAGACAACAACTCAAACATAATAGAAAATTCAGTTTCACCCAGAACTTAAAACTATTACTAAGCCCCCCTAGGATAGTGAGAATTCCACCACTTGATTGGCAAAAAAAATTACAAATATTCACAGTACTAACTCTAGTACTTAATACTGACAATCTGTGCACTATTCAATCATTGTTGTCCAACATACCAAAATAGATTGATGTAAGATCTCATCCCATAGATCCAACATACCAAAATAGATAGATGTAAGATTTCCCCTATCACTCTTACCCCCAAGAACTTTCCCATCACCGAATAACCAATAAAGGGTCCATTACATACATTGTCGGATAACTTCCTTGCATACTTTAACTGTATTGATTAAATTACCATTAGTGAATGACACTTACCAAAACAATATTTCCTATCAACCTACCCTGATTACTTACTTGACAAATAACAAGACTGCCATAAATCATAATACCTAAAGATCATGTACTTAAATGCTTGGGATGGCGATCTAACACCTGACAAACTTATGTGAATTGCTAGGTTCTACTGCTAAGTCTTTTTTACATGAACCACATGACTTGAAATACCTATGTAAAAACAAAAGTTAAAGCATTAGCGACCCTAGTCGCACTAAATAACATCAGGCCCGTATTTCCCAAAGGGCCAGGCAGAGATGGGTGACCTAACTCAAAGGTTATAAAATCAAATATCTAATTAAACATCCAACTATTCCAATTACTAGCCTGAATACTTAATAGTAGATTTCAGTGATAATTACATCACTAAAATGAAATTTTCAAAGAAACAAAGGGGGGGGGGGGGGGGCGCATTGTGATGTGAAGATAAAGTATTGATGGATTGTGATTAGAACATGAACAAGGTCAAGTACCATTGCACACTATAGCTAACTATACAACTCCTTACTTGAATTATATAACTCGTCCCATAATTTAATCTTGGAATATAGTATGAGGTCAGAGAAAGAAGTTTCACAATTTTATGCTTCTAAAATGAACCTACTATTTTCGATTAGCTCTACACATGCCATTTATACTTTTGAACACTTTCACTCTATGTAAATTATGAAAGAAAAATATTTTATTTCGGACACACAGGCAAAATGGTAACAAACATTAAGAAGAGTAAGAGACCTGTGTGAGGCCACAAAGCGAAACTTTGCCAAATTAACCTATTAAATGGTGCTTGCAAAAAACTTAAAATTGACCAAGCGTAAAGCTCATTCCGTGCTTGACACACTATTTTCCAAAATAACCTCAATAACCAAACTCGTAAGCTAAAGCGGCAAAACCTCCCTACCAGGTCGCTGAATCTGAAAGAAGATGAAATAGTTACACAATTACCCGTGCATAGACTATGTGGGGGGATTGATTAAGGAACATTGCCGCAATGACGTAGAGGCGTCAAATACATAAGAATCCCTATCGATTCTGATAGATGCTATCCTAGTGACTAATGCTCGGTTACTATAAACAAAACGAATCATTTTGCTTAACAATGGTAGCATTTTATATACCAAACAAATAAATAGATTCTGTGATAGGTACTCCCATATGGGAGTGCCTTCTATGTAGAGCTATGGGGCTTTTTGCCCCATTATCGGTAAAGGTACAAGGGTCTGAATTCTAACCAATGAGCCAACGCCCATACTACGTTGAATACACCGGTTATCGTCAGATCACCGAAGTTAAGCAACACCGGGCGTGATCAGTACTTGGATGGAGGACCGCCTGGAAACACCACGTGACGTGGCCTACAAATTGCAGGAATTGACCATAAATACACAACATCATTATAGAATTGATGAGCTTATCGAAAACAAATACAGAATAAGCCAAAAAAAAAAAAAAAAAAAAAAAAAAAAAAAAAAAAAAAAAAAAAAAACCTACTAAGAAGTTGGCCCTAATGCCGACTCTGTGGACTAATAAAACAAACGTTTTAAAGTGACCCTAAAGTTTATAACTAAGAATAATAAAAGCGAGAGTGATTCACTCCTCCCTTCACAGGACAACACATACAGCACCTCAACTTAGAGCTGGCATCAATCGAGAGAGACACAATGTGGGGTTACTTGCTGTTGATTATGCTTTTATGCTGATTAACAATAGCTTATTATTCCCTAATAACCAAGGCTAATCGGGGAAATAAAATTACCTACTCAATAAACCAGAATATTTATAATTAGATAATTTACTAACTAGCTGAATTATTGCAGACAACTCTAAACATCTACTCTGTTAATAATTATATTTCAGATCGCCATGAAGTAAAATTGGGAATCAAACGAGCTTACCTGTTAAGCGAAGTCTTGATTCTAATTTTATGAATGGCGATCTGAAATATAATTACCCACCCGCCACTAGCTAACAGCCCCAAAGCTGCAATAATTAGTCTACCTAATTCACTTATCCTTTCAGGAAAACCTAGTGAATGTAAGTATGCGGAACTACTCTGTACAGAAAACAGAGCCTGTTCCTCTTAAAAGGATCTCTAAAATAAGTGACATTTCATGTGTTGCCATCGACGGGGATAATTCTATTTAAAAAAATATCTGCAATATTTTATCTCTAAAAAAACGCGATGTTAGACAGTGTGTATTAGGAATACTACTCTGTTAATAATTATATTTCAGATCGCCATTCATAAAATTAGAATCAAGACTTCGCTTAACAGGTAAGCTCGTTTGATTCCCAATTATTTTCAAGAACAACACCTAACGAATATAATTCACGAATTCACGAATATAATACCTATTGTAGTAAGTATGTCTGTAAAGACATACTTACTACAATAGGTATTATATTCGTGCTTACGTAGTTTATTCCTTTATCATATTTACATTATAAATACAGTAGGTACCTATTTGTTAGTTCATAATATTTATCGGAATCCTACTGATGACATCACCGAGAAATAAAAAAAATAACAGTACCTATTATTATGTAATTATATTAAGAGGGAATGTCCCTCTGGAATGTCCCGTCTGAGCGTCTGACACATCACCGCCAGTGAACGAAACTACTCCTAACGGAGGTCAAAGGGGTGTTAAACTTTTTATGGAAGAAACTTAACGTGCGGTCCGATTAATTTGAAAGTGGTATTTGAATACTTAAAAAATCTGTTTCTAACTGGTTGAAAACGGGCACATAATCAAGTTTTTAGGGGAGCATTTTACTAATTGGTTCGATTAATTCGAAAATTGGTACTCTTACCAATTAATGGAAACACATCAAACGAGTTTTCATAAATGAACCCCTGTGAAAGTGGGAATAAAGTTTGTATAAAAAGCTCATCCCTTCGGTAAGCTTGAAACTTAGCACATATACCTACTTATCTAGGTAGGTAAATAATAATCGTTTTCACAAATTTTCTAAAACTATCATTAAAAGGGGATGGAATGGCGTTGAAGTTCCAAGGGGAAAGTGTAAAATCCAAGGTGACGAAGTGCGGACGAAGTGCGGGCGACGAGCTAGTCCATCAAAAGCAGCTGCAGCACTCTAACTTACATACTAATCATTGTACATACTTAGGTAAGTAATTAGATTTTAAGATTATAAAAGTTTAATTACATTATAATAATTATTGTATATATTAAGTACATAACGCATGATAATACCTATAGCAACTAGTTACAATTATTTATCAATAAAACAGTATCAATAATCATTCGATCGATACACATACATTACTAGCTTGTTTTGTTTAGGCGTAACGAAACAATAAATTACAGGGGAAGGCCCGATGACAAACCTAAACATATCTCTTGTGTTGCCATACACTAATTTGAATTTCTACCATTATTATTTTTATAGATATTTAGGAATATTATGATATTTAAAAATAGATGAAAATTTGTCTGGGTCAGGATGACTGGACCAAGACAGATTTTTTAAGTTTGAGCAATACCAAGTTTTAGTACCTATTTGGTACCAGACATCAAATAATTGGTACCTCTCTACAGAAGGAAAATTATTACGAGGAAAGTGGCCAGCCATTCTGACTTCAGAATGGCTGGACCAAGTCGGCTGCACCTAGTTGTAGGTGTTATAACTAGTTCATCTTTTCATTAAAATTTAGTACCTCATTGGTACCTCAACATATTTTTTTCTTAATTTTTTTCGATAAGCCAAAAAAAAGTTACACCTAGAAAAAAAATTACATGTAATCTGGAGCACGTTGATTTCACCTAGTTGTAGGCGTTATAATTAGTTCATCTTTTCATTAAAATTTAGTACCCCATTGGAACCTCCACATATGTTTTTCTTAGATTTTTTCAAACAACAATTTTGAAATAACAGTGTGCATACATTTTGTTTTTACTAACAAAATGTATGCACACTGTTATTTATACCATTGTTATCTATCTATTATATAATATAACTATACTATTAAAACCATGCTACATAAAATAATTATTAACTTACTAAGATGGTAAGAAAACATTTTTCTGGCAACATTACTCATTGCAAAATGCCCGCTATCATTATTTTGTTCTATTTTTATCATCAATATTCGTACTGCTAAAGGCAATATGACGCAAGCGTAAACAGTAAAATATAGACCTTATTGATTAGAAAATAAGGTTAAAAATGACTAGTCAGTGATGAAACGGACCTGAATGTTTTGCAACACAAAATTCGCGATTTTATGACTCAATCGATGGTTCTTTGTCTGTTCGTAATTTCACGATCAGTATTCAGTTGTTATTCAGCGTGGTCAGTAGCCATCGACTCAAAAACTGCATCTTCACACTAATAAACAGTGATTTTATAGTTTTCTATAATATTATCTCAGCGGGTGAGTACCAACAATACCTACCTTTTTAACTTTTTTTATGATGATGAAATAAAAGCCTAAGTATATGAAATGAGGACACAATTTTATAGATTTATCATCATCTTCCTGCCTGCCCTGTTCCATGTTACATGGAGTCGGTGCAACACGTGTTCTTCTTCCACTCTCCCCTGTCGACCGTCCCGCTATCATTCACTGCCTTCTCTTTCATATCTTTCCTCAATCACACAATCCATCCATGTTTTCTTTATTCTTCGTCTCCCGCTCCATCCATGAACAATTCATAGCTTCACACAGTTTCATTGACTGTTTAACTGTTATTTTATCATACAGATTTATCTAAGTCTCCAAGGAATCTTAGTACCTACTTATTCGTATGTATAGTGCCCGACTGTAAATAATGTAAACATTGAGATTTAGGTAAAGTTCATAATAGAACATTGTCTGTGTGGCTGTCTCTTTCTGAAATCCGATGTGCAAAATGAACGCCCGGATTACCAGTACTGTATGTGTGACTGCTGAGCATAGGGTCTTGGGTTCGATTCCCAGGTGGAGCAAGTGTCATAATAATTTTGGAACCGAAGTTTTTGAAAAACGTTATGCCCGAAAATTTCAGTTTCAAGGTCTCAACTTTTAAGCATTGCCGATTTTTATATTTGTTTTTTTTAATACAGAGCCATCTATTATAAGATTTTTAGAAGCTAAGAAGCTAAAAAGAAAAGAAAAAAGTTAAAAACTCATTTAGGTCGTTGTTGTTAGTTCATTTGGTTGTAAATGACCTCTCCTACATCCCCTTATCGCATTGCCGACGTATAACCAATAACCGAAAGTAACTTCGTTCTAACCGAGTCTCTCATGACATCTTCCGATTTTTTTTCCAATACGAATTTCTCAGTAGGACTTGCCCCCTAGTGTGGGTGTATCCCCTCGTCGTGTATCTACAATAGGTAGGTACATACAGATAGTGCAATCCACGACGACGCGCCCCACTCCGCGATTACTGTACCTAGTTACCTACTCGTACTGTAAGCTGTACTTTAGTACGGAGCGGACCGAAGTGGGGCGCGTCGTCGTGGATTGCACCATCTATCTATATTATAGCTGCAAATAGGTATATACCCCTTCGGGGAAAACTGGTGTGTCATGTTATGTTTAGATGACGAGTCAATTTAAAAATGGTATCTATATCTTTGTTTGGTTAAGCTTGTTGTCATTGGCACATTGGAAACCAATTCAACGGAAGTCGTAATGATTTCATTGGACTCATAATGTGAAGTATTTACAAGAATATTACATAACATAATATTATACAGGGTTACAGGGAAAGTCGTACTGAATATTAAAGGAGGTTATTATTCAGGTCATTTCTGATGATTTTGATTCTGAAATAAAATGTCCGATACTTAACCGTTATGGAGATATTAAATTTTAAAGATTATTTTAAAAAATCCTTTATTTTTTGGCTTTTAGTCGTTTTCTTTGAGATTAGAGCTCCTAGAGTCGGTTTTTTTTATGTATCTAGTTAGAAGACATGTCCATTAATAAAAATGATCAATAGAAACTGAACCTACTACTAACAGCTTAAAAACTGCTCGACAACGGTTAGCATTATGAATTTTCTAATAGAGTGTTCTTAACTTTGATGGGCTTTAAAAAAAAAAAAAATGTATGGAACTTATTCTGCGAATAACTTAACAAAGTTCTACGTCTCTTTAGCTATTCAAAAAGGTATATCATCTAATAGGTTTGTTCATAAAATCTTAAAATAATGTTATTATAATAGGCCCATCTGGTAGTACAACATAACAGAATTTCGATACAAAAGAATCCGGCTTACTACCTGGCACTTTTAAACAATGAAAAAAGGTTTGGGTAGACATTGTTTGTGCCCGGGAGACGTGCGGTGACAGGTATTTATGTCATTTTAAATGTCTGAATTGTCAAATCGTGGATCGTGGTGTTTGTTTAGTCTGCTCATGCGATTCTTCCATGGTAGATGTGTTATCCGTGCCCTCCGATTTTTTTTTGTAAAAAACGCGACTTGGCTTGGATTTTTGGACTGTTTCATCTTCTAACTGTGTGACGTGGCTTGTAACTGGACTTTGATTTGTGTTGTGAACATGGCAACATTTACCAACGAGGAATATGCTGACATCCTAATGTGTTATGGATTTTGCGAAGGAGTGTCGTTGCGTGCACGCAATGAATACATGCTAAGGTATCCTACTCGCCGAGTACCTGATATTGGCGTATTTGACAGAGTTTATCGAAGACTACGAGAAACTGGTTCTGTGCTAGTACTTCGGACTGACATGGGACGACCTCGTGTTCTTGATGACGACGACGAAGATAATGAAATACGACATCTCTTTGAAGCCGACCCAACCACGTCAACAAACGTTGTCGCTCGACGGCTTGGTATTTCCCAGTGGAAAGTCTGGTTCGTAATGCACAGTTCTGGGCAATACCCTTACCATTACACGCCAGTGCAAGTAATTTAAGAAGGGGATCCATTGAGACGACTAGACTTCTGCAGATTTATGCTCAATGCCGATAATGAAGATCCGGATTTTTTAAAGAAAATCATGTGGACAGATGAGTCGAAATTTGACAAAGACGGCATCACAAACTATCATAACACCCATTATTGGGCTTCCAAAGCGCAAGGTAACCCCAAGAAAAAAAGACCAAAAGGGTCACAAAGGAGATTCAGTCTTAATGTGTGGATGGGTATAATGTCAAATAACTTGATAGGGCCATACTTCCTGCCCGATAACTTGAATGGCGAGACATATGAAAACTTTTTGAGGGAGGAGTTACCCTCTTTAATGCAAGACTTGCATATTGCATTGAGACGAGACATGTTCTTTCAACATGATGGCTGCCCAGCGCACTACAGAAGAAGTGTTCGAGCATGGTTGGACGAGAATTACCCAAACCAATGGATTGGAAGAGGCGGACCCATAGCATGGCCGGCGAGGAGCCCCGATTTAACGCCGATGGATTTTTATGTGTGGGGTCATATGAAAAGCCTAGTATACGACCAAATGACACCGATCACAAATGTCGATATTCTAAGACATAAAATTATTGATGCGGCTGAGGAAATGAGGCGGAACCTACGAACTTCTGTCGTGAAAAGTAATTTAAGAAAAAGAATGAGACTTTGTGTAAGAAATAGCGGCGGCCATGTAGAAAATGAATTATAAAAATATTGCAAAAAATTTTGTCTTTTTTTTACGTATTTTAGCTACTTTTACCTCAAACTAAAAATGTACCCTCTCCTAACTTAACTGTTATTTGGGCAATGTTTTGCCTATTTAATAGCAAGTGTTATACATTTTTGAATAGCTAAAGAGACGTAGAACTTTATAAAATTATTTGCAGAATAAGTTCAATACAATTTTTTTTTAAGAACACTCTATTAGAAAATTCATAATGCTAACCGTTGTCGAGCAGTTTTTTAAGCTGTTAGTAGTAGGTTCAGTTTCTGTTGATCATTTTTATTAATGGACATGTCCTCTAACTAGATACATAAAAAAAACCGACTCTAGGAGCTCTAATCCCAAAGAAAACGACTAAAAGCCAAAAAATAAGGGATTTTTAAAAATAATCTTTAAAATTTAATATCTCCATAACGGTTAAGTTTCGGACATTTTATTTCAGAATGAAATTCATCGGAAATGACCTGAATAATAACATCCTTTAATATTCAGTACGACTTTCCCTGTAACCCTGTATATTATATAGGTAGCACCTACGTACCAGTCGTTGACGAAGTACCTACATAGATAAGTTAAACGCGTTATAATTTTTTCAGAATAAGCTAGCCGGCTTCAGTCTGAAAGTTTTTCACATTTGTCATTCGTGTTGGAGATTTTATAGAGTTAGAATTGTAGAATTTTCCAATATTATTTTTTAAATTAAATTTATATTAGAGGAGCTCGTGGCTAAGTAATAACTGCCGCACGGGTCGGTCCATTAGGTTAAGCTACGCTTGCCGGGGTTGGTCTGTGGATGGGTGACCATCTTTACATACCGAGACTCTTCCGTGCCTCGGAAAGCACGTTAAGCCGTTGGTCCCGGCTGTCATTCATGGATCTTTGACAGTCGTTATGGGTCGTCAGAAGCCCGAAAATCTGACAACCAGTCTTACCAAGGGGTATCGTATTACCCAGTTACTGGGTTGTGGAGGTCAGATAGGCAGTCGCTCCATGTAAAATACTGTTATTCAGCTGCATCCGGTTACACTGGAAGCCGACTCCAATATAGTTGGGAAAAGGCTAGGCAGATTGATTGTTTTTTTTAAATTAAATGATAAACCAACTAGCTTTTGCCCAAGGCACTGATAATATAATACTACGTACCAAGGTTTTACTTCCGTCTGGAGGCAAAAGTCCTCGCTCACATTTGGGAGTGGCGCGACGAGGCGAAATGCCGGCGCGCCGCGCCGCCGCCCGCCTCCGCCGCCGGCGCGAACTCGCTGCCGCGAGAAATCACGGCACAGTCCGAAAGGGTTACCGTGGCCTTTGGCAACGTACAGGCAACTGAAGGAAGACGGGTGGCTTTTAGTCGGTAAGGTGACACTCCCTTCCCTGGCAACGTATTTAATAATTTCACACCCAAAAAAAAATCTCTTTCCGGGCCATGATATAAGCAACAAAAAAAAAAGCGTCGAACCGTTGCACCGTTCCTGCGTGAAAGAAGGACAAACCGACAAATAAAAAAAAACACTCTCTTAATTTTAACCGACTTTAAAAAGGGAGGAGGTTCTATGTTCCTCTGTGTGTTTTTTAAAATGTATGTTCGTCGATCGCTCCGTGATGACTGGGCTGATTTACGTGATACTTTTTCATTTGCTAGAGGAAGCTCACGCGGTGGTCCCATATTTTTTTTATTTGCTTTGGTAGGTTTTGAGTAAGGTTCAATAATACGTATTTAATTCCACTTTGTGTATGTTGATGATGTTATAAAAAATCCTGCCAATGTTGTATACATAGTAAGTAGTGATATATAAACGAATTTGTGTGGTGTAGGCCTGTACAATCGCCAGCACATCACCCGAAACTGTAAAATTTCCCCAATCAACTTTGAACATAATAAGGTTGAAAATCTATTAAAGTGTAGATAATAGGTTGACGTGCTGACGTCTGTACAACAACTAAAAAGTGGAAAAAACCATATTTTTTTTACAAAATAACAAAGTGTAAAATAATTTTAATTTCGGAAGTCGCTGACGAAAAACGAAAATACATAACCAGACACCACTTTTTGAAAGGCGGTGGTTTTTATCCTATTACGTTAGTAGGATAAAAATAAGATAATGTAAGACAGTGTTAGGCAGTGCTATTCTGTAACCATCTCAACGTGAAAACTTAGGTGAAGTGAGCTCGGAATGAGCTGTCAGTCCCTAGCAGCCGGTGGAATGACAGCTCACTTCAAGCTCACTTTGCCTAAGTTTTCACCGTGAGATTATTACAGAATAGACCGGCTGTAGCGCTATTCTGTAAAAATCTCACAGTGAAACTTAGGTAAAGTGAGCTTGAAGTGAACTGTCACTGCATCAGTATCATGATGGGATGACAGTTCACTTCAAGCTGGCAATTATATCTACAACTGTTGTGTGCAGCGGCCTGTAGACGCGGAAGCGGACCTTAGCACGATGAGCGGCGGCGCGAATTGTGGCGCGGATACCGGCGCGTGTGTCGCGGGCATGCAGGTGGTGCGGGTGGGCTCAGGCGCTCTGCGCTTTGAGCTGGACGAGGCGGCGCTGCGACGCCTGCTGCTACGGCCCGACGTGCGCGACCTGCCCGCGGTCGTGCTCAGCGTGGCCGGCGCCTACCGCGGCGGAAAATCATTTATACTCGACTTCTTCCTCAGATACCTCAACGCGCCTGTGAGTATTGTGTAGCTGCGTTGCAGACACGTAAAACAATCGGAATTTTCTTTTGTTTATAACGATAAATAGCTGTCTGTATGGGCATGCAGTGGTGAAAAAATTAAAATTAACCAATCTAACTATTGTCATTAGCGTTCCAGTCAGCTGAGTGGCGAATGGCTGGGCAATGAGGACGAGCAATTGAAAGGGTTCCACTGGAGAGGTGGCGGCGAGCGGGACACCACCGGCATCCACCTGTGGCCGGAACCCATCATCGCCACCATGGACACCGGAGAGAAGGTGGGTGACACACTTACATCTTGGTAGCTGGAGTCACACTTGATAAATATTCGCGATTCACCAATCACAAACCATTTCACGGATGCAACGACGGTGCTATTCGATGGTTCCGTTTCCAAATATAAGCATTATTATGTAGTTAGTTAGATATCATTTCATGTCTTACGCCAAGTTCTGTGTCGTTCCATGCAGACATTAGCGTTCCTACAAATCTAGGAACATAGGTACCATAGTACTTTCTGTTCCCCTGGCACGAACACGTGGATCTACGTAACTTCATTTGTGTGGTTCACATTCTGCTCATTCAGACGCGCACGCTGCACGGCTCACTGCGCTTACTGTGTCGGTACTATTTGTTCTGCATGAGCCTAATGACCACTTTTTCCAGGCTTCAGTGGCAAGTAGTTATCTATGTATGTGGTTGCAGGTGGCCGTGCTGCTGATGGACACACAGGGCACCTTCGATTCGGAGAGCACCATCGGACAGAACTCGACCATCTTCGCGCTGTCTACCCTCATCTCGTCCGTGCAGATCTACAATCTGTCCGGCAACATTAAGGAGGATGATTTACAACACTTACAGGTTAGATCCTTACCTTTCTTGGTAGTAAAAACGTGTTTAATAACAGTTGTCTTAGCTAAACACAGTTTCATGGTATGGTACACATGTTATTGTTTTACACTCTCAAGAAACACAGTTTAGGTAGGAACCTGAAACTAAGTGGTTTGACTACATAAACGTTGTCTGTTGTTGGTGTGTGGCAGCTGTTTACGGAGTACGGCAAGCTGGCGTGCGACGCAGAGGGCAAGGCGTTCCAGACGCTGCTGTTCCTGGTGCGGGACTGGTTGAGCCCCTATGAGCACGCGCACGGCTTCGATGGCGGCGCCGCGCTGCTCAGCAAGAGGCTCCAGGTAACACTACCATTTGATTAATTTACGACTTATTAGAGGGAAATCGCGAAAAAAAATCAGCTATTCAGTACATTTGTGTTCGTATATAATTCGTCAAAATGTACTGAACAGCTGATTTTTTTTTTCGCGATTTTAGGGTTGGTCCCATACCTAGTAAAAGTTGTTCATAATGATGAGTAAAATGACCCCTTAAGAGGTCTTGCGTTATTTACGTTACACCTTGTATAGCGAACATAAGCCGATGGCCCACAGGTGATGGTGAGTGCGGCCTTCGCTGCCTATGAATTTCTGCAATGCGAGTAGGTACCACAAATAGAGGCGTTGCCATCCCAGAAACAAATGTCCATGCACCTGTAGGTAAATAAGATAGCGGCACCACTTCTCCTTCAAACAAAGCATCCCCTATTATCCTATTTAACTACTGCGAGATATTTCATATTATAAAGAAAGAGCAATTTGGTTTTCAAAAAGACAAATCAACAACTTTAGCCATCTTTTCACTCTTGAAAGCAGTACTGACTAATATTAATAATAATCAACTAACGACGGGCTTATTTCTTGATCTATCTAAGGCGTTCGACCTGGTGTCGCATAACATGCATTTTCAGAAGTTAGAGTCTATTGTAATTAGAGGACCACCACTACAGTAGGTAATGTCATACATATCCAGCAGACAGCAGTGTGTTACAATCACTAATATGAATGCCAATAAAGATATGGTTTCATACCACTCTGAATTTACCCATATCATCCCAGTGTTCCATTTTTAAAACGGTTACTTTTTTATTTATTTATTCTAATTTTTGAACGCATTTTTAAATTAATGTTTTTATGTTGGTATTACTAACATTTCTAGCTGTCAGTTCAATAAACGTCATTTCACTTCGCGCGGTTTTTTGTATCTATAAAAAATATTTTATTTGCAAGTTTTTAGTGAAAATTATGGCGAACAGAAAAACGTAAGTAATTATGATGTTGTGTATTATACTATTGACAATTTACGGTTTATACACATGTAATAATATTGTAATATCATTTCATAATGCGTTTTTAGAAAAAGCTTTGCTAATTTGTGGGTAAGTGTAAGTTTTACGTACTGTTCCATTATTGGAGCAGTAGGAACATACGCACATGTAATACAATACAATACAATACAATACAAAACATTTATTCGACACAGACACAACACAACAGCAACAAACACATTTAAAAAAAAAGAACAAAAAACATAACATGTAATTTTTATACATTAGGATTTTTATATTATCAGTAATGACACGTAATTATGATATTATTTTATTGCAGACTGAATGTAAATCAGATAATCTCGCACTTGGAAGAGGATGACGACGTGTTTGCGGCTGATATTTTTATCACACCTCCTGATAACTGGCAAAATAGCGACGAAGACAGTGGTGACGAAGAGTTTGCAAGTATAAATAATTTGTCAAGGCATCAGTTACTTGCAGAAGCTGAACTCCGGGTCACCAGGTCGTCTCAAACCTCTATGATAGTGAATGAGCTCGTTGGAGATGAAGAACAAGTGCACTCAATACCTTCAACATCGTCAGTGTCGCAGCCTCCACAGCTCGCCTCGTCGACGGTGACACTGCCACCGCCAAAAAGAAGACGTGTTGAAGTCACAAGAAAGTGGAGGTTTGTAGATATTCCAGAAAAGGCTGAGAAGGAGTACTGTGAACCGGATTTCCTGGAAAACCTGGAAAACCCTGTTCAATTTTTTGATGAAGAGGTGTTCGAATTACTGCGCTCAGAAACAGAAAAAAATGCGATTCAGAAGGGTAAACATGCTTTTCGGGTTACTACGACGGATATCAAACATTTTATTGCCATTTTATTATTGTCGGGATATAACAGTGTATCGAGATACAGAATGTATTGGGAACAAAGAGTTGATTGCAGTTTTCCAACAGTGGCAGCTCTTATGTCGAGAAATCGATTTGAAGATTTGTTGCGTTATTTCCATGTTGCCGACAATAATAATCTTGACCCCAATGATAAGTTCGCAAAAGTGCGCCCTCTATGGAAACTGCTCAATGCAAGATGGGTAAAGTATTACCCTGGAGATAAAAATTTGAGCATTGACGAATCTATGATTCCCTATTATGGGAAACATGGCACTAAGCAGCATATCCATGGAAAGCCAATCAGATTTGGATACAAAAATTGGTCAATTTGTACGCGACTTGGCTACTTGATTTATGGTGAGCTTTATCAGGGAGCTAGTACCGGAAATACCCATCCTGAGTTAGGTGTTGGTGCCTCAGTTGTTCTGGATCTAATTTCAAAGCTGCCGCAAGGTAGCTACAGTTATTATTTTGATAATTTTTTTACATCATTACCGCTGCTTGAAGAGCTTCAAAAAATGGGTCACGATGGAACAGGGACTATACGAGCTAACCGAACTGAGAAAGCACCTCTCAAAGATTCGAAAGAAATGAAAAAAACAAGTAGAGGATCTCATCACCAATGTACTGATGTACTATCTAATATCACTCTTGTTAGATATAACGACAATAACATTGTCACAGTGGCCTCGACTCAATGTGGTTCAGAACCCATAAGCAAAGTCAAACGATACTGTGATAAACAGAAGAAGGATGTTGACCAACCTCGTTGCTTCGTAAACTATAATAAATTTATGGGCGGCGTGGATCGACTTGATCAAAATGTGGGTTGTTATCGAATCGCGATTCGGCTGAAGAGATGGTACTGGCAGTTACTTATGTTTCCACTAAATGTTGCAGTCAATAACGCTTTTCAGCTGTACAAAATATCTCCAGCTGCAAAGAAAAGTAACGGTACGCCACATGATCTTTTATCGTTTACGAGGGATATTGTTTGTACATATTTTCTAATGAAAAATTCAGCTCCTAGTACTTCAACCATATCGAATCCTAAATCTTCACTAGCAGTAATAAAACGTGTGCCTGATGCTATTCGATTGGATGGTAAAGGACATCTGATCGACAAAAAAAATAAACAAACTTGATGTGGTTTATGCCACAAAAATACAACTATGAAGTGTATCAAATGTAATGTTGCCTTACATAGTAAATGTTCTATTATTTTTCATACTGAATAACAAACCTAATAATATTTTTTTATGTAATAATTATAAGATTTAATAAATGTGTAAATTTTTCTAAGACTTAATAAATAAAAAAGGTGAATACAATAGTTTTATTTCCAAACGAAATCCATAGCCACTAAAAGTATCTTACATGTATATATCTGTGGTGTCAAAGTAAAAGGGGATAAGTCAATAAACACGACTTTTCACCAGGAGCAAATAAAGAAAACGCTCTTTGGTTTCAAAAGAAAAATGTATTTTAACTAAGAATATAAAAGGTACTATACTAAAATTTGTTATTATTTTCATTTAAAAATATCTTTTCTTGTTTATCGTAATTTGAAAACATATTTTTATTTATTATTAATTAAAATAATTGACATGTCTCGTTTTTCCTTAACCAAAAAAATAGATAATATATTACTTATTATTGACTCGTCTCGTTATGCATTATCTATTTAATTTTCTGGTTTTGTTTATTATTCGTTGTTTTTATTTTTTTTAATAGAATTTGGTAATATTATTTATAAGGATACAGGGAAAGGTGGAATAATATGGAGGACGCATTTGCCCAGCAGTGGGACAATACACAAACGGAAAAAAAAGGATATTATTAGGACAGTTTACTAGCGTTTACTTATAAATAAATAAAATACTAGAAACTTAAACATCATTGAATTCTTCAATATCTGGATCGTCACTTGTGTTTGTACTAGTTTGTAAGTTATCAAAGAAGCCATGGCAACTATTGTCAACTAAGTGAAGGATACTTAAAAGATCTTTCTTTTTTTCTTGGCTTATAGGCACTTGGCACTCATAACATTTCTCAGGATTCAAAGTTTCATTTGCTTTGCCCCTTCGACAGAAATAAATGTCCTTAAGCTCGGTTGAGTTGTCTAATTTTGTTTTAAATTTAATTACACCTGGGTCGTTTTCGCCACTATATCTAAACAATTACACATCATGCCAAATGAATTTCTCAACGGATGAATCTACTTTACATAGCTGCAATGGCCCTTTAAATAATTTGGCGAAGTTCAAAAACATATCGTTTGTCATTATTATGACGGAAATGTTTGAACTCGTCATTCTTACCAAATTGTACCAATCTCTCGGTACATGTATAGCCATGTCAGTTCTTTTTTTCTTCCGTTCAATTTGGGCGTGGATAGAATCGCACTCCATGTGCGTATGCCCGGGTACTAAAAACTTGTAATCTATTAAGAAATCTAGTTTCAGTTTGCTTATGCATAAAAATATAGCAGCAACGTGGCTATTCTTATTTTGTCCACCACACGTTTCGGAATAAGTAGTTACTGCATTTACATGGGGTGGCAAAGACATTAAAAAATTAAACAGGCACGACGCTATTTGGTTAGCTCCACGTCCTCCATCAGCTTCGCTCCACATGTAGCAAAAGCTTTTTTTGCTGTAACAGTCGTAAATGGTTAAAGTGAATGTCCATAGAAGTCGTTTGTAAAAAACGATATTAGTTTTTAAAAAGGAGGTTGGGAGACGTTGCTGCAGATAATTCTGTCTCGATGCAGCAATGTAGATGCAGCAAACACGTATTGCAGATATCCAAAGAGGGTTTCTTAAAAGACAGACAAAACGTTAAACATTTCAAACGTAAAACATTTCCAAAATACGTGTATGACACGGGATTGGCCACTTTTTCTTTGTACATTTGATACATTAATGTCAGCGACATTGCTGCAGATCAAAAAAATAAACTCTTTTAACATCGCTTGACTCTTCTTTGTCTTTTTTAAATAAGCTGAGTCAGCTTCAAGTTCCTTCTTTAAAATTTCAGAATCTGGCTGTAAAGCCAGTTTAATTTTCATCTTATATGCGTCACACGTATTGCAGGTATCCATTAATGTCAGTGAGAGCCCTGTCGGTAAATATCTTTTATTAGTATGACTTCGGCTATAATGCGACTCGTATAACGGATACGAATTTATATGATTCTTTATAATCTACATTGCTTCATCCCCTATTTTATTTGGAGGCATATGTGATCCTCGTTGACCTGATAAACGAGGATCACATATGCCTTCAAAAAAAATAGGGGATGAAGCAATGCATCAATCATACTTACGTTCAGTGTGACTTTTATTTAGAGCCAATGACATTATCTTATTAATTCTTTTCATTTCTAAGCATTTCAACACTCATAAACACTAGAAACACAACTTTATGATTTTTTTACGCAGGTCGAAACACAACAACTTCGCACGCGAAATGCAACTGATGGATTACGATGATACGCATTTAAGGATGAGTAGACTTATCTCGTTATGCCTAACACAATAAAAAAATATTACAAACGCAATAATGAGACGAGTATACTTATCTCCTTTTACCTTTCTTTTATTTTGTTGTTTTTGACTAGACTCGATTTGCAATTTGAGTTTTACGAAATTGTAACATAAATACTGACTCATCTTCTTTTTACCTTAATATATATTAATGTTCAGTATCGAATTATAAAACTAACTCGTTTTTCAAAATTAATGACTTATCCCCTTTTACCTTAACACCACAGATATAATCCTAGTGTTCCATTATTGGAACGGTTATGAAACTAAAAATCTAAATAAGATATATTTTTTTTTGATATCTAGGTTTCATTATACACCTATAAACGTGCCCTGATTCGATTTTTATAAAAATTGGATTTGTTTTACTATGGTTGGGATGATACGAGTTAAAACCACCAAATGAGGCGTTCCCCAGGGCAGTATATTGGGCCCGATTCTGTTTCTCCTCTATGTGAATGATATTGTTGACATGACTAATCATAAATGCTTTCTGTTTTCTGATGATATTTCGATGACGATAATAATTTCTACCGATAAAAAGAGTAAATCAATAACTGATCATGAAACAGATGTTAATAATACAATAGAAAATCATATAAATTGGTTTAATAATAATAATTTATGTATTAACCTTAATAAATCAGTATATGTACAATTTAATAAATGTTTTAATAACAAAGTTAATTTTACAATGAATATATCAAAACTTCAAAAAGTAGCACAAACTAAGTTTTTGGGAACGATCATAGACGAACATCTAGACTGGAAAGCTCATATCGATAGCATATGTAACAAAATCAATAAATTCTTACACGCTCTTAGAAGGATTAAAAATGTTACAAATAATAAAACAGCTGTAATGTCCTATCGTACATATGTGGAGTCCTCGCTGCAATATGGACTAATTGCATGGGGAAACCGACCATAACAGAGCATTTATCACTCAAAAGAAATGTGTTCGAGCTATTCAGGGCATTCCACCGGACGTATCTTGTCGACTATTATTTAAAAAACTCGGTCTGCTACCACTACCCTCACTATAATGTGTATGAAACATGTATGTTTGTACTCAAACACAAATACCTATTCAGAACAGCAGCAGATGTAAGTCCTAGGAATCGTCGTGACAAATTTAGACTTGTTTTAAATGAATTTCCTCGATCAAAAAATATAGTAAAAGCTGTTTAGCTATGGCTGTACGTATATATAACAAATTAACATGTAAACTTAAATTACTAAATGGCAGACTGTTTAAAATTCACTTGTTTAAATGGATAAATGATAATAATTTTTATAGCATTAAGGAATATCTTGAACATAAGTTGTGTTAACCAATTTGCATGCTTTAGTCTTAAGCAAAACATGTATGATCTTATCCTTAACTTATGTAACACCTTTGTATACCATGTTTTACGCAAATAAATAAATATGAATATCGAATGCCCGGGACAGGTCTAGGAAACACGCGTATACTGGCGTTTTACGCGCGGTGTAGTACTGCACAGTCTGCTTGAGGCACAGGATCGCACTTTCCGTGGATAGACCGAAAGCCGAACTGACCGTGCGTCGTGACTAATTGCGCGATGCAGGATTTGTGTGACGTCATGTCTTTGATGCGTAATTCGTATGTGGCGGTGTACCCGCTACATGATTATGAAAAAAGTTTTATTGAATTGGTCATATTTATGAATACCTATATTATTTATTCATTTTATTCATTATTATGAGTAGGCCCTACCTATCTACTGTACTCCCCTCGTTTAACCCAACATTCCATATCATATGATAATCTAATAAGTATGTTACCAGTCGAATCCGAACCAGAATGCAGAGCTGCGTGAGGTTCGTGAGCACATCAACTCAAGTTTCGACCAGATCAAGTGCTTCCTGATGCCGCACCCGGGCCTGTGCGTTACCAAGCAAAACTTTGCTGGGTGCATTCGTGGTCAGTAACTATGATCTAGCTTGCTTTCACACAACAGCAATACATTATTTATTCTTCTCGTTATTGCTGGCGGTAACTGTCTACAAATGAAATGATTTTATTTTCTGTAAATATGTTTGTACTCAAACACTTGTACACGTTCAGGTCGGCGTTTCCTATCTGACTACTCTGAGAAGAAAGGCCGAAACAAACACGGAAGACACAGTCTCTTTTAAAGTCCAGACATATTCTTGGTCAGATCATGTCATGTGAAGACCATGTAGCTTGGTGTCTGTAATGGTCTTTTGAGGAAATAACCATACAGCGAGTGGACCTGTCCAGTCAGCGCACGCATTTGTTAGTAAGCAGCTTAACTCAGAACTTAAAGAGCTCAACGATTTGACGAACAATACCAAAGGACATTTGGGCAGGCCGCATAAATTACAAACTGCCAGACCATGAGTAAAGGCTCGTGCAGACTGGCGCGACTTGTCGAGCGACGCGACACTGGTAATTTTTCTACAGTGAAGTTTTCTTAGAAATTGTTTTATTAGAGTCGTGTCGCGCCTGTTTGTGGCAGCCTTAAAACTAAGTGCGAAAAAAAAAACAATGACCCACATAGTCTTCACATTCACAATAATTCAAGTAATATAGGGATCTAGTACCTAGCTACATCTTACATGATTCCCTAAAACACCCAAATGAGTAAACTACCAATGCAGAAAAGGCAGTGGGACTTTAAACTTTACTGGCGCAATGTGAGCGTATGCATAACGTGACTAGGTATACGTCCCGTTTTGAACGGGACCGTCCCTTTTTTCGGTTCTTCGTCCCGAAACCTGGGGACGCAAAATTGTCCCGTTTTCAGTCTTTCTTTAATGAATAAATTATAGACGTCTGAAAAAACCCTGTTACATGTTCCGGTTCTTATAGGTACAGATAGTGCAATCCACGACGACGCGCCCCACTCCGCGATGACTGTACTGTAAGCTGTACTTTAGACGACTTTAGTACGGAGCGGAGCGGAGTGGGGCGCGTCGTCGTGGATTGCATTATCTATAGCGGTGTTGATTACTAAGGTGAATATTAAAAAAAAACGTGCCAAGAAATTCTTATTTGAAATTATCGTATTAAAACTACTTTGTTCTGCTGACTAATATAAAAACGACTGAAAATGTATTTATCTAAAATTTGTAATAATATATATATTTTTTTTATTGAAACCAATTTTTTTTATTGGGAACCTGTGCTGGTATTCTCAAACTACAATTTCCTTTATGAATCGGCCCTACTAATTGAGATAAATAAACCGATGTCCCATTTTGAGTAAAAAAAATAAATGGTCACGTTACGTACCTACTTATGCACTACAAATGCACTTCTGCTCAACCCTTCGGGGAAATCAGGCTTGATGTTATGTTATGTGTAGGTATCTATTATTTTTTTAATTTTGCTGCAGACTTGACAGAAGAGTTCAGATCAAAACTTCTGGAGCTGGTGCCTTCACTGTTCGATCCGGAGCACCTTACTCCGAAGCTCATCAACGGTGAGCGAGTCCGGACTCAGGACTTGTTCGATTACTTCCAGAAGTACGTCGACATCTTCAACAGCGATGAAGTGCCAGAGGCGGTCACCATTTTTAAGGTAATTCATACATAAGTACATAAACTCGCGACTTCTTTCCATAGGGGTAGGCAGCAAACTCCCACACTCCTTTTGCTTCGTTTACGTTCTTATCTATGGTACCTAATACAATCGAAGATATATATATATCTGAGTCAACCGCAAAATGATAAGTTTTAAGCAATGTTAACTTCTTGAAAATTTTCTTAGGATGACTTAACCATAGTTACCTAAAAGAAGGAAGGAGATATGCCCGATAGTTGAAAATGTATCGAACCCCAATGCCTCCACTTTGTCCCCACCACCTCGCCACAATTACACATGCAGATCAGTAAACCCAATAGATACGAGGTCACGCTCACACTTGCAATTCATAATTCAGAACGTACTACACAATCAATTATAAACCTTATGCCATCAAACACAGCGTGCATTTACCATGCACCGTACAAATTACTCACTCGAAAACATCGATCGCTATCGTTGTGCTGTGCAAAAGCCATTTATTTTACATAATATTCGCTAGTGATTGACTAAATCGAAAAGTTATCGATTCTCCCATTTATTATTGTATTAAAAATTGGATCTGCAATAGCACATCACTAACTCATCGCAAGATACAGCGGCCGTAGATACTAGGTACGCGATGCAACCGCCTAAATACTCGTAAAGTAAGTATCGTTTTGTTATTATTATATTGCTTAGCGACATACTTAGATAGTGGTTAAGAAGTTTCAACACAAAAATACTTGTGCTGTTATATGATGTGGTTCTATGATTTATAAAGTTTCTAGTTTGGCTTCGATTTTTACAAGAAACCACTGAACAACACGGCATTCTTAAATGTTGTCACGATCGCGGTCGAAAGCGCACTAGTTAGCGGAGACGGCCATTTGCCTATGACATGAGCATCTTGATCACGACGCGCGGACACAGACATGCCCTCATGCTACTTCTCCTGTTATTTATATTTCTATGTGTGTAACAGTGGGAAAGCCCGTTACCATCAACCGGGCAAAAAATCCAAACTCCGAGCTGCTACTGAGAAATTTCTAATGGAAAAATCCAATAACACTGCCCGATCGAACACAGGACCTCATGCTCAGCAATAGCGCTTGGGCACTAGACCAATGAGGCAGTAAAAAATAAACACAACAAACTGGTATAATAATAATTATATAAGTTTGTACCTACGTCTCGCAGGCTACAGCGGACGCGTGCTTGCTGGCGGCGACGCGCGCGGCTCGCTCGCTGTACGCGGCGCGCATGGCGGAGCGCGTGGGCGGCGCGCGCAGCCTGGCCCGCAGCGAGCTGGAGGCCGCGCACAACGCCGCGCGCGCTGGCGCCGAGCTCTGCTTCACACAGAAGAAGAAACTGGGCTCGCAGCAAGACGCTGACGCGTGGCTGCAAGAACTCATCAAGGTATAATTTCAGAGGATGACCGCTGGTATAGTTGATTCTTCATTCAAACAGTTTAGATATCGTCGCACCGACTAGACTTCTGGAAATGATTAACACACATTTTGTACCTATATTAAATATTTTTTAAGTCAAAGTGTACTTCTAAATAGAGTGAAACTCCCAAACAAAGAGACAGCAGAATGAAGACCGGCTACATCATGTAATACAGCCTTAACTCAATCCATATTTAATTGTCGATATAATATACCTCATACTCAAGTAAAGTAACCCTTCAGGTTAGTAGCGTTTCTATGTTTAACATCGGCAGGAGCTGGACGAGAGTCTGTCACAATACATATTGGAAAACGAAGCGAAGGTTCGAGAAACGATGTCTCTCGCCAATAAAACATACGACGCCGCCGTGAGCAGCGTATGTGAAGACCACGCACGTCTGTGTCTGCACCCGGGGGATCTTGAGGCCCTTCACGCCGAGGCCAGCATGGCGGCGCTCATGCTCTTCGACGCCGCGCGAGATGTGCCGGAAGGCGACGAAGATGATCAAAGACCGGATTTAGAGCAGGTTAGGTCATTTTATTATTCAATCTGACTTGTTGAACAGTGGACATTAAAGGTTTTCATTATTCTATTCTCGTAAATACCTAAAAAATACCTTATATATAAGATCCAATCAAATAGTTACCTAATTATATCATTTGTGGGCTTGTGGGTATAAATATTTTTGCTTGTTCAAAGCCCAGTTAGAAGTAAGGGTCATACCTCTCAGTTTTATTCGTTACATTGTGAGCATAAATGATGTCCTTCAGTACGTCCATCGTTCAAACAGTCATGCTGTATATACCTACCAAGTCTACGTACACCAATATTCAATGAAACATACACATCTAATACCTAATAGTAGTTCAGTAATAAAAATAATAAGCATGAGAAATATGAACATTGCAGAGTTTGAAGCAGAAGTTCGAACACCTGCGCGCCATCAACGATCAAAACAACAAGAGCGCCGTGCTGGCGGCGCGCGAGTTGTACGTGACGCGAATGAGGAGCGAGATGGAGCAGGCGGGCGTCAGCGCCGACCGGCTGAGCGCGCAGCACCAGGCGGCGCGGGCCGGCGCGGCCGCCGGGCTCGCGCGGCGCAGGAGCCGCGCCACGGAGCGGGACGGGGACCCCTTCGTGCAGCAACTGCTACAAGTATGTGCCCCTGACCCTCCGCAAGTACACGTTGCTCAAGTGCTTAAATCTACCGAACGAGCCGTACGTAAAGAGATCAAGAGGTTTGGACGCAAGCTACGATTCTGAGAGCTAGAAGCTTGTGGTGTTGTGGATCAGTATTTTTTATCGCACTCTATAATTTTAGATATATTATTTAACTTGCTTGTTCTAATGTAAGATTGTTTTCTGCCAAGAAGTGTGATCATGTTTCTCACATTCAGGTATAATCGAATATTATGCCTCTTCTACAATATTATTCTTACTTGCGTCAACATTTTCATACGCTCGTTCTTTTGATTGTGTTGCACAAGTTCTTAAATCAGTCATTTAAAAGACAACCACATCAAACTGATTTCAATTCTTTCTCTTTCTCCGTTCATGCAAGTAGAACGCCGAGACTGGAACAATCAGGCCCGACGGCCGTCGCCCTATTATGGACAGTATTTTCAATTTTATGTATTTTATTTAGTTGTTTGATTTTCAATATATATTTACTTAAGGACTCATAGTACTGACACCTACTGTGGATCGAAATGTTGTATTTTTTTATAAATGTATGTGCACTAATATTTATGATTCTGAATCAATTTATATCTAAGTGACGCGATCTTTCTTCATAAGTCCGATTATTCCGTTTGTCCACGGGAATGATTAGATCTACAAAAGTGGTCCCAAAGACTTGCCGGAAAACTATAGACCTTGTTGAGTACCTAAAGTCTCTAAAATTGTAGAAAAAAAATTAAACAAGACTGGTAAATTTTATAGAGAAGCACTACATTGCCTCCGATAGGCAGTTCGGATTTCTCCGGGGAAAATCCACCGAAGACGCGCATAGAAAATGGAGAATGCTGTGTTGGTGTCTTTCTTGATTTGGCAAAAGCATTCGACACCGTGTCACCTGGACTGCTTTTGAAGAAACTCGAGGCAACAGGTATAAGAGGAACACCTCTAGAATGGTTTCGCAGCTACTTAACATCGAGTTATCAATATTGAAAAATAGGCAGTCACCAAAGCAGTTCGCTCCCTATCATGTTCTGTGTTCCACAGGGCAGTACCCTTGGCCCAACGTTGTTTACGCTGTACATTAATAACGTAGTAAATCTACCTCTTAGAAACGCTACGGTGATATCCTACGCTGACGACACATTTATGGTATTCAAAGACACGTCATGGGACCGAGTGTATCAACTGGCGGAACAAGGGCTCTCTCAGATAGCGCATTCCCTAGACGTAGACACTAACCTACTGACACTAAATGCTGGTAAAAGTAAATATATTGCTTTCTCCAAAACAAGATCCTCCAGTGCCTCTCAAACTATGTCCTTAAAAATACACACCTGTCCACAGGATAAAATATTGCCTCACACCTGACACATCATCCCTGCGCATGCATAGCCCTTGAACGTACTGACACGATTAAATATCTCGGGGTAACCATAGACAACAACTTAACGTACAAAGCCCACATTTATGCCCTTTCCTCCAGAATACGAAAACTAATACACTTCTTGAAAAAACTTCGCGACTGTACTACGATCGATATTTTGAGAATGGTCTACTTCGCACTCTGCCAATTAATAATACAGTACTGTATCTGTATTTGGGGACGTGCTGTTAAAAGCACATTTATAACAGGCACTGATCAAGGTTGCACTAAAAAAACCTTTCAGATTCCCTACAGACCTTGTTTACCACGAGTATCCAAGTTCTCAGGGTACGACAAATATTCGTACTTCAAGCAACGCATAAATATCACGCAACAATAAAAAAACAGCCCGACTATAGCGACATAATAAACAAGCGTGTCTTCAGATTACCCATATCAAATGCCAAGTCCGAACTAGCTAGACGCTGTACCTACCTATTTTTCCCATCCCAACACTTACAACAAAGTTTGGAAAATCTGCGACCTAAACGGGCAGCCCTGTAGGTCGCAGACAACGTCAACCACAACCTGTAATAATAATAAATAATAACCCGCAGGGCAGCATGTGGCGAGCTGTTGGGCAGTAGCGACCCCACGAACCCTATCTCCCGGGAAAAATCTTGTTCCTCATCTCTGGCTTGCCTTTATTGGCCGCTTGGAGTGAACACTGACGAGGAATAGAGCTCCCACCTCTTTCTTGCCTTTATTGGCCGGCTTGAGTGGAGATTCGCAAGAGCAAATGTGCTCGGAGGAAGGAAGTAGGTATTCCAGTAAGATGCTGGTAGGGATCTTGACCGTACTTCCGGGATTGTCCTGATAGCCGTGGAATACCGCTCCACTCCTTATAAGCACCTCAGGACATGTTGCCCCCTTGTCGCTTCGACACTTTGTGCTAGCGACCGTTTTCGGGGGCCCATTATTGAGTGTGCAAGTCACCCTCTGCCATTTTACCTGTCTATTTTATATAAGATATTGGTCAGGCAGGGGCCATAGTATTTCCATAGTTCTAGATAACCAGTTCACTTAGCCACCCAAACCCATAATCCATTATCATTGTTTCCATATCTTGCAATAGTCCTGCACTAACCGGGGGTTGTCCTTGGGTGCACTAGATTAGTGCGTACAGGGATAATCGTCGGTTAGTGCCTCATTTCATTAGACACGTCTAACGGGCCTCTGCGAGTTGGCTTCGGCCCCTCGTACTCCTTCAAAAGGTCCGGGACCCTAGGGTCCCGAGAAATGTCAAAATAAATAAGAATAATAATAAAAGAATTTATTGCATTAACAAAATCACATTGCACTGCATACATTAATGGTTGACATAATTCTAATTATCAAAGGACTACAATAATTTTAAACTATATCCCTAAAACTAGGTCTAGCCTGTATCTTAAGAGATAGGTTAAAAAAACCCTGTAAAAAACCCTAACTTTAGCTCTTTTAAAATTATATCGATAACACAGAAGCCTTGATATAGCACCTACACATACACAATCACACACATATACATACATGCACACACAAACACACACCACAGCGCAAGCCCAACCTATTTTATGTTGTGTTCAGATTCGCACGAATGTTTTATTTTATTTTCACTCATCTTTTGTTTATGGTAAATGTGTAATAATTATCTAACATTCTCAAACTGTACTACAACTTTTATAACTGAAAAATTCGCACTCCAGAGCCACAAGATACAAGCGACGCTTAGTTTGTGGTTCACCGAATATGTCACATTGTATTGTTACTTTTTGATTAATAAACTTTATTATTTATTATTATTATTTCCTTTATTTAATATATATACCTACTTATAATTTACATTTTTATACAATGTGGATCTGGACTTACGACATTAAATTAAAACGAGCACAGTACTAGTCCATAGAAACATTTTAAAATACGAAGATTAGTAGTTAATGGAAAATTGAAAAATTGCAATTTTCAAACAAAATAAATAGCAGAATCGACTGCATAAAAAGTAAACACGCTTTATCTACGAAAAGTCACTAACCTGTTGCGCGGCCCGATGCGGGTCGCGGCGGGGGGCGGCGCCTGCGCTGCGGTGCGGGGCGTAGGTGGACGTGGGTAGGTAGTTTAGTCGGAGAACAACAAATTAGCGGCATAAACTCACTAAGTTGCGCGTTGTTAATTAAAAGATCACTGATTGAATAATTAATCACATAATATCACATCACAATCAGAATTTACATCAATAGTCAAATTTATAAATTTTCAAGGTTTCCACCGTTGTTCATTATGCACAAGCGACATCGATACCTAATTAACTAACTAATATTAAACTAACACTGAACAATAAGTCACACTAAATCGTCTTTAATCACAAATAACAACTAAATTTTTTCGCAAAATCACAACAATGCGCGCGCGGTTCGTCTCGTGATAAAAAAGTAGCCTTGTGCGCTCCTCAAAGGGCGCCGCTGCACTGACTGTGACCGAGTCCCGAGACTGCCGAAAAAATTCCGCTCACACACACACTCGCAATTGTCTATGCACCACTAATGCATAATTTGCGTAAGTAATATTTCTTTTTCCTTCTAATTGTAGTATTATTTTGTGGGACTGGGCGGGGCGCGTCAGAGTGGAATCGTATGACACCTTTCTCTATCTCTCAAGCATATTGAGACGTAGAGGATAGAATCGTACGTTTTGCACAGGTTCTTGACCTTACAATGTTTACCTATTATTACGGACTCAGATCTACATCATGTTGAAAAATAAGAAAATGAAAAATAATTTCCTGTGGCTAAAGTATTCATTGGATTTGATTGATTTTTTGTATACGGGTAAAGAACATGACACTCTTTATGTGGTTTTGAGGAATGTCAAGCGTCCTGCTCCACATTGTATATTGTTATAAAAACCTTTTTTTTTAATTATATAAAAAATAGTACCTAGCCCACCGGTATCGGGTACAGGGTCCAAGATACCGGTGGTCAGGGCTCCTGAGAGAGGAATCTCCTAACGATACGCGCCGTGTCCAGAAGTACCGCTTTCTGGATCAAGCCCTTGATCCAGCTGCCTAACGAGAGCCTCCTCAGGTGTTGGTCGAGGCTGTTGGCTTCTATACCATTGGCTGTCACGACTATCGGCACAATGACTGCTGTATCCACATCCTACATATCGACAACCTCGCGAGCCAGGTCAAGATACTTAATCTGCTTATCTTTTTCAGCTTTCACGAGGTTCTCTTCATGCGGGACCGCTATATTAATAATCATTGTGCGACGCTCTTATCGATCTATCACTACTATGTCTGGCTTATTGGCAACAATAGTCCTGTAAGTGATGATAGATCAATCCCAATACAACTAAATACAACGTGATACTGCCATTTTCGAGAACTGGATCGGGCACATACTCGTATCTATAGTACGGTACTTCTGATTCCACAAGACTGTATTTCAGAGCAAGTTGATGGTGGATAATCCTGGCTACAAGGACAACCTTGTAGCCAGGATTAACCACCAGCAACTTGCACAAGCCTATGCAAGTAGTCTCCGTTAGCCAGACGAGAACAGCCAGAAATAAAGTGTCGGATTAATTACCCCGGACGGTGGCATGCCCGACAGATGTCAACCGTGCCGTCCTTCACAATATATTTCCGGTAGTCGTTCGTCATCATAACTTCGTCCATAATCGCAAACTTTCCCAAAGAGATCACCGAATCGCAACCAGGATGCAGACGCTAACAGGTCTACATTGGGCCCATGTAAGGCCCGGTAAAAGCGTCCGTGAAGCTCTTTGCTCTGCCATACCTCCTTGCGATCATTAGTATCTAATACTATAGGTTTGCGCCAGTTCCCGTTAGCCAAGGATAGCGGGTAAGGCCCTTGTCCACTGAGACCACATCTCGGTGCATCCCCACGTCGACTTCTAGGAAGTATTCCCTGAGACTGCATACCTCACGGTTGTGCAGGGTCTTAGCATTTAACAAGACTCGATCTCCGCACTTCCGCGGGATATACAGTCTTATCACCGATGCTCGTGAGTGATGCATCCGATTTGCGGTCAGCAGTGTGCGTACCCTCCTATCCAGGGCGTCAAGTTCCGTCTGAGTCCATCTGAGTATGCCGAAAGAGTACATCAAAACTGGCATGACCCAACGGTTGAAGGCGCGAACCTTGTTTCCGCCTGATAAAATACTATTTAATACTTTATTCAGGCGGCCAAAGAAGAGCTCCCTGAGCAATTGTTCATGTCAGTAGCATTGATAGCTAACGCTTCCGAAATACCCAAATACTTGTAGGTTTCGATTGAGGAGAGGGATCTTAGGTGTAAGGAATCCGAGAGTTGGGTTCCCACGGATTCCACAATCCCTCCACGCTTCTCATGTATGACCGCACATTTATCCACACCAAATTCCATCCTGATAGCGCTACTGAAAGTTTCAGTTACCTTCAGTAGCTCCATTAGTTGCAAATTGTTGGGGGCAAAGAGTTTCAAGTCATTTATTATTATTATTAAAGATATTCTGAAAAGAAAATCTATTTTCTTAGCCACCAATTCCGAAAAGTTAGATAGATAGAATACTCTTTATTGTACACCATACAAATCACAGACATAATTTAGAAATTTTACATAGGGTGACACAATGGGCGGTCTTATCGCATAAAGCGATCTTTTACAGACAACCTTTGGATGGTTAGCTAGGAAAGTTAGCTTTTACCTTATAATTTTCAGGAAATTGAAACTTGCTTTGAGGAATTGGAGAAGGCGAATAAAAACAACAGGAAAGTCGCCATGCAGTCGGCTGAGCACAAGTACAACAACTATATAACGTCGGCGTGGGGCCCGCAAATGTGCTGCTTCCACCCAAAAGCTCTCGAAGATTTACATCAGCAAGCTGTGGAGGAGACGCTCGAACACTGCCTTGCTGACAGAGACGTGGATGAGGACGACAAATACATGAAAGAAATGATTGAGGTAAGGATTACCAACGCTCAATCTCGGCTTCTTTCACACCTAAATGCGCTAAGTGTCTAAGTGTTTGGCGGCGACGTAGCTAGGGGCTGGCCTAGCGCGCGGCTGCCAGGGGCGCAACCTTGAGGGGGGCGCTCTTTGCAGACTTACAGCTTGTTGCCGCTAAGGCACAGGCACACAAAATTACAACATGATGCTAACACACATAAAATAAACTTGCATTTAAGGCACCTCCACAGATAACAAACAGCGAAATTCAATTTTCTTACGTTTGTTTGCAATTTTCAGGTCAGTATTGTATGTTGATCTAAATATGATTTGCGACCATATCTAATGTTTATTTATAGAATTATAATCATAGAAATCATCTATACAACTCTCTAAGTTCATGTAATCCTAAAGAATGACTATTTCATGAAATCATGACATTTGAGGATTATTGCTGATTCTAATGATTATAATTCCCCAACGATTTGATATTCCAAGAAATCCAAGCAACGCTTGGTATAGCTACTTACCTATTATAATGATATTTATATTTTACAGACCCTTGAAAACCGTTTCTCGGAACTGATTACTGTTAATGAGTACAACAACGAGCGTGCAGTGGAGCAAGCCGTCTGGGTGTACACCATGAAGATCAGCAAACTTAGAGAGCCACCGCGTGGAGGGGGGTTTTTGGGTGCACTGATCAGTTTATTTGCGAAGAATGAGAATTGGAAGCCCAGCCAAAATCAACACGACGAATGTAAACGCGACGCGGTGCAAGTGTTCAAGACAAGGCGTCGCGGTACTGAGTACCCTGATGACAAATATTATGACAATGTAATCCAGGTATGTATACTATAGTCTTGGTACATTGTAGCTGCCCCTTGGTCTAGTGGTCGCAAGCGCAACTGCTAAGCGTGAGGTCCTGGCTGTGATTCACAGTTAGGAAGTTGCAGTTGGCTGTGTAACACCCCCGTGTCTCGGATATAAAACTGAACTGTCCTGCTCAGGGACATTGTTCCTTGTAACCGAATTGACAAATCCTTTAAAAGGTTAGCCGTTCAATGGGTTCCCAGAATATGACTATGCCCAGCAGTGGGTGAAGTCGGCCTGTGGATGATGACGTTGATGACCAAAAACTATCACGAAAACTGTCAAAAAAAACTGTCCCGCCTAGAAAGTACCTATAGAGTTTATACTTTCTAGGGCCGACAGAAACTGACATAACGTAACTCTATAATGCAGAAAAACAAAACAGCCTATGAAACACTCCATCGTAATAGAGCTTGTCCACTCTGACATAACGCGCCCCACTACCGCATTTACGTCCTACACGGTAATGCAGATTTCTTATGGATTCTTATGGGTAATGCGGTAGTGGGGCGCGTCATTTAAGAGTGGACAAGTTATATCTCCTAACGATTAAATATTTTGGTTACAGACAATTGACGCGGCTTTTAGGAATTATTAATTTCGAGCACCCTGGGCTCGCATTTTCGCGGGAGTTACACTGAAGAAGGGCCCTCATTAACCTCATCCGACAGTAGTCACTGACTATATTTGAATTCAGAGCCTGAGTCAATTATTTTGTTTTGGAACAACAAACACAATGTCATAGAAGACAAAGTTCGAAATCCACAGCAACAAAAACTAAAAAATCAACTTGGAAATCTTGGAATAAGTATGTATCTACATAAAACTAATGTAGATCGTTCAGTAAGCGGCGATGGAATATAACTTATCTGTGATTAGGCCTGGGACTTGGCTTCACATGACGTCGAGAAATATCTCTCAGGCTGTGCTCACTGGTGAGAATTTACGGAACATCAGCTAGAAGACTTGCTCTTTTATTTCTACCTGTGTTTGAACCTAGATGTCCTAAAGTTTAGTTATGACTGAATTTTGGATGTTGGTATTTAACGATCTCAAAGATAAAAAAAATTACAATTTTGGTGTATTATAATTATTACTTTGTGATTCTTTAAGTATAAGTAAGTACATTATGTGTTTATGTTATTTTTATTGTAACTGGATGAAACGTGCATTCTACTTTTTGTGTAATATTTTATTATTTATAAGAAAAAAATGTGTAAAACACTGCTGATCTACACTCGGCGTCACAAAAATCGCACCTCTTTAAGAATTCCCTTCAAAGTCATTTTAACCCCATTAATCAATGGTACACATATGATTATAAGGTATCATTGGAAAGGCAATTTATTTAAATTTCAGAATAAATCAATAAATTTGGTTTTTTGTTTGCCAGGGAATAAAAAAAACACGCTAATGCAAATGATTAAAAACTTAAATTTTATTTTATCAGTGAAAAGTTTAAAAAAGTCCATAAAATCAACTTAAAACCTAGTGTTACCCCCCCTAGCTCTGATGACAGCTTCCATGCGTTCTCTCATGGACCTAATTAATGTGACAACAGTCTCTTGAGGAATGTTGTCCCATTCTGCAACGACGGCGGCATCTTGGAGGTCTTGGAGAGTGGTAGGGGTAGGATCACGTGCCCGTACTCGCCGTTTCAGTTCATCCCAAAGGTGCTCGATTGGGTTCAGGTCTGGACTTCGCGCCGGCCAGCGCATAACAGGGATCCCAACTTCTTGCAGGTAGTCTCTTACAATTAATGCGGTGTGACAGCGGGCGTTATCGTGCATTTACGTGAACCCACTGCCAACAAAACCCGCATAAGGGACAACCTGCTCCTCTAAGATCTCTGTTATGTACCGAGGAGCAGTCAGCGACCCTTGCCCGCGAGCACTTCCAGTCCGAGAAACACACACAAGGTTCGTTTTGCCTTCGATTGACATGCCGCCCCAGAACATGCACGAGCCACCCCCGTATTCCACTGCCTCTTGAATACAGGCTTGTGCGAATCGTTCCCCTTGCCTCCTGTACACTCTTCTACGCCTGTCGTTGCAGAAAAGACACACCCTCGTCTCATCCGAGAAGAGTACAGCCCTCCATTGGTCTATTGTCCAATCCACATGGTCACGGGCAAATTGCAACCGGTCTCTCCTATGCTGTGCAGTCAATTTTGGCCCTGTAGCAGCCCTGTGAGCTGCAATTTTCTTCTCCTTCATTCTTCTTCTAATCGTGGAGACGCTGACAGAAGTTCTGCGAGCTGATCGCAGTTGTTGTTGCAGCTCAACAGCATTGGAGAACCGATTACGTAAAGACGTTGAAACAATGAAGCGATCGTCTCTTTCGGATGTGCACCGTTGTCTTCCAGATCCACGTCTTCGGATATAGCCACCAGTCTCTTGGAAGCGTTGGAACACTCGTCGAACGGAAAAACGACTCAAGTTCAGTTGCCGAGCAACATCACATTGCCGCATCCCTGATTGCAGTAGTGCAATGACTTGAGCGGCTTCATCTGCAGTGGTATCCATCTTCTGGGGTATTTTTCTTGCTGCAGCTGTTCACGTGTGTTCACTTCAAAGGTTGGATAGCGAATGACTCACATTTGACCCGGGTCGCCCGTTTTATACCCTTGTAGGGAGGTGCAATTAGTGGCCGTTGTAATGCGTATTTTGACAACATTTTCTTTAACGTTACGCGCTAATGAGATCTGTTGTGTTTAGGAATTCTAACTGTTGTTAATTTAAAGGTCGTTAAACATACTTTCAATTGATACCAATATTAATAGGGTTTAATGTATACGTTGATGGCGGGACTTGCTTGAAACTTATTTTCGGAGAGGTGCGATTTTTGTGACGCTGAGTGTATATTAAAATACCATCATAACTCCTAAGTTCACAAAGCGAGAAATGTGAAAAATTGAGTTGATGGAGGCGTATGTAAGAATTACACTAAACATTTAATTATTGCTCTTACTTGCAGTTTTTTTATATAAATCAGCAAAATCCCATAACACAATCAAACTTATAGTTATGCGGCCCCAATAATGAAGATTTTACTTTGAAAACGGATAGTATTTTTCCTACCCAATGTACCTACGGATTTACGGAGTCGCTTACGGAGGGTAAGCGACTCTGACCGAGACATTTTATCAGCTTCCCCAATATTTACACCATTACCTAAAGCGGCAATTATTTATTAAACCACATATTTGGTAACAAGGTGAAAAGCAAACCACAATAAATAAAAACAAAATCGTATTGTAATCAAAACGCATTTAATATTTAGAACATCATGCTAATTTAAAGTTTTTTTTACAAAACAAAACTTCTTCTAAACGGCAATAAAGCATATTTTAATCCACATTGCGATATCAAGTCTAATAAAAGTACAAATTCTTGTTTCTGGTTAGCTTAAGCCGAAATAACTACTTATGTAAAATAGTGTTCATATTAAGTTACATTTATTACTTATAAATGTTGCTTTAGTAGAATTTTATTGAATTAACCTAGAGTAGATACATAAGTTAGGTCAATAGGTAAGTTATGGTAGGTTTGATATGCGCATCATGTCATAACGTCAAGAACATTTATTATTATACAGAAGTTATTAAATACAGATACACATTGCTCATTGAACCAACTATGTACCTACAGTGAACTCCAGCGCAGCGCAGCGTTTATTTAGCAACATTTATAAATACTAAATACCAGGTATTATGTCGTCCCGACACATAAACGGAATAAAAATTGAGCTGTAATTTCGGTAAGTCGATATAAAATTAGTGGTATAACCTCCGCACCATCGTGTTTTTTTTCACATATTCAGGCGTCACAGGCATATACGTACAAAAAAACAATAGATCTATACATAATATTAAAAAATTCCCTTTTGACAGCTGTCAAAATATTAACACAAGTTAGGATGCAAACCGTCAAAGGTTTTTGTTTTTTACTAAAGTAAGGCCATTTTAATAGGTAACATTTGACAATTCATCAAAATTCAACAACGTACCCTTGTAACGGCGGGCATAAAATATTTTTTTTTTTCGTTTTGTTAGAACTGCACAATTGCTTAACTTTTTCAATTACGATTACATATTTATTGTAATAATGACCGATACGAGTAATTTTACGATTTGCTTTCACTAAACTGACAGACGTCAAATGTTACCTATTAAAATGGCCTTACTTTATTTGTAGTGTGTAGTCATAGTGCAATGTATGTCGATACTCGTTTACAGTAAAATTCATTTCAGATACGGGCGAAATTGCACCCATTCGCAGCACGCACGAATCAACATTATTCTGTAGATATTTCTATCTCCTTCTGTCATTAGAGATGTCATTCGATAGAGCGAGAATGAAAATCAAAAAGCTATCGAATGACATCTGTAAGCGACGGGAGGAGACAGATATATACAGAACAATGCTGATCCGTGCGTTTAGGTGTTTTTACCCGTAACACGATGTTGTTGAGTGAGTGCTTTATGTTACGCCATTTCAACTATAGTCCATTCGCGTTTAGATAATAGTGAGTCCTCGGCCTAGCCCCGCCCCTTGACCAATCTGGTCGCAAAAGACTCTTTCGTGTCGTTTCGTACGAGGATCTGCCGTCAATGGTCACTGTGAACTGTGATCTTAGTTTTCTAATTTGTTGCGAACCTGGGTCGAGGGGCTCAACGATGAGTCACTAATTTCTTAACGTTAATAGACTATAGGACGGAAGACAAAAATTGACTTGACAGTTTTTGTATGGAATAACTGTCAAAAATCATCCTCAAATATAGATAACAGAAGATTCAAAATCAGCCCTTAGGGGTTGCCAGTATAGGGCTGAAATAACTGTCAGTTCAGGTTTTTTTTAAATGAATATGACTGAGCTGACATCTGGGAAAATCAGCATTTGACATTAAGGATTTTACAAAGCTAATCACAGCAGTATTTCGACACATAATCCAGAGTAAACAACTAAGCAGTCACTTCTTTGTGCTTTTCTGAAGCTTTAATAACAATTAACAGTCACTTGGTATATTTTTGTGCGTGTACATTGTATAAAGGGTGGAAGGGACATTTAAAAAAAATCTCCTGTTCCATGCATTTTGACCCACTTTTGTTTATAACAGCTGATGTTTTAAAAAATAATCTACTGAACATTTCTACGCTGGGGGGTTTAGAATCATGTTCTGAATTCATGGTAACAGTTTGTCTCTTGAGTCAGTGAGTCTATGTCCCTTCCAGCCTGTATATTTCAGTTTTGTCATAATTACAATAGTTTTCAATGAAATTAATAATAATAGAATGCTATTCAAATAAATTAGAACTAAAGACGATAAACTCTAAGTGAAGCGTTTTAATCTACATTATGTAGGTATACCAACCTAACGGTTGAAGTATTCAATGATATTATAACCCGATTTTTATAACTGTGCGCCTGTCAACGTCAAAATATAACAGTGTATGTGGTTTAAATAATAACAATAACAACTTAACGAATCCTAAGAGAGAACTGTGGAGACGACACGAGTTGTGTAGGCCGTATTAAGACGCGTCGGGGCACTGAGGAGGTAACCGGTACGATTTTGACAGCTCCAAGCGCACAGTTATAAAAATCGAGATATATCCTAAGTAAAATGAGGTAGACAGGATAAATGCGCTCCGCAAGTGGCACGTTAAAACTGAGCTAGAGTGGGCGCCACTAAAGAAATCCGGCGGAAAATTGTGGAACTACATAATTTTAATGCAATGTAATACAATGACATACACTAGCGCCGGCCCCTTCAAATGGACTTCAGTGGTGGCGCGGGCTCTAGGTCGCCAGCGTCGACGGAAGCAACATATTATGCTTGTCTCTTTTTCGCTCACGATAATATGACATGTCCTACAACTCTAACACTGAATTTGATGTTGTAACCGTTTTAGGTGTAAAAAAAAGCATTTGGAAAGAACAATGCCCACTTCCCATACATTTTAAAACCTGATAATGAACGTTTATGTATAGTTATGAGGTATAGTAGAAAGACTACCTGTAAGTTTAGAAAATAATGTCTTATAGTAATTTTTACGGCTTAAACGCTACGAAGTCCAAAAAATATAAATGTTAATTTTTAGGTTAGGATTTGCCGTTACTTGCTAAACATAGAGAAATAAATGTGCTAGACCTAATTATTAACACTCGAAGTATAGTTTCAAATAAGAATACTTAACTGGCTATGTATATATATGCATCAAGCAGACGTTGCAGTTTATGCAAAGTATACGTCGACTTTTTGCCAACGGCAGCATTGTCAAGAGGACGGATTTATAACGGTATGGTAAGCAAAAGTCGTCAGATTAGGAAGATATCGAAGTCCAGGGGCGGTAAATAGGGTCGCAAAAAGAAGTAACTCACAAAATGGCACAGTACACAACGAGACGCAAGTGCAACAACGAAGGACTGCACCGACCGATGACCGATGCCAATCGCAGAACTGTCAAATGGCCAAAAAATCCGTTTCACTCTTGCGAACTCAATTACATACTGCGTGATTAATTATTTAAATTATTATGTTATTTTTTTATTAATCTGTATTAGGAAAAGACTATATAGAAATACTTACTGATTAAATAAAACGTAAAGTAATATATAAAACTCTGAAACAGAGTTGAATAAAGTCAAATAGCGGTATGTAAAATGGAACGTTGTAAAAACAGGGAAGTTGAGATGCGTTCAAAACATGGTATACGTTTACTCTTACGTAGAATAAGCATAAAGAAATATTAAGAAATATTCTTTTCCTGCGTTTCTTTTAACATTGTTATAAGTGTAATTAATATACAATTAAATTAGCTGAATTTTAAGATTTATTTCATTACTATACATAGTCAGGTGAAAAATGGGCATTCTTCTTTCCAAATTACTTTTTTTACATCTGAAACTAAATATTCGGTGTTACGGTATTAATTATTGCATTTCATAATCAATATTTTAGTTCACTAGTTTCCATATTAATCAAAACAGCGAAATATTTGACAGCTATTTGCGACGTTGCCCACTTTCTGTATAGTCTGAATTTACATTACGAAACTAGTTGCGTAAAATTAGTTTCATGACTTTAGTTTTACTAATCATAACACAAAAACATAACATAACACGCCTGTAATCCCCGAAGGGTTAGGCAGAGGTGTACCTATAGTACACCCACATTTCGCCAGTTATGTTTAAGTCCCATGTAATAGGAGGCGAGCCTATTGCCATCAACCGGGCACAAATCCAGACTCCGGGCTGCTACTGAGAAATTCCAGATTGAAAAACGCAATGACACTGCCCGACCTGGGAATCGAACCCAGGACCTCATGTTCAGCAGTAGCGCAAGCGACCACTAGACCAACGAAGCAATTTACTAATCATGATACAAATTTTGCTTAACTAGTTTCATAATGTAAATTCGGCTTAATTTTACATAATTTAGGTACGTGTGCAGTTTTAGAAGATCGTTTCTTGGGTTGGTAACCAATCTACTTTATTTTACTTAAAATAACATTGATTTGAAAATCACGTAGAAAGGTGTTGAAATGTAAATTAAAATGCAACCACGTAAAACATTTCCTTTGCCGAAACAGATACACTAAAAATACTGAAACGTTCACAAGTTGTGCTTAAAAATAATAAACGAGGGCGTTATTATAACATTTTATTATGAAATTCCTTACATATCAAAATTATCAAATGACTTTCTAAAGTTCAACCTCAGGGGGTCTGCGCTCTAAGCACGAATTCCAGTTCCAACAGTTTGTTGCGGACATTTCTTATACCGATTGTCCACCGCGGTGGACGCACATGTTGTATGACAAACTGGCTCAACTATGCGAGCTAACTTATTTTAGCTGGCGGTGGACGATCGGCTTTACTCCGTATCACGGGACATAAGATTAGTTCAGGGTCCGAACTAGAATTAATGACAACATTATTTGACAGTTGTTCCTACTCCCGTTAAGTATTTGCCCATTCTTAACATTTAATTTGTCAGCTGTTTAGACGGATCAACTACCTTTGGACGGGCCCGTAGTTGACGGATAGAGAGTAGACCCCCAGAATCGGAGAACTCCGCAGGTACAATCAGAAAACTTAATTTTTGAGCAGATTGGCCAACTACGTCAATTTGGCGTGTTATTTAAAGCCATTTCACACGACTGACAAAGAATGACAGTAGTAATTTGAATTTAAGGACAATGTAAGCTGATAGTCGATTTGCTTATCAATCAAGTTTCCTGAAATTTCATAGAAGCGGGACTTTCGCTTTGGGATATTAAATACTATCAGCTAATACTGATATTTATTAATTAAATAAAAACTAAAAAATCATTTTTAAGAAAATTTTAAATACTTATTGCAATTAACATAACTACTAATAACTATGTGCATGACAAGAACGATAAAATTAATGTATTATAGTCCGCGCGCGACTGCTAGTCACCACCTGAGGTTTGTGAGCGGTGAGGCGGGGGAGGGCGCCTTTGAAAAAATTGGCAGACTGAGTTAGCTTGGCCTTTGTCTACCTGTCCCATCTCACATACCTCAGGCGGTAACTAACAGTCACGCACGGACTGTAATAGTAGAATAATTAAACGGTTTGTCGAAATTAAAAATGATAACTTCACAAGTGCACATGGAAGCGTTTATGGAAGCGTTTTCGTATTGTCGCCTTCATAACAATATTATTATCCACAAGCGAGTTATGTAGTATTGCTTAGTAATTATAATCTTCATAAGCAGATAATATAATATCCACTGAGCACCTACATTCTTTGATGTCCAGATAATTCATAATTCCGGCGGTGTGTGTACGCAATGTATTCTGATTAGCTCGATCGAGACGATACGTTAAATAATAATTAAACAAGTTTATTTAAATAAATAAAAAAATAAAATAATATGTACAATTCAAATAAGAAGTTGGACTTGGTGCAATTTTCACAATTCAACCACCGGGCCATATGAATATTAGCAAATATTGGTATTCAGCTGCATCAGCAGGATAATTACGTAACACACCGTAGCAATGGCTTTAATTTTGACAGTTCAACAATATTCATTGCTCTATTTACATTGTTGAGCAGACAATTTTTTCGAACATATAAAGCAATGGATTAGCAATATCCTTCAAAATCATTCAGATTGTGATTTAAAGTGTGTTACGCAATTAGGGTACCGGGTAGACTGAAAGATGATCCCTGCAGATAATGAGTCAGTGGTCCTTGGTGAGAGTCACTCAGTCACTAGGTTATTTTTATATCGACACCAAATGTTTTTAGTCCATCAAATAAAGAATCTGAGTATTAGACTTCAGTAGGTTTCGTCAAAAACATTTGCTATGATTGAGAAAACCATCGAACAGTGAATTACAAATTGGATATTATGATCAATAATCAGACAGAAACTTTAATAGTATTTTACAATGTTATTTTTTTCTCACAAAAATTTAGCCAAGTCTTAAAACCTCAGGAACCATACGAACGTAAATTTTATGACGCCCATCATCACGTTTACTTTCATTACCCCGCGTCCTACCCAAAGCGATCGGTCGCGTGAACGCGATCGTCGCGTTCTTATGCCTTTGGTATAATCGCTTTGGTTAGGACACGGCCTTAGGTTTTACATAATGCAGACAGTACAAGTCACCAATCCGAGCCTAAACTTATGCTGTCAAAAACATTGACATTTTCGCTACCGGAGCTGGTCCAAATGAGCTCGAAAATCAAACTTTGTACCGAACTGCGATTTGTCCCGTTGTCATGGACCACACTTTCTTTCTATTTCATGACTATCAAACTTATCAACCTGTTTGCGTTTTTCTATAGATTTTGATGTAAGCGAACGCAGTAACAATAATCTACAAAAAGACTGCTAAAACACATTGCTAAGTATTAGAAGAAGCAACTTGGTAGACGCACAATATCAAAATCCAAGTAAATCACAATTTCAGCAAAACGAACAATAAACGTTTTATTCCAGTCTTTCCTCTGCCGATATATTTAATCTTGAAATGTCATAGGAACGTTTTGAAAGACTTACCTAATCACAAAGATTTAATAAGAGCCACAACATTTATGTACTACGTAGGTATTTGAAGCACTGATTCGAACATAATTACTTGATACGTACCTACTTGTTATCTTTAAATTCGAATTGTGCTTTTACGAGTCCATAATACCTCAAATTGCTTCGCATGATCCTTCGTTACTTCAAATATACTGCAGCATTAATTTTGAAATAAATATATGGTAAAATTGAGGAAAAGTGCCTGTAAATGGTTTAATTTTAATTAATGCTTTGAGTTTGATTAATGTTAAGTACTATGATTGACGAAACACGGTTCCATAAAATTTCTCGACGCAAAAAATATCCAAAGTTACCTACAAACCGAATAATAAACCACTGGTATTCAAAAAATACTTCATATTTAGATCATGAAACTTTGCATAATAACTGAACTAAGTATAAAGCAGTTATTATGTTTTATATTTATTTTTTATTACCATTATTTCACTTGAAAAGAACCTAAACTATCGGCGCCTTGGAGCCTTCTCCCCGCCGCGGCCGCTCAGGCCTCTGCCACGAATTTTGCGGGCAGCGGGGCGGCGGCGGCGGCGGAGCGGGAGCGGCAGGATCTTATGCGTAAAATCAAATGGACCGGTTCTCGAAAACAGCGGCGCGGGAGCGGGGAACGAGCGGTGCACTCCAGTCAAGCGGTGACTGCCCGCGCCTCAGTCTCACTCAGCATGCGAGCAGTATTGTACGAGCGAGATAAAGAGTGAATTTGAGCTTAGGTATTAATAAACTCTTAATATTCCAACAGTAGATTGCACACCTAAGTCCGTAGTACATGAATGTAGCAGATAAACATTAAAGTCACATGCCATTTCTAAACGTTGCGCGTTCCTCAAAACAATTCTCTCATTTTTTTTAAATTTAAATAAAAAAATACATACGTAAAAATATTTGGATAGAATGTATCGATAGTGTGTGTCTGAAGTATCGATACACGTGCGTGAAGCGGTGCGGGGTGGGGGCGCGGCGCGCTCAGCACACACAGCCGCTCTCGTTGCCCTCCTGCTCCGACCCCATCGGCGACTGCGTCTGCAGGTCCACCGCTGTACCACAAGTTAAGGACATCATCTACTCTCCAACTTACCAAAAACTTACAACTTACTCGCAATGTCGATCTTTCATTTCATTTTAGAGCCATGTGACACTCCGGGAAAAATGTACTGCAAGATTATACATGTCACAGTACATTTTTAGCGTCTTCTCGATTGGTCTCTAGACACCTAAAGAGACAAATAGAGAAGACGCGCGACATCGCACGACATTTAAGCTCGTAATTTTTATGTCGCCAGATTTGGTGCGAAGTCGGAGGACATGTCGCGGTACATTTTTCTTTTGGAAATGTTACTATCGAGTTTCTAGTTTGTAACCCGGTAAACAACACTATGATTTATTTACTCGATACTGAAAAGTTTAATAACTATATAAAGTGAGGGATTATATTCCTTAGAAAATATACTATCAAAATTAAATGTTCAAATCACAATCAGACTGTCTTGACAGTTGTATGCAATAGCTATAACGCGACCAACGAGGCTTTTCATGACAAATCAGGCCCCCAGTTGACACCACAAATCATTCGCTTCAGTCACGACTTAAGAAAATACCTAGAGTGCGTTTGATCAAATATTTTCTATGCCGTAATGTTGTTTCCACTGTTAAACGTGAACAACGGACCTTTAAAGCTCCATAGTGTATTCGTCCTACAACAGTGGAGCCAACATTACGACATAGGAACTATTTGATGAATTAATGCACTATAGGCGCTTTGACACTTCTGACAGGTGCCCGGACCTACGTCTCAGTGCTGCCACCTAGTGAACGTCATTTGCATCCGTGCCCGTTGCATTTGCAACCAGCGTCAGGCACTAGTTGTCTGACATTTTTGCTGAGCTGGGCCTATTTGGCGCAGCCGCGAGGCACACAGTCCTGCTAGTATCATACAACGCACTTTTACACTTTTCATTTTGTATGCTTTCCTTTTATTTTATTTTTTCTTTTCACTTGTGTGCTTTTTAGTCTGTGCCAAATAAATGTATTTTTTTCTTTATTTCAGAAAACCCTCAGTGACATACTGTGTCAATCTACTCAGCAATCAATTTCCCTGACTGTACAATAGACCCTACTTTACTAATTCCAGAATATAAGCAGATGGTAGCTAACTCCTGATTTTTATATTCTATATTATTTCCTGAACCTGATTTGCGCACAGTATTTATTTAAACCAGCAGTTTTTTTTTGTCTTTGTTAAATGTGGGACGATATATTATTTAGTATAAAGAGCTATTTATTGCAAGTAAATAAATTACATTTTAGTGTTTTAAGTATTTTATTCAAAATTAACCAGCGTGATATGGATATTTACAATTTCAAGACAAATACACGGTGGCTCATTTATGTGGTCAATATTTTTTTGGTTCTAGGGCATCCCAATGATTCATCTAAACGCAACATATGTTCCGCGATAATCAGTAGTTTCAAAAATTGCGATGCTTTAAATTTAGTTTTCTTAAGATGTCATCAAATGTGTCAAATTTATTTTAAGATTGAAAGTGGTTACACTAAATCGAACCAAATTATTCATTACATGGGAAATGGGAAATCCCAGACAAAAAAAAAAAAAATTAGACCACTATAAATGGGCCATCCGGTATAACAGCCGTAGGCGCACTCACTAGTTTATTTCTATAAAATTAAAAATACTTACTTACAAAACTGTTTTTCAGTGAAATCCTTTGTTTTAACCCGACTACTCCAAAAGGAGGTAATATTTGAAAACATTTTTATAGGATCCACCTCCGTTACTTGGGAGGCCTAGTTAAATTGTTCAGGAAGTTCCGAAAATGTTTATATAGTTGTACGAACATACAATAAATTATTGTTTTTAGAATACTAATAGCATATAACTATTACAGTAATTCAAACTAATCTCAAATGTTACTTTGATATACGCATACATAAAAATATTGAGTGCGCCTTCGACCGCGACGTGATGCGCTTGTTCCTACGAGTAATTCCGAGTATGGTCTAGGTATAACAAGAATAATTCGACTGTATAATAATAAATATGCCATTTATACATTACACCTGCATTAGGGACTATAAGGGACATAACATTTCCTCTTAAAATGTTTTAAAAAAATGTTCCACTATAACCCACACATTATATCCTAGAAAACCTAGTAGGTATAACATAACATAACATCACGCCTTGTTTCCCGGAAGGGTTGGGCAGAGGTGTACCTATAGTACACCCACATTTCGCCAGTAATGTGTAAGTCCCATGCTATAGGGGGCGGAGTAGTCATGCACCGCATAATTTATGATTAAAACATTATAATACAATATACAGTCGAAATATCATGTCCTTTAATTAAACAGCTGCATCAGTAAAACAGTACAAAAATATTGCACCTAAAATAAATTATAAAAATAATTTATAATAATTATAAATAAGCATTTAAAGTTATTAAATATCCTTTACGAGGCCAAACGTTATTACAAATTATTGTATATTGCTAAAATGTATTGATTATATCATTAACAAAGCACATTGGAATGATACATTTATAAAATAGTGTTAGACTTCATCTAGATGGTTCTCGATCTCGACACATGAAAGCCAGCTGAAAATCTCACTAAAATCGGTTTAGATATAAGAATCATAAGTTCATGCACTTAAGCACTAAGTAAATAAATAATACTAATGTACAGAGACCGCGGGACTCCTAATTCTTTAATAATAGAAAAAAAAAATGTATGTCTTCATCAAAAAAGTCAAACGATTTTCAACCGTATAACATCTTTATCATTGAGAAAGACTATGAAGTAATCAAAATATTAGGAACCGTGATTTTAAAGACAAGGGAAGAGCGGAGTCTCGGCGCCACATGCTATGTACAAAATACAGAGCAGTTCTTATATCATAAAATTAAATAGAAACGCGTAAACGTAACATTAAAACTACATGTTACACCACCAAAATGTCATCTCGAACAGTAATATCAAAATAATCTAAAAACACAAATAGGGATTAGCGTTGAAAATCATTCATTTATTTAAGTCAACTACTAGTTAGTAAATACTAATTCAGGTCCAAAAAACCCATCCCACATATCGCCACTCATAAATCGTCGTCGACTATAGTCTGCGCGCAAGTGCTAGTCACCGCATGAAGTATGTGAGCGGTGAGATGGGCGAGGGCGCCATTGACAAAATTGGCAGACTGAGTTAGCTTGGCCTTTGTCTGCCTCCCCCGTCTCACTCCTCGGCTCACATACCTCAGGCGGTGACTAGCACTTGCGCTCAGACTATAGCAGATTGCACTTTCCTATCCAACGAGATTGACTGTCCTGATCTCCTACATAAACTACGTTTCAATGTTCCCCAGAGATCAGTTACATTTAATCAGCCTATCTCCATTGCTTTTTCCTCTGCTAACTACAGGCAAAACTCACACATGGTTCGAGCAAGTAAGGACTTTAATATTCTTCGTAAAGAGTTCTCATTTGACCCATCTGACATTTGACACAGCCATTCTGAACGCTGACTTTTTTAAAGTGCATAGTGCATAATACTTATTGTACCTGCTTGTTAGTGATTGATCCTAAGATTTCTACAATTTTTTCTGTTTTTACCCGTGAGAACCTGTAATTGGCTTTATGTTTCTTAATCAACTGTTATCCATTTGTTATTGCTGTTGGTTCTCCTATTAATAAATAAATAAATAAACGAGGTAGACCCCTTCTCACTTGGGTGTCTGTAGTCAACAACGACCAGAAGCAAGCCCAAGTGAATGACCCGAAAACCCAGATCCGAAACATCTGGCGAAGAATGACGAGGAGAGCCGACCCCAAATGAAATGGAATAAGGCTAGGCAAAAAGAGAGAGAAAGAGAGACTAGTTAGTAAATATTTAGTAGTAACTATTTAACAATTTAATAGAGCAGCGAATGTCTATTATAGTCAGAATTCCATATTTAGACTACTTTGACCGTTATTCAAAGCTAGGATTAAAACATTTATTCCCTTGTTTAATAAAAATCTGTGAGGAACTTGTAATGCAGTATGGAAACGCCAAGCGAAGTTCTGATGAGAAGGTTCAAGTAAGTAAGTGTCAGATCTTCGCAACGAAACTTTACCAAAATAGCATCGACGTCGCCATCTTACCTTGTAAATTTATTGAAGCAGCGCCATGTCGGCTGTATTTGGAACTAAAGAACTCGTAAAACCAAGCGAATGCTGGCTATAAAACTGCATCCTGTTAGCGCAAAACACTTTCAATTAAAATCTTAGTTAGTATATAGCCAATCCATGGCTTCATAGGTTTGAAAGATTCCGTCTGCTCAACAACGTGAATAACGCAATGAACGTGGGTGAACTGTCAAAAATGAAACCCATTGATCAACTGTCAGTTTATGTGCAATACCCCGCTGTTCTAGGAACACTTCAGTGGTGTCGCATTTAAATAACGTTACGCTTACAAACGCCTCTTCCACCAATCGCAATAAACACATTAATTCTCTCTCAGTAACAATATTCTTGTCAGTTCATTCGCATAAGATGTCCTGCCAACCCAAACTAGTTTATAAGCTTCATGGTGACAACAGAGGGCGTGCATGCAGTCAGTCTCATACGAACTTAAATATAAAAACTTGCCTAGAATATATTTATATATTATTATATTTATTAAATTATCAAGGGGATAAAAGAATGGGGGAATTTAATTTCCACTTTCTGTGCCACGAATACCAGAGATATTAGTATTCGATTATTGCTCTCTTGTGGTTGAATTATAAGCTACAAATTGATATCAGAACGGTAGATTGGACCTGCAATTCTATAAAATGTCATCATCTAGTTTCAGCATTTTACTTTTTATCCTACAACGAAGCTCAGAGCGTGAGTAAATAAATTCCCACATAAGTACTCATTTTCCTAGTGCGGCTAATACATAGTGCTTTTGTGTAAATGCGTAGTCGAAAGTAGCACATCGCTGTCTTAAATAAACCTTTGATTCATAAATATCTAAACATTGACCATTCGTCCTATGTGAGCGGAGCCACGCGGATTATATTATTAACTTTATCAACAATCTATAAACGTGTCATCCGCGGTGTTAGCTCAATTGGGACTGCCGTCCTTCCCCGCATCTTCCCCTCGCCGTAGCTCTGGGATGACTACGGCGTAGCAGTGACGTCACGACGGCGACGTAGCAGATGACGTCATAGCGTAGCACCATACAAGGTGCTGCCTGTGTCTCCGTATTTCTTACACTGGGCCATCTGCGTAACGTAGTCAGAAGATATAAGATTTGCGCGATAAAAAGAGAGGAAACTTTTAGGAGACTATAACTGTAGATAATTAGCGCTGTGCGTCCTGAATTGCACTTTATTGTGTCGTAGCAAGATTTCGAATCGCTTTTATTTAAATGATTTTGCGGAGTGTACCATCTGTACTAATCTGTGACGTAGGCGAGAAAATCGTGGCGACAGTCTCACCGTGCCATCAATTTCAATAGAATCTCTATGAATAAATTTCCACACGGCGATAATTTGAAGGCACGGATTCTCTCGTCCGTGGAGATGGCGTCGTTGAAAACCTCTAACGTCTGATATTTACGCTTTCCGCTCACATAGGACGATAAGTCAGCGTTTCCTAATGATAACTAAATTGTAGCAATTTTTACTAAGGCGGGTTGCACCATCTTACTTCACAGAAACGTATACGTTAAATATGGCACTAACGAGCGTCAATGCACAAGAAGCTTTGCTACAACTGCTATCATTAATTACTTGAACTGTCGCTAACGTAACACTATTACCAATACTGGTGCAACCCGCCCTCTTCATAATTATGGCATTGTTAGATTTAGTTACAACTCTATGAACGAAGGTCTATATAAAACAGTTGGGAGTCACATATAAATATTTTGCCTTAATTCTTTATAATTTGAAAACTAGTTGAATGTACATTAAAATCTAATATCACTGTAGACAAACACACAAAAGCACGCTAGCACGTATCAGATCGGTTCAAACACTCCGTCGCTTGCCCGGCGCACGCGCACCTCGACCGACTGCGACGTATAGCATCCGACTTTTAAGCTATGATACTATCGACTCAATATTATTATACGAATTTGATATCTCCAAAAAATCATGTTGATTTGAGTCTTTATTTATTTTTGATCGCTTCTATTGTCAATAGGCAGACTCCTGAAGTACATTAACACGTTTAAATTCAAAAGTGGAAGCATGTTTGTCTGTGGTTGATTGACGTAACATAGTATACAATCTGAATGGAGGCTTGCGATCAGTAAGATATCGGAGAATATACGCCGCAGTGCGTCGGTCGGCGCGGTAGTCGGGCGAGAGTGTGCAGGCAGGTTGTCCGACCGGTCCCGTAGTCGGGCGCACTAGCACGCACACCCGCTGTCTGGCTCCTTGTTGTCTCCAGGCGCTTGCCTCAGAATCACCTCGTGCACTGTACAATCACATTAAGGAAAATAAAATGGTACTAAGGTACAGGTCGAAGGAAGCGAGGTGTCGGCAAACTGGGGAAATCTCACTGAAACTATACGTGTGAAAAGTTCCGAATGTTCCGGTTCATTTAGTGATAATGTTACCTTAACATGGAAATGCGAGCGTAATCGAATAATCAAGGTCTTAGTTTATTATGAGTTACTAGTGCCAAATCTGTCACTCAGCCACACTGCCCGAAGCACTCAAAAAATATAGTACACATTCTCTCATCACGCAAGCAAAATAATTTTAATGAATGGGATAAAAGAAAATAATTTTAAGGCTGACATCGACGCACAACCTGCTACCATGAATTTAGTACGACATGATTCTGAACACCCCTGCATTGCAATTTTCCGTGGGTTATAAATAAAAAAATGTTCTATACATTAACCGTGTATTTTGACCGCGTAGGTATTGCACTTTTCTATGAAACAGCAATGTTTTTTTAGATAACTGAAAAAACATTTCTACATTAGGGGGTCTAGAGTCATGTGCTGAATTCATGGTTATGTCTGACGTGCCCTGCCATCCTGTATAGGTTGGTTGCAATAAGCTATATAAGGCTAATTCATCTAGATTTAACATTCCTATTCACCTCAGTTCAACGTAGAACGTCACAGCGAATGCGTCATCATCGTACAGACTTTCTAGCGTCATTTGTTACTAGTCCATCAAGACTGTATCGCTTCGCAATCATACAACACTACTATACCTTATAAATTATACGTATTACCGATTATTATCGAAACATCATAATTATCGAAACTGTTTCCTTACTAGGTAATATTTTCAAAAATATATTATCAAAACATCTGATAAAAATAACAAACGAATTGTTGTTCTAAAATGAATCTAAACAGGCTGAATGTATGAATTTTCTCGTAATACAGGTGATATTTATGTCCCCCTATTACATACATGGGACTTAAACATAACTGACCAAAATGTGGGTGTACTATAAGTACACCACTGCCCAACCCATCGGGGAAACAAGGCGTGATGTAATGTGTACTTGTAAAATTTTCTTAAAACGCGTCCATCGCTTCAGAAAAATTCTAGATTAAATATAATTTGATCAATAGCCAACGAAAGAGGTAAACAAACTTTTATACATACATACATTATGTCATTACATTCATAACCTTTAGGATTTATCTAAGTTCAAATTACAAGTTTGACTTTCAACCCCTACCAAAACTCGCTGCTCGCGTAAAATATCGAATTATCCTCCGATCTCTCTGTGGGTAACTCTCAAATATTCTGATAAACTTAGGAACATCTGCAGTAATTTTATGACACGTCTAAGTTATAAATTAAGTATTTAGTTTACTTGTAAGTTTCCCCATGAAGTTGACCGACACCTGTATACCTATTATATTCCATGAGTACATTACTCCGTTTCAAAGCTCAGTAGACTCAAAAGCCTACAAACTTTCGAACGCCAACCGTTTCTAACTTTAGTTTAAGCTCAAACCTCCGAGCCAGTTATTGTATTTCTAACTCTATTCTGAGATGCATAAAGTTCTTAATACAAAATTGACCAATGAGGGTTTTCTGAAATGGCGTTCACTAGATGGCAGCAGTGAGACGTCAGCTTTGGACACCTGTCAAAAGTGTCAAAGCGCCTATATTTTCTTTAGTCGTGACTGAATGAATGAAACGAATAATGAACGTCATTATAAATTTTATATTGTTTGTCGAAATGGAAGACCTCTAGTCATAGTGGCGCCAACTGTAACGTGAATTTTCATGAAAACCCTCATTCGACTCGGGTTTAACGTCAGTTTACAAAAAGACGATTAGAACTTTTAACATTATCCGAATAAAGTTCGAAATCAAAAACTGGCTTGTTGTTTTAAACCTGCATCTAAAGATAAACCTTGTTTTGTAATGGCTGCAAGCTTTTTGGCCAGCGAAAAACTCTCCTGAAACTACGACAGAGCCTTAAAACCGAAACAAAGAACCCATGGAACGAAAATAGGCTTAAACAGAATATTACAACAGTAAGTTGTTTCACTTAGAAACAATGTCAATGTGAAGTCAGTTCACATTAAGAAAGAATTAATTTAACACCGATATGTCCGGACCATGCATTCGACATGCGGTTTCTAAGTAATAAAACTAATGTTTTTTTTGTCATTGAGGTAACCCTAGAAAGCGCAAATAATAAAAACATAGCAACAACTCATAAATATTAAGCAGGACATCGTTACTGTCATAAATATTAAGCATGTAGAGTCGACAACATGAAATGTATTATTTTAACTAGCTGCTGGCCGCGTGGACTCGTAATAACTTTTTCTAAAATATCTATCTGCCAGTGAGTCCCATCGAAATCGGTCCAGCCGTTTCGGAGATTGGCCGGAACAAACAGACAGACCGACAAAAAATAATGTTTTTTTGTTATAAGTACCGTATATACTTTCATATGCATTTAGTAAAAAACTGTTATTCTGATTACAAACAGGCTTCAATTTTATTTATTTTTATAGAAGATGTATGAATTCTCTAAATATCTGATTCATTGTCTTCGAATCATAATCTTCAGATTGTCCTCGAATTCTATTAAAATATTGCAAAATACCCTTAATTTTCGATAATTTTTCATGAAAATTCAGAAATATACGGGCGCTCACGTGCCCATTGGGCGACATTGTATATACTAATAATAAAGCTGAAGTTTGTTTTTTGTTTGTTTGAACGCGGAAATTTCTGGAACTACCAGTCGGATTTAAAAAAAACTTTTTGCATTTTGTAGCCTAATCTTTGAGGAAGGCCATAGGTTACTTAACATCACGCTGGGATCTTTGAAGCGAAGCAAAAATAAAATAAAAGTCAAACGCATTGTGAAAACGAAGTAGGTATAATCGCAGGTAGGCAATGCGGTGCGTCGGGGTGGGACGGGGGAACGCTAGTTTAATAATAAACCCGAATTTAAGAACACTATTGTTGCCGACTAAACATTGTTAGATATCAATAAGCATGGTATAAAGCGATGTTAATTTGAATATATAAAAATATTATAATATTAATAAAGGACCTGTTCACAATATGCACTGCCTCTTTATGTATATATTTCATGTTTACAGAAACGTATGCATGTGAACAGGCCTGACCACAGATAACATAATTTACAGACACTTAACTTATTATAAACACACAAACACAACGCTATAAAAAAAAAAGCAAGGGCGGTCGTAAAATGCGGGAACGAGACGACACGTGACAAAAAACTAACCATCCTCCTCACACGTTTCATGACCGCGACTATTGGCGTTCAGTATACAAGCACGACTCCCGAACTCATTTGAGAAGAACGAAATTTAAAAAAAAAACATAACTGGCGAAATGTGGGTGTCCTGTAGGTACACCTCTGCCAAACCCTTCGGGGAAATACAGGGGCCCAAGTCTGCTATTTTTATAAATTCGTCATTCTAACACGATCCCATTGTCATTTTGTTTAAAGTTCGTAATCTGCTAAATTCATAATGGTCGATCATTGGTTGATCATTGTATTCCACAAACACGATACCAGTAACGAATTAAAAGAAATGACTGCACAATGACGTTCTCATGGTAGGTCACTGATCAAAGGAACTGTCAAAATTTTAGCAGATTACCGCCTAATTCAGTCATTTGTTTTTCATTATGTCCGAGATTACCAATAGATGCAATTTCTTTCAATGGAGTGTCAGTGGCTGACCATTGGAAAGTCATAATGACGCCTATATGTTAGTAGATTACCAAACTTGTCAAAATCAACAATTATGAAATCAATGATAGACCATTCTGACACTATTATAATAGAAGACTTGAGGCGTGATGTTATGTTGTGTGTGAAAAATAAAAAGTTAAGTATTTGTAAATTAAGTAAAATGTGTAACCGAGCGATGGTATAGACAAGTACAGGGTACAGGTAAGTATATAGACACATAATATTAGTAACAAGTTTACTTACAACACTGACGTTAGACTGTTATAACCACCACCGTAACACGGACCCGTCCGGAACACGTCACTTCGTTTGTGGAACGTCTATAAACGCTGCGTGTGAAATCAGCTGAGCGTACATTTTTATTAATAAATCTAATCTATTTAAAAAAAGGAATTCTGTTTAAAAAATATATATTTTCGGAATTCGAACACAAGCCATTTCATCCGAATCAATGTTGAGGTTTCAATTTCGAAATTAACAGACTTACTGGCCGAGGAAAATATATTTCTTTTTTTATAAGAAATTAACCTTTTAAAACAATATTCTATTATTTAGTCTTCGGGTTTCATTAAGTTCCTTTTTTTCTTCTTTTCTATGATCACAGAATTCATTCATTGCTTCTCACTGCTGAAATAATTCAGTAGCAAAAAGTCTAATATACTTAAATCAATTCTTTGTATAAGACGCAGCTGATTCCACACAATATAACAATGAATTCCATTCAAATAGTCCGCCAATGTCCTGCCGTATCGGAACAAAAACATATTCTAGCAATTATATGGTTCGTGTACACACTAAAATATATTACTTAAATACGTCATATATACGTGCGTGTATGAACGAGCGTGGGTCTGAGTGAGTTAAAAAACATTAGTTCTTCATTGTTGGCCAAAAATTGGCACGTTATTGGGCAGTTGGGTTAACTTGGCAACTCGAATTGCGTAATAATAACTATATATTATCTCAATTTTACACAACATTTTTATGTTTTTTTTTTTGCCGTTTAAACTTCTTTTTACACGTCTGCCCTCAAATTTTCTACATTACTGCTTTTTTTTCTACTATCATCGAGCTACCAAGTTAAAGACAACAAAGTATGTATTATAGGGAGAACCGCACACATAATAATTCTCTTTTCTCCCCGATGCAAGTCCCAGATATACCGTACATGCAACAATTCACCAATGCATGCCGTAAGTAATGAACGCTATTAACACACGGTCCGGCCCGCATATACAATCAGCAACAACAATTAGTTATCATTTCGGAACTCTCACAGGTTTGCAAAGCAGTCGTCGAACCGCTAAGCTATTTACTTTGTTGAAAGTTGACTAAAATAGACGATTCCTTTCTTGGATCATTTGGAACTGTGGGTTTTGTTAACCAGCTGGTGTCGCTGAGTGTACTGGGGTCATGTTGGTTCGTATTTGGCAAAGGATACTGTCTTCCGGTGGCTTGTTCTCGGCAGAGTCCATGCCGGGTAGCGCAGCCGCAACCCGCCGGAACAGCTGAAATATATTATGATTTCAAATTATAAAAAAATCAAACGTCTTAAAAAAAAGAATAAGAGAGATTTAGTGTGTGACAGAGAGATATCTTTCTTCTCTCTCACGTTACGAAATGTACCAAAAAATGACGCGTTCTTGAAATTTCACTCTCAATTCTCGTCGAATTATCGAATCGCCGCCTAAGAAGATTCACTACAAAATCTGCTGTTCCATACAAAAAGTTAAATATAAATACGTGAAGCAAAAACTTTGTACCCCTTTTTACGAATATTACGCGGATGGAGGGAGGAGTATGAACTTTGGCACAGTTAAAGTTTGTGTGGAGAAGAAGTACAGAAAGCTATTTTTTTATATATGCATTAGAAATAAATTAAAAAACATTACACACTACCATGCGTGTGACACACACACTCTTTAATTTATGGTTAAAGATGGCTACCTTAGAAACGGCAGCATGGAATTAGTATGAACTATCCCAAACTATCCTATCAAACTTAACATTTTAATGAATTATGGTCGAATTTAGATCACTTGGCGACCACTTAGTACATTATACTCTGAGTTTGTTTCGACCTTTCTTCTCAGAGCAGTCAGATAGAAAACGCCGAACTCATCTAGCATTTTTTTTAATATGACGTGTAAAAGCGATTGCAATAAATAGGTTACAGAAAAAACCATTTCATTTCATATAAATAAATAATCTCTTTATTATCAGATCAGCTATCGATTTTTATTTCTAATCTACACAAATACAAAATATCTGAATAAGAATTTTTCAGAATTTATTTCAAGCCAGACTGCCTCGTTAGTCTAGTGGTTGCAAGCGCTACTGCTGAACCTAGGTCCTAGGTTCGATCCCCGTATCGGGCTACCTGTAATTGGGTTTTTCCATCTGGAATTTCTCAGTAGCAGCCCGAAGTCTGAATTTGTGCCAAGTTGTTGGCAATAGGCTCGCCCCCTATTAAATGGGACTACAACATAACTGACGTAATGTGGTTTATGCACTATAGGTAGACCTCTGCCTATCCCTTCGAGGAATACAGGCACGAGGCGTGATATTATATTATGTTATTTCAAGCGGGAATTGGGAAAAGACAACTTAACAATCTCTTAGACGTCAAACCCAGGACCTACAAAACTGCAACTATTCTTAAACTCTAACACAGACCCCGAATATGGTTTAAATAAAGAACCAAAGTAACTCTAGTCTCGGTGCCACCATCTGTTACCCTCCACAGCCAAGGTAAAGGTCGAATTATACGACCTCCATCGATCGGTGACGTCACCACTAGCCAGACGTGATACACACTCGTTAACGGCTAACTATCCATTCTCACCTTATTGATTACATTGATTTCGGTAATGAGGTGTGACGTATGTTTGTGAGTTAGTCGGTACTTATGGGAAATTATATTGCTTTTATTGCTACAGACTGTAGCCTACAGTATAATGGAGGATAGATTCTTTCTTTCCAGTGGTTGTCCGGAAGCAATGGCTTTCACCAATGCGACCGCTATTTGAACCGTTATTAGGAGGTATTTATTGCCATCATGATTTCATTGCAAAAAAAGGATGGTGCTATCGGCCTTGTATAGCTCCGTCTCTCTAACACACTGGAAAAATGGTGTAAATACTAAAAATACGTCATAAGACCGCCCCTGTTGTCTGTGTTTTATGTCCTGTAGGCTTAGCACGAGCACCGTTTTGTCGACGGAAGAATAGACAAAAATGACGTTCCGAGATGTAGACAGTACGACGGAAGCAAAGTTGAAATAGTCAAATGCACTTTTTACGAAATACTCTTTTCACTCTTACATAATCCGACTCAGAATTCTTTTTGTCATAGGTTCTTTTTTCTGTTTGATTCTCAATTTTATGTCACGAAGACAACTACAACAATTTTTCTCCGAAGTATTGTATTTTGGAACCAAAAAATATTAAAGTAATTAAACATTTCCTCGGTAATGTCTTATTAACTAAATGATGTAAAATAGGAGAAGATAGCTTTGTTCTTGTATTAATTATTTTACGTTCAAAACGCTGTCCTGTAAAATCATGATTTTGTAGATAACCGTTTTCTACTGTCTTTAGCATGGCGATTACAAAATCAAACGGTCTTCACTACCTTACAGAAAGTTCAACTAATCTGTGCGCGCGGCGCCATGTGTGCGTGCGCTTGTAATTATACAGCGCACGCACATATGGCGCCGCGCGCACGGATGAGTTGAACTATCTATACACAACTGTCAATTGTCACTATGATTTTGACAGTTTGGGATAGAAAACTTTCTTCTGAAATAGTCTACATTTATAAGGACCAAGACAAAGATCGTTATAAACGAAAGACAAAATGACAGATTGTAGAAGGATTTCTACGGTGCGATATCATAAATGGAGAAACAAAATGTCACTTTATAAAGAAAGAGCTGTCTTTTCTTAGTAGAAATAGAAAACGTCATGCTAAGCCTGTAAATGTTCTTCCTATTACAATATCTTTTACATACTATGACCGCATAAAGCTTTGTGCAGACTAGCGCGACGCGACACCGGTTATTGTTATACCGTGAAGTTTTCTTAGATATTGTATTGTTCAAGTCGCGTTGCGCTAGTCTGCACGAGACTTAACTCCACCCTTTGGAGGTCAATCGCCTCGAGGGAAACTAGTACTTATTCGCCAGCCAGATCAAAGTCGGCGATGTACTGAACCCGGAAGGCTTGGACGGGAAATTCAAGTTGAATACAATCAATAGAGATGTAAGGAATACCTAAGGAAATTAATATGTCAGGTTCAGGTGGTCATATTTGTGTGACATATTATGTAAGTAATGTCACATATTTTAGGTCGACTTGGTAATATTTAAAAAGATTTTCGTTAAGAGTTCAAGATTACAGTTTTGATACTTTATATTTATACCTACATTGAAGTCAGAAAGTTGATGACTCTTCCCCCCTCTTGACTCTCCCACTGACATGTGACGTAATTTATGGATGGATAGTAAGGGAAGAAGGCTGATCATAATTACCTGTTTAACATTGTATCCTGCCTTAGCGCTGGTCTCTATGAACATGACGTTGAGCTCCTTCGCCTTCCTGTCGCCATCCTCGGTCGACACCTGGCGCTTGTCCGACAAATCGGTCTTGTTGCCCACCAACATGATGATCACGTCCGACCCACGCTCCGTGCGGACGTCGTCGATCCATTTCGATGTCTGGTGGAATGAGTTTGCATCTGTCGAAGTTATACAAGTAGGAATTAAATGCATGTAAAAGCGTAGAGCTAATGTTCATTGTTTAATTTAAAAATATACACATTCATGAGCAGTGGTGGGCTAGTAGGAACGGCCGTGAATAACGAGTGCCCAGTCAGTCACTTTGTGTAAATATTTTATCACCACTGTTCGGGTGCCTCCGACTACTCTGCAATATTCGGGTGCTGTCGTGAGACACCGAAAAGTGGCGAGCGGCGAAGTGGTCGAAGGCCCGCGTCCCGTACGCCGCGCCTCTCGCCGCCACCGCCGCTCGCCACTTTTCGGTGTCTCACGACAGCACCCGAATATTGCAGAGTAGTCGGAGGCACCCGAACATCCTCCCCGGGTTGAAGCATTCAAGTGAGAGGAAGTGGGCAGACGTTGTTGTAAGCCCGCACCACAGTTCCTCTCTTCGTCTTCAACTCCACTACCCGTGTGGTCCCTTCGCAACCGATCTCCTAAGACGGCACGCGCGCGCACTCCATACGTTCGACCAACATAATTGTAGATACCTATTTTGGAATATATTTAAATTAATTACAGTCCACTGCGTTTAAGTTTAGTCCTTACTTAGGTCCCTAACACCACTGCTCTCGAAAGGGTGAAGACAAAATAATGAGGAAACCGGCATGGCGCAGAACCAATAATTTTAAGACAAGGGACGTCCACCAACCCGCACTGGAACCGCGTGGTAGGTTGCGGTCCACTCCCTCTCACCACATCAGAGACCAGTGTCCCAACAGTGAAAAGATTATTGGCTGATGATTATGCAAAAACATTATCTCAATGGCTTTATATCAAGGCTTTATAATCTTGGTAGGCGAATTAGTGATCGACTGATCGCAATATGTTCATATAAGAAGTCAAAATGTCGGAGAAAGCAGCGTATTGCTCTTGTAACCCCTTTGCTGGGAACAACACGCTTAACCAGTCATAAAAGTTCAGGATATAAAACTCTCAAAATTTTGTAAAAAATAACATCACGTCTTCTTTCCTCGAAGGGTTGGGCAGAGGTGTACCTGTAGTAGGTACACCCACATTTCGCCAGTTATGTTTAAGTCCCATGTAATAGGGGGCGAGCCTATTGCCATCAACCGGGCACAAATCCTCCGGGCTGCTACTGAGAAATTCCAGATAGAAAAACCCAATAACACTGCCCGACCCGGGAATCGAACCCAAGACCTCATGCTCAGCAGTAGCGCTTGTGACTACTAGACCGACGAGGCAGTCAAATGTAGTATTATGAGAAATTATAACCTGCGCTGCGTCACTCCATTCATAAGTGTCGAATCCATATATGGATAGTCGTCCAATGGATAGATTACTATATTAGCGCGTAGTGTCCATTTTTGTGTAGGTGTGCCAGCTCGCGCAGGTATTTGTATGGCTTTCAAACTAGTATAGGTACTACATAATATTATAATCACTGTAGTTGATTGTGACAATGACTAAAAAGTAGGAACATAGATTTATAATGTTCATTGATTTCTGCCTATATGTAACTTATACATCAGCTGATTAGCCTTTTCACAACAATGATGGGGTCAGCATCCAGTACAACCGGATGCAAGCTCAGAGGCCCTAGTGTGAGTTTCTTTTAATCATCTCGACTTTACGGATCGGCGCTCCGATTGGCCCTTCACAGTGAAGGGCCACTAGGAGCGCCGAACGCGGTCGATGAGTAAAGTCGAGATAGTTCACACAAGGGCCTCTGAATACCAGTATTTTACATGGAGCGACTGCCTATCTGACCTCCACAACCCAATAACTGGGTAATACGATACGCATTGGTAAGAGCCCGTAAGGGCTGTCAAAGATCCACAAACGACAGCCGGGAGTAACGGCTTAACGTGCCTTACAAGGCACGAGGTCTTGGTATGTAAAAATGTTCAACCATCCACATACCAACTGCGGCAAACGTAGCTTAACCTGATCAATTGACCCGTGTGGCTGTTATTACTTAGCCACAAGACAGAAGCACCTTAGTTATACATGCCTATTTAATTTATTGTGGCTACTGACGATTGGAAAAATTAGAAAAGGTGATTCACCACGTTCTTTGATGGTTGCCACAGGTACACAGAAGTACCAAAAACATAAAGGCATTTTTAATCGTAAGCCGGACATCAGTATTCGCGTCCAGTACCTATTGTATGACTCATGAACTCGTGATGATGTCATCGACCTATCTTCGCACTGTCACCTCTAAAAGTTAACTAAGCAATTTTATAGTAATTATTGGTATATGGCTCTCGCGTGTTATATGACTGTTGGCTTATTAATTTAATCAATATGCGATTTTGATTTGAGAAATAAATACGTCAAGCTTTTTTCTTTTGTACACACATTCATGTGTGTCTTCTATACTTGAGACAACAGTATAGTTACTGTCATGTCACTGAACCCTGTCCCACGCTATGGCCTTATGGCTGTGTTTATAGGCGTAAGAGTTCGCTAAACATAATTTATTTTCTTTATCGTTTCCAACCAGTAGCTTTACGAGCAATTACCTAGGTTTATCGCCTACAGAATCCTAGCACTCGTAATATCTTTGTAATAATCTTCTTAACACGCATTGTTTTCATCTTATGCAAATAAAAACTATATGCATTTTTGTTAAACTCGTGTTTGCTAATAAAAGATAATTCCGTAAAAAATACTTTGCCACGACCTTGTTTGTTTAAAAATACAATAAACCGCAATTTATCATTAATATTAGGCCGCAATACGCCCGGAAGTTGGTCGGTAATTATAATAGCCTTGTGTTATGAATTACTATTAAAAAGTTTGTGTCATGACACGTCAGGCATTCTACATGAAAGCTTTAAGTCTCGAAGGAAATGTGAAACCGAAGTGCTGTAGCGGTATCGACCAAGACATTTGATACCTCGCGCAGATGTAACTTTTTAACAGAGGTAGGTATACTTACAATAATTCAAGCTATTGCGAAGCCGTGTATGGTTTACCTAGCAAAACTATCTGATCAATACGCCTAGGGAGTAAGTTAGCAGAAATTCTTTTAGGCAGATGATAATTTATCATTGTTAAGTAGACAGCTACCAACCCGCACTGGGCCCGTGGTGGATTACAGCCCATCCCCTCTCGAAGTGAGGAGAACTCTGCCCCAGCAGTGGTAACATTACAGGCAGCTTGCTTGTTAAAGGTAGTCTTTACGAACACATGCAAGCTAAAACAACCTAACCAGTCTAAAACGAAAAGCCTTGCCTATTATGGCCCACACGTGATTAGCCTTTTAGTCCTAATAGGCTTATTACTTTGAATTAGGATTCCTAATTAAGATTAAGGAAAAGAAAGAGCCATAAGGGCCGGCGCTCACTGGCAGCACGGCACGGCAAACGAATAGAAATATAACTTAAAAGTATGACAATAAAATTCAAATCAGCGATGCGAGAGTTAGTTCGGTAGGATCGTAATAAGCCCGTCAAGATGGTGTCGGGATGGTTCCTACCTTCCCCCAATCACCAAGTTTCCCAATAGCTGAATCACAGAGTAGTATAATAAATGATAAAACCTTTTAAGCCCAGGGACGCACGGGCGATTTTATCCGCGGCGATTTTTTTTTCGTGCACTGGAATTTCAAAGTTCTGCTCAGCGCTAAGAGTTGAAAATCCAACAGTGTGTTTTCTCAACGCGCTGCACTGGGACGAGTGCGTTCCAGCGCGTTAGATTAGATTCTCAACGCTCGCTCGGCTCAACACCGAGAGTTGAAAATCGTCGAAATTTTTTGGTCCTTCGAACGTGGGCTTAGACGCCGATGAGCAGACGATGGATATTTGCCCGCGGACAATTTGGAATCGTATGGTAATCTAATATAACGCGCACGTAGGACAAAATGCCGGGATTTTCATACTCAACTCAGCGCCTTATAATCTCGAAACAATACATTAATAGAAACATAATTCATTATTATAATTCAAGCACGTTATTAAATCTATCAACAATAACCTTAATTACGGAAATACATACAATTATGAATATTCTGAAGTCAAACCTTGAACAAATATGAAACTAAATTTGCGCCAATTGGTAGCTGAAATTCCCAATCGATACCTACTGAAACGGCTGAACATGCTATGAACAGTACATACTTGTACGAATGTTATAAACATTGGGATAGTTATGTTTATAAGAATCTTACTGAAAACTGGAACTCAAGAGATTGACGTATATAATTTATGTGAATTTGTTGAAGCTAATGTGTGGAGTGAAACGACAAATATTGTCTCGTTAACGTCGGATTTAAATTCAGTTCTGACGCGTAACAAAAATAATTTTATTTCAATAAAGAACTGAAGCGGCTAACTACTCGTTTGATATTATTCCAAATCCGAGTCAGGAACGCTGATGGAAAACGGGCTACAATTACTGCAAGCAAAGAGTAGGATTCATTTAATTGGTCTCGAACTAGAACAAAAGAACATTAGCCTAGGCTCACGTGCATCATGTACTTAGGTAAAAACAGCCAGGCCCAAGGTTCGTCGTGGGGCAAGCAAATATTTGTTACAGACAGACAACCCTCAAACCATATATTAACCTTCATCCCACAGAATAAAGTCTATATTTGCTCGCACACCACTCGCACACAATTGACTTAATTAAAGATTTCAAATTGTTTTGTGACCACTATGAGATCTGAATGATTGTGTTCCTTCACATCATTTGACTAATATGTTCATGTTCAACGGGAATAAGAGAGAAAACTGCTTATTACATTTCAAAGTTGGTGCTTATTCGTAACATAGTAACGAGTATCTATAACTTTACGGTCGGAGGCAGACATAAAAAAGATTAATAATAAAGTCGAATTACTTGATAGCGGTTTTCAAATGTCTTATAGGTATCTTGACAAATAAAATGATGAGAAGCACCTAGGTAAGCCCACGACAGTAAACCCGATATACGATCGCGCGTAAATTGTAACCTGAGAGGCGCTGACCGGCGGGCCATTGGCCCACTTTCGGTCTTTCAGAGCCACGCTATGAGCAACACAGCTGTGCAATCACATCTTTTCATTTCCCGGTTGCTCAAATCATTTTATTTAACATGCTGAAAAAACTACATAGACCAGAGGACGCGATACGTACTGGCAATCAAGGTGTTGTGGTTTGAAATGTATGCCAAATGTCAATGTCAGATGACACGTTCTTTGAGAGGATTGGTTTCACACGCTGCCATAATAAGATCACACATAATATGTGGTTCCTTACCAAGGGCACATGGACAACGGCATCCAGCATACTGATGTGACATGGCAGGTCAAACCACGGGCATCAAATCCCATAAACTTGAAAAGTCATGGTTGAAAAATCGTATCGTTCGATCGAACGCTGACTAACAAACGCACGACCGGTTCCTCAAACAAAGTGGATCATGTAAACTGCCAGAGACCCGTTAAGATGGAGAAGACACACCCTTTCTCACCGCATGACAACATTTATCTGTTACTTGGTGTGTCGTCCGTAAAATATAATGGACTTATTTTTTAGCCAGATGCGAGCGAGGCCCGAGGGTTTAAGATATCGTTACCTCGGGATTCAATTCGCGTAACACAGTTGGACGCGAGCAATATTTTATGTACTTGAACTTTTTCAAGAACAAACTTGTGTAGGTACCTACCCAATTTCTTTTCGTATCTCCAAGTTCTTTAAAGATTAAATTGAGAAACGAGTTTTTAAACATCTTGTTATGATAATTGCATAGTCTCGTCGGAGAGAAATATGATGATAACGGAACCAATTGACTATTTAGGTCATAGATTTGGTGAAGAAATTCACCAATTACAGCGAACATAAGATACGGGAAATAATACATTGCTTAGTAGCTCATATCTTCCTAGAATTGATAATGTTCTCTGAACATAATGCTTACGGGTATTCTCAAAATAGTCAGCATTTAATAGCACGATAGAAATGCACTAGCACATCCACGGATCGATTGCGAAGGCCAACGACGGTAGCCTAACAATATTTGTCATGGAATATCAATTTCTTTCCTATTTTGAGTGCATTATTGATCGACCATTCGGCCCCCGTCCTTGTCACAGTAACAATACTCATGTTACAATCAACAATAATTATGTAATGATGACGAAGATTTGCCAGTTAGCTAGACGGGGCTGTGTTAAAAATCCCTCACGACACTGACTTCTTATTTTCTATTAATTCACACTTGAAAAAGCACTATTTACTTACTGGTAATATCGTAAACCACAACTGCGACCGTGGAATCCCTGATGTAGGAGGGTATGAGGGATCGGAAGCGCTCCTGACCGGCGGTGTCCCAAAGCTGCAGCCGAACCGTGCGGTCTTCCAAGTACATAGTCTTCGACAAGAAGTCGATACCGATTGTTGCCTGCGAAAAACAGATATTTTGAAGGCTTTTATCACATTTGATGGATGGGTGGTGTGATGATGGAAAAAGGAAGTGAGTTCTGAGATGACAGATGACAGAGAAGTATTGGAAAAAAAAATTGTGTTGTGCCAATCTCTAAATTGGGATAAGGGCAGATGATGTTTAATTTTCAAGTCTGTCCTAGTGTCCAGTTAAAACCAGTTAAATATTGTAAGAACCCTAGAAGGGTTGTGGAACAATAGGTAATAAGTAGATGCGCCCCGCGGTTTCACCCGCATAAGTCTCGATCCCGTGGGAATATCGGAATAAAAAGTATCCTATGTCCTAACCCAGGTCATGGTCTACCCATGTGCCATTTCATACAAATCCGTTCAGCCGTTTTAGCGTAACAAACAAACTCACTTTCGTATTTATAATACTAGTTAGTATATCGACACCTTTGGATACACTTCTGACTGTCCTGTTGATCTAGCCTCCTCTGAACAACACCTTAAGTTTTAACCATAAAACATTAGAAAACGATAGGTTATTATTAGTTGGAGATTCTTGACTGAGAGACCAGGGATTGAGAAAAAAGGGACCTCATACTATGTGGTGCTGCCATAACCATAATAGCAGTATTAATTTATCAAAAACTAGCGGCCCGCTGTTGCGGATCTACTCCCTAAGTGGTTTCCGTAAATTCGGCCGATGTTACGGGCTCTACGTGCACCGCCCGTAATTTCGGCCGAAACTGGACGGGGTGCTTCACACGGTTTTTACGACTTCACAAAACATCGAGATTTCTTAGGTAAACGTAACTTTAATATCAACGTATTATACAAATAAAACTTCCGGAATAAATTCTCTAAACGATGGTGAAAATCTCATGAAAAACTGTTGCCTGGTTTAGAAGAACAACGCGGACATACAGACACACGCAAAAAATCACTGTTTTATAATATAGTATAGTATAGTTAAGAAGGAAAATGCAAAAATTGTATAGAATCATTTTTTTTCTAACTGAACAGACAGCTGTGCTGCTGGGGAGTTTGTTGCGCCACTTCTTATTCCCAGCAAAAGCACTAGGAAGTGGTGAAGGGTGGGCGTTTTGGGGGACTGTCTTATTTCATTTTGACGTTCGAAAAGTGCTGATTCTTCAGCCTAGTTTGAATAAATGACTTTTGAATTTTGAATGGAATCTATGATTAAAAACTTCGTTTATCAGGAAGGCCGTCGAAAATAATAGTTTGAAATAATATTTTTATTCACAAGGCAATGCAATTTCAAGGGCACCTGACTGGCATTTTTGTCGTGACACTTCAGCTAAATAAAATCGATTGTAGGTCAATTTGATAAGCAGCTTTATTTGGTAAAAACCTTTTGGGTTCGATGTTTCATTTGGCTAACCCCCCGGTCTAAAAGACAATTGAATTTAATGCTTTATTGGGCATTAATATATTAAAAAACCATATCAATGGTATTGGGTCATTAATCAATTGTTCAAACTTTCAGAAACTCCATTGTTAGTTGTATTATAATAATGTCAACCTGTACCTACCCTAATTACGTAACATATTTTCGTAAACGATTACGACTAATCTGTTTAATGTTGACAGTTCAACAACATTCATTGCTTTATTTACGTTGCTGAACAGATCTTTTTTTCGAACTTATGAAGCAATGGATTATCCATCTGTTTCAAAACGATTCAGATTCTGATTGATCGCGTATTACGCAATTAGGGTACTGTTTCTTACAACCATTAAGCTTCGTGCAGACTAGCGCGACGTGACACCGGTTATTGATAAAACGTGAAGTTTTTTTAGAGATTGTATTGTTCGAGTCGCGTAGCGACTGTCGCGTCGCGCTGGTCTGCACGAGCCTTCAGGTTTAAAGAATTTATTTCTCATAAAAACTTTGATAACAGAAGTAATTATAAAATTATAATTTGCTTGTGGGGTGTTGGTGAAGTTGCAGGGCACGAACATGTTTCTTAAATTCTTAAGTTTTGTTTTAATTTTAAATATGTTTGATGTGGCGATTCCTGTATCGATTTACGACACTCTGGGAGTCTACGAAAAATCATTCTGATCCAATACGGATCAAATCCTAGTAAATAGTTGATGTTAGTTTTGGCAAAGAATCTTGAGCAAGGCCTTGGTGTGATCAGGTTTCATCAAACAGTTAGTCATATAACCCGCTTCGTACCGTAAAAAAGTTTATTACCTCACATAGCCTACAAGATCTAGGACATCGTCGTACCACGATGCCTAATTGGCCAATACCTATTAAACGGGTAAGTATCCCGGTTTATAGAGAAAATTGCTGTTTACTAGACTTTTAATACAATTCCCCATTGATTTTAAAACAGGTAACAAACTACACACACACACACACACACACACCCTACACTATCACGTGACTACGGTATTACGACGTGTTTTTATCGCAGCGATTTTTTTTCGTACGCTGGATTTTTAACTCTCGGTATTGAGCCGAGCATTGAAAATCCAACAGAGCGCATCTAGCGCGTCAAAAAACACACAGTTGGATATTCAACTCTCGGCGCTAAGCAGAGAATCGAAAATCAAATAGAAAGAAATACGCCCGTGCGAATCTGGGCTCATAACGCGTAGCAATTTTTATTTCCAAACTGCACGCGTATCATGACAACCATAGAAACGGGTTTTCTACGGGTTTTGTCGACGGAAGAATAGACAAAATGACAGATTGTGATTGTTTATCTGTCATTTTGTCTATTCTTCCGTCGACAAAACCCGTTTGTATGGTTGTCATAATACGCGTGCTGGGCCGATAGATAGATTCGTAAGCTAATTTTGCCTGTGATAGCTACTTCCATATGGGAGGGTCTACTATGCAATCTATGAGGTCTTTGCTTCATTTTTGGTAAAGATACAAGTCTTCATTTTAACCAATAACGCTCCGTGAAGTATAGGAATCGGCCATTAGTGTTTAGAAGCAAATACATATTTGCCAGCGGTAGAGTAAAATATTATACAAGACATAACAACGTTAATAAAACACAGGCCAAACGTTGTGTCATATTTTTAATTTGGAGTTTACGCCAGCTGAAGTAAGTGTATTAAACGCATGGTTGAGTCGAGACAACTTTTACTGATAGTCATAAAAAACTGCCCAAAAACAGTAATAAAGGAATATTTGATGCACGAGCTGTTGCTATCACTTCAATACAAATAAATTAAAACATTTCTAGTTATTACAGAATTTAACAGGTAAATGGACGGAACTACAGGCATGCTTGGCGTATATTTGCAACTACCTAATAGCCAGTGAAATCTAACAAAATTGCTACAACAAAGGTTCACTTGCAATTTCATGATTTCATAAAGAAATAAAATCTTCTCGATAAAGTCACGCGGAATTAACGATTTGTATACTGTAACTTGTAAGGCAACGTTCACACAGCATTGAACTGCACTGGTGTTTTTTTTTTTGCAGTAGGTAAGTATAGTGCTCAAATCTTGCGGGAACGGGGCATACAAATAGCATCAAGCCTCGTGCAGACTGGCGCGACGTAACTCTAACAATTAAAAAAAAAAACTTCACGGTAGAACAATTACCGGTGACGCGTCGCGCTAGTCTCCAAGAGCCTTATACAAAAAAAAAGTGCAGTCTGCAGTACTATGCTGTGTGAACGTGGTTTTAGTTAGTATTTTTATTCGTGTTCAATAAATATGTAGTGGAAGGTTTACTTTCACAGCTGGATGCCCAATTATACGGTAGCGTCGGAAGCTACGAGTATGACCGACAAGACGTGTTGTTTGTATTACACATTCATAAAGCGTAGAAAGCCTTTTTTTATATATATTGTTTCAAACAGGGCGAGCATTGATCCCAGTCCCCACGAATGTTAGGTTCAGACCATTTTCACCAAGTTCTTTCTCGATTTTTTTTCTTTATACGAATTTATTTTCGCCAATGTCAGATTATCGGAAACGCCAGATTATTGGATTTCTATAGGAAATTTCAGCTAGCTAGACAGAAATAATTTTAACAGATTTGCAAAGTAAAAAATCTTTATAAGTTTGCCTGCCGATTACTGAGTGGGTAGGTTAGGAAACGCCAGACTATTGGACGTGTCGGATTAGTGAGCGCCGGATTACCGAGCGCCTACCGTAGTTTATTCACCATACATTAAGGTGTGTGAACTTGGGGTTTAAGATTACGGTATTTCTACATATTTCTAGGCTTGCCCCCTATTACATCTCTCGCGGCTTGCCTCTGCCAAAGTTGTGTATGTGTTGGATCATTAAGTTCCCTTCAAAATGGTTGAGCTAAATGATGCTGATCCATGCGTCATGTTCGTGAACGGGCGCCGTCAGTGGGGACTGGTCATCTCTTAGCTGCCATGGCTTATTTTAGTTATTTTTGATTTTATATTTTTATTATGGTCGCTTTTAACGTGCACGTTTTACTACATTGTTCTCACATGTATAATTTCAACATGAATGAAGTAACCAATGTTTTGTAACAATATTCTGATTTAAAAGAGTGTCCATGGAGTTTCTTGCCGTTCTTCTCCATAGGAACCTACTACGCTTTGGAATGGGCAACTAGCTTCATCTTTCTGACTGACCGACCCCTTGACAATTCAAAAGTACCTGTAATTGGTTTATTTGGAATAAATGATTTGAATTTTGAGTTTGAGTTTGAAAGATTTGCGTTTTTTGTGGTGGGCCGATAGTCCTCACCAAAGTTGTGTGCAAGAGTAGCAGTGGACATCATAAGCGTTTGAGCTTCGTCCATTTCGGAAGATTTAAATTACAGTGGATTCTCTCTAAATAAACAAAAAACAACGTAAAAAAATATTCTGATTAATAAACAAAGCTTCTTTGCAAGACGGCCTTGAAATAGTTTCATACCGGCTTTATTAATTTTTGCTCCAAATTAAATCTTTATTTTTAATCTCTTGGTAAGGTGCATGGTCTTCATTATGGCATGGCTTTTTCTAACTGGTTTATGCCATCGCAAGTTATTGTTGTCAGTGAATAATGAGTCCTTTTTGCTTTAGGTGCTCTTCTAAGAACAGACAGCTGCACGCGTCGCATGCAGAAACGGGTTTTGTCGACGGAAGAACAGATGAAATGACAGATTGTGATTATGAATCTGTCAATTTGTCTATTGTTCCGTCGACAAAACCCATTTCTATGGTGGTCATGTTACGCGTGCTGTACTGCTAAGGAGTTTGTTGCGCCACTTCTATTTTCCAGCTAAAGTACTAGAAAGTGGCGAAGGGCGGGCGTTTTGGGGGTTTGTCATAAGTAATGTTGACGTTCAAAGAGTGCTGATTCTCAGCCTAGTTTGAATTAATGACTTTTGAATTGATAAATATGTCATCAATTTGGTATTTAAAAGATAATAGATTTTTCAAACAACGGAAACGCCTCATGTTTTGTTCTTGGCATTGTTTCCTAATAGTATATTACTCACGATATGTGCATAACTACAATTTAATTACAGTTATATGTTATAGATAAAAAACAATATAGATAAAACATTTTATCGTATTTTTGATCATACTTGTTTTGCCGGTAATGATAAATGATAACGTTAATAATGTTTTTATTTTACTAACACATCATTATTCTAGGCTTTTCGCCTTACTTTGCCAGTTTCCGGTATAATTAATAAACCTGTAGGTAGGTATATATTATATTAGCTGCGCCCCGCGGTTTCACCCGCATAAGTCTCAATCCCGTGGGAATATCGGGATAAAAAGTATCATTTGTTCTAAAGGCTCGTGCAGACCAGCGCGACGCGACTCGAACAATACTATTTCTAAGAAAACTTCACGGTAAAACAACAGCCGGTGTCGCGTCGCGCTAGTCTGCACGAAGCTTTACTCGTGTCATGGTCTACCCATGTGCCAAATTTCAACCAAATCCGTTCAGCCTTTGTAGCGTGAAAGCGTAACAAACACTCATTTTCGCATTTATAATATTACTAGCTGCCCGCGCGGCCGCGGCTTCACCCGCGTTGATGTCAGATATCGTCCCACGGGAACTTACCTACTACCGGGATAAAAGTATCCTATTTCCTAACCCAAATCATGGCCTATCCGTACCTATATATGCCTTTCATCCAAATCCATTCAGCGGTTAAGGAGTGAAAAGGTAACAGACAGACCGCTAATAAATTGTAATAACTTTGGAACCAGTGGACCAATTTTAATGAAATCTAAATGTTATCTCAAGATACGGAATGTCCCATAAATCTGTTTTAATGAAGAAAAATATGTAAATTTTAAAATGAACCCCTATTTTATCCCCGTTAGGATGAAAGTTTCACCATTTCTTAAATTTTTTCAAAAACTATGTCCTTCCCTAGGATGCCATCTATCTTCTTGCCAATTTTGTCAAAATCCGTTCAGTTCTTTAAGCGTGAGAAGGTAACATACAGACAGTCAGAGTTACTTTCGAATTTATAATTTTAGTATGGATTGACTCTTGATCTCGGGCCCAAACAGATCATGAAGGGCTGCACCAGAGAAAACTGCACTGCCTGCTCCGCGATGCTCCAAACTCGATCACCGAGCATTGAAATATATAGGTACTTACCTTATTTCGATTGGATAAGTATCAAACTCAATTGATAAATTTGAAATCCTCTTCCCTGCCCGTCCGCCAGCCATAAACCGGCTCCGAGGTATCTAGTCTCCTTCTCTAGGTTCCATCGGATTTATTCTTGTCCGACGCGTCCTAGTCGCGGGGGTGGGCGCCACCAGTCCTAACAGGCCAGGGCAGGCTGGAAGCGAAGTTCGGATGGGGACCCAGTTCTAGGGGGTATAACATGGAACCCTTGTCCAAAATGACGAGTCCTCAACGGTACCTCAACGGCTTCGTTGGAGATGGAAACCATCGGTACGGCAAATTTAAATTGTGGGTAGGTAGGTACTGTAGGGCGCACGTCTGTGGTACCAAAATTTCCAGTTCTATTGTAACTCCGTACTACGCTAGTCCTGCTCAAGGTTACAAGCATTAAAACTGACGTGCGGTCTATTGTACATGAAAAATTTAGCTATTTAAAGATAGTAAAGGTATGCTTGAAATGCAACCTACTTCTTTATCTGCTGTTCCAAGATTTAGGTAACAAATCATAGGGATTTTTATTATTTTTTATTTGGATTTGGCTGTTGTTTATGGTAAAATCAGACTATTTGGCCTGTTGTAAACAAAATATAGTGTTACAATGGCATTTTTTGCAGACTAATTATATTACATCAGACACCAAGATTCACAAGAAATCGCATATGCATAAAATGGAACATATTTTTTTTACATGGTCAGTTAATTAATCATGCCATTATGTCTGAATATGTTTAGTTTAGTGTTATAGTAAGTAATACGAGGTAGTAATAGGTTACTCCTCAATTTTATTTTTACCTTGTTATGACAGTTATTTTCAATTAACTATGAAATTATTTCAAACTCAAAGCATTTATTTGAATTAAGGTCAGGCAGAAATATGAAGCTAGTTGATTTCTTTATCACATTTTTTTTATAGAGATCATAAATGAGCAGTAAATCATGAGATTATAGATCTAAATTATAAAGCAAGCTGTTGTCAGCTATAAATTTAATTATCATTTAAAGATAATACTTATTTTCTTTAAATAAACTGATAAACTGATTGTGGTCAGATGATTATTAAATTAAATTTCCATGGAGATTCAATTTTACAATAATTTTGTTTTTTTACTGTGTAATCAATAATATGTATCACATCAAATACAAAAAGAAACAACTTTGTTATTTAAAGATAGAGAAGACAGGATAAATAATACTAGTAGTAATACTAATAGACATAGATCATTTTATGATTTGCTTGATAATCAAACAATTGTGATGTTAAATATACAGGATAGATTCCTTTTGTAGATTAACTATAATTATTGATTGAATAAACTGCATATTAAATGATAAATAATAAAAAAAGAAACACAAACAATGACCCGTAAGTAAAACAAAGGTGGATAAAAAGGTATTGAATCACAAAATTGCTTTTATATTTAGATTTCATGACTTACAGTTGTGTACACTTCGGATTTTCAACACTAGGCTTATCGCTGAGTAAAAAATCCAACAGTGCACTTTTATTTGGGGATTCATTTAGGTGTCACTTAGTTGTCGGTGTAAACGGGCATTAATCTTCCAGATTTAGTAGTAATTAATCATCCAGTTAACACTGACAAATGTTTTAAATATAACAATCGTTTTAAATATTAAGATTGTAATGAAAATAATGATACCATCCTGTTTTGGGTGTGAACTTTCATTCAGGCTTTATAAGTCTATCTTAGTTGATCGCATTTAGCGATAAGACCGCCCATTGCCACCCTTTGTAAAATTTCTTCAGTATATCTGTAATTTTTATGGTGTACATAATAAAGAGTATTCTATCTATCTATCTTAAGCTGAGGTTAATAACACTAATATTGTAAAGGCGAAAGTTTGTGAGTGTGTATGTTTGTCGCTTCTTCACGCTAAAACTACTGAACGGATTTGGATAAAATTTGGCACACAGATAGTTTATAACCTGGATTAACACATAGGATACTTTTTATCCTGATATTCCCACGGGATCGAAACTTATGCGGGTGAAACCATGGGGCGCAGCGCAGCTATAAATTAATATCGCTTGGACCAATAAATAAACGAAAGGTTTAAACCACCATATAGGAATCTTGTTCAATTCAAGCTAATCGTAAACAGATGTGTATGATGTCTTAGGCCAAGTTTAACTAATTTAGTATCACTGATGGATGTTCTGTTACTATCCTAAAAAACAGGTGTGGAAATAACAGGATATTATAGAAAAGATTAAGATCAGTTATTTAGAATGGTATGTTGTTTATTATTCTCATAAAGACAGCAGATCTGAGCATTTCAAAAATTTCAAATGTAAAGGTTGTTCAACTAATGACAGGTCATAATAAAGGTCAAAGAAGTCATATTTATTGTTGTTTTAAAATAGACAAAACCCAAACACATGTGTACAGAGTATGGTCATTAAATAATTAAATAATGAACACCTAATCTTACTAATATAAAAAACCTTAAACATTATTGCATCAAGAAAAACTTCTCCACTGTCAGACACATTTTTGGTCAGATTTTGATCAGGAAAAAATACTTTCAGTTTTGAGCTCAGTCACTTTCATTGCACTTCTCATTTAGAGCAAAAATTATGAGCATTACCTTGTTCAGATGTTATGCAGATATAACATTGTTCTCTACATACATATTCATGAGCTCCAATGACTAACCAGTGATGTAATTTATAACTGGACACAGACAGATCTCCTATAAGTTTTCTATTAGAATAGTGACAGTCTAGCATTCTGTCATGGGAACTTGATGACTCACCTGATAAGTGTTGTCAAAGCTATCATACATGAACCTAGTGATGAGCGACGTCTTCCCCACTGAAAAAAATACAAATCTGCGTGTCAGTACATCATCTCATTACCGCGGAACGTTTCTGATCAAATACAGTGATTGATAACGGCAGATACGCGTGAGAACATACTATAGAAGCGGTTCAACGCTCACAATGTACTCGGAGAGTGTAACCTACATCTAAGCATAACGTAATTCGGCACAGACGCGGCAGACGCTACGGCTACAAAGTAATGAGACCTTATCCGTGAACAAAACCCGCAACTTGCGCCTCCCCGGGCCTATGTAGGTCAGTAATTCAATAAAGTCTAGACGAATCTATACTTACATATCGTAAATTCAAAACTATGTATTAAAAATGTACGACGGAGGGCCGATAATTCCCCTGTACTCACCGCTTTGTTCCCCTAGGAAAACCAGCTTGAACTTGCGTAAAGGATTACCGAATTCACCCGAGGCGGACATCGTGATTGTGTAAATTAGTTCGCTAAACTATAATTTCACAGTAATTCTTATCACAGAAAACTACATGAACAATGACAGTTCAAGCCACTGAGCCACTCCTGCAGCACACACACGAGCGCAGCGCCGCCACGTTACGGCAGACTGACGGTGCGACGCGCAAGCCAACTCAGCAAAATTTATTTGAAGTAAAAAATGTTTTGCTTTTCATGAAAGCATTCGTGATTATGTTTTGAGAACTTACAGCAAACACAATTAGTTTTATAAATTTTTACTATAATTAGATTTACATAAACAGCAATCTTCCAATGTTGTCAATAGTGACAATTTCGTTTCTGCTTTCTGAACGTACTTTTGAGTGATGTGGCTCGCGTAGTTTGGCAGATTAGGTATGTAGTCTAATAAAATCGACTAAGGACCTAAAATTGTTTTTTTTTTGTCTATTTTTGCTAGATAATGTAAAACTTTTTCACAAATAATTACTTTCTTTTAAGAATAGCGATACAGGGTAGGCCAAGAGTGCCAAGACTCGGCTCTTCAAATAATGGAGAACAAAATATACATTGAGACTTGAGACTAGGAATCGCGTACAGACGCCAGCACGTCAACTTATGACAATCGGTCAAATTTCTTCAATAGATTTTCAACTTTATAACTAAAGTATAAGGTTCAAAGTTGATTGGGAAAATTTGACAGTTTCGGGTAGATTGATGTGCTGGCGTCTGTACTTGATAATAAAACGTTCACATTCAAGTCGCAATCTGTCAATCTTACCAGACCTGTATGAATGTCCGTCCTCGTAACTACTAAACGGCTGAACCGATTTTGATGCATGATATGTCGTCAGATTCATCTTTATTGTGCGAGTATCACTGGGTATATTAACATTATAAAATGAAAATGGCGGTGTTTTGGCGCCAAAACAATAAAAAAAACTACCTACCCTATCGAGTGGGGTATCAAAAGAAAGGTGATTACAAAAATATATACAAATGTTTAGATGTAATTTGGAACGCGAATTGATTAAAAACTAAAAAGCTGAAAATAAAAAAGTTATTTAAAAAACTAAAAAAAGATTTCGCAGGCGGGGGTCAAACCGAAGTTACACCGTATTTCAGGTTATTGGTTTGTCCCACGGGTCCCACCTGCAATACCAAAACTCTACAGAATAGAACATTATATTATAATAACTTGTTTTTCTTCTCTTTTCAGTCATGTGTTTTTGCAGTCGGGTTTTTTTGTTTTTTTAATTACTTTTAAATGAGATTTCAGGTTAAAGAGTACCTAACAATAAACTGCATGTTGCGTTTTTTTTAAAGCAGCGGCCAACAGTAAGTCTTTCGTTAAACTTGAATAGTAAAAACCATCCTTCCTACAATTCTACAACATGGAAATGTAACAAGGGTTTTTCGAAAGAAAAGGAGTAAAAAGATGTGAAATTGTATTAAAAAATTCATTCCGATTTTGGTCACGCACCAGAACATCCTTGTTCAGTTATGTTATAAAAAGTGTGTTTGCTCACACTATCATGACTGTTTTGAAAAATAGGTATACCAAAAATGTATGTGTAGGAATGTTATGCAAAATATTAGCCCTTAGATAAAGCAAACCAGTCCAGGCACAACCCAGCTCTTTAAATGCTTGTTCTTGGAGTGGATTGATGACAAAAATTTTTAACGGAAGAGTTCAAAACCACAACATCTCGCACGCCAGTCTGCGTCTAAGCGGCTATTGTCACCTTAAAATACGGCGTCCTCACCTTCCGCCTGACGCAGGTCCAGGACGCAGGTTTCGGGAGGTACCTGTTTAGGATAAGGCGGGAGAAAACGCCCGGGTGTCATCTGTCATCACTGCGTGGATCGCCCGGAGGACACGGTGGAGCATACGGTGGATCAATTGCTGATTCCCGGCCACCGTAGGTGCGGGCTTGCGGACGGTGAGCAATGGGTAGCTCGCCGTCCGGCAAGGACCAAGCCTGGGTCGACGGCGCGTTGTGTTCCACGCGCGCCTCAAAGAGTGTCAGCGAGTGAAGGGGTCCGATGAGACCATTGCCTGTCGGGGTTGCAGGAAAGTCCGAAAGGGATACCGTGGCCCCCTGGCATTGCACAGGCAAGAGAAGGAACACAGGTGGGTTTTAGTCAGTAAGAGTCTGAGACGCCCTCCCGCTCCACCCAGAGCGGGAGGAGTCATTTGATGATTTCCCAACCAAAAAAAAAAAAAAAAGGTACCGTAAAATACCCTAACTTTGCACGGATTTCGAGGTTTTTAAAATTATTTCGACGTAGGAAATTAATTTATGACTTGTAAAGAGTAATAAATGGAAATCAGAACTTTGTGCTCCTAGCAAAACAACTCACGATAGCCTTCACCTCATATTTTTTGGGAAATAAGCTTTGCACAAGCCAGGCTCATTAATGGCATTTCCTCTACTTTGGCTAGGGAACAAAATCGCAGTTAAATTAGATGTTTCCTAATAAACAGATTTTATACCCATACAGTATTGGATGGGCATACTTACTCAACCATGTCTTAACGTCTAAAACTTTTTTTTTTGACGGTAGGTAAAGTTAGTCTTTTTGAGTTATCTTCCAGGGTTGCCATCATAAGAAATAAAACAACTGCGAAATTTCGATTGAACATGCGCGATTTCACTATTTTGATTTCAAACTTAAAAATGACAACCCTACCCCCAGGCAGTTGTGTCGATTTTTCATAAAAAGTTATTTTTTAACCAACTTAAACTCGCTTTACAACTGCAAAACAGCGAAAAAAAGAGAAGACTATTTTTAATTTCATATGGTCCGTAAAACCCGTACAAATAGCTTGAAAAATACTCGCTTATTTGCTTGCTTGTGTGTTACTCGGACAATGAAAATTTTAAGTGCAGTCAAAAAGTCACCGTCCACTATTTGAAAAATTATGACGTTTACTGACATTTCCCAACTTTCTAGCGATACCCAAAAAGAAGGTATGCCACGCGTAAATAATCATACCATGAAATTAAAATAACCTGTTTAGGTAAAGGCTAGGTAGGCCAAATTAGAGCATTTTACGGAACCAGTGACTGATGTTTACAAACAGCTATTTACACCCAGTCTTATCTAAAATTAAAACTAATAATTGATTTATACATTTTAATTCAATATTTACATTATAATACACAAAAATAAATATCACAATTTTGTAACTCAGCATTTTAAATCGATTTTAAGGTACTTGTCTTATTTATTACAAAAAAGTTTATTTTAAAACTCATATTATTTAGAAAATAGACCTTGTTGCAAAGGCTAGAATACAACCAAGCATTTTTAGTTCCGGGACTGCATTACTTATAGTTGAAACAGCTTGTTAAAAAAACACAGGTATAAATGAATCTAAATGAACGTTACGAAATAGAGAACTAGAAATGTATAAGCTTTACAAGGTATTTTTGGCGAGTGGCCAAAATTACTTTCTCAACACAGTTCACAAATAATTGCGCAAATATTTTCCAACAGAGCCCAAAGATCCTACGCAACACTTTCCATTGTTTAAACATCAAAATGGGAAAAAAACACTTACATGAATGTTTGAAAGTATTTATAAATATTTGCTGTTTCATACATCACTGGGCAGATAATATTTTTGTGCAAAACACACTGATTACTTATTAAATGGCGTTTCCGTTTACTTACATAAAAAACGCTTCCAAGAAATACCAAAAATTATGAATAACTTATGAACATAAAAATCTTACAATAACATACTGTACATTTAAATTATAAATGTAGATTCTAAACATAATAGGAATAACTTTTTATCCGAACACGTAAAAATAAATCTTTATAACCCAAATACAATTTGTAAAAATAAAATAATATACAATTTCTTTACTATTAGTACTTTTCTGTACTACTTACCCTTTCGACGGGAAGCTTTTCATACCGACATGTTTGGCGGATGTAACACGGCGCGAATTAAATGCTCCAAGTGTAGTGTTTTATTTAGAGCAAAAGGAAAACAAAGCCTATGCACACGACGTTTATTTTCATCGCTGCTAAACTAGAAAAAGCAGCACTAGTTACGTTTGCAGCACGGTTTGTTGCTTAATACGCGCGTCTACGGCGCATGAAAAAAACGTCTAGCTTCGTTCCGAATCTTTGGTGAAACATTTATTGTGTATAATGTCAAAAACAAGCAATTATACATTTTTATTCAATCCTCATAATGATGCTGTAAAGAGTATTTTATATTGTAAAAATAATAATTTGGACTATAATTTATATTAAAACCGTTAAATACACACATAGATAAATGATCTCACAACAATAATAATTCGGTAATTTAATTTGGACCCCAGCTAAAAACACAATACAACACGCTTTCGGTCAGAAAACTTTACATATGAACTAACAATGGATAAGTTCTTTTTACAACATAACATAGTAATATTAATTATTGGCATTATGAATTTTATCGGAAGGTGTTTAAATGTCGACGACATTTGTGTATGATAGAAATCGAAAAGCATCACTTAAGCTGCATTTCTGTTAGCAAGGCTTAGAATGCTCCATGTTCGTCGGTGGGATTTTGGTTCGGGTCTGGTATCATTGAAACAAACTTAAAATCTCTGTACTTACCGAGCATCTCCATATTAATGAGCATCACATGGCGCGCAAGTCAGGTGAAACTAAGCAGTCGTGACCATGTGACCCAGAAAAAAAAATATCACCGACAAATCAGGGAGCGACCCGAACCACCTCGTGCATTAGACTTGACTAAAGCACGGTCATCATCAACATTACATACATTCTGAATACATAGGTTAACTCACAAATCACGGAGCATGTCTTCTCGGCGGGAACATATTTTCTTCAACAACAATCACTCCGCATAGTAAGTCATACCCGGTGCGGTTGTGTCGAAAAACGAAGAGGACCACGCATAGAGGAAACAGCAAGGATATGAGGAAATTCTTCATTAGCGACCTGACTAATGCCACGGTGAAGGAGAGTGTTCTGCCAGGGTATAGCAGGACAGTTTCCCTGGGTCTTCCCTCGACTGGTATGACGGCTGAAGCTGTTACTACGCGGATGCCAAGTAATGCTTTGCCGGGCGTCGCGCCGCCTGTTCGTCCGACGCTGCTAGATAAGCAGAAAGCCTGAAACACCATTAAAATGTTCCTTACCAACATTTAATTAAAAAAAAAAAAAACAATTAGATCAGCTTAACTAGTCTATTACATTGACCAAATTGAAAAAGTCCAGTCTATCATGTAGACCCAAGCACGGACAACGGAGAAGCCGACGAAAACGGTATTGTCAACACTTTGCATACAAACCAAGTGTCACTGTTTACTCGCGAAACATACTGACGCGTCTAAGGGCTTCTTCACACGTACCACAACCACACCGTTACCACAACCTCACCACGTGGTCGGACGTATATTTCGTATTGAAAATGAATAGGACTATTCACACGTACCACAATTTTGCAGTCGTTATCGATCGTGTGTGTGATACCGACCACATCGCAACCACAACGCAACCACCAGCGACACTGCGTACTAGCTAGTGGCCGACCACATCGCAAACACAACGTGGCGTCGACGCAACGACACAGTGAGTTTGGTCAGTCAACACGTGTTTCCGCTATGAAAACCGGAGTCGAACTGTGTCTGCACACCACGTAACCGCATCACAACTACTGACGACAACGCAACCACATCGACATTTTGTCGGTGCCACAACGCAACTACAAAAAGCTGGAGCGACACTATTCACACGTAACCACTGCTTGACTATTTATATGCTCTGTGTGCTTGACAGCATTTTGTCGTTGCGACGTGGTGTGGTTGTGGTACGTGTGAAGGAGCCCTAAACGCTGGCGACGGCGGCGCGGCGGCGCGGCTCTTCCGTGCTTTATGATGTGGACCACGTTAAAAAAAGATTTAAGTCTAGCTTCAAAATAATTTTATTATTGTCCATATATTGGGATGAGAATGACCCCGTCAATAACGAAATTGTGCGATGTGACAAAGAACGTATAACTATAACATCGCTTACACTATTATCAAATTGACGAAAGAAAAATAGTTATTTGTTATACAAGAGTGCAAAGTTGCTTTTTAACCGCGTGTTCAATTTTGATGACCGAGCAAGCGAAGGATTCTAAAATTGAATCACGAGCGCAGCGAGTGATTCAAAATTAGAATCCTGAGCGTTAGCGAGGGAATCAAAAGAGCACGAGGTGAAAAATCTTTGCACTCGAGTGCAACACGTAACTTTTCATTCCACCTCAGCGAGGAAATGACTAAATGCAAAAAAAAAAACGTTTACAATCACAAGATAGGTACACTTTTATTTCAGTTTAGGTATTAATTACTACATTATGACAGGTAAGTATTACAGAATAATCTTTAAATTATAACAAAATAATACTAAGGTATAATTAAGAAAATTTTAAAGTAACGTTGCTACAGTTATTTAAATTGAGTGTAATATTTTTGTTTGGTACTGTAATATTGGTGTTAGTCACTTGTGTACTGTTTTTCGGTAAACTATCTGTCATACTTAATAGTTGTACCGATTCATCGGATTCCCTTGGCGTGAATGTTGGAGAGAGAGGGAGATGGTTAGGTGTTTCATAACGGCTTATTTTTGATGTAGAAGGGCCAGTACAAGGATCCGATTGAGGCTCTTTCAGTGTAATGGCTCCTACGATGCCTTCACATATTTTAGACTTATTTTGGATGGAATCCTCTATGTATCCCTCTACAACTGCATTGGACTTCCAGCCTCCGTGGCGCTTAAGGGACAGCAGATCAGCTCCGGAATCAGCCAAAAGTGTGGCTGAAGTTCGTCGGAAACAATGACCCGTGTACAACAGGGGTTCTGGAAGTTCAAGAAATGTTGCTATTTCTCGTGGGATACTGCCAATTTTATTAGTACCCATAGGCTGTCTAACACACTTTCCATTGCGATACTGTAGAAAAAATCGATTGATTGGAGTGTTAGGCGGGCGTAAGGCTTGATATTTCTCAACAATCGTTACGTATTCCTTGCGAATGACGAAGTTGCGGTCTCTTTTTGTCTTTGTATTAGGTAAATTAATTAATAGTAAGTCATCTGAATGTTTCTCAATGTTTTTGACATTAAGTTGTGTTAGTTCATTAGTTCGACATGCTCCGTTTATTCCAATAATAAGAACAACCTGTAACGTAAAGAGTATTGTAGTAGATAAATGAATAAAATTGATATGAACGCATAATTATGCCTATCAACATCTACTAAGTATACTATTTAATTGAGATTAATATACTTAAGTAGATACTGAATGTGCAACTGACTTACTTTTGCCGCCAAATATACGGAATCGGGTGCTTCGTTAAGAAACTTTTCAATATCAGATACTGTGAAAACCTTCGATTTTTTTGGTTGATGACCAGATGAGGCTCTTTTTAAAAATGCCACTAATTTAGGATAGGTATCGATATGTTTGTCTTTTTTCATCTTTATTGTTGCTTTTAGCATCGAATACGTACTCCATAGAGTGCTTGCTTTCTTGTTCTCGGATAATTCTATAAAATATGCCAGCAAAACGTTTTCTGAGAAAGTTTTGGCTCCTTTTGCTAGTCGCCACGTGTTGAACATATCGTACTGTTTTAAATACTTCTCGCGTGATTGTTGAGGGAGAAAGCTCATTTGCGCATTATTAACAGTTTCAGTCAATTCTGTTGGCGTCAAGCAAACTTCCTCGTCGCTAGAATCACTCATTTTAGTTTTTTCACTTGTTTTCAAGTTTCTTGTTTTTAATATACCTAAGGTTTAACAATGACGTGAAAAAATGCCGCGTAAAGAACCGCGTACAAAGCAAATTGAAAAAAGAACACCAAGAAGGTTCCGAGTCTGAGTTTTTAACAAATTAAAAAAAAGTTGTATGATATATTCGGCACCATAGAGGTAGCAGTAAATAGGTTTAATGTTTTTTTTTAATTCACAAACTTAGTGCACACGATGTTCTAAATTCAATTTACTTTATCCTCTAGAGAATAAAAACGGCTTTTCCACTCAGATACTGAAGATTAAAAATACTCTTTCCGAGATGGTGGGATGAAAAAAATATTACCACGCCCACATATTGCATAAAAAGGCAATAATTAAATACATAATCCTGACGTTTTGGTGCCGTTTCTCTTGTCACGAATGCCTCTAAACTAGACTAAAAATCACCAACATTTAGTTTATTCCTGTCAAACGATAATTTCCCATTCTGAAATAGACTAAATTGGCACAACATAACTATATTTTAGTTTGACAGCACTAAGATGGTACCGAGATTTTAATTTAGTGAGTGACAATTTTGCTATTCTGAAAATCTGACCATTTTAAATCGCGCGATTAAAAATGTTGTGGAATACTATTAGTTAAAATTCACACGAACACGTCGACTTCAGATGCAAAACCAGTACTGTACAGTAGTAATTTTTTATCTTTTCTTTTGCTTATAATCTCGAAAATGGTGTCCTATCGCAAAAATAATGAAAATTTCGACCCCCTATAAAAAACCCTTATACCCCTAATACTCAACACGTAGGTAATATTTTTTTATATTTTCTATACAAAAAGTGAAAAATTCCGTATATGTTTTATACGGAATTTTTCGTAGGGCAAACAAGAATGTACCTACCACATGGAGTCACAATTGTCAAATTCGATTTTAGTTGTGTCAAAATAATGTTTAAATTTAGCGACTTTTTATTGCAGAATAGCTTTGCGCTTCTCATAGCCAAAAGTAAGGAATTTTAGTGATAGTTTAGTTAGTTTAGTTTGGTGTACAAGAGAATTGCAATTGCACCGTTGTAAAACTACAATAAGATTAAATCATGGCCTTGAATTTGTTAGATAAGAGTACATTTCTTACACCACATACACCACTGTGTGTGTAGTAGAGTACATAATTGCATAGAATGGTGGCCAGTATATCAAAGAAGCGTATGCGTAGGAAAATATTTATTGCACTATAATCTTGAGCTCTTTTAGTTATTCAACTTTGAACTTTAGTCCATTTGAATAAGTGCTATGTTAGCCACCTGTTAAGATGTTTGAACACAATAATTTTTTTACTGTTAATGTTACAGCAAAAAGTTATTATTTTAACATTTTAGCTTTTATTATTTATTTTTCTGATGTACATTAACTTACATATAAATAAAAGCTATTCTTACCTCAAATATGCACACGAGTATTCTGTAGATAACTTCTAGGAAAAGAATCTCGGATGTCAGCTCCATTGCATACTTGTAGTCATCATAATGTTCACTGAACTTGTAGAAATCAAACTTGTCTAGGTCACTGCAATAATAACAATTACTATGGAAAACACTGGAATAATAAAGAATTCATCTGGCAAACACAGTTATCATAGCAAAATCTTTAATCAGTTTGCGGACAGTAAACGAGATACAATAAAAGTTTTATTGATTAGCCATATAAAGACGTCTAGCATGCTCGAAAGCGTTAATGATTTGGTTTATTTTGATCTGTGTACATACTACAGAGTGAAGAAAAGTGCAAAATGTTTTTTTATGTTTCTTTAAAGTTCATATTTATTCAAGGTTATTAATATACAAAGCTAATACTATAAAAGATTCTCTTATCTGCAAAATACTGTTCAAATAATGATACTCACATCAATTCAAACATGTCCACTGCCATGAATGTTACTATAAGTTTTACGATGAACAGTAGCATGAAGTCAATAAACTCAGCAACAAGACGTTTGTGTAGAGGTGGTATGACATACTCATACCCACCGTGACGGGCTATCACTGAAAGGTAGAAATTTAAAACAAGTTTAAGTAAATCAAGAATACAAGAATCATGGTGGCTGTATTATGAAACTTAATACAGCCACAAATATGGTTTTTGTTAGATTTATCATGTGAAACATCTTGATCTGTTTTATTGTTTGTGAACTATATTTCATATAAACTCACATATAAATGGTGATAAACTATATTATTACAACTATTATATTGTTAAATTTTGACAATGTATGTCTATTTTCAACGTTCATAGACAATGATTTCAAAACAGGATTGCAGCCCGCAGAAGACTCATCAACATTCCAATTAGATTAACAAAGACTCCATAACTCGAATCAATTTATTAGATACCTTCAGCGGGCGTGAGTGTTTCAGCTGGGGGTTGAGTTTCAGCGGGGTTCCGAGGCGCGTTAGGAACCTGAAAGGGCACTTGGAACTGATAGTTGTTATTCAACAGTGGTACATTCGTAGCGTTATTCTGTAAGCCTTGAAATGTCATCATATAATAAGGAAAACATGTCGATAGGTTCTGATACATTTGCGCTTGCTGGATCCATAATCGAAGAGCTTGAAAATATGCTTCCCGTTCGGACACAGGCACAGTTGGTGGCGCGACGCCGTCGCCTCTTATTTCTGCGCTCTCGACAGGCCCGGCTCCATTTTGCACAAGTCTCTCCGACTCCGACATTTTCAATGATAACAAATAATAATCGCCTTTTTCATTTGTATCAAATTATATTAGTAAAGTACACGTCAGTTTGTTGACTTAAATTGTTTTGACATTTTTGACTTTGATCATTGATCGCTCCCTGATTTTTTTAAATTTCGGATACACCTAAAATCGGGATACTGTGGAATCAATTGCTCTTTTTATTTTTAGTCGAGTTTCTAAAACCGACATGCTGATTTTAGCTGGACCGCCCTCTCAAGTCAATGTTGTCAGTTTTGAAAAAGTGTAAAAACTCAAAAAAAGAGAATAAAAGTAATGTCTATCTATCTGTGCGTTTGCTCTGGCGAAACAATAAAAAATATGTTGAAACCTTTATTTCCTGTCAAACATTGTATCGAACATTGACAGAAAATAGAGATTATGCATAGCATTTAATTAATGTTTTGTTAGAATTGAACGGTGTTTAGATTTCATAAAAAGTATAAACAAAGATGTTACGTTTTTAGGCTATACTGAAGTTTTTGCAGTTGCAGTGCGTTAGTTAGTTTTGTGGTGAAGGGTTACTTAACTTTCAAAAGGTATGCCAAAGTTACAATTTTGAACAGATACTCATTGTATTTATGTAAAAATAAATGACTTATAATAAAATATTTCGAGAATTTTGACGTTTTCAGAAGAACCATCGTAAAATATTTTTCGTAATCTGGTAACATTCATTCCATATGTCAGCCGTCGTTAGCCGAATGGCCGATGTGAACGTCGAATGACTTGGTACTGCGTGCGCAAATAATGGTGATGTGAATTTGGGTGGTATAGGATCGTAGAGTGAACGTTCATGTTTCAAAGTTGATTTTTATATGACAGTATATATTCCTGTGACGCTGTGCAATATTATTTTCCAGTGCTGTGTAGTATTTAACGCTGAATAAACGTTGGTGTAACGACAGTCAGCTGTGGACAAATCAGTAATTTACAGAATTTTGCTGGATACAATACGATGTATTCCATAAAGGACTAGTGGTAAATAAAGATAAGCCTACGCACAATTCTTTTCGACCGATTGTATGTAAGTATTCGTAGTGAATTCATTGAAGCTTACATTGTTTTCCGAATCGTATTCTCCGGTTTATTTTTTTGGATAATGTTTTTTTAGGTGGTTATAATAATGTGCTGCCGGACTGCAGAGGGCAATCGTAATGTTATCTTTGCGATTATATGAATGTTGGTGTTGGTAGAATGCCATAATAAAGTGCATCACTCCTTCATATCAATGATAATAAGCAGAATTTCTTCTCACTTGTAAGGTTATCTCAACGTTTTTGGCAGACTTCATACAGATGTAGGTTCAGAGCACAAATTAGTTCATTAGCTTTGATACATTATTCATGTATTTTATTTACCTAAGTACAACAGTATGGTTGATTCTTTGCATCTACTACATAATTTTTATATTTCTTGAACATTCTCTGTTTAGTGCAATGTTTGTATAAACAAATACTAAGACAACCCACCAACCAAATAAAAAGTTCATACTTCATGTCGGCACGTGTGAACTTTTTAAGGAAATTGTCTGGTGTATATTTTTTTTAATTTTGTGTTTATAAAGTTTAAACCATTCTATGTTACAACTCAAGTGGATACGAGTAACTTAACAGCCCATTTTACAATTTGATTAAACCCGTTAAATTAAGGACAGCAAAAAGTTACAAAATTATAGGTATTTTAGCCTATAATTTTGTAACACTAGAACCATGTTGTTAGTAGCACTAGAACCAAAGTTGAGAAAAGAAAATATTGTTGATTCGTTAATTATATTAGACTAGCTGTTGCCCGCAACTTCGTCTGCTTTCCAGGATGAAAAGTAGCCTATGTCCTTCTCCAGGTCATATTCTACCCATGTGCCAAATTTCATCTAAATCCGTTTAGCCTTTTTTAGAGTGAAAGCGTAACAAACAAACAAACTCACTTCGCATTTATAATATTAGTTAGGATTACTTTTACATCTAAACTAATATTTTAAAGAGAAAAGTTTTTTTTTTGTAGGTATGTTTGTTTGTAACACTTTCATGCTAAAACGGCTGAATGAATTTAGATGAAATACGGCACATGAGTAGACCATGACCTGGGTTAGGACATATGATACTTTTTATCCCGATATTACCATGGGATTGAGACGACACAGCCACTATTTTATAAATTCTGATATGTTCTCAAACTTTTTGTACTAAGTAAAAAATATTATTGATTATTTTTAACATTGACTAACAGGACATGTGAGATTATCAACATAAAGTTGTTTGGCATTTTAAATGGATTTACACAATCAGCACTTGATTGAAAAATACTGATAATCATAAAATGATGATAATAGTTGCTTAATATAGATCCGGTATCTTTATCAAAATAAAATATAGTCTAAAATTCAAGAGATTTACTACATAATAAAATTAAAATAAATTACAAGGTCAGAGGGTCATCACTGTGACCATATAACATTTAAAAGTAAAAACACATGTTTCGCGTTTTTTTGTGTTTGCTTGGTTTTTCGTTTATCTACATAATTAATGGTAAATAGTGGTTACATTACCACAAGAGCAGAAAAATATGTTGGTTTCGGCCTCTTTGACTCTGTCTAGTTTCACCACAACATGCCTCTTTTAAAACCATTTCATCATTTTCATCCCATCTTGTTTACATTCCATTTTTAAAAAAACCTTGCCATAAATAAAATCGTAAATCTGTCTACAGAATAGTAAAATCCATCACACATTTGCTATTGCATGCTAAACTCTGAACATGCCAGACTAAACATCTATCAAAGAAACACATGGCCATCACATAATATCCAGTTACTAGATGTGTGCTAATCTAGTAAAAAATACTCGTAATATAAAGCGTAAATAATAGGTATTAACGATTGCGCAAAAATCGCGCATGTTAATTTTATTGTAACTAAATTATTATAATTCTTATTATATGCAAAGTAGGTATAGGTACCTACCATGAACCCACGAAGAGCGAAGTACAGTCGTGTCAGCTTTTATTTAAATAGTTATTGTCTGTGTGCTGTTTTATTTTGCACGGTCCGTATAATGAGCCGGAGCCGCGACTTGTATAATTAAAATTTACAGCGCATAGAACACGAATGCAATACGCTCGTCATCGCTCGACGCCTTTCGTGCCTCGGATGGTGCACGTACCTACTTACACTACTTACCCCGGCGTCATTGCGACTATAAAATGGGTTAAGTACTATACTTGTCTCTTAGAATATCTATTTCAGTTTGCGTGTCAGTCATATTGTGTGCGTCTCCAGTGCTGACGATTTACGTAATGATTTGATGACCTAACTAATTATACATGAAACGTATGGAAGTAACTTCGAAGAGGTAATGCACACTTCTGCGATACTGCACAGCAATCTCGAAAGGATTCTCCATTTCGTTTATATTCTCAAATCTTGTTAATTTATTTTACCGTAATGTTTTAACCACATTTTAAGCCCTTCGTTAACCAGTCGTGATTTCCCCGCAACGCAAGGGCTTTCATTCTGTTTGAGACCTCACGAACGTAATCCCATAAAAGAGGTCCTAAAATCCCTATCACACCGAAAAATGTTTACGCCGTCCAACAAACTGTACCATTGTACCTATAACTGTGGAGATACCTGTTAAAAACGACATGTGAGTTCGGTATAAAATGATTTGGTTCTTGGTTATTGAAAATTTGTACCATCAAAAGTGTTTATAAAAGCTTTCGAGCAAGGTTATAGATTCCGTAACAGAGTTTTAGACGTGTTTCTTCAACAATACTATAATAATATTATGAAGTGCACTTTCCGTGCCAAACTATTTGAAAACACGCAACATTAATGTTGCACTACGTCACAGAATACAAAGCTAACGGGGTACCAATTCGGATTACTTCGTTATGCAATGGAGTAACAAGTGGGTTAGTTAACATCCTCGCTCGGGTAATTGGATAAGACTTGCCAGACGTGTGTAATCGTCCCTTCTGCTTTGATCTTATAACCCATCTTTTGAGCATAGAGGACACAAGCGAAAGATTATTTCCTTATTCCTTTCATTAAAGCGCAAAGGGGTTACGTCCATAAAGTATCTAATTCAAGATTGTTGTAATTTTGCTTTGTCGCGTTTTATGCGACATTAGATAACCAGAAGTAAACAGATAAAAGAGGTCAAAAAATCGACATGGACCCAGGCTTTCGTAATTCTTGTTTGTTTGGCTGAGTTTGTGCTAAGTAACATAACTTAACTTCCAAGAAACTCACTGGTTACCCAAGAAGGCACCATTAAAACTCCACTTAAAGTCGTGAATCAGTGTGGTCAGTCCAGGCGGCTATCTGATCTATACAATGACTCACTCATTGGGTCCTGTTTGGTTTTCGAGCGAGATTTCATCGTTAAGTGATTAGTCACAGCCGTGTCGGCAATTCACACAGGCCTAGGAATGTGTTGAAAATAGATACCATAATAAACATAGTACAGAAACTTTTATATTTCAACAGCGTTTAACTTTTAATGGCGAAATAATTAAAAACTTAACGCCTCGATCACAAGATAGTTTCGCAATTTGATCTGTTAACTGTAAGAGCAGTTTAGTGCAGTTTGAAGAAGCCAAGTTAGGTATTTAAAGTACCTATTCAGTCGTGTGCTGCGTCATCTCATATCGCGCCGGCCATTCCCACGGGCGATACAAACTAATTTATTCCTTCGCTCCAAGGATTAAGGATCTGATTGGTTTGTGATTGCTTTGCGCCGTTCCCTGTACCCCACATCGACGGTGGCGGCCACAATAATTTGTTCCGCTTTATTTGCCAACGTACAACGATCACTATTACAGTTATGGCATTATTCTTTGATCCATAAAACTCACGAACACCGCCGAACACGTAAACACTTAATATTTTGAATGATGATTTCAAGAGCACTTTACCCAATTTAAGGAAATTGATCAATGTAGTCTAATTTTATTTTTTGGGACGGCTCCTTTGCTCCGAATTCCGTCCTAAATGACCTTTGGCGGGCGGTGTTACAACTATTGTGTGTGTCACCTTTGATCTTTCTCCACGACATGGTTGCATTCAAATGTTCAAGTGTGCTGCTAAACGGCGCGGCGCTTCCTTTTATTTTTTGTTTACATCCACCTGGCGCCAGTCGGACGGGCGGCGTATACGCAGAGCGTACTACCGACAAACGAGACACCTCAGTGCGTAGGAACAGACGCTTGTCTGTCAATCCGTTGTTCCTATTTGTATCTCCCAGAAACGATTGTTTGAAAGCGCACTTCAAAACCGTACATGCAGTCTTCAGTTGAGACGGATCCTCTTTTCAAAGCAAAATAGATGCAGGTCCTGCCAGGACCGGTCAGCAGAATGCGTTAGCATTAATTTGTATAGTTATCATGCCTGGATTCATTGTTACGTGTAATTAGCGTGTAATTTATGTTTAGCCAAACAATACAGTTCGGAGATGCAATACTCCATGATATAATATTCCACTTCAGGCATCGCGTGATGACGCAGGTCGTAACAAACTAAACTGAGAATGACATAATAGTTACAATTTAACATCGTGTGCAGTAAGTCGTTAACCCAATAGCTACAATGTTATCTCAGATATTCGTTCGAGCACTTGTTTAATGTTTAAAATAAACTTCACACTTGAAGGAAAGGTACTTATAAAGTTGCCGTCCATCGTGACAATTCGTGTCACGTAGCATTCGACACGTCCTGCTTTAGCTGACAAACTTCAAGGGAATAAGGGCAGTAAATGTGTTTCCGTAATGCGTGTTAACCTGGATCACGTCCAATGAACAAGAAAAAACTTTGGACTATTAAATGGTTGAAAAAAGCTATTGATGGTGGCGTATGAATATATTTGAAAGGTCGACAATTGGTCCCGGGTGAGAAGCCAAGCCCGAAGTCGCTCGGATGGAGGGGACTCAGGCATGGGTCATCAAGTATGCATGAACGACGGTTTCCGCCACAGCGACGTGCACGAATCCAAACAGATAAAATACTACGCCGTGATGTCTCTTACGTCGAGATATTTCGTTTATGGACTATTGTTTTGGCTTTTTTACGGTTTCTGCTGTCTCTCATACAAAAGTTAAAAATGATTGGAACTATGTATAATTCTTAGACGATTTACGCTTACTGCTTTAAAGTTGTCTAAGAAGATGATGAGACCGATATTTTTTACGAGGGCCTGAACCTGTTTTTGGTATTTCTAGGTAAAAAAGTTGGCCCTTTGATTCAAGCAGTGTTTCTTTTTATGTATACAGCCTACATGCGCTATAAATACATGATAGGAGTACTTGCCGCAAGAATGCGACTGAAAACAGATAAAGCAATCCATTGACCACTTCACATGACCGGTGACGTCACTATATTGTACTGATGCTCACCATATTCGTAATGTTTGAGAGTACTCTAACTTCTGACGTGCACTGGACTTTACTATTATTAGATGTTCTTGATACGAGTGGAGTGCAGGGCGATATGTTATGTGAGGTAAGGACCAATTTGAAAGCAGTTATCTAATTAAACCCTGAAAGTATGACAATACAAATATTTGTATGAAGTAATGTGTTTCTTCGGAAATGGTCCTTTGAAGTGATTTGCGTTACGGAAACACACAATAAAACAAGAATTTTCGAAATTGCCTTGAAGAATATGAAATCTGATTGTCAGCAATTTCCTTATATTAACTTGTTCTAGCAGGTAAATATTAAATTTCTGGTACCCATTATTATGTGTCAACGTGACGTATTCGTATACAGTATGTCGAGCCACGATTCGCTAGAAACCGTTTCATTATTCATCCGCCCATCAATCGTTTTGTGATCGTACAATGCCACGACAATGGCAGCCGAGGTATCTCCCTTTCAGTCCTTCATAAAAACGCGAGCTAAAAATGTATTCTTTCTTTTTTTTATGGAGAAACCCATCTTTTCATAGTCTGATTGTATTGTGTCAAAACACAAAAAAAAAAAAAAACTACAAAATTACTGTATTTATGTTGCATGTGTAAATAGTGCACGAATTCCCTAAAAAAATTGAATCTATTTTTATTTTCGCCTAAAGGGTAAAATTGAATTTGTTTCTGTAGCAGTTGTGAGCCACCTACGAAAGTTACATAAAAGGATTGTCCTCCATTGTCATCGTTTATCGCGGATGATATCTAGATCTGTTCACAACATTGTTAGCCACGCAAAAAATATTTTTAGACAGGTTTGTTGAGTCGTGTGTAGTTCTTTCAATTTCCATTTTGGTCCGGTTAATCTGCGATTAACGACACTTCAAGCGAAATATTTGAGTACTTTTCTAAATGTAGTTACGGTAGAAAATCATAATATTGGAACTTCGGAATTTGTTTGACCGTAGCTTTAAACCACTATTTCATTATTGGATCCTGCATCGAAGCCCGATGACCAGAAAAAACAGGCAATGCAGGAAATGAAACTTAATGAAAGTTTGTATTGACTTTTTTAGTTTTTTAGCCGCCCAGCAATAACGGGACGCTTAACAAATTAATAAACCTTCCAACCTCTGCTTTTCGCAATATCAACGCTTTTATACCTACTTAAGAGCCTTTTTGCTCCACTTGACAATATTCATAGACTACGTCCAAGTTTTAGCATAAGATGAATGATAAGATTATGCAAATAATAAATATCCATTTTATAAGTAGTGCGCACTTTATGAAGTAGTGTAGCGGGACACTAGATGTGCTCCTGGAATGTCTAGACAAGATCAAACACACTTGCATAGTTTTAGTGACTGCAAAAATGGAAATTAATAAGTTACAGCCAGGTGGTGAACTGGTGACTTGTGTGAAGCGTTCAATATCAAAAGATCTTGAGAAGAAGATAATTTGTATTAGGTTCATAACACTCATTTGGTAAACAGCGTAGTTTAGTTGGTCCTTGTTGGTAAAGATCATGCTGCTGAAAATTTTCATATCAAGAAGAATAGTTATTTATCCAACATGTGAGGAAAGTTCGTTTTTCCTATGAGTTTTGATTTTGAGTCTTGAGCGAACGAAGGATTGAAAAATAGAATCACGAGCGCAGCGAGTGATTATAAATTTCAATCCTGAGTAAGCGAAAGACTCAACAAAACGAATAGCAAATGAACTTGCTCACATGTTGCATACAAAACTTTTCACCACAACCAGCAAGAAAGTATTCAGTCATCATAGGTAAGTAAATTAAATAGACACAAAGCAAATCAAAATAATTCTTTATTTTTTAAAATATCTTTAAAACTTAACATAAAAAAATCAGGCAAGGTTAGTTTCTGAACGGGATCATTACTTTCCTCATTGTTCAAACAGTGAGGAAAAACCAACTTTCCTCACTGTTCAAGCAGTGAGGAAAAACCAACTTTCCTCACTGCTTTCGTAGAGGAAAGACACTTCTTTCGTGCGGGAGTGGTGAAAAAATAATTAACATCCCCTGAAGATATAAGACAACTCTTTCTTATTCACAACTGGTGACCCGCCCCTGCTGCGCACGGTTTTTACGACTTGACTAAACATCAAGTTTTCTTTATTACTTAACTTACTTGTTTATATCTTCCGGAATAAATTCTCGAAATAATTATGAAAACCGCATCAAAATCCGTTCCGCAGTATAGAAGATCAACGCGGTCACGCAAAAAGCGAATTTATGAATGTATAGATATTAGGAAAGTATTAAAAAGTATTTTGTGGCCACCGTGGACAGTACCTACCTTGATTACTACATTGCATGCTCCTGGAATGCTTAGATTAGATAAAACATACCTCGAGCTCGATACAATTCGGCGACATGTGCGTCATCCAATGTAACATTGGCGTGTCACTCACGACTCTCTAAACAAGAGTAACAACATAAGTTAGCTCCAAGGTTCTATTTATTATGCAGCTACTGTACACTAATCTTCTTCTCCTCAATCTGAAGCAAAAGTTTGTCGTATCCATCTGAGCAATGTCTCATCACCTATGTTAGGACCTGGTACTTAGATTCGGGGACCGAAAACCTTTATAACTTACGGTACAGCCGACCTATTCTGTATAAAACTCTCCGTGAAAACTTAGGTGAAGTGTGCTGTCATTCCACCTGCTGCTAGGGACTGACAGCTCACTCCGAGCTCACTTCACCTAAGTTTTCAGTTGAGATGGTTATAGAATAGCACTGCTGGTATCGAAGTGTTTCGGTTACTTCTACGACTAAGGTTACCGCTATCTAGGTAACCAAGAAGAAGAAACATGTTACCGCATTTAGGTTACCGTTTTAATACCGGTTACACACACGGGCCATGCGCGCCCTTTGACTAATGCCGACGGGACGTGTAAGATAGAGGTAATTTTGATTTCAGTAACCGGTACTAGAACAGGTTGTATTAACTTTAAGGTAACCTGTAAAAAACATAAATGTTGTAACCGAAAAAATACCCGTATTAATCATACCGGTTTCGTTCCCTGCTTAGATTATAGATCACAACGGCGATCGATCCTTCAGGGGTCAGAATTCCATTTCAAATGAGTTTCAATCTATTTGAATGCCTGTAAAAATTACATCTTATACCTACCTAATTAAGATATAAAATTAATATGGAATGGCTAATGAGACCCTGTCCTAATAATTTTGGAGGATTATATTTCGTTCAACGGCGGCGTCGTCCTCTGCTTTTGTTATCGATTTTACATTCATTTCACAGGCCTGCGAAAATTAAAGCCAAACTGTGTTTTTTTAACATTCATGAAAGTTGCGCTGGTCTTTCTTTACACTTTTCTGACTGGCTTTATCTATTAAAAAATAAATTATCTTACTTAACCCTATTAAGTAAACCAATGCCTAGTACTAATAACTGAAAGTGCGCAGATACATAAGATCTTCAAGATGTGATTCTTCATAAATTCAGCACAATCATCGTACGTATCGGAACAGAACTGTAAACGGGGATTCGAAATAACATTTACGACGTTATTAAATCAGGGCGTGCTATATCACATGGAGGAATGAGGAAGATGAATTGTTCGAGTAGAGAGATACCGGCGTCTTATAATATGATCTAGAGCCACTCACACAGTTGCGCGGACTCGACGGAGCAAACGAATTGAATCGCTATGAGTGATATGATACAAAGATAACCTGTCGATAGAACTGGGGCCCAAGTCTGCTATTTTTATAAATTCGTCAGTCCAACACGACCCCATTGTCATTTTGCTAAAAGTTCGTAATCTGCTAAATTCATAATGATCGATCATTGGTTGATCATTGTATTCCACAAACACGATACTCGTAACGAAATGACTGCACAATGACGTTCTCATGGTAGGTCACTGGTCAAAGGAACTGTCAAAATTTTAGCAGATTACCGCCTAAGTCAGTCATTCATTTTTCATTATCTACGAGATTACCAATACATGCCATTTCATTCAATGGAGTGTCGGTGGCTGACCATTGGAAAGTCATAATGACGCCAATATGTTAGTAGATTACCAAACTTGTCAAAATCAACAATTATGAAATCAATGATAGACCATTCTGACACTATTGTAATAGCAGACTTGAGGCCCTGACCCTTCGCTAATCTTTGCCTTTTTTACGACAAATTGCTAAAGACGGATTAGGTGGTCTTTTTCGCCCATTTTTCTTTGGATCGGGACATAATACTTCTCATGTCGCTCCTTTGCGGTTTGATCTCCTTAAAACTCTCTTTTCGAACCTCAGCTCCGGTACCGACAGGGAGCTTTCCGAGTTTGTTTAGGGTGGTAAACTTTGCGCTTTCTCTGCGAACGTCAGTGGAGGGCGTGCCGCGGGATGTGTTTGTCGTGAGCACAACCCGTGGCCTGTCTACATACTTATGTTCGTTTTGTGAAATATACTGTAAGATACTCCTGACACAGTTTCCACAAACCCGTATCACGACTGGGCTCAAAAGATCTGTATGATATCGCATCTATTGACGAAGACGTGAAGTTCACTGATCAGGACTTTGGTTGTTCTCTATGTTCTTAAACAACTTCTTTAGTCTGCCATACTGCTGCTTCTGCAACTGTGCATTTTATATAATAGGTTGGGGAAAAAGTAGCTTAGCATTTTTTAAGAAAATTCAAAACATTTTTTAATATAGTTTATTTACATTTAACTAAAGTATGTAGGTATCATTTTGTTCGATAACTTTTTGCCATCTTGTAGGTAGGGACATGATCCCATTGCTATAGAAATTTTGGGACTTTTGATCAAAATATCGCGACAAGTGGTTTTGGCAGTCCTCTCGTGATGTTAACCTGACACCGCCTAAGGAATTCTGAAGAGACCGAAACATCTGGAAATCTGAAGGTCTGGAAGCAAGGTCAGGACTATGCGGCGGTAGCATTAACACCTCCCAGCCAAACTCTCTTAATTTTTGCTGAGTGGCTAAAGATGTGTGAGGTCTAGCGTTATCATGATGAAAAACCACACCCCTTCACATCAAAATTTCCGGATTGAAAACGCTTAAACCAAATTTGTGCTACTCTCACAGACACTGCACTAGGTCCTTAAACATCAAAAAAAAAAATTCGCGGCTTGCGTTGCATTTTTACCTTTTTTGTAGTAAATTTTTAAAATGTATCGAATTTCTTCATTAGATTCACTCATCTTGACGGTACGAAAAACAAATGAAAATCACACATTTTCCTAATTTGAATTTGGAATTATGTTCTTTAAAATTTAAACTTTCAATGATACCAAAGCCAGCCAGATGCAAATAGTATAGCCAAAGAGATTTTATTACAAGTTCATACATACTATAATGCGAAAAGACTTTTTCATCCCACCATCTCGGAAAGAGTATTTTTAATCTTCAGTATCTGAGTGGAAAAGCCGTTTTTATTCTCTAGAGGATAAAGTAAATTGAATTTAGAACATCGTGTGCACTAAGTTTGTGAATTAAAAAAAACATTAAACCTATTTACTGCTACCTCTATGGTGCCGAATATATCATACAACTTTTTTTTAATTTGTTAAAAACTCAGACTCGGAACCTTCTTGGTGTTCTTTTTTTGCATTTAGTCATTTCCTCGCTGAGGTGGAATGAAAAGTTACGTGTTGCACTCGAGTGCAAAGATTTTTCACCTCGTGCTCTTTTGATTCCCTCGCTAACGCTCAGGATTCTAATTTTGAATCACTCGCTGCGCTCGTGATTCAATTTTAGAATCCTTCGCTTGCTCGGTCATCAAAATTGAACACGCGGTTAAAAAGCAACTTTGCACTCTTGTATAACAAATAACTATTTCCCCAACCTAATAATATAAATGAATGAGTTTATACCACCCACTGCCAATATTTTAACTTTCGTTGAAATGGATATTCAATGAAAGTTCAAATATTAATTTGAGCCAAATATAATTCTCTGTGAAAAATATTATGCTTGTAATATTTGAACATTCTACAATGCTTTTAAAAACTGTTTAAAAGCTTTCTCCCGTAAAGCTTGCAACAACTTAATTTGCCTAAAGATATTTATGAACATTCAGTTTTACCCTTTTTATTTTTTTGTTTTTATCTCTAAATCGGTGGCTTACATAATCTTTTCTCTAGGGGAAAGTCATTCAGGTCAGGGTGCTCCTAAAAAATACAATGATCTTTACATGAATAACTATGTGTGTTTCTTTTATTGCTTTCTTCTCATTGTCTGTGGCCATCTGTCCAGACATCCTTCGCCCAACTTATTTTCATACTAGTTGCGCTCCGTGGTTTCTCCCGCATAAGTCTAGTTCCCGTGGGAATATCGGGATAAAAATTATCCCTAAGTCCTAAACTCCTAACCCAGGTCATGGTCTACCATTCCGTCCAGCCGTTTTAGCGTGAAAGTGTAACAAACAAATAAACAAACTCACTTTCACATTTATAATATTAATTAGGATACTCGACTTAATAACGACAATTACGCGTGTTTAGATTTTTGCTTGTACATAACATTTATCTATCACTTCCTTCGATAATGACCAGCAGATAATAGCCATTGTTTCATGCACACAGGCGCTGCATCATGTGGTACTCCACAATATCCTATCTATATAGTACTCCACTGATAACGATATTTTAGTGGAGTATAGGATACATCCGGCTTGGAGATGTTCTGGAGGAAAATGTTGAAATAAGACCTTATGGCGAAAAGTGCAATTTTAGGGCGCTGAAGTCTTAATAAAAAAAAATCACCTTGTATACTTACTTGCATTGGTATTTATTTGCATTGATACTTATTTGCATTGGTACTTATTTGCATTGGTACTTATTTGCATTGGTACTTATTGCACTACTACTTGCTATATTTGGTACTTATTTGCTTTGGTACTTATTTGCTTTGGTACTTATTAGCTTTGGTACTTATTTGCTTTGGTACTTATTAGCTTTGGTACTTATTTGCATTGGTACTTATTTGCATTATTACTTATTTGTGTCTACAGCATAATTTTGAAGGTAGATAGGTACTATTTACTTGGACTATACCATATTTTCAACTACTTATTTTTTAGGATACCACGAAAGCTTTTCAATTTCGCTTCACGCCGCGAAGTCAAAACCTTGGAGCCATGAAAATGAAACCCCGAACTACAAAAAAGAAAAATATCTCGTTATAATCAAATAATATTTTATTATCACTAACGTCGTCTGATTCTGAACGGAGCCGAAGTATCCGTTCGTAGCGCGTATAATTTACGGAGCGAGCGAACCGTTAATAATGCCTATTTTCGCCAAGTCTTCATCAGAAATTCTTCCGGAAAACGACTTTTATTTGACGTTTACGTAATGAAGTCAAAACAACTTACTTTCGGTACGCAAGAACCCTTCAAAATTCTGATAATGACCTTTATTTATACTTGTTAATCTTCCAAAACCCGAATATTGTATTTACTGGCATCCCCTATTAAATTTAATCTTCCTTCACGGTCAAGACAGTCTCAAAGCTGTCTCGAAATAGATTTGTTCATCTCTTTTTATCGTTGGTGAATGTCTGTAAGGATGAAAGTGACGGAAAAGCTTTTTTTTACTACCCTTTCTGTACATAAACCGTCAACATAATGTGTTACGGCACATTCGATCCCCGTAAATCGTTTGTTGTATCTACGAAGGCAGTTTTGTTTCTTACAACCTCAAATAAACTGTTACTGTGTATTAAGATAATAATGACAACGCATATGTTTTTCATTTAACGTAATTATTTTGAAGAGATTTACAAAAAATACGTTAGTTCGCAGAGTAATCGTTTTGCAGACCATGGTTTTCCAGAATAATTCAACAACTTTCAGTCTGTAATAAACGTTAAATTCATGAATACATTGATGAATCAGAGTCGTAACTTGGTAAGCTACTTTAAGCGCTATATATCGTAATTGTATTTATAAGGCAGACGTGACTGGAAACGCCGGGAGGAAACGCCCTAGGAGGACATATACTGACCTTATTGGTGATGTTCTTCAGAAAGGACGGGTGCGTAGTACTCGCAACCGGCGTGCGTATATGACCAGATGTATGAAGGCAAAAGGAGTATGTAAGGATCGAAGCAGGTGGGGTTCTGTAGTTTCTGCCTACCCCCATGGGAAGAAGTGATTATTTTAAAAAGGACAACATTATTTTAACTTTCAGACAGTACCCAGAATCTTATAAAAAATTGGGGAAAGTTTCATTATGTATGTACTTAAGATTCGGGACACTACCTATTTACGTATTGATCGCACCTGACCCGAACACAGTATAGCGGCACATTTGTAATATCTGCGAACTGTACACTGTTCACGCAATATCTTCTTATAATGACTGTCGTTGTTTTTTTTCATACGACAGGAAATTGAAATTCCATAACGGAACCATCCACATCTCGTGTTAAATTAAAATTAATTTCCTACATTTTCGCTCTATTTTTATTGTTTTTGTCGTGGCAGGAAATACTTACGTGCGTCATAAAATTCGGAGCTGTATTATGCATTTAAATCTAGAATTTTCCCTATAGCTGTGTTGCGCAATATCTACCAAAAGGAAATATTTGGTAAAATGTTGCTAGGCATCCAATTACGAGCAGATTATTTATTTATTTAATACTTCAAGCACATAAGTGTACAGAAGCGATAAGAAAAATAATCTGCTCGTAATTCGTTACCCAGTAACATTTTACCAAATGTTTCCTTTTGGTATTGCGCAACACAGCCATAAGGAAAATTCTAGATTATTGATCCGCAGATTATCGTTATTATTTTAATATAGGTTATGTACCTACTTTAAATGTATATCTGATGTTTGTCACTTATGCGAAACCATAGCCAAATCTAATGGGGAAGCTGTGCCCTGTAATAAACAAAATAACAGCAAATATTTCAGAATTTTCAGTTCTCTGATTAATGCTGCCTCATTTACCAGCAAGCACCTTCATTATTATAAGTTGTCTCGCTTTACATCCGCAAGCCAATTTTGTAGAACCTTTATTTTAATGGTCCTTATGACAAGGCTACTAAAATGTTGCTTCAGAAGAATATTATAGACTAGTCCTTTTTTCCGCAGCGATTTAAGTACACTTCAGAAGTTCAGACAATTTTGCTGCTTATGACGTTCTGTCTTCTGTTACCATGTTGCTGGTGCGGCTAGTACTTGATTGCTGCTGGTAGTGGTAGTATTTTTTAGTAAATCAAGAACAGAAATCCTCTTTCGCTTTCGGGATGCTAAAGCTAAAGCCTGTTTCACCTTTGAATTGTGTTTTCTATTTTTCAGACTTACCACATATTACTCGCTAAATACATGTAATTTATTTATCATTCGGTTTGCAGTTACGGAACGCCAAACCTTCCATCCTAAAAATCCGTATTTCCATAAATCCCTTTCCAAGTTCAATCATCGTGTAGAATTTGAAACGAAGCAAAAAGAGCTATTAAGGAAGGAGTTGGCGTATTGCTCGCGACCTGCTATCTAATTACGCAACACATTTTCGTAAATGATTACGACTAATCTGTTTCATTTTGACAGTTCAACAACATTCATTGCGGTATTGAGTAGATTTTTTTTCGAACTTTTGATGCAATGGATTAGCAATCTGTTTCAAAATGATTCAGATTCTGATTGATTGTGTGTATCAAGCAATTAGGGTACTGTTCCACTCGAATTCGTAACAAGTGGACTTGTATCTGTGACAATTATAGTACCTAAATTAAATACGTGCTTACAGCTGCATGAAACGAGCTGTTTTGAAACGTTGCAAGTTACAATTTATCCACCGCGTTTGCACTCTTATTGTCTCCGTATAGAAATCATCAAATTGTTCATAGAATGTCTCTGGGCAAATTGATTTTTCTTTTACTGTGTTTTGCCTAACAGCAGCCTTTTTTGGGATACATATCAGATGTTGATCCTTCTTTCAAACTCAGTGTATCGTCCCCTACGCTATAGGTTCTACAAACGGTACTTACAGAGTGCTTAGTAACCCCAACGCATGCTCACTCTTTCTTTGATTTTCTTTGACGTCATTCATTATTTTTATTCATAGAGAATTCGTGTCATTACTGAGGGAAGTCGTCAGCGCTCTCTCATTCAAAGACTTCCGTTGAGAATCACGTTTCGCAGTTTCTATGTAGATTTTTATGAATAGTTTTTGTTTTTCTTTGTTAGAAAGTTAGTTTTTGTTAAGAATATAGTAGCTATTGCTGGCAGCGTCTCTGAAATATCATAAAAAGGTACCTACTGTCTCATGAGAAGCCAATTTCCTTGGCCTCAAAATCATGTTTTTTGTTAGGTAAAAGTTTTATTTTAAATATGAGATATTAAAATCATTTAATTTTGTATTTTACTATTCAAAGCTATTATACCATAACGCCCACGCCTTTGACTAGAAGAGAAACAGCATAGAGTCATAGACAATTAAAATTAATTAATATAAAACCACTCAATTAGGTAGTATCATGTGTCAGTGTCGGTATGTGGACGCTATTTACAATTAAAATTATGACGAATAACAACAGAGCAACCAATTGAGTCAAATAAGCGTTCATAAATTATCTATGGGGACAACCTTGACCATAAAAAGATGAGCCTTGACATGACCGGCGCGCGCCTGCACCTGCCCATTTACTGCCATCTGTCGACGCTATTTTTATCTGACTACGCTTTTTATTCTTGAACTTCATCATGTCCTGTGGTGCCTTTTTTTCTAAATATACATTAATATGGCTATTTTTGAATTAAGGAAGGTATCAAGGAGTCAATGCTCCGGCTTGCGGTTTTGCGAGTGAGTCAGAGTCGGAACTAATAAAAATAGATTTTGTTTACATTAGAGGCCCTAATAATTTGTTCGATATAATGGTACCGATTCTCTTGTACACCGAACTAGACTAACTAAACTATCACTAAAATTCCTTACATTTGGCTATGAGAATCTTAAAGCTATTCTGTAGTAAAAAGTCTCTAAATTTAAAAATTATTTTGACAGAATTTGTCGAATTTGACAATTGCGGCTCCACGTGGTACATACTTGTTTGCCCTACCCCGTGATTTTTTTAGAGCCGGAGCCGAAGCCTCGACGTGTTTTATATGGAATTTTTTACTTTTTGTATGGAAAATAAAAAATATATTACCTACGTGTTCAGTATTAGGGGTTTATGGGTTTATAAAGGGGGTCGAATTTTCATTATTTTTGCGATAGGACACACCATTTTCGAGATATATGCAAAAGAAAAGAAAAAAATCCAGTACAGTACTGTTTTTGCACCCGAAGTCGAGATGTTCGTGTGAATTTTAGTTCATGACAACTAATAATAATTCACACCATTTTCAGTGGCGATTAAAAATAGTCCGAATTAGTTAGACAATTAAAATTTTAGGTGAAAAACGTCAAATTCAGAATAGCAAAATTGTCATTTTCACTAAATTAAAATCTCAGTACAATCTTAGTGCTGTCAAACTAAAATATAGTTAAGTTGTGCCACTTTAGTCTATTTCAGAATGGAAAATCATCGTTTGACAGGAGTAAACTAAATTTTAGTGATTTTTAGTCTAGTTTAGACGCATTTGTGACAAGAGAATCGGCACCATTGGAAACTTTTACTAGTTGTGCCGTATGGCACCTGCTTGTTTAAGCTAACTTGATGTGATTTATAATGAACATTAAGAAGATGTGTTATAAAAGGGGTGGTTATTGGTCTAAATCCAAGCGAACCATAATTATGAGAGACTACGGAATATTTTACAATGGACGTTTTTGAACCAAAACGCTGAACATGTTACAACGAAACTGGCAAATATTGAACCCTAGCATACAGACAAGATAAGCGAAAAAACAAAAACGAATACTGTTAAATAGGTTGGATTAACCCTCCCTAATGTTAATAGACTACATATTCATTTCGTACAGTCCCTCGTGCAAACATCGACTGTGATAATGGATGTTCGGATTATAGTGATCACGTTCGGCCGTTGGGCGCCGATGGATTATGAAGGTTTCATGTCGGTACTACCAAAATATCAATGCTTCTTGTACCGCTTTATAAATACTGGATTTTGGAACGCATATCTGAGTTTCTATGTTTTGTCTGTGGGTGGAACATGGTCATATTGGTTACATAGATAGACAGGTAAAATGATTTATTTGGTTCAAACAAAAAAAAATAACACGACGCATAAAGGCTCGTGCAGACCAGCGCGACGCGACGGCGTGACGCGACTCGAACAATACAATTTCCAAGAAAACTTCACGGTATAACAATAGCCGGTGTCGCGTCGCGCTAGTCTGCACGAAGCTTAAATAAATGCACAAGACCAAGCACTCTAAACATAATTTCCACGCAAAGTCCGCCCCCATGCACCCCACCACTCAACTATGTGCTAAACGCTAACGCATCAGTAATAAAGTTGAATATCGCGTGCGCTCTTTGATCGTGTTTGAGCACGGAACTAAATGGCGTAAGTCTCAATTCTTATTTCGTTTATAACTAAAGTAAAAATTGATCTAGAGAAAAAATATCTTGTGGCTGGATAATAAACTAAATTTTCTTACCGTGAATACTTATTTTAGACATAAAAGCCGAGTATCTTCATTTTATTTTAATAATATAAAAAAAAAAGATTTTCGAATAAAAAATGAATCGAGCGAAGATGTTGCAATTACGTAACTGTCTTGTACATGGAAAGAAAAAGATCCACTAAATCATATACTAAAGTTCCATTTTGATTGTATTCGTGACTGATTCAGGATATTAATGCAAAGTAACATACAATTTAGGGAGCCTCTTAAATGATAACTAAGTACAAGCAATGTGCGGTGTGCGTTTCAAGGTTTCACCAAATGGGAGTCCAGTTCAGCGTAGGTATGTCAGGTAAATATATCTGACGTTGATATTCATACTTGCATTATTAGTACAAAACTTGTGCCTGTAATTTATTGATTGTATTTGGAATCAGTATTTTGATCTCAGCACTACCCCACTTCCAATTCCTTTGAACAACGCATGTTTAGCAGTATTTTCGCAGATATTATCGAATATTAAATTGGCAGTTAGTTTATCTCAGTGCCGAAAGATAACATCGCTTGATTATTATTGTTTTCATTGGAACCATCGTCGAAATTATGAGAAATTCGATTGACCTTCGAGTGGTTTGACCGCTAAACTAAAGGCTGGTTTGATTGCGTATCTTTATTTGAACTGGTTAGCTATCGTGTTGACATGAACACTTACACCTTGATTATTTATACGTCTAGATAGTGTCGCGCTTGAAAAGAACTAAAACAAACAAGCCAACTTTGCTATGCTGGTGCGCGTGACAGCTCTACGTCTTACACTCGCTCCACGTCAATCGTCATTGTGCTATCGTTTCTAGAGCGCGTGCATTTAGCGGCCAACAGTTGGACGATATTTTTTTCGACGTGTTCACAGCTTTGACTGTCTATCTAGACACATTTATATCTTTGCACTTACATAATATTCAGATTTACGTCAAAAATATATTCAAACGCACGTCGTTATGCGCAAAAGCCCATGGTAATACGTCAAACATTTTGACATGTTACATGTCTTTGCTCTATATTCCCGTTTGTTTTCCTCGCCACACCACGACCCACTTCAAAAATAATGTTTCTATCCCTAAACTGTTGGCTAATCCAACAGTTTAGGGATAGAACTGGGAAAATCACAGTTACCTACTTCATAATGTTTCAAGCGTAAATAATTAAATGAATCACATTTCCTCAATCAATAGTATAAAATGGTAGACTGTTATGTGCCTCAATTTTGTTTCAATGTGAAAGGCTACAGATATTTCAGAATGAGTTTGCAGTGACTGAAACAGTTGTAGTGCTCGAAATTTGGTTATAGAAATGTATTAGATACTAACTTCTCCCACGACTTCGTCCGCGAGCCTATAACCTTCCTCAAGAATTGGACTATATTGGATAGTCAAATGCAAAAAGAATTTTCAAATCCGACTGATAGTCCCGGAGATTACCCCCTACATATGTTAGTATTAGTATATCAGTATATATTAGTATAGATTACACACATCGTTCATTAAGATTGAATCCACCATCTTTTGCCACGATTTGAATACATTACCATGTTTGTGTTTTCTATGCCACGATGTGATCAAGCAGTTCCTATGGTTTATGTTTTTTCACTTCTCACGCTCTGAAAGTGCTTATTTGTGCAGGATATAGGCTGCACAAAATCGAATTTTATTCACTAGTGCATTAACATATCTACTCATAAATGTATCTATATTTTAAGGCAAAGAAAATGAGCCATACAGCCAAACACAATAAGAAGTTCATAGAATGTATTTGTTATTTTATAATATTTACTTTAATTTATTTGCCATAAGTGAATTTTAAGACTTAAAACAATTTCCTTCAGTATTCAAAACTGTACTAATTTAACTTTGAATAGAAATGTTATGTTATACTACTGTTTTATTTCCTCGCAATCAAAGTGAAAAACAGAGTTTATTACTCGTCCACAAAACCATTTTATCCTCGACATTACTATCAGCCCTCGCCTTCGTCTCGGGCTGCTAAAAGTCTCGGATAAAAATGGTTCGTTTTGTGCACTAGTTGTAAAATCTACTATTAACTGATAATAGTAGTAAATAAAGCGCCTGTTACATAAGTTCCTCTTCCCTACAATTACAAATCAACGACACTTATCGCATTAAACGTCGGCGGGACTAAATCAACAGTGATGCACAATATTATCAGAGGCCGTCCGTACTTACATTAAACATTAGCGATACCGCCCGATACCATATACCAAATATACGTGTAGTAATTTGTCGTTACCGACGCCACTGATTGCACTGTAAATACATAATTCATGTACGGACACGATTGAACAGAATCGAATCGTCCTCAGAATTCTGAATATACATTGTCTGCGAATATACATACAATAAAGCGAATCTTTGGTCCTGCTATGTGCGTAATTAAAAACTTGTCAAATGGTTTTTGGGCCTCCTGTTTGTTGCTGGTGATAGATGAGGGGATCGTCCTGTATTTACATAAATAATCATTATAATCTGACAGCTTCTGGTCTTTTGGCGAGCATGCATTGTACTTATGAAACATGTTAAACGAAGCAAAAGGAGTACCTATAATAAGGATGGTAGCAAGTGGCGTTCTGTAGTTTCTGCCTACTCCCATAAGACGAAGGTGTGTGTTTATGTATGTAAGACTACCTACTGTAGATCTATGCAGAATTACAATAATTATACCAGAGAATATTGCATCCGTTTCTGTGAGTAATGTCACTACAAAGTGGCATTTTGCGAAAACTACGAAAAGTATGTCTTTTTTAAAAAGAAAGAAAAATTGGTTTACTGACACCGAATTAAGTGCATATAAAAAGTTAATTTAGCTCGAACAAATTATACTTAGTACCTACCTAAAAGATTGCAAATCTATAATTGCGAGCTCAGAACAGAAATAGTCGGCGTCCGCGTCGTGACTGTGACAAGAGACTTCACTCAGCATAATGGTGTTCCACAACCCATAACCCACAGCACAGCTCTGATTTTAAGGGGTTACCCGAAAACGACAACTAGGTACCTGTCATCTGTTTTTGACTGACTTCCAAAAGGAGGAGGTTATCAATTCGGATGTTTTTTTTTAAATTTATTTTTGGACATAACTCCGTCATAATTATATGGTCCAATTGTCATCAGGATTTTCAGGATCTGATGATGGAATCCTGGAGAAATCGAGGGAACTCTTCAAATGTTATAGGCACACCTATAGCGATTTGGGTATTTTTTATAGTAACTGGTGCAGTTGTTCTCGGAAAGAACCAAAATGTGAGAAGTCCAAAAGTGAAATGCCACCGGAACTGTTCAATAATTATTATTTCACGGGTGTTGATTCGATTACCTACTTTAATATGGTTGCCAAGCAATTTATGTTCGTCACAATGCATATGGAGATGTGGTGCTGATGAGGAAGTACCAGGGGCACTCCTCAATGATTAACGTCCCTGCATCGGGAAAAACAATATTTTGTAAAAGGTTATGAGTAGTTGACATGAGGCTATTGTAACTCTAACTGACCCACTAAAAAGCGAGAAAAAAAATATTTTTACCAAAAAAATTAAATATCTTTAAATTTCGGAAGTCGGTGGTAAATAACGAAAATACAAAACCAAAGACCGTCTTCCAAAATTTAAGTAATTTTTCACTTTCTAGTGTTTTTTTGGAAGTGGGTTGTTATTTTTTGTAAAAAAGTTTTATCTTTGTGTGTTTGCGCAATTGCTTTTCGCAAACGTAATAAAACTTTTACCCGAATTGTATAATGAAGGATCCTCCGCATCCCTACGAGTGCTAGATTGCGGTTGTCTTTGGAAGTGGCCCCAGTGCGAAGTTTGACGGAATTTGACTACATAATTAATGTAGCCGCCGTTGTGTGTACTGACAACATACGCTGAGTTTCATGAAAATATGTAGCGACTTCGGATTGTGATGAAGGTACCCAAGTCAAAGAATGTATGTTTAAGACCTCTCGCATTTCCGAGAAACAATTTTTCAGCAAGAAATTACAATTTATTCTAATGATTCGAGGGACAATTCTCGTAAATTATTTACTGTTGTGATATTATTTACAGAACAAGACACGAGTAAGTAAAGATCTAAACAAGAATTCTAATCTAAAGAAGTGAACACAGAAACTGTCACAGAATTCGTCCTCATTAAGACTCCTTTGAACAATTAATGGTATGGTAAATATAGGTCCACAATCGTAAGGTACACAACACAATGTAGTGGCGCCGGCCTTCGCTTTTAATTCATTATTCACATTGAATTAAGACCAGTGCTCACTATAACTCCACCGGTATTACTTATTTGTGGCTCTCACCCTACGGGGATTCATTCCAGCCCGCTGTTTGTTTATCTTAGCGAATTTTACTAACGGAACGCTGTTCAGCAATATTATACCTTATTGTTTTTAGAAATGGGGTTATCACAGGCATTATCAAATACCTAAAGGAACTTGTTATGTAAAACCAACGTTGAGTCAACCCGATCGCTTAAAATAAATAATATTGGTCCTGAAATTGTTCCTTTTATACATTCTATGCCGTTCTGTCTCTTTTCCACAATTCTTATATTATAATTATTACGAATACATTATCTAGTAATCACACTATGCACTTGTTTGTCTGCACTTGTTCAAGCTAATTTCAAAGATACGGCGTGATTTTTAAAGTGGGTAATGGATTCTAAAATCCACCAAAGTTTCAAACGATTTCAAAGAAAAATTTGGGTAATGGACGGTACACCACGCACGTGAAACCGCTAGCGAACGCGATTTCTATAATTAAACAGAATATACTAACAGATGACCTAATAATATCTATTGCAATTAATGCATATTCATAGAGTATTGAGTATCATTATCTGCGCGATGGAGTGCATACGGCCCGTTGTTGATAAATGCCGGCGTCGCGCGTCGGCGCATGTTGCGCAGTTACGCCGCCAATACGCGCCCACTATGGCTTGATAGCTCTTTGGTTGTTTGGCATCGATACCATACTATATCGATATTTATTTTGCGGACCCGAATACCAACTTCGGACCTGAGCTAGTTCGACCGCTATTATAGACCAATCTGATTTGGTAAGTTCGACGGCATTATTATTTAATTTGACGAATACAAAACGAAGATTACCTAAATGCGAAAAGTGGGTAAATGTGATTACGAATTTACAACTCGAATTATTTCATCATTTTGAGGGACCCCCATCCATCTTTGTACAGTACAGGCCTTATCCGCAAATTACTTCCACCCGAAGTATGTTTCTAATCCCCTTTTAAAATTAATATCCGTTTGACGTTTGTTTATATCTCCCAAATTCTGAAACATAGAACAATTAATCATCTGTGTAATGAACATTTGTCGAAAGTTTGACATCTCAAATTAAGGAACGGGGTTGATATACGTTTAACGTACGTAAATTAGACTTTTATAGACCAAGGGAAGTTCTAAAACATTTGTCAAATGTGTTATTTCCACTTCAGAAACTTTGATAAATAATGTAGTAAATGTGGCCAAGGTGGCATTTGGTCGAATTGCAAAGGAGACGACTTTGTGAAGTGCACAATAGATACTCGTTCTACCTGTTGCGACCAAGGCTCGGAACCGGTTTAAAAAATACCGGTTGATACCGGTTTATTTCGGTTTTCTTCCGAACTTTTCTTAAGAATGGAAACGTTTTAAGAACCTTATTTTAACCTAAATAAACCGGTTTACTCGACGAACGGCATGTCGGTAAACGCGTTGCAACTTGTGACTACTTGTAAGGATGCCGCGCATAGCGGCGCGCTACGTAGTCGTACCGATTATCCGGTTTTTATTGCTCTAAACCGTTTCATCCGAAAAAACCTTTATATAAATGCTCTTTCAAATACCGGTAAAAAAACGGTTTATGCGAACGAAACGGAATGTAAAGGTTTTGCGTCAAGTACATAATAACGGTTTGAAAATTTTACCGGTATCCGAGCCTTGGTTGCGAATTTACAACGAAGAAAAATGGCGTCATTTATGTTTTCATTCGCATTGCGTCGAGTGCAGTGTGCTTACAATTTAAATCATCTACAAGTTGTTTGCGTCACTGATGTTTATCCGGCGAGGTCGTTTTCTTATGCGTTTGGTGTGCGTGAACTGCGTAGGTATAGAAGCGATCGGTCAATACGTGGGAGGTCGAGTTTTTATACCTTTGGGTAGATCGTACACCTTCCAGCCATAATTTCCCTAGGGGGAAAAAATGGCATGCATCAACATTTTGTTTGCATGTTACAACTACTAACATAGGTACCGGATATACTTTATTATTTTTAGTAAATTTATGTAGGTATTTCTTGTTAACCGGTTATTCAAATTTCAAATCTGTAATGACGTCAAAGCTTAGGGAAGTTTTAATTGAATCAGGTTTTCAAGGCAATAACATGGCGCCACATTAGATTCCGCGGTCCGATTATATTTACCTCAAACACAAAAAAAATGGGACATTGTTTTGCCTCTAGGGAAGAAATAAAGTCCTGTAGTGGGAACGCATTTAGAAGGTAGGTATATGGTCGAGTCTTGAGCAGGGTTGTCGGTTGTGTCCCGAAGGACCAAGAAATGACTCGTTTGTAAACCCTGGTTCCCTTTCCTTAGTGTACAAGTCAATCTTGATTAAGGCTTAAGTATTAAAAGAAAAAACTGTTGGCATTTCTACGCAGTTTACATGTTATCTTTTCGATGATGTTTTCTGTTATACTTACTTTCTCTGAGACTTTATTGCAACTCTTTGCGGTCGAGTGAACACTGCTTATATAAAAGCTGCTGCTTTCTAGATAAAATAGATAAAAGCTATAGTTCAAATACGAAATGAGCACTTCCCAATTTATACGTAAAAAGTTATTACTTTTCGCACGTTAGTCATATTATTTATACTGTGACCAAAACCTGCCGGCCGACGCATAGGGACATTTATGGCAGCCCTTATCTGAAGGAAGGTCGGTTATTGGTTTTCCCGGTAAAAGCTTCACCCCTTATTGATGTAAAGAACATCGAATAAATAATAGGCGGTGACATAAATGGGCAATATTTATACAATACTAGGTTTTGCCCGCGGCTTTGCCCGCGTGGATATAGGAAAATATCCCACGGGAACGTATTACCGGGATTTCATACCTAATAGCCGACGAAAAGGTCATTGACTCCTACTGCTGCGCCCGCGTTTAACTAACTTTGTTACGCGTAATTTTGAATCTGTGATATCTTTTAAACTTTTTATTCACTTAAATGATATGATATATTTTAATCTAAATTAAATGCCCAATTTAAATAACCTATTTTATTGGATATGGATTCATATAATACCAGTCAAAATAGATTCGGAAATAACAATGAATTTTTTATCAAACTCTGGAAGATAAAAATGGTTATTATGGGTCATCCTTAGAAGATAGATATATGCCCACGCGGACTTTTTTGTTGAACTTTTTAAAATATATACGATCCTGTAGAACATACATTTTATTTATCTCTCAAGGTTTACGCGGCGCACACCGTTAAAGCTTCCAGTCAGCATGACTTCTTCCGACATCTTCGACAATAATCGTCATATTTCAGCCAATTTACACAAAACCTTAATTAATTATACACTAAAACCTTCCTCATGAATTACTCCTTTCATTCGTGAAAACAGTTTGAAAATCCGTTCGATAGTTTTTGAGTTTATCGCGTTCAGACAGACAGACAGAAGCGGGGGGCGCTTCTGTCTGTCTGGGGGGGGGCTTATAATTATGTAAAAGGATAAGGATACTGCCTCGTTGGTCTATACTCTATACAGTAAATTGTCTCGTTAGTCTAGTGGTCGCAAACGCTACTGCTGAGCGTGAGGTCCTGGGTTCGATTCCCAGGTCGGCTAAAGTATGGGTTTTCCATCTGGAATCAGCAGCAGCCGGGGCCTGGATTTGTGCTCGGTTGATAGGCTCGCCCCCATTACATGGGACTTAAACATAACTGGTGAAATGTGAGTGTATGGGTAAGTACCTACACCTCTGTCTAACCCTTTGGGGAAACAAGGCGTGATATTATGTTAAATACAGATTTACTTTACCAACCAGATCGTTCATCGACCTCTGAGATGAACAGCCCAAATTTGGTAAGCTTATCCGTGAATTTTTAATTAAATAATTGTTGATAATTACAAAATGAATTAATGCGTTACTTCTGAGAAAACAACGGACACCTGAATAAGCTGAAAATTGGGTCGGCCAACTTATTTGAATATGTTAAAAACACAGTACCTACTTACTTACTGAAATAATGCAATTCAAGTCATATTATTAACCTTTACGCGATGTAAGGATCTCGCGCACTAGACGGGCACGACTCCGGCCAGGCGTAGCCGTCTAGTTGTATTGTATGGTGTGCGGCTAGTTGGCCGTTCCGACCAAGGGCACGATTCGTATCGGTTTTATAGTATATCTGGTCGCTGCGACCAGTGGTCGTGTTTGTGGCCGTCTAGTGCGCGAGATACCATAGTTTCTGCAAAAAAGGGCCTTTTAGTTGAACTGACTTATACCTAGGCTTGCCCATTTTAGGCGTCTAATAACTCTTAAATAACTTTATAAGCGTTTAACGAGAATTTAAGATTTGCCTTTTGGGCATCTGACATTTCTCGGCAAAGTTAAAGCGTTACGTCAACGTCTATATTTCTCTTAGGTAATTAAACTGCTGAAAGCCTGAGAAAATATTTGTATTTAAGTATGTATACTTTATAATACAAACATTCCGTATATACGCAAAATACACATTTAGATGTGGAGTTGCGAACACCAGCCCATATTACCTATAATAGGAGCATTTTGTTGTTCCAATACGCTTATGTAAGTCATCAACAATAGCCTACATTTTTCAGTAATGCTCTGTTCCTATAAACTAAAACGAATCGTTTTGCTTAACAATGACCAGTTTTTATTGCCAAACTGCATACGGGTGACTTGTGATTTGACGTATTCCTTCTAGGACGCGATAGTGTGACCCATTTGCAACAATTAAGAACCCCATAAACCCTAGGAAAGATTGATGGGATTCGAGAAAACCCAATTATAAGTATTTTTGAAAATTTCCCAGACTTCGTCACTAAATATCAATTTCCTCTAAATTCTCAAATTGAATGGCCTTCATTGTGACTTTAACAAACCTTTCGATGTAACCAAATTTTGTAAAACATATAACATTAAAAAAAATAAAGGAAGAAGTTTACTAACCATTTTCAAAAATCATCTACGTACTTGAACTTTGACACCAGTTATCTCAAAATTTTACTAAAGCATTAAGAGTCCTATTACATTTTTTTACGGAAATTCATGATTTTTGACCATGTAATTTTCAGCAGCAGTAAGATATTTTAATTATTTGATTATAATAACTACAGCGCCATTCTCTTTCTTGTAAGTTGGAGTTACACATTATTTTCGTGTAATTTGCTGAATTGACGCGGAATATATAGTACCTACTTTAATTTAATTTATTGTAATTTTGTCTTATTATATTGAGAAACAAAAACTAATGAAACGTATTCACTGTAGATCGAAATTTTATATCATATTAGTTTATTTGATTTAATTGTGTTTATTTGGAATATAATGGACATGAAAATCAAGACATTTATTGGTTTTCTTTACGACTTTTCCCTGAAAACTCAAGGAATTTAAAGAAATTCTAGAACTCCAATAAACAAGTAAAACATTCAAGTTATCGTTTAGTAACTTTCGCTTTTATTAGAACTGAATGAAACAATGTGAATTTGAGCGTCAAAGTTCCATTGCCGACGTTTTTCCTTGTAAACTGAGTTCGTAAAATATTCATAGTAAATTACACGACAAGAAAAGTTAAAATGTGCAACTCCAACTTACAATAAAGAAAATGGCACTATCGTTATTCATAATCAAATAATTCAAATATCTTACTGCTGCTGAAAATTACAACGTCAAAAATCATGAATTTGCGTCAAAAATGTAATAGGACTCTTAAGCGTACAAATTTCGGGGAAGTCATCTTCATATAATCAGCTATCTAACGAGGTACAAAATGTTAAAAATATTTAGAGATTCCGACGAAAATGACGATAATGCTGGCAAAGGTAGAATTCGGAAATTGTTGAAATATTGAAAATGTTTGTGATAATCGAATGAATTATCTTGTTTTATGCCATCTTTGTATTGCCATTCTTTCTAACCTGCCAGCAATCTAAACTTTCTAAGAAAAACAGTTTGACAAACTCAGTTTGTTAAACTGTTTTTCTTTAGTGACTCGCATTCAGATTTAATTTGGTAGAAATATAGCTTAACACCAGCACGCGTAGCATGTCGACGGAAAAATAGACAAAATGATAGATTGTGATCGTGTATGATCTGTCATTTTGTCTATTCTTCCGTCGACAAAACCCGTTTCTATTGTGGTCATGCTGCGCGTGCTGGGAATGGACATAGGTACTTAGAGAATTTCACTTCTTAAATCCCTGAAACATACTTTTAGTTATGTATGGATACAATGCAACCGACCCCAGCGTGGTTTGACCAGACTCGATTAATCCAATGAACGCAGAGATTTACACTGGCTCCTTTATAAAATCTATGTACTTACATAATTTATTTTCACACCCACTTTTAAAGCCGCGTTGGGAGATATAATATAAATATTTTAATGGCATAAAAGGGCGTGACTGACTTCGCTGACTGAACTTTCGCTGTTTGTTATTTTTCTCAGAAATAATACAATTAGGTATGATTTATGTCGCCTCCGCAAACCGTGGGAGATTTCATAGAAATGTAAATTACTTTTTTTATTTTGTGCGAGGATTTAGAAGGGTCGCTTTGTAATATCGATGATTGTCGAATTTTGCGTACCTGTTATTTTGTTCAACATCATAACTCGAAGCATTTATTTCAGTTAAACCATTTACTTTTGAATTCTCAAGGAGTCGTTTAGTAAGTCAGAAATATGAAGTTAGTCGCAGCAAGTCACATGCAACCAGTCCATTGCTGGGCATAGCCTATCCAACTCCAAAGCTGCACTGAGGTCGAGTTGAACTCTATGCTTTTCAATCCCTAGGACGAAAATGAGTAATTTCTTTGTTACTTCACTTTTAATTTTCTAAGGTCGTTCGTGGTAACTATATTTATGTGCATGCGGGTATGCTAATAGATATCACGTAAATAGAAAATAATGAAATATGTTAATTTCCACTCATTTACATTCGAAAACTATACGAGAATACTCTGATGAAAAGATAAGCCAGTCAGCAAGGTTGATATCGTGGCTGGCTGCCCAAGGTGCGCTGACGTACGCACCCGAAATTACCGCAAAGAAAGATCTTCATACTTTAATAATGTGACGTCATTGTTTTTGTTCCCAGGTTGTTGCACGGTCCGCTCACGAGTATCTTGCGCAGAGACCGCGCCGCCTAGCCGCTCCTTAAAACGTAAGTTTACTTTATCCACTACATTTTCCTGCGGTTCTTCTAAAGAACTGGGATTGTAGTTCTACTAACGGTGATATTGGTACCTACTGCTGTAGGAAACATTGACGTACCGACCTAAATACCACAATTTAAAAGATGGTAATACCTGATAAAATTGTAAAAAGCGACATTCATTGACCCTTTCGTTGACGTTCCCTGCCGTCGCTCATGCACAGATCTCGTTCCGAATAAATATTATGAAAGGGAAATCCTTCTGGATGATTTTGCATCAGATTCATATATAGCATCCACGGTACGTAATCCCAATTCAAGGGTGGAGTTGAATGTGTAACGTTATTCATAGAATTTATCGTACTTGAACACACGGCTACATATCAAGCTATACATTTTCAGTATAAGATGATCTCGCATTGTATAGGATTTTCGTACAATGAGAGGTCAGCTTCTACTGGAAAATTATAGTTTGATAATATATGTAGCCGTGTATTCCTTGGGTATGTACGTCGATGCGATGTTTACAGTTGAGTCGCAGAACATAATCACACATGATGTAGTGGTCTGTTATTCATGCGTGACGACCGTTTACACAACGTGCAAATGTGATCCACACCATGCGCGCCATCCATCAAGCTACCTTACTGCATAACAGAACGTTAAGAGTAATACAACGTGTTTGGAACTTAGACGATCGTTTAATTCAAAACCTTGAATGCACTGACTGCAACCGCTGCTTATACATACTGCGTGACACGTGGTAGGCAAGGTACACAAACGTACAACTTTATCCTTGATGCTGTGACGGAAGTTTGTGAAGCCAAACATTCAAAACTACGTCGAAATTGTTCTTTTTCCTCTGGATACCCGGGATAGATGTGCTTTTGAAAAACCCATCATAGATAACAGAGTATTCAGGCTCCATATTCATGCACGATGAGCGTTTAACCAACGTGTATTTTGTGATCCACACCATGTGCGCCATCCATTATGCTACCGGACTGCATAGTACAACGTTAAGAGTAATGCAACGTGTTTGGAACATAGATGGTCTTTTAATTCTAATCCTTGAATGCACTGACTGCAACCGTAGCACTGCGTGACACATGGCAATGTACATATACGTGGGTATAACTCTATTCTTGACACTGTGAGAGAAGGTATTGGTGTACTTCAAAATGGTTATTTTTCTTCTGTTCACCTGTTTCGGTAAAGGAGTAATAATGAAAAACTTATAATAGATTATACGACATGCATTTACACAACGTGCAAATGTCACGCACTATATGCGCCATCCATCTGATCCATCATGCTACCTTACTGCATAGTCCATCGTTAAGCCGTGCAACGTGTTTGGACCTTAGATTGTCTTTTAATTCTAAACCTTGAATGCATTGACTGCAACCGTGACTTATACTGTGTGGTATATACGTGGCGAAGTCCGTATACCTACGTATATATAAAATTATCCGTGACTTTGTGAGGGAAATTTTTGATGCGAAACATCCAAAACTACGTCAATTCAAAATGGTCCTTTTTCCTCTAGATACCTGTTTCGGTAAAGGTGAGCTCATGAGAAACCCATCCATGATGGGTTTTTCATGACCACTTCGCAATATTCGACTTCCAATAGCTCAAAATACCAAATTCTAGTAATTCGAATCATTTTTGTGATGAATCCGTCACTCGCTGCTTCGTGTCGCGAGTCTCCTTTTGGTACTCGTTCATCATCATTTCAGCGGAAGACGTCCACTGCTGGACCAATGCCTCCATCACCACATCGATCCGTTCTCTGCTTTCTCGGATCTAGCTCATGCCTGTCGTCCACCTTGTGGGACACCTATGGAACTAAAGACTAACTAATATATAACAAATCTAATAAATCAACCAAAAAGTTGTATTTGGTTAAAACAATGTTCTGTAAACATAATCCCGGTTACATAATAATAACTTTCGAGACATTTGCTAAATCGATACATATTCATCAAGGTAAAACTTTTATGATTACTTTGCGTTTAGCGGAAACACAATTTGATGAAATAATCATCAAATTGTTTTCCCTTGTTGGAGTTTCGAGACCGTCCTACGCGGATTATTACTACGGCTAGGGAGCCGTATTGAACATTTCTTTATTATTTTAAGAATATCGTTAAGTAGTTATAGCAATATTTTAAGGGACTGGATGGTCGAAAGGTTGGCCAACTAAACGTATAACAAATCGAAATTAGCAATATGGGCTTGTCACGTTTAATTTTATTTTTAGATTTGTGAATATTTTGTTTATTGTAGGACATTGTTGTACCTACTTATGTAAATTGGCTAAAACATGCCTCACGTCATAGATGTCAAGCAATCTTAAAAAAATATTTCGGTTCAAGCTTCGGGCATGAACAGTTTTATTGTTATTACTCAGGTATACTTATCCGAATGTTAATCCAGTTTCTGAGTCTAGCTGGAACACAACAGATTGTGGTAGAATACTTTGTTTGTTTTATAGTAAGCTACCGTTGAATATTCATTCCGCAGCGAGTTTCGTCTGCACGCCTGAACAACTTCGATCGTTCCTAGTTAATCCGCCCGTCATGGGTGAGTTCGTGATGTTTTGACCGGCGGCGACCAGCATACGTTCGCCAACTTTATATTAATATTGTTATTCTTAGTGCAAACAGCTGTCAGTGTCATCCTTGTTGTGGAATGTTGACACTGACAGCTCTTAAACGCAGTTTAGATTTGTGCTGATCGCTGTGCGAATAACACCCGCCTCTCCACTATTTCAATGCCTACTCTAGGATGCATAGCCGGTAAGGCTTGCAAATCCTTCCTTATCATAAGGGCACGTCTTTCTTACCATTACCGCGCCACCCGGTCTACTCCTTGATATACAATGGCCTTTGTAGTTCCCATGAAACATGAGGCTTCATGGGCTACTGCAAATCTGGGGGTTCATTCGATTTATCGAGTCTGGTTAAACCATGCTGGGATCGGTGCATTCATCATTCATTCATGACAGCTCTTGAACACAGTTTCGATGTGCTGGTCGCATTCACTTTCTATTCTATTTTTTTTAATGGCAAGAAAAGCAGTAGTCGACCATTCTGCCAATGTCTAAAGTGAATTTGGAAAAGCAAGCATTCGGTTTCATATGTGAAATCCGCCCTCAGACATTGACGTTTGCCGGCTTATAGCTACCACTCGCATTGTCACGGCTCAAATTGATTAAAATGGCTTAAACTTATTGAATTTAAAACTTGGTCTTTTTATCCGTTCATTTCCAACCGCTTTAGAGATAGCTTTTTAAACCTCTTTGCTTGGCTACGCAGGATTATCTTTATATCTAAACAGAAAGTTGCTAGAGCCCCAAATATTGTGACGTAAGTCTAGACACGCTGCCAATCGAATAAACGGTGTTATTGAAAGACAGAGCAAGTTAATTTACCGCACATAACTTATTTACCATCAGTACAAGGATGTTAATGTTTTGCGCATGATAACCTAAAGTTTTTAATGTACGCGTGTGTTTTATAAGGATCTATAATTATGATTCTGTCGAATTGTGGAAACAGAGCTAACATTTAATTGTTATTAACTATTTGACGTTAGACGGGTTTTAAAACGTCCTTTTTAAAGCCCGTGTTGAGGGATACAGGATTATAGGTCTTATGTTTATGGTGGCTGAGTGTACAATTTAATAATTACCGATAACTTTTTTTCCGAAATTGCTCTTTTGAATACAGTCGCCTAACCTACTCAGTTGCATGATCTGATCTCGAACCCTAATAGAATGGCTTTGTACTACATAATTCAAATAAGCTCCATAAAACTTTCCATTAAAGTATGAGAATTTATGTATTTTTATTACCACTTCGGTTATATAACGGAAAAGCTTTCAGCGCGCATCATCCGGGGCACAATAAGGCTAAGTTCAGATGTCAAGCGGTGTGACAGAAATAAGCGTTTATTTGGACTGTGACAACGCTAGGTAGGTTTGCGAAATGCACCACAATATTAAATTAATTTGGAAATGCCGGATTTTAACTTATCGATTATGAGAATGAAATTGAAGAAAAATACTATTAATTATTTAAAAACGGTTTATTGAGTGAAGAAAGTGAAGTGAATACTCTGATTAGCTTTCACATAAAGGCTCGTGCAGACTAGCGCTACTTTTCTTAGAAATTGATTTGTTAAGAGTTGCGTTGCGCTGTCGCGTCGCGCCGGTCTGCACGACGCTATAAATGTTCATGTCGAGTATGAATCTCAATTAAAAATGTGACTTGAGTTGGGACTATAAAATCTGTCAGTTTGAATCGAAATTAATGCTTGAATGATAAACAACGTAGACCAACAACACAGACCTGAAACTTTGTTAAGACATTTAGTATTTCAGTTAAGATTGAATATTGAGGCTAAACCTAAACGTAGCCTTAAACACGTAAATACGAGCAAATTGATGACAGCGACCAATACCAAGTGGGCTTTTATGAACCACTTAAACAAGAAAACTAATTTCAATATTTCAGTAGGTACGGTTATTTACTTAGTACGTTTATTTCCAGCCGTATAAATCTAAAAGTCACGGTTTAGCTTTCAGTCATAACTTTGCCTGAACTTACGTAAATAGAGGACCTACATACCCTCAAAAGTAATCGATATGACTCGAATACCGCAAATACACCTAGTGATGTATTTGCGGTATTCGAGTCATATCGATTTCATATGATTATCGAGTCATAAGTTAAACGGTTGCTCATAAAATGCGAAATCAGTTACGGTTATCGATAATACAAAGTTTTATTGTTTGATATATGTATCATCAATAGTGAAAATTGTAAGCCCTATCTGTATCGAATCCGAGCGCCAGTTATTAGTGTTTATTAAATTTTACTGGCCGAATAAATTAATTAGTTCAGTCAGAGGCAATCGAATCAGTCGAAACAGCACTATTATCGATATGGAAATGTGATATCTGTTGGTAATTGACTCTTTTGTGAGTGATATAAGTCATCTGATTGGCTTTTAAATATCTGCTTCTGAACAGACCTACGGGGTCATTGCGTAACGCACATATAATGAAAATTGATCGCATTGCCTTTCATTATGACAGTTCAGACACGTTCATTGCCTTTTACTATTATTTAAATTTTTGTGAATGTGAAAAAAAAAATCACGTCGAATTTCAAGTCGTACACTGAGAAAACTGACAATCATAAAAGAGGTGAATTCAGCTTAAAGTATGATGAATTCACTCAAAGGACGGAGCATAGTGATTCACCAAAAAGAACGATGATAATACTGATGTTGATGATAACAGTATTTAAGATGATGTGTCACCATGGATTTAGTTTTAGTTACCTACTATTTTTCGATGCCTTCCTCATATATCCAGTTATATCCTATTAGTTTTCCTACAATTTTTCGGTGACTTCCTCACATATTCAGTTATGTCATACAATTTTTCCAACTATTTTTCGGTGCCTTCCTTATATATCCAGTTATATCCTATTATTTTTCCTACTATTTTTCGGTGACTTCCTCACATATTCAGTTATGTCATACAATTTTTCCAACTATTTTTCGGTGCCTTCCTTATATATCCAGTTATATCCTATTATTTTTCCTACTATTTTTCGGTGACTTCCTCACATATTCAGTTATATCATACAATTTTTCCTACTATTTTTCGGTGCCTTCCTCATATATCCAGTTATATCCTATTATTTTTCCTACTATTTTTCGGTGACTTCCTCACATATTCAGTTATGTCATACAATTTTACCTACTATTTTTCGGTGCCTTCCTCATATATCCAGTTATATCCTATTATTTTTCCTACTATTTTTCGGTAACCTCCTCGTATTTTAGGTTAGGTCCTCTTACTTTTCCTACTATTTCCTCATATCTCTGATTATAGCCTATTATCTTACGGAGGTCGCCCTCAATAGGAGGATTGTGTTTTTTAATAAACCAATTAATATCTCTATAATACACCAGTGATTAGTTGTAGTTCTACTCATTCTCCATCAGTAGGACTACAACTAAATACTGGTGGATTACACAGAAATTGTTTGGATTATTAGAAATCACAATCCTCCTATAATTGAGGGCGCCACTGGATTTACATGATCCCCTTATTTTTAAGTATCCAATATTGGTTCTTTCCTTTTAAATATTATTAGGTGTGAGCTCAACATTAAAAAAAACTGAAGAACCCTAAACTTGAACCTTAAAAAAATGGAGAGTAAGTAAAAAAAATAGAAAAAAGTACCTTGGCAAGAATGGTAAGAAGGTGAAAAGGGATGTATGTATAAATTAAACAGAAAATTGAATGGTATTTTTATTTCCATAGTATGAATGAATAATTATTATATACTCTAAACATTTATATTCAGTTTATAAGAAGACTGTTTTGTTTAGAAACATCCTCGCCTTAATGATTACAGTATCTATTTGTCGGTCATTATAAAGAATCATTATATACATTATGTTCAATAATTCTAGTTTTTACAAATTAAAATAAAGGTTGAGACGAGTAGAAATTTAATTTACAAAAAATAACAAACTTTACATTAATGTACCTATAACTAAAACATTTTTGCCCTTAAGGTGATTGCTTCAGGGTAGCCGTTTTTTGCAATTTGCAGGCCAGTGCTAGGTTGTATGTTAATTAAATGTTGCACGCGGGTGTAAGTACATAAGTTGTACTACATACGTCTTACACCCGCGTCTAACATTTCAATCAAAACCTAGCACTGGCCTGCAAATTGCAAAAAACGTAAGAAAATTTGAATTTCGCGGGCTACCCTGACGCTTTCACCTTAAAGCTGCATACAATAAATTGTTTATATTATTATAGTAAATATCTATTTTCAAGTAAAGTGCTACTATAAACACTCCGATGAGACTAATCTATCCCTCATACAAATACTTTACTTTAAAATCTATTACTAAAGGTGAACGCACACTTTTCAGAGCCGAAGGAGGCGAAAGAATCGAATTTTAGAATTACTTGTATGAAATCCTATGGAACCTCGCACACTTACCGAATCGGACGAATAAGGTCGTACGATTCGGTGCGGATAAGTGTGCGAAGTTACATTGGACTTCATTTAAGTAATTCTAAAATTTGATTCCTTCGCCTCCTTCGGCTCTGATAAGTGTGCGTTCACCTTAAACCAGCTATTGGTGCTGGCTCATACCATTACTTTATGCGGACACCGTTATCGGGCCGTCTTTATAGGATATCCTAAAGGGATATCCGATAAATACCGTAACTAAGGGTAGATTACTAGTTGAGCGCACTCTGCTATAAAAAAATAACTGCCCTTGGACTCTGCAGTGCCTCAAACTAGCAACGCCGCGTACGCTATAAGTACATAATTAATAATTATGTAAACGTTTCCAAAAAAAATTGATATTACTGGATTCAAAATAAAAACACCTTAAAAATGAGCAAACGAGTTAACTCGTTTGCGCATTTTCAAGGTATTATAGCAGCGACCGTAAGCCGTTAGAATACCTACAGAATTTTGAAATTTTTACTCTAGGTACCATCTACTTGTAATATATGACGTGTTACCTCGCATTAGAGTGAGCGTGTTAGGACACGGAGAAACGGCATTTTGGCAAGGAAAGCACAGATAATCATTACCACGTTTAACTTCATAAGAATTGTAATGAGAATTAAATTCAATAGTTTCAAACATACAGCAACGGAAAAAAACCTCTTCAGTATCTGTCACCAAAATTGCATCAATTTGGCCAAAAGTGGGTAAGAATTGTTCATCATCTATATCTACAGTAACAATAGAGTTCCGCTGCCATATAACACCAGCTATTGTAGCGGAAGTAACCGAATATTTGAGGACAACGCCAGTGCCGAGAGAAAACTTGACAGTGTCTCCTGAATTTAATGCAGATTTTTTTCCTAGTATTTTTGTTGTAGGTATTGTATTTTTCACAAACAATTCATTGAGCATAAGTTGACATTTTATTGCTAGAGTCTTGCAAATATTGACTCGATTAAAAGATGATCTAGCCACTAACTTAGATACCCTGTGCTTGGCTTCAAAACGCATAGCCCACATGTTACGTACGGGGCCGAACTTCATTAGCATGGTAGGATAATGAGTCAGAAAATGAAACTTTGGCTGCAGGGGTGATTTTGTTAGCTCCGTGTACAATTGATTAAATTCTGCTATTATAACCCGGAGTTGAATATTGGTGTCACTGAAGACCCTATGACTTAATAACCTGTCGGTGATTTGCCGCAACATAATGTATAATTTCCATACTTTATTTTCTAAAGGAATGTAAAACCCGGCTATTAGGCTGAAGTATCTAATAAGGGTAAGCATTTCTGATGCTGAAGTTTTTAATTTTACTTTCGAACCTTGGACAACTAAACAATTACTTGGTTTTGAATTCCTATCTGGTCCATAATCAAATGAAATTATTCTTTGTTGCAATACTGAGATCTTTAAAAGACCTTCGGCAAGGAAGTGGTTTATGACAAAGGTCATTACATAACGAGCTACACCTTCTAATATATCATGCATTGGGTCTACTGCTACATTTTGAAATAAATCAAATCCTGTCACCTTAAGCCAACAGCATGATTCTTTAATGCCCGTGTTAGGTGTATCGTTTTCTTGCAATTGAGCGTGGTATGAAGTCATATTTCTAAGCAAGTTACTGTTTTCATATAGAGCAGTTTGCAAACCTTTCTTGTCAATGTTACAGATTCTGCAACACTTGTTAGCTGAAAAACTTTCAGTAAACCCGAGAATTGAATTCAGGCCTAAATTATCGCCAGTTATAGCAACAACCTTCAATTTTACGGTTCCTTTAAAAAACTTATTTTCTATAAAAATTCCTTTGTTTTGCAAGTAATTCAATTCCTCAATAACAGGGTCAAAAATAGCTTTGTTTCCATATTTAGTTTTGTCAGCAGAATGGAAAATAGCTAACAGCAAAATGTTATTCAACAATGAAAATAAATGTGGTGGGAGTGCTGGCAAGGAAACGTATACACCACCAAGCTTATGCACCCCAGCGTGGCTCCCCAAAGGATTTCCAATTTCAAAATCATCATAGTATACTACTAAAGGAAGAATAATGTCCGACGCCTGCGGTGTACACATTGCCAGCCATACAGATCCCTGCATTACATTTTCTAGACACATTGGCCTCATCGGATTTTCTTCACGGATTATTAAATTACCCCTTAGGTGGTTCAAATAATCCGTTACATCTTTCCAAATAGTGTCAATGGAAAAAAAATTCTTCAAAACCTGGCGAAGTTGAATTACTTGCATTGTACGTGGCTTGGTGTGTAATGTTAAAGTGTTACTCCTTTGTGAAATGTCAGGACAATAACCAACGATTACTTCATGTGGTGGTATAAAAGAACCTAATAAATTCAATTCTCGGAATCTCAAATATTCTGAACGAAACGGAAAAAAGATGCCCTTCAAAGCTGTGTTGAACTTATGAAGTCGTTTATTAATTTCGCTTCCAGACATGCTTTCCTCATCAGCTAGCACAGGGCCGAATACGGACATTAAAGACGGTGCGATATTGTCAAGAAGGGTTTGCAAATGACTAACCATAGCTTGTACAGACGATCGAGATACAGAGGGATTTACATAGAGCGTTGAAATAAATTTCAAAACTTCTTTATGAATAATACTATCAGCATTATCAAGGACTTCCGGTTCACTATCAGCTTCAATGTATATGTGCTCAGTTGCTACTTTGGTAGTCTCTGTTTCACACATAGGAACTACGCAAGCCTCGTTTGCGGTGGATGGCAAATAACGAGTGTTTACTTTATTCAAATGTTTTAAGTTAACATGTTTTCTAAATTGTCTAACGTCCGTGAAATACCGGTAGCATGCGTCTTCACCACATTTATAAACTCCAGTAATATCAATTTTTTCACATTCTTTCCTTATGTGGGTAATAAGTGAAGAAAACGTGGGAAAAGTCCTTTTACAACTGTGACACTTCATCTTAATTTAAATTGTGACTCCGAGAGTAACTAATATCTCCTTCACAGATTGTGACATACGATCGTACGATGTTTTGACTTTGTAAAAACCAATTTGGATAATAAGCCAAATGTTATAGCTTTCAGTAGGATATTTAGCCGCAGTAGCATGAAATATTTTAAAAGTCACATCAACAGCCTCAGTTAGTGTTGTGAACTTGTAAAACGTATTGTCACATACTGTGAAGGAGACACCTGACTGGCGGCACCAAATTATAAATGGTTGGAGGCTAATACCTAGGTTTTGAAGCTTTTGGCGACGCTCCTCAATTACCACTTGCACGTCTGCGTCATCATCCACGATGGTCACAAATCCATCCAATATCTCCGCTCGTGAAGCTTGCCAGTCTTTTCTAGATCGACGGGCAGGAGGAATATTAAAGAGACAGCCGAGTAGCAATATCGCTGCTATTAATTTTGTCTCCGGTTGTTCATCTGGAAAGAAAATAATAATAGTATATTTGACACAACACATCATCATTAACTGAGCAAATAGGGAAAAGTATCAGAACAAAATAAAATCTATCTATATAAGTAAAAATGAATTGCCGAAATGTGTGTCCGCCCGCCCGTTACTTCTGAACGACTGCACCATGTTAGATAATTTTTAAATTCTTTTTTGTCTATATATTTTATAACGGGTTCACCGACCCAGGGAGGTCGAGCACCTAGAACTATATAACAGAATCATTTCCTTACCGTCACAAATTGCCAATGTATCAGCTATTTTTCGACGAAGAAACGAGTCCTTTGTGGTGTTAAGCTTCTGCTGAGCAGCTTTTAGTATGTTTTCCGATGAAGCATCCAAGGCGTCGAGGCCCCCGGATTTATCAGGGAACAGTGCTTCGTAGTCATACGTCAGGAGTCGCCATCCATCACTTGACTTCAGGATAGGATACTTATTGAAGTACTCCTGTAATGTCCCTTCCTCGTAGTACAAGTACCGGAGGCGAGCTCGCACCGTCTCCCGCCACAGGGCACTGACCTCCTGCCACGGACCAGCTGAAGGACTTGACAGCTGCTCTAATGCTGACGCTACGTCCTCCACTTCACCTGACAACAAAAATTAAAACGATTAATAATTAGTACAATGACAATAACGGTTCTTAGATTCAGATATTTTGTAATTTGTAACGAAAATTTATACTAATTCAGATATTTTTCTCAATAATTTTGTTCTTGATAATTTAATTCAATCTGAAAACATAAAATTTCTTGAAAAGGAGTTACCTTCTTTAAGTCCGGTCAGGTCGATTCCAGCGAGTGGAGGGGTGTCTAGCCTAGGACTGGACTTGGAGCGAGAACGTGACTTGGGCTTTTCAATAAGGCCCAACGAAACTAAATGCTGCCGTCGAGCCCTTCTGGCGGTGACTAACCAGCCAGAGATATTGCGCTTAGCCTGGTAAGCATCAGCCGGCAGGTACGGCGCGTAGTATAGGGGTGGTGACTCCTCTTTAAATAATCTGCCAATGTCGTAGGATAGAGCAAGCAGCTGCGAATCTGTCAGAAGTACCGGGTTTTCGGCCGTAATGAGCTTCTCCATAAGCAGCTTGCATAAACGCCCACGCACGTTTGAGGGTAAGGTGCCCGTTTTCTGCCCAATTGCTATTATTTGTTTTCCCTCGACTGATGAATTCAGTATGGTATTCACCTGAAACACAAATAGTATAAGTATGGCATTACAAACTAAATATGCAAGGTAAAAGTTAAAAAAAAAAGTCACTAAAATGTTGAAAATACAGGTTCAATACCTACCTTCCATTCAGTATAATGATCAGTTGGAGTCGGTGCCAGTCTAGGCATCATGCATTTAGTTGTTAGTTATAGCTGTCACCAACTCCAAATATATTACTGATCTTTGTGACATATAGTATAGCTCCTAAACGGCCGTCCGTACACACATACAGGACAGGACAGGTACAGACGTTAAACTTATCTGTTTACGCCGGGGGTTAACAATATTGAATGTCAATTTAAATTCCTTATCAAAAGTACAGGATAATAGGCAATAACTTACTAAATTGCTCCCGGTGGACTCTTGTCTAACTGCTTCACCCACTGACGACGACGAGTCCAGTGGTATCACCAGTATGTCACCATCCTAAAATAATATTTACTTTGAGTCAATGTTATAATAGTACATGTAACAAAAAGGTGTGATAATATGAGTATGTACGGTCAATTAACCTCAATAATCGTTGAAATAATCACTAAATGTGTCCGAGTGCGACCGTTAACTAACAGGCTATAGCTAGCCCTAGCCGGAGATAACTCAAGGGAAGTGTTATATTTTTTTACTAGTAATCGGTTCAGCATTGCAGGTGTGAACGGTCCTGCCCTCGTCCCTTGATCCGGCCCTGATAAAAACTAATCGATCAAGATCAGGACTGATCCTGGTCTCAAAGAATGTCTATACCAAATTTTGCATCGGTTCAGTGTCTTAGGTATGAAAATGTGAAAAGGTCCTGCCCCAGCCGACAGATAGACAGACAAACTTACTTTCGCATTTATAATATTAGTATGGATGTAATTACAAATTAATACATATTGCTCTTGAACCAAAAAACAGTAAGTACGAGTACTTTTCTACAATTTTGCAGAACTTACCAAATTTTCCTGGTTAAGTCCTGCTTCGCAGTCTTGGTTGAGGATTGAGCTTTGCAGTCCTTCACACGGTGGCAGAGGCTCTAAGTTACAAGGTAGACTAGTTAACAAGTCATTCCTCAGGACCTCTTCAAAGAGTGATGAATTGTAGGAGTTATCCTGAAATTTAACAAGAAATTTAAAAAGGTAATAATAATGTACTTAGTTGGTAAACTAACAAGACTGATGAAAAGTTATGATTTTATTCCACTTTTTAAATAAATACTGCACCGGTTAAATTGTTAGGTATCTTAAGAAAACTTTAAAATAATAAAAGTTAATAAGTAGGTACCTACCTACATGCAAGTAGGAGAATGTGCATTTAAGCGACGCAGGGCATGTGTAAGCAAAAAGTTTAAAACAAAATTTACTTTTTTGAAATACAATTTAACATGAAAACAAACCATATCTTTTGGTTGGTCGCTTTTTAACATGGCCAGAGCTGCTTCAAACCGGAGTCTGTCCCCTATTTGAGGGAACATACTATGTATGTCTTGTTTACTAAGCATCTGCATTGTTGCGATATCAATTCTTTCAGCTGAAAAAAAAGGTAAATTTAACAGCGCCCTGATTGCAGCTGTGAAATGCACTACGTCGCATCGACTTTATAAAATGTAGGTTGGTAGAGCTCGTCTAAGCTGAAATGACGCGCCCCACTACTTAAATTTGTAAACGTACACTACGGTAAATGCGGTAGTGGGGCGCGTCATTTTAGTTTAGACGCACTCTACCTATTTGTTTTTTTTTGGGTTGCAGTTGCACATCGAATCTAGTGTATAATATAAATATGAACGTATATCTAGGTAGGTGGGTAGGTACCATACGACAAGACTATTCTTGGTTGGAGTGTACAGCGGCCAAAAAAGTGTTATTTTCGCAAATCGTTTATTTTCTCGATTCTATAGTATGTAACACCTAGAAAGGCTAAAAGTGTCTGGGTGTTTTTTGTCTCCGACCAACCGTTTGTCGTAAAAACGATGTCGAAGGGATCCATAGGTAAGGTTATGTTAGAACTGTGACCTTGAAATTGGTCGCGAAATTTTTTTAAGTATTTTTTCATAGTGCCTCTAAGACGACACTCTGACCCTATTCTTGCTAAAAATTAGAATGTGTGAATGTAATGTGTGAGCTCATGCTAGCAACTTACTAGGTAGGTTTGTCAACTTACTTTCAAAACGATCGATGTAGCGTTCCAAATTCCACTTCTTCAAAAGATCACGCGTAGCCATATCCATTTTTGCACTGATCAAACACGTTCACTGGCACTAATGGAATTGTTATTGCTATTAATTAAACGAGTCGTGAGTCGTGACTTGCCGGCTGTAGCGGTGAAATACAAATGGCCGACCGAAATGGCGCGGCGGCGGAATGAAGTGAGAGAGGGAGACCTCATTATATAATGCCGTCACCTTAAATTTGTAGGACATCATTCAAATGCTACTCATAAATGGGTCTCTGTAATAATAATTTAGTAGGATACACATAAAATAATATGACTATATTATTGAACTTTGATGCTTACTCTAAAAATATGAGATTATTTAATCGTATTATCATAGGATTCACATAAAATAATATGACTGTAATATTAAAAAATGATGCTTACTTTAAAAATATAAGTTTAAAGCATTATAATTTAATATAGTACATTAGGGGGAGGTCATCGTATTTTTAGAGATACTTCTTCATATTAAACTATGAAATCTATTTATATTACGGTGACTGTCATTGTGTTTTTTAATTAGAATCTTATTTATAATTATCATACTAATTTATGGGACAGTGGACCATTTTCTATTACATTGTGTTATTATTTGAAGAAGACAATGTTATTTCATAATTACAAATTTTTACGATGACAAGTATCATAATATTGCATTATTTACCCAAAAAATTCGATTCCATCTTAACACATTTCAGTTCTAGCGTAATATTTACTTATTATCAACATATTATAAGACAACGCATCTATTTTAAACCAACGTCACGATATTTTAAGATTATGCCAAAATGACATTTTTCTCAGTGTAACGAAGCAGAGATGGGTCGCTAGTTGGCTATAAATTTATCAAGTAAATAAACAAACTCTTGTATGTATACCGATCGCATTATCGTAATGTGTGGGCGTCCCACATATCAGCGTTATCTCTCCAATTAATTAGGAATGTAGGTGTAAAATTATTGACTCACAATCGCGCTCTTCACCACCTACATTGTGTAGTTACATGGACACCGCTCAGATCTCCTTGAAGATATGCAAGCCTGGTACATGAAGCTAACGCACAATACATGAATGAACAAACAAGGGTTAAGTAGAGGAAGTAAGCACGGTATTCTTCAGCCACTATGTTATACATTTTACGTAATAATATTATATATATAATAATAGTAAATGTAGTAAGTAGAAATTTACAGTTAATTCTGAGCGTTTTTTTTACGATTTTGAATGTTTTTTCTTTAATATTCCATACATATTTCAAAATTCTATGAACTAAACCACTTTTTAAAAGATGTTATTATATATTTTTCATTTCATTTGCTATGATTCTTGCTAAATGATTCTTATTCTTGTGTCGTCGCGCATTTTATGAAATACTTGCTTCGTAATTTTGGCTGTAAATAAATAGATAAGACCAATTTTGAAGAAAAAGCGAGGCCGCTGTAAATTATACTAATAACTATTCTCCTCCACTCAATAAGTCATAGTTGTCGAAGTCTTTCAGTTTCTCAGAGTAAGAACGCCAAAGTTGCCAATTTAACGCAAAAAAGTCACGGTCGAAATCAGTTGAAATGTAATAGCCCTCTTATACCTACGGCAGAACGGATTTTGATGAAATTTTGACAAGGAAAAGTAGACTATAACCTGAATTAACATGATACTTTTTATCTAAGCACATATAGTATTTCATCCAAGGATGCGAGTGAAACCGCTGGCAAAAACTAGCTCTTAATAAATAAATAGACGTTGCTTACCTGCGTTCATCGTGTCTCGCAACATTCTGTCCCAGAGGAAACGAACCAACGATCCACAGCTTTCAGACGAAAATACTGATTGAAAACAAACTGATACTCGTAAGCAATATTTTTAAGTGCGGAAATACGTCATGTATTAATGTCAAAACATTAATTAATATTTTATTAGTATTATTTTAGGTTAAAATTAATTAAATTAAATTTATTTTTATTTATTAAAAATCTTGTACAATAACAGATTGGACGGTGACCCCGAAACTAGACATACCTATGCCTGTATCTTGGGGGTCGGGATTGCGACATTTTCAGAGTTAACGGTAGTACTTACATGATTATTGCATTACAGTTGAATATAAACTAAATTAAAATCAGTAAAATAAAAATAATAAATCAAAATAAAACACGTAAGTATACATTGCACAATAAAATCAGCAGTGTGAGATAAATAAAATAAAATAATAATTAAGTAAAAATAATAGCTGACTCCATAAAATGGTTTTGAGACCATTTTATTATGATTTCTGTGGAAAAACATACATTAATAATTCGTATCTAAAACCATGCTCGTATATAACTCTCGTGCAGTTTTGAGATTTATTGAGCTAACTCACAAAGCGAGATGGGGTGACCTCGGGCTGAATGCAGCTTTGTCTACTAACTTGCTGAACTCTAACAAACCAATGCGATATAACATGGAACGGAAATCTAACTGAGAAGTGGAACGGTTGTTATCGTATCTAATAAGTGAATTTTGCAAATTATAAGACTAGCTGCGCCCACGGCTTCACCCGCATAAGTCTCGATACCGTGGGAATATCGGGATTAAAAGTATCCTATGTCCTAACCCAGGTCATGGTCTACTCATGTACCAAATTTTATCCAAATCCGCTCAGTCGTTAGAGCGTGAAAGCGTAACGAACATATAAACAAACTCACTTTCGCATCCTAGGGAAACTGCTAAATGTACCTGGATAAAAGGTACTCATATGGCCTGACCAAGATTATGGTTGGACTTTAAAAGAGGCTGTGACCTCTCGAAACCCATCTAGTTTAAAAACCTAAGTAATTTTTCAATATTTGTGTTTTTTTTTTTAACCAATTTATGAAATAAATACACTCCAGAACTCCTAAATCGAGCCACCTAGCCATCGAGCATATTTACATGTAAAGGTCTAAAACATCAAAATAATAATGACTATAAAAAGTTTTTATGCAGCTTTGAAGTAAACATACCTACTGGCCCTCATTTTGGTATCATCACTATTCCAAATATGAACTCACGAACATCTAAAAAGTTGCAGACCTTTATACAAAAAAAGGCAGTGTCCAGAAGTGTATATCAATTATCATAATTATGTCAGTCCAAGGTCCTTATTAAGAAGTACTAACTTTTGCTGGGATTCAGAGTATCTTATGTCCTAACCCAGGTCATGACCTATCCGTATGCCTTTCATCGAAAACCGTTCAGCCGTTACGGCTGATTTGCATCTGTTTTAGAGCTCCGTACCTCAAAATGAAAAATTGAAACCCTTAAAGGATGACTTCGGTGTCTGTCAAGACCCTTTTTTTCAAGAACGCGTGGACGTATCACGTTGAAATAGATATCAAAAACTTAAAATTAAACTTCCAAGTCAACGCAATTAAAAAATACGGCATTTATGCCGCATATTATGACACTAGCAAATAAACCAGTCTATTTGGTACTTCCCGTTGGACCAGTAGCATCAAGTTCGACGAGAAACAAGGTCAGGTAAAGAGAAAAATCCGACAATTGGTCATTTATAACTGCAAAGTTGAGTTTGTTCTTCAATCCAGATTTTTAAATTCGGGCAGCCGAGCAAGGTCAGCTTTGAGACGAAACTTTTTTTTTTTGTTGTTTGGCAGAAACTTGTCAAATAACTTCTCCTGCTCTGAGCGGAGCGGGAGGGCGTGTCAGACTTACTAAAACCCACCCATTTTCCTTCAGTTGCCTGTACGTTGCCAGGGGCCACAGTAGACTTTCCCGTGACCCCGGCAGGCATCGGTCATAGCGGACCCCGTCATTTGTGCTGAGTGTTGACATCTCTTTGAGGCGCGCGTGGAGCACAACGCGCCGTCGAACCGGGTTGAGACGAAACCCTTAGGGCGCAAGTCCTACTCACACTTTTAGAGGCATGAGGAACAAGGTGTAAAGTTCACTCATCCTCTATAGAAAAGGGAGGATCCTCCGACCAGACGGGTGTCGTGTCTGACGGGCAACTGCCCAACGATTGATGTCGGGGAAGTTATGTACATGTTGTTCGCGCGGTAAACTCTAATTGCGCGATGCAGGATTTGTGTGACGTCAGGTCTTTGATGCGAAGTTCGCATGTGGCGATGGAAATGCCGCCACACACTTCTCTGGTAAAAAAAAAAAACAGGTTTATATTATTCTATATACTTAAAATACTATTTTTTATCACCATTCATTTGTAATACCTACTCTCGTTCCGCCATGCCATTGAACACTAGCTCCGTCTCTCTCTGACCCTGGAAAAATTCTTCATAATACGGCCGCAGATTCTTTAAGTACTTATGCCAAATTAAATGCAAATCCGGTCAGCCGTTAAAGCGTGATGGAGGAACATACATACTAGCTCACAGCGTCACAAGCATCCAAACGTGTAGGGTAGGATAACATAATTTGCATTTTAGGCTTAAGGCAGGAGTTGAGAGGGATTGCCTCGCTTATGAGGCAAAAACAATGCTCCTTGACCTTTTAACGCTTGGTCGTCTAAGTTTGAGATTTAAAGGATGTTCACGTGACCTAATTACGCCGAGGCGTTTGCCCACTTATCCGTATCCGGTTCGTATTCGACTCGTGTTCGTTTCTGATCCGGTTTGTCCATCCTCGTAATTGTACGAACCGTATACGCATGAGTTCACAAACGTCTATACAATTTGACTGCGAATGAATTTCGCGAGCTACAATGCTACAACTGTGGATCCACCTTAATGTAATTAATAATTAGCCAGTATTTTTTAGCATAGTGTCATAAGACTTTGTAAATACGAGGTAATGTCAATAATACCTCGAATTTTGTGAATTTATAGTTCTACTTTACGTTGCTTGCCAAAATATACTGGAATCATTACAGCTTTTATGATTTTTCCATATTTCCGTTTGTAAGCAGAATTGCTAATACACCATCAATACTTAGTTAACAACTGGTGATCTGGTCACCCTCCAAGATAATGTTTCATCCTATAATATTAAATAAACAATATTTGTTTATATATTTGTTATCACGTTCTCGAAAACGGCTCTAACGATTTTGATGAAAGTTGCATTATAAGGGTTTACGGGGGCGAAAAATCGATCTATCTAGGTCTCATGTCTGGGAAAATTCATTTGCTCCGTATTTTACCCGAGCAGAGCTTGGTCGCCCAAAGTTTAGAATTTAGAACAAGATGGCTACCTTACAATAATGACATGGCAGCATGGAATTAGTATGTACTATACATGGAATTAGTATGAACTATCCTATAGGTACTATTAAATGAGCATTCTCTATCTTCACCAGAGCAGAGCTCGCTCGCCCAGGTAATTATTTTAATTTTCCATAGTCTGTTCGAGCATTAGAAGGCTGCTCAAATCGTTTAATTTTCTTCAAACGACTTCCCTGAAAGACTATTTAGTTTCGCGTAATTAAAATGTACGAGAAATCTCAATCATTTAATCGCCCATCTCCCCTTTTGACTAGTACTTAGTTAAATGAGAAAAATTGCCGACGAAATGCCCAGCTTAATTATGCTGAGGCCCAATTAAGATTTAATAAAATACTACAGCCGTAGTCAAAGGCGCGCGCGAAGTTTTGGCGGATTACGACCTTATTCAGAAGTGTGTTGAATATAAATTAGAGTGTGTTACGTTGGTCCTTTCGCCTTTATTGAGTAAGTTCGTCATGTTATAGGGATATAGGCTTTTAGACATATATAATAATGCGTAGCATATTTCTGTGATCCAGCGCTTTCCAAACAAATTGAAGAAATAATTTCAGCTCTCATCGATCACTTACTTAAATCTATGCTACACAGAATTTCGTCAGATAAAAACAACTCGAGTGTCTGAAAATTTGTGAATAAAAATGTTTTTATACCTCACTTGCTGTTACATATTATTTTATCACTTATGCGGTAAGATAAAATAACATAAAGCTTTTAGCTTTTATCCCCAATCTGACCTAAAAACTGCACTTAAAACTTGTTAGATACCTATACAGCAATAATACAGCATGTTTCAGAAAAGTGTGGTTGGATTTCAGGGTATGGTACCCTGAAAGACTTTCTCCATGGGACCAACATTGTAATCGTGAAAAAAATATCAATCATCTTCAATACCTACTCGAACCAAATGTATGGGAATCGAACCAAGTCCATTCCCATACATTTGTTTCGATCGGACAAAAACCAAGTCTGTTAATTTATTCAGTACCTATTTATTTGTCATCTTTATTTCTTTAATAAATAGAATTACTTGGCAATCGCACACGGTCATCGAATCTACATTCTACATACAACAAAATCTAACTAATATATTAGCGCTGCGCATTATTTAATTAGGACTATTTAAAAAAGTAGATTATGCTTATGTAATTATGTTGCCGTGCGAAGGCCAAGTCATTATATCAGAGTGTATTGTGTACTGGTAGATATAACACTGCTTTGCTTAAAAAAAACATTATTGGTATGGCACCTATTATATTTAATAAATTGCCAAATTGTTTTAAGGATCAGCCCTTAATAAAATTCAAGAAACTCCTGTCGTCGTTGCTGACAGAGAAATGTTATTACTCTGTTACCGATTTTGTAAATGATGAATTGTAATATTTGTTTTAATTTACCTCAATACCTATTATGTAAATAATTTTAGACTTGGCTGATCCATGATCTCATTTTGTATTAAAGTAAGTACCTAGTTTCAAAATTATCTGTAAGTTAATCACTATATTTTTGTATGCCAATAGGCAGAATGTACCGGGAATATATCTGAAACTAACACCATTATTGTAACACCTACATTCTATACAAATAAAGAAATTGATTGATTGATTATATTTATTTAATAAATAAAAATGACAATAAATTTTACATTAGATCTCATATTATTATCTTTTTGCGGTAGAAGAACTGCGAGAGTTGCATTTTTTTACTGGTTATATTTTTGATCGGATACATTTGACTCGAACAGGTATTGAATTTTTGTATGGGCCATTTTTTTTTTTGCCTTTATCATGTTGGTCCCATGGAGAAAGTTGTTCAGTTTTTGATGGTTTGTACCAAACCCATTTTATCTAAACCTTTCTGAAACATACGGTAGGTAATATTACGTTCCACCAACTATGCGATTTTCAATATGAGTTATCAAAAATATTGTTCCCATTTTCAAACATAACTTTACTTATTAATATTGTCGAGCCTCTATCAACACTGAAATAATCTCAGTAATTATGAATCTGAAATCTCGTTACTTAATATGAGCACACTTATATTATGCTCGGGCTTTAATTCTCACATCTGTTGTAAGTAGATCAGCGTTATTAAAATGGGAATTCATTTTTAATAACTTTGTAGTCTCTGACTGTGTGGGGAATACTCAGTTCCTTCGTGCTTTGTCACTTATCGCTAGATTATTGACTACCAAGGCTTATCGTGGTACCTAGTAAGTAACTGGGTTGTGGTGGTCAGATAGGCAGTCGCTTCATATAAAATACTGCTATTCAGCTGCATCTGGTTAGAGTGAGGAAAAGGCTAGCTAGACAGATAATAATGATGAGCAAAAGCACTAGGAAGTGGTGAAGGGTGGGCGTTTTGGGGGACTGTCTTATGTAATTTTGACGTTCGAAAAGTGCTGATTCTCAACCTAGTTTGAATAAATGACTTTTGAATTTGATATTGATATTAGAATTCATAGAGTTTTGTTTAAAAATATAATTATATTGTTTTGTAAATTGGAACAAGGACCAGCACCCTAATTCCTTAACAGATTTTCAATCACAATCTGAATGATTTTGAAGGATATTGCTAATCCATTGCTTCATATGTTCGAAAAGTTTGTCTGCTCAAGAACGTAAATAACGCAATGAATGTTGTTGAACTGTCAAAATGAAAGCTAATGCTACTGTAAGTGTGTTACGCAATGACCCCTCGGGAAAAACTAATAGGTAGGTAATTTTATTTCAATTATATCAGTATGGGGGAACTACTATTTCCACTAATGTAAATAAAAATACCGCCACCGAACAGCATTAAGTCGGTAAAAGTAGGTACTTACTTAATTGCTTATATATAGTAAATAATAGCATTATTAATTTTTCCTCGTCCTATTCATGAGCAACAATGGCCGTACGTCAATGAAATGATAATATTACCTTACCTACATGTGCGAGCCTGCGTGATGGCCATACGACTGCGGAGCGTTGATTCATGGCTGAACAATTGAGAACCTTACAGTTACAGATAATTCGCTTTTTTTATTCACTGCGTATTGTATGGTTACCTACAACGTTTTCCCAATCAATTCCTTGGATCCGAGCTACCGTATAACTTGCTGTTCCTTTGAATAAAACCTGCCCTGGCATTTGACAGCCTTAAATAAATTAAATAAATAAATAAATAATAATTTATTTGTCAGAATATTGTTTTACAAGGTGTTACAAATTATAATATGATGTCCATAATATTCTGCTGTTTCCAGCGTACAAATATTGAAAATAATTTTAATGGATTAGAAGACAATGTCAAAATTAAACATTAACAAATAAACAAATGTCAAGAAAAAGGGAAAAAATAATTACCGTTACATGCACGCTCAGGAGTTATTAGTAATCATAATGTCACGAATGAAATACAATAATAAAGATAATAAAAAAAGATATACAATGTCAAATAAATAATAAAATTCTATTCAATTCGCACAAATGTCAGTAGTCATCTAATTTAAATTTAGAATCAAATCTTTCATTTAAAAACTCAGTCGTTGAGTAGTAACACTTTTGTAATAGGAAGTTAAATAATTTCTTTTTAAATGTCATAAAGTTAAGAATCTTAAATACATTGGGTAATTTATTATATATTTGAATTGCCATGCAGTAAACATTTTTAGAAAATAGTTGAATTCTTTGTTGAGGTGCACAAATTACAAATAAATACAATAAAAAGTCGACTTGGTAAGTCTTCCTTTTATTTCCATTTTCTTTCTGTGTTACTCCGTCCTTTCTATTTCGTGTGTAAAGCATACAATATATACATTCGTTTTAATTTGTCTAAAACATCCAATATCCGGGTAAGTAATTGGTCGTAACATTTACCTGATAAAAAGGTTATAACTTCCAGCACTCGACAAAATGAAACTCCATAAGGATTATTGAATTGGGTATTTTGTTTAATCTACCACAGTATCTTAGGTAGAAAAACGAAGAATGTGATAACCTACGAAGTTTAAGATAGACTGAAAGAATACCTCATATTCGGTAGGCAGAAAATGATTGAGGAAAAGGTTATTCCTCAATAATTTTCTGCCTTTTATAGAGAACACAGCACATAAACCGCTTGCGCTGTTTTACTTCACTGATTTTAATGGGCTATTCTGAAAGTATTGATGTTCGCTTCATGGACGTATAGTGGACAGATTCCTTGGTCCTTCGTCAGCGCAATGCGATCAAACCTTTCAAATATTATTGACTTACGCTCTAGCGCGTTAAACGCTTTTTTGATAAGGGCCAGAGTGCTGATCTGAAGTTCGTAAAAAACCTTTAGTTTTTAGTTGTGTCAACAAAATCTTCCATTGCTGTTTCTCACAAAAACTCGGAGCGAGAAGAAACTTACCCTGTAAAATCAATCGGTCTAGTGAATACAATAATAGTAGGACTACCACAAAAATAATATTCAGCTTGTTCTAACCGTTTTGCTCTCGTTTTGTTTGTTTTTATTCGCATGAAACTTCTCTGTCCCGGCTCTATTATTTTGTCTCCTCTCTGACCTCCGTTTTGTTACTTGGAGCATTGTAAAAAGAGATTTATGCATTTGTAATAATTATTATCATACCTAGTTTTGTTTGGGACAAGTTTGTTAGTCCAATATTTTATTTGATAAAAGAAAATACTTTTACAAAGACTTTATCAGTTACACGTGAATAAATTAACGTTAATTGGTCGTTGGAAACGCGTTTCTATGTTAATGTTTTTGGCTGTTAGCAAATTTTCGATGTGGAGTATGGAGTAGATTTCCAGAGGTCCGAATGGAACTTCAAAAATCAAATCAAAAAAATCAAAATCAAAATTGTTTATTTCTTCCACAAGATTACAACAATTAGTTTGTGATTGGAGCCTTCCTTTAAGCAAACAATGCCTGTGTTAGAAGACTCCGCTCTTCCATAACAAAAGTAAGAAAATACTAATAACATATTTAACCTAGGTAAGTAGACAAGCCTGGCATATAAGCATAGTTTGTGTGTGTGAGTGAATGTGTGTGAGTGTGAGGGTGCATGTGTGCGAGTATGTGTGTGTGTTGTGTGTATGTGTGCCTGTGTGAGAGTATAGGTTATATCGTGGGTTTCAAGAGCTCTTCCGTTTCGTTATAAGTAAGTGGTTTGATCCATTTCAGTATTTTTTTTTTGCATTCATAATATTGATTTTTATATATTATACATATTTATTTATTTATTCTATTATATAACCGTGCAGATCGTGTATTAAATTGCATGGAGGCAACCATAGTTTTTGTTTGGGTTCTTCATACACTACTACACGAACTCGGGAGCATGATTCTCGCTCTCCCAACATCCGCGATAAATGTCGGGCTAGACGATTAACTGAAAACACACTGCACTGTATTGGAAACGCACTTAAAATCCTTCGTTGCGGTCACACTACGATGTCTATGAATCAATATGGAAGTATTCGCAAAACTCTGCAGATGCACGTGTTAAGTGTCGCTATGGTGCTGAAAGACGAACCTAACAGCTATTAATAAATGAATCCGTCAACTTACTCTAACTTATTGTATCTCTCGGGTATACAGGGTGTTTGGCAGAACGTTGAACATACGAAAATGGTGGATAGATTGGGTCATCTGCTACTTACTCAGCCCTAATTTAATTGGCCCTGGACCCCAGGATATTAAAAAAAAAATTTTTTGCTTTCTTCTAGTTTCACCACTTTCTTAACTTTAGAGTGTATTTTTTATCACAAATGGATAAAACAGGCATTTTTTTTTTATCTTTAATGTTGGTAGATTCTTATAAAACTATTGCTTTATTCAGATGTTAGCTAGAAAAAAAGTTATAAGTCCTCAAACTTACAGAAATATGTAAAAAAATACTTGAAACTAAATTTCAACTTGCATTTAAAAAAAAAAAAATGGGTTGAGTAAGTAGCAGATGACCCCACCTATCCACCATTTTCGTATGTTCAACGTTCTGCCAAACACCCTGTATATGAGCATTTTACATAAAATAAATAATGGTCCTTTCCGCGCTGAAATGTGTTGGTGCTCGTAGACCCTCTACGACACATGATAATCACGGTCAAAAACAAAGAAATATTAAACAAAAACGTCTATAACCTTACATTTTACATATTCGCATGTTTCTATAATAATGCAATTACTTGGACAGGTAATGTAGTTATGAACAACCTACATTCTAACGTTAATTATCTCGCCTGCATTAACCAGCTACGTTCCGTAGCGTACTTAATTACGTAGCGCTACGAACGTAGACGCGTAGCACGTTTATCATATTTCGGTTCGCTAGAGTTTTAGGAACCTAAGGTGGTGAAAGGCAACTTTTTTTCTATATGACTTGATTTTTACTAGAATGACAAAAAAAAACATCAGCGTTAATTCTATAAACCATTGTAACTAAAGACCGCAAATACGTGCTACGTATAATTAAAAATAAAAGTAAACTCTAGAGATTACTTTCCAAGAAAAATACATACAAAAATGCTCAGAGCGTTTTTGAATAAAAACAAGCAATTAGACTAGTATTTGAAAGTTACTTATAAGACTTGGCAACTTGTCCTTAAGATTAAGAATTTATTTTAATACTTTATAAGCACTCAGGATTTCTCCTCCCTAGGGCCTAACCTCCAACGACCACCCTGTTTTTATTCTATTTGTCTCATCTACATAATCGCGACCTCCTTTTATATACGGTACTACAAAAAAGTATCTAACTTAATTACACATAAAAAATATAAATACAGAAAGCTGAAGAAAGTACTGTTTACTTTATGAACGTTTAACTAAAGATTAGATTCACTTCGAGTTTTCGTAGTAACTCATCACTCGGTGGAATTTTCTTTAATATTCATCTTTGATATTTCTGCAAATAGAAGCGTTGATGGCGGCTTCCCGTTTGATGGTATGAATATATAATTAAATGTACATAAATTCCGAGGAAATTAATTTTATTTTATCTCTAACTGAACGCTCTTTTCACATACGCTCAGCGTAGCAGAGAAGCGAGATATATTAATTATAGTTTTTTATACACTGTAATGTGAAGCACAGTTGCCAAAGCGAATTCGTTGTCAAATTTGCTAATTCATAGGTACTTCTCGTGTTGATTTTTTTTTTTTAATGTGGATTAAGCTCTTTTATGTGATGGACCTACTGAATACTTGATGTTGCTCATTATGTATGTTTCATGTATTCTGTGTGTCGGAAATATGTCACTGATTTGACTAATCGGGGCGCCAGCGCAGCCAAGCGGCGCGGCGCTAGACAGTCTACAACATAACGCTCGACCGGAGTTAAGTTGAGTTTATCGTTGGCGGTCAAGCAGTGAACACGTTTAGAAACTCGCGCGTCCCGTATAGTTTTGTCGTGTACATAGTGTGTGAATTGCTAGTGTGATTAATTGGATCGTAAATTATAATTTGATCTGAACTGCAATCGGTTATTCTATTGCGCAATAACCACTTCCATGGTACGCCCACAGCAGTTTACATAATTATGGCTGATGATAGGATGATGTAGGCTTTTTTTGGAGATCCTAAATAAATATATAACCTCTTTCTTAAATTGGAATAGCTGGATGGTAAATAAAATAATAGTAAGTAACCGTGCCCAGCTTTTCCTTATTATTTTTGGAGAAATTCAAACCGGGCCTCGCCGTTAGTTTACCCTTGATCCCAAAGAATTTCCGTAATTAAAGGAACGGCCTTTCGACTTGTTTCTTTACATTTGCCAACAGTTAGACAGTAATTTTACAATAAGAAATATCTATACAACACAAACTTACTACTATAAACAGTTACGTATCTCATCCATATTTTATAGTTCCCATTTTTTCTTTCCACTTTTTAACGCTCGTAAAAATAAATCGTTTCAAACATGTTTACCTGCATGTGGGTAACTTGTTGAGGTGCTGACAGACTGAACAGATGTGTCGATGAACGGCAGAACTATGGCGCAGTTTCATGACGCCTGCACGTCAGTCCTAACCGACACGGCCTGATTGAAAGATTGCCGATGCGATCGAGCCTAGAGATTTATTGGCAGAAAATTGCGTGAGATAGAATTGAAATGTCTGATATATTGGCCTCGTTTTGATTGATATATCGTGTTACAATAATCGTCACGTGGATTGTTAAGGCAGGAAACTGGTACTGTGATTATCAGATAGCACGGGTACCATAAACAGACTCATGGGGATAAATCTGTGTGTCACGTAGCACCAACAATTGATTGAAAATTAGATGATAATCTATTCCGAAGAAAAGCTACATGGATTTCCCTAACATTATACTTACAGAGAGAGAGATAATATATATATATATATATATAGCTATTTTGTACATGCCGTTAGCTGTGGGTACAACTAAAGACATCATGTACATGTGTAAATTTAACATTACACGTGCCCTGTATGACGCGGGATGTTATAGCGCCACTGACGCTAACCACATCGTTTAGCCATAAAGATAATGTACCTAATGTACTAATGACTCATGACGCAAACAGATATATTATAGTACGTCCGTACAGTTAAATCACACGCTAATTTTATAGTCAGTCCCGTTGGGTATTGACGGCTCATTATCTGCATGGCAACTAGTTTAGAACACTGACGTTTGGGGTTAGGTACTGAATGGCTTTCCTTAAGGAAAAGTTTCTACGTTATCCAATATGTAAAACAATAACCTGTACGATCCGAAAGGGGCACTTAGGTACTGCAATAACTTTCGTAAAAATTTATAAAGTATATAATTGAAAATAAAAAGGTAATTGCTATTTAAAATTCACATTTTTAGTACCTAAATTACCCCAATAAAAAAATTTTTTTTTTTAACAGGTAGTTATGACTTGTAGACACTCGCTAAACAACGGCCCGTGTTTAAAAAAAAGTTTTTTTTTCTTGTTCTTGAAAATGTCCACATAAATAGACTCAGTACAATTCCCTCAGGATCGGACAGGGTTTTTTTATTTGTTGTAGTATAATTATATCGAATGGATTTGCGTCAAATCTGGAATTGACCACGAAATGCGTAAAAACCAACCAGGGTGACATATCAGATTAAATATCAAATGACCTTTTTGTGCGTCTGTCATTAGTCATTAGTGTAATAATAGTCTCGCCTGTGATTCCCTCAGGGGTAGGTGGGTGCCATACATCCAATTTTCGCCTCTGACGGTGTTTGGGGTCGCTGTTTTTCACCTATGATGTAGGCGAGACGAGTCTATTAAATTGAAACAAATAATTAGAAATAGTGAAGTACAATTTTCTGAAGACGTCAAATGCAAACTTTGGAAACAGTATCAATTAATTAATTTAATATTAAGTTTTACAAGGCAAAGTAGTTTGCCCCTAATTTAGCTATATTTCTGTGAAGGCACCATACAAGTTTATCGGAGAAAGTTTAGGGTTTAATTTAATTATTTGTTAAGAACAGTGTCAGTATAACACGACGGTAGCAATTGTTTTCAATTTCGTCAAATTAGTGATATCCATTGCTACGTCTGTTAGAAAAACATCACAGTACCTACCTATCAAAATACTGCGCTGCGGTTTTTTTTCTCTCATTTATCCCATGGTGTGCGGTGTCATTGGAAAGGTCGTTCAAAATAAGCTTGTGAAAACCATTTTTGGATTCGGGGATCCGTTTGCGAAAGAAAGAGCAAATTTTTGTTAGTCAAGTTGCCCCCTAGAAAATCCCGCCAGCTTGACAGCTAGATCTACGCGATAAAAATCATTGAATCATCATGGGTTTATTTTAAAAGTTCTTGTGATTTTTAGGAATGTGTTTGTTTTCAATGCATCTTCTGATTTACACATTTTCATGATAAAATTTACCTTGGAAAGTGTAAGTACATTGTGCGAGGAAAATCAACGTAAAAAGTTTGACCGCAGTCTACGCAAGCCCTCGAGGGCCACAATTTACGCAAAACGTGAGAACTCCCGTACTGTTCCAAACAAAACAAACACGTCTTTTATAAACTGACCTCGTTCGCGTTATCTACAGCGTGTTGTAAAACATATGGCACGCTGTATCAACAGGAACCAAACGAATGTCCTTATATGTGCCGCAGTAACTAAAGTGCCATTGGGATGTTTTTAAACCTTCTAGAAATCTTCAATCAATCTGTCTAACCTTTTCCCAAATATGTTGGGGTCGGCTGCCAGTCTAACCGGATGGAGATGAATACTAGCAACTACCCATCTGACGTCCACAACCCAGTTGCTGGTTAACTCTTGTCAGACTTTTGGGTTTCTGACTAACCCGTAACGACTGTCAAAGATCGTGCTTTTCGTGGCTTAACCTTCGATCGACCCGTGCGGCTGTTATTATTAGGTCTTTACCTATGAAATTGGAGATTTGTATGATCATTTTAAAATATAAAAAAATTGTGTTTTTATTTTATTTTAACTAATCAAAGTACTGGCCCAAATTATCTTACAATTTTTCCTTTTTGACGGCAGTTTGTTTATCCCTTTACTGTAGAAGTCTGCCGGACGGGAGGCGATGAAGTCAGCGAAAGCGTTTTGTACTGCCTCTCGGGTGTTGAATTTTTTCCCACTTAAAAAATTGTCTAAATTTAAAAAAAAGTTGAAATCTGTTTTGGCAATGTCCGGTGAGTACGGTGGGTGACGGAGAGCTTCCAGCTGTAACTTTTGCAGCTTTGCGATGGTCTGACGTGAAGTGTGAGCTCGCGCGTTGTCGTGGAGAAGCAATGGTGAAGAGCGATTGACTAGTCTTGGTTGTTGAATTACGAGCTTCTCCATCATTGTTTGCAATTCTTGGCAATAGACATCTGCCGTCACTGTTGTGCCATTCGGTTATAAGCTGTGATATACAAGGCCGGTATACTGGTCCACCAGACAGTCACCATCATCTTCCTATGAGTAATCTTTTTTTAGCACACTGATTAGGTGCTGTACCCGGGTCCACCCACTGAGACGAACACTTACGGTCGTCGTACAGGATCCACTTTTCATCGCAGGTAACTATTCGATTATGAATTATTATTTAGCCACAAGCCCCCCACCTAAATTCTGCGAATCCTCACGGAGGCATTTTGAATTTGATAAGTTTTAGGACCACACAGATTATGCAAATCGTATTTGGTCTCCTTATTTAATATTTCGGTCTAATCCTGAACAAATAGTCCAACGTTAACAATTAATTTCGTCGAAATAATACAGCGTTGTCAAGTTTTCAGTCGACGGTCGTTACGTATCGTATAGTACATTACTGTCGCGGCTTGCGACATGGGCATTGATGGGCGATCGTGAAAATGAGTTCTTCAATGCCTGTTTTGGTGCCTGTTTGGTTGCGGGCAAGGCTTGTATATTACTCAAATAATGCGTGGAAATTCAAACTAAGTAAATTAATTATAAATTCCAAAATCAATGACGAACAACGATAATATTTCACGCATCATTTGTTTACTATATACAGCTATATTTGCAAACCAAATCCTTAAAGAATTTGAAAGGAAAACCCAATAACACTGCCCGACCCGGAATCGAACCCAGGACCTCATGCTCAGTAGTAGCGCTTGCGACTACTAGACCAACGAGGCAGTCACGAATATGAGATAAATTATGGATTTTCATACAAACATTTACACGTATTCGGCCAGTACAGCAATTTCGATTTATCTCGAGGCCTTCTTCAAAATAATGCTCGAATTTTCAAGCATTTTTGAGAAAAAGTAGTTTTCATTAGGAGCAACTTTCTTTAAATCAACCAAGATAATCTGTCTATCTCCGCCATTCTGAGAGCACTTGTTTTCTTATCAAATATAGCTTCTGCCCGCGACTTCGTCCGCGTCAAATTTCTAGTTTCCGACTCATCGCATCGCATCGCTCGCCCGCGCTATTACTAGTTTTCGCTTAGCATTCTTTCAGACTTTTTTTTCTTTTTGCTCGACTCCTAAGGGCGAGATTAGCGCGTCCAAACAAAAAAAAACCCACAAACAAAGTCTTCAGCTTTACTACTTACTTATATTAGTGTACTTAGACTTTTCTAGGAGTTTCAGCAAAATAAACGATAGATTCGCTTTCTGACTGCAACATGCATCGTGCGTCAAGGGGATTAAACATACGCTCCGCTATTTTATGATACGTTGAACATTTTTAATGATCTCTTGCGTTAATAAAACCTTTTATTTAGTGCCGATAAATCGTGGAGCTTTTAATTAAAGTGTTATAATCAATATTACCTACGACAAACCATTTAGGGCTCAATCATAATAAATTTTAAATGATTTTGTAAACTACATATTTTGGAAAAGCGTTTTATTTATATGCTGTAAATTTCGTCCTGTCTTTTATGTAGCTAGATGATAAAAATAACTGCCTATTTACTATCGCCAAGGCTAACCTAAGGTATGGTCAATAAATAATAAAAAAATACTAATAACAAGTACTTAGGTACGCCAGACGACCACCATTACTAATCTAGCCACAAGAAATATATCAAACACATTATTTTCGTTATTGCGTCTCCATGAAAATATGTGGTCACAAAACCTTCAGTACAATGTAATAGTTTTCTTCGATATTACAAAGAATAGAGATAGAATTTATAGATAGCCTTCTACTGGTACAGATAGATAAGTGAAAGACGTAGGTACAAGTACTGTGGGGGCCCATCATCAGTCGTCGGAATGGTCCATTGTACGAGTTCCGGTCGCTGTCGGGCCTACGACAAATTCTCTTATCCGGCACTAACAATCGAGCATTCTAGTTAGTTTATATATTTTCTAGTATTATCTACAATTTTCTATTCAAATTCGGTAACAATAAAAGTAATCGGAGTCTGTAAGTGGAGGGAGGAAAAGGTTAGACCTTTTTAGGACCATATTTACAGGCACACACAGTTCCAAATGTGGATGAGCTCGTTAGCTAGAAAGGACTTTCTTGTTAATTTGTTATTTTTTTCTTTCTGCCACTGGACTCTACTAATTTTTGAAAGTTGAACCAACTTCGACGAGCTGAACGTCCACTAGAATGTTGTTTGTTATCGCACACTAAGAATACCTACATTCAGTATCTACGCGATAATATTAAAACCAATAATGACACTAGAATAGTCGAAGCGTGAGCAAATCCCTAACTAATGTTATTCACAAACCCACCCATAAATACCTGATAAGTCTTATCAGTCATTGTCATTTTCTCTTCAATAAAACACGACGAAAGCAGACATAAATAGCGCTTAGCACTTTCAAAAGGGTAAAAGATAACAAATCCATGTTACATTTTAACATATTCAGTGAATGCGTGGACTATGCAAAACAAAAATCTAGTCTAGAGCCGTGTTTTGACGATATAACATGGCGTGACGCGTTCAATGACGTCAAACGAAAATGCCTGTTGCATGTTAGCGGGATTACAGTTAAAATGTGCCTTTACTGACGTTCAAAAACCTAGAATCGCGGACCATATTGCAACCGCGAATTCAAATTCTGACGTACGATGAGTGAACATTCGCCAATTTGCGTAACTACGCTAACAGCTCTGAACAATGTAGTAGGTAAACCTAAACGAACTGTTTGAATAATCATTTAGTCAGAAGAAACTATAACAAGTCGTCTATAAATCAATTCAGGATATAATGGATAAACTATAATAATAATAATAAAATTCTTTATTCAAGCTACTATGTTAGTTTTTACTTTTATTTACACTTATTTCATTCCATGGGAGATGGGACTGCAGTGATCGATGTAGTACATGCAATCGAGCCTGCTAGCGATCATGTTCAGGATATTGTTGGAGCTGGCCCGTACTCTGCGCACCAGGGATGCACACCTCATTCGCACTCATCACCTCATTCAATTATGAGGTGATGAATATTTGGTACAGTTTTCTCGCTACCATCGATCTTTACCAGGAAAGGTCTTATGGTAGATGAGATTTTCACAATTCAATCAAATAGTAAACATTGAAAAGGGTAACTTACTACGGTCGAATTAATTCTAACATTGAATCCATAACTGTCACCTACAAGTTCTAGAAAGCGTAGACAACTTTAATCCCATTAAATCACTGAGTGGCGAGTATTTCATATAGCTAAATTGCTTGGATGTTTAAATAAATTATTATCCTATCATTTTGTCAACTGAAAAGCGCTTAATAATTACAATATCATGAAATAATGATTTGTACCACAGTTTATCGTGGCGTCGTTCAAATTTGGGCGAGCACGTCACGGCGATTAAGAATTCGTCCCCAATTTTATCGTCCAGATCAATAAGCAATTAAAATCCGTTTAGCAATATATTTCTCAATACAAAGGAATGAATGGAATCCCTCTTTTATGTGTTAATAAACTGGCTTTAGATTATATTGACGATCGTGAGAATGAACGTATCTCGTAATGGGCAAAATTTATGGAAAAAAGCCCTCTTGCCATGTTTTTTTTTTTTACCAGATTGTAGCGTTGTTGCCAGCTCAGGGTGCTCCAGACGTGCATTTAAGTACCGCCACTAGTGGAGGCTATTTTAAAGCGTCGTGCAGACCGGTGCGACGCGACTAACAAAACAATTTCTAAGAAAACTTAATGTCAGAATAATTACCGGTGTCGCGCTAGTCTGCACGAGCTTTAAAGCAGCCTAATAAAAGTTTGTGTAGAAGCTCCGCTAAGAACTGGGCTCCACTGTCGTAGAGAAATATGGTAACAATATTAATGATAGCATCAGACAAACTTAGTTACAGGTTATTACTGTTTACTACACACCGCTACCATTATAATAGCATTAGTTCCCGAGCGAGGAAGGCTCCTATTATACGTAAAATATTTTTAAATTTAATCATCTGTTCACACTTGTGTAGCAGGAACTTGCCTCTCGGTTTTATAACGGCTACTAACGTTTATATCTTTACCTTCCTGTACCAGCCAGTATTCAGTGTTAACATAATACCGTGTACATTTCAGCGGGAACGCTTTATCATGTACGAAGCTTTTTTAATTCCCAACGTGAAACGATACTAGCGAAACAACTTTTAAAAATAAGCTCCATCAATCATCATTTGACGTCGGGATAGAAGAGTATTTTTTCAAATAATTTATGAGCAAAGCAAAATAAATAAAGTAGAAGTTTGACCTGTTTTATGTTTATCTAATAATGTTGTTTTCAAAATCGGGTGATATTTTACGAGTAAATTGTTCGAGAGGAAAATGTATCAGGAGATTCGTCCGAGCGTACATCTTAAATCTAATAATAACATCGCATTCAGAAAGTATGGCTGACAGAAACCAGAAACACATTCGTTATAAAAGTCACTCTTGATATTTTCGCACTTTTTATGAGCGCCATAACGTTATTATTGCTTTGCAAAGAATTAGATGGTCTCAGGGATACTCTGACATTGCCACTAATTCTGGTTCGCCTGACGCAAGTGTCCATAAAACGGGATGTGAAACGCCCACAAGAATCTCTAATGCTGCGCTTTTGTTAATAACCTTTTTGTTATAACTTTTAATTAGCTGTCGGCAGCAGCCAATTCCGTATTCCCATAAGAGGTTCTTATGATAAAGTTCCCTAAAAATTGGTGAAAAAATGAAGAAGACTACTGGTACTTGTTCGCTTGAAGTCTGAGGAATTTAAGCAGAAAAAAATTCATGTCGCCCGTGATCCCAAATCTTTACTAAAACACGCTTCAATGGTTAAGTGCGATTTTAAGCGAGAATCCCAACGATATAATGTGCAAAATTTTCAGGTTTAGCTGAAATACAAAAAAAAGCATAAGGTTACCTTGTTAGAAGCAAATCCTCCTAGAATACTTCGGCATAAAGTCACTGATCCACAAACCTGAAAGCGTCGATCGTTTGGGCCTTGCGCGTCTAGTTGTACGGTAACCTATTTCAGATGCGAGAGTTGGAGTGTTGTGACAGGTGTCGACTACACCTCGTGACCTCTCGCATGTATACCTGCATGCACTCCACGCTACGCCCTACGGAACCTTTAGGTAATGTGGAGAGTGGTGCGACAATAGCTTTGCAAATGTTTGACTCTGCCTATACATAGTAGAGTATAGTTTAGGGACTGTTTTACTGTACATACTCGTATGTTCTACTTTCACTTGAATTTAGTATTTTTTTAATCATTATTTTAGGGTTTCTAACTTCAGGGTAACATAAATATGGTTGGGGTTTTTACATCAAATACATTTCACCGTAAAATTAGAAGTTTCAAAGAACTCTAGATTAATTTAAAGGCAACACATTGTTTACAAATACAATACCAATTCCGACTCAGCCCCTAACCCATACATAGAAACGAAAACGAAATCCTACGAAAAAGCAACGAGTCACTCCTGACATTTCAGGGAAACGTGATTCCAACAGATTTTCCTCCTTTATTTGACCTTTTATTAAAACATCGGGGCAAGTTTCGTAAAAATGCGAAGGAAACATTTGAATGGAGTTAGACGCCGGTTGTGACTTGTGCACGTGGCTCGGAGTCTCGCAAACGTGCTCGTTATGACGTAGTTCGGACCTGACCCGTATTCGAGCCGCTCTTGACACGTAGCTGACACTTGTGACTTGCCCCGCCAACCCCACGGTAATGACGGAGATAGTGCGATTCGTAACTGATATTTCGATTCATAGTTCATACATAGTTAAAGAAGGACAACGTTCAAGGCCTAATAGATAATGATTTCGTCTCAATACTGAATTGGAAAAAGGCAAAATCGATATCGGGGTCTATCAGTGAGACACGCGCTTTTGAATAAATAAGTAGTTTGTTTGAATTTGTTTGTGTTCTGCCACAGTTGTCGAGTCGTGAGTCGTGTCGTGACCACGTCAGCTAATTAGATTGTTTGTTATTTCATTAGTAACAGTGGCATATATAGCACTAGCCAAAATATTTGAACTGTGATAAGATGCGCAACGAAGGTAAACAGGAAAACTAAACACTTTTCCTGTTAAAAAACGATTTAATTATTCTCATAAAATTTACTTCAATGTTTTACGTCATTAGTTGGATGTGACCTCTCAATCGATTACTTAGTGGTTGATTAATTTGCAATTTATTTCGAGATTGTAAAACCCAAGGAAATCAAATTTCGTCGATGTAATTTCACGTCATACATAGAAACGGTTTTTGTACAAGTAAAACTGACCTTTGAATGTATTCAGTGGTTTCGCACAACTTCAAACATTGCTAATGAATTTGGTCGTCACTTTCCTCGACATGATGAACAAGCGAGTTCACCCAGCTACAGGTGACGAATACCGACGTTAGCTTCTGAATGTTTACATCTGATAGTAAGCCTTGGCTGTGTCCGTCAAAATATGAAAGAGTTTTTTTTTTTAATTTTGTGTTTCACATAAACATAACATCACGCCTTGTTTCCCCAAAGCGCTACTGCTGAGCATGAGGTCCTGGGTTCGATTCCCGGGTTGCCCGACCCGGGAACCGAACCTGAGAATAAATCGAAACTGAGGACCTCATGCTCAGCAGTAGCGCTTGCAACCACTAGACCAACGAGGCAGTTTTGTGATTCATTTGGGTTTTTGGCCTCTGAAGAAATTATTAAGGATACCGTACGGTTGGCTGGTCTACTAGTTGCCAACTCGACATTCGGCTGTTGATCGTTACGACCGTCCTCAAGCATAATATCGTGTCGATATAGACCAAGTATCTTTTAGTGCAAGCTAGAAACGTGCCTGATAAATGTTAGGCACATTCTATATCAGATGGCATGGCACGTAATAAAGTTATCAGCTAACTGTATGATAGATATCGATAGCTCACATCTTTGACGTTTACTCTGACCCTCGTAATCCTGACGTTCTCTTTGTTTAGGTTTTGTGTTGCAGACACGTTGAGGAAAACTCAAGATTTTTTTTTATTTCAGCGATGAATGGATTCAGCTATCCCTACTTTAATGGAGTTATTACAATTTTGTTTGAAAACTTTGGATACCCACCAAAATTTCCATCAATCGCTTTAATACCGCTCAAGTCACTGCCACTCAAGCCGCAGCTCTGATGATATTACTTGGGCGCCGAAGGAAAAGAGGGTGATCTGTCACGTCCCCGCTGTGTTTGTATAGAATATTGACATAATTACGCGTCGATGAGGCTTTGTTTGCATTTGTGGAACGGGAGGAAGTGTTGTTTATTGAAAATGTCTGGGACACGCACCCCTACCCACAGCACCACCCTCACCTGGGTGACTCCCTCTCATGCTAGCGACTTGAGTGTATTAAAAACGCTTCACTGACACAACGAGATGGATGTTCCACCGATTTCACGCCACCCTGTGGATTTTTTCTCATCAAGTTATTGCAAGTCGTTAGTCACGGAAACCGGCGCGGGCGCCGTAATTCGCAAATTACTCGCGTAAACAGTTCTTTAATTAATAGTGTAAATGTTTTTGTATACTGCGTACGTTCCCCAAATAGTACATTTATTAGGATTCAAAGAACGTATCTACAATAGGTTTCATGTTTTATAACATTTTACGACGCATATTACGGTCTATTTGCATTTGTAACGTTCACGTGAGTAAATATTTGTCATGCTCGAGTTATGTGTTTTCTTTCTCGACTGTAATGAAAAAATGTCTGGGCATATATATTTGATCCACATACCGATTGAAAAACAAACGTATAATGTACAGATTCTGGAAAGTTTCGTGAAGTATGCCAAAAAAGTGTCCTGTCAGCATCTACCGCTTTTATTTATTTTATGGATAGTGAATTTAAATCTTCTATTGCAACGAGCTATTTTAATACATTAATGAAAACACCGGATCCACGTTTTATTGAATTTATTGGAATCTCATTAATGTGACGTCAATGGCTAAGTAAATCTTATAAAAATATCTCCTCATTGGAATGTACTTGCGTTGGGTGTTTATCTTATCTTTACGCTATCTGTATTCACACTCTATGGTCACCATTACAACTAATATTTATCTTTCGACTACGTTAATATTTGGCACAAATATTCAAGTCAAGTAATCAAGTCAAGTAATCTTATTCTAGGTGCATCGTCTTCACATATAATTATATAATTAATGTATACAGAATATTGTGAAAATATTTTAAAAGAGTAACGGTGGAGTTTCTTGCCCATTCTTCTCCATACGAAAACGACCTTTTGGAATGGGCGACTAGAATCAATTATTATATCTTTTTTTGTAAATGTTGACGTTCATAAGTGCCTTTTTTGTGCCTAAATGAAATAAATGATTTGACTTTGACTTTGACTTTGACACAGATGTTGTAACACTGAGTTACCACGGAATTAATTCAATAATCCAACCTAATGATTATCAGTTTCTAACATAAACACGAGAACACGAGAAGTATTCAAGTAAATCGGGAACATTTCAATCAAGCTAGGGTTGGTAGGGATATAAATGGAAAAGTAAACAAGGCAATGACGGCCAGTCCCTACCCGGCGCGGTACGGTGGCTATGATGGTGGAAAGAAGAGGTATCTCTAGCTTGCCAATAGCCACTGTGAAAATGGTCAAACTAAAGTATGTTATGATAATACTATATAACTTGGTGTGAGCAGTTCATCAAAACGTTGCCCTTAGTTAAATTATAACAGAACTTTGTCCCCTGCTTTCAGGAAATTTCCTCTCAATCAAGTTTTCAACGGTCATGGTCGCCGCAATATTCGAGACTAGAGAAACACAAATACGTAATCGATTTGGGAGTTACCTCTGGCTTTGACGTAAACACAATGCGAAAGTTTTAAAAGTCTCGTCTTATCGAATTCGGTGGCGACCCCGGCACTAGGACGGATGGTTGGCAATCCGATTATGCGATCCCCCGTCACCGGTTCAATGCCAAATGGAGCCCGGATCTCGGTAATCATGGCAGTGTCAATTCTTATCAAGTACCTATTTCCACACTGACGTGTACCGCCTGGAAATAAATACGATCTACCGACAGTGCTTAGTGAGGAAATAAAGATGAAATATCGAAGTATCAACTGTATTTTATTTTGACATGAAGATAAACGAATGGTACAGGTCTTCAGGCGTGTAACATAAATGTTATTGTCATTACTATAGTGCTCCAACTTATTATTCGAAGTTTTGACAGTCATCATCTGCCCTAGCCTTTTCACAACTATGTTGCGGTAGGCTTCCAGTCTAACCGGATGCAGCTGAATACCAGTATTTTACATGGAGTGACTGCTTATCTGACCTCCACAACCAAGTTACTGGGTAACACGATATCCCCTGGTAGTCTGGTTGTCAGACTGTCGGGCTTCTGACGACCCTTAACAACTGTCAAAGATCTACGAATGACAGCCGGGACCAACGGCTTACCTTGCTTTCCGAGGCACGGAGGGGTCTTGGTAAGTAAAGATGTTTACCACCAACCGCGGCAAGCTTAGCTTACCTGATCGATCGACTCGTGCGGCTGTTATTACTTAGCCACAAGCTCCTCAAAACTTTGACAGTATTTACTCCAAATAATTCAATACGATCGACATTGGAGAATTATAGATGTATTCATGAATTAATAACTTGTAGTTCAGTGTTGTATGTACTCCAGTATTGTCTGAACATGTTAATGTCGTATAACCATAGTAAAACAAGATAGAAGTTATTGTTCGTTCCTCGGTCATATAACGTCGCTTTAATCGCTTTATCCCAACGCCCCTTTATAACGACTTATTAAACTGCTTTGCGTAAATTATATGAGGCGATATCCCCAGAACACAGCTATAATGTACGGCGATAACATAAAATCAGCTTCAGCGTTAGAAATAAAAAAATACTTGGTAAACTAGAAAGCTTTAACAGCTCTCGTTTTCCTATAGTGCTTCGTTTAGCGAAGTTTCCTAACGAGTTTTCTTATTGTGCCGAACTGTTCAACACAAGTATCGGTTATTATAGATAGTTTACCGTTCTATTAATGGTTGCGAAAATAATCTGATTGTTACTTCAACTAATATTATTATTTCATTGTTATGTACCACAACTGTTATAAAATAAAACAGTATATTGAGAGGCTTGTCTATCTTTATAAATGCCTTTTCAGCCGCCGGATACAATGACGGTTTCATTATTTTCTCCTATTTTTAGTCTTCTACAAAATCAAACATCAGAATCGTTTTCTTTTCAGGCATTGTTAAGAAATTCTCTTTTGTACCCAGCGGCTGAACAGTTTTTTATATACATTGTTAGGGAACCGAAGGACGCATGTACAGTACAGGGGGCCAACCACGACCTCTTTAAGCAATATTATTTTAATGTTACTTCAGTGCGAGAAAGAAGTGGAGCTAAACAGAACATCTAGCTCCATCACTTTCCCACACTCAAGTATGATTAAAATAATACTGCGATAAAATAATAATAAGAGGTGATGGAAGGGCCTGTACTGTACAATTTTCAGCATCGGTACCTACACTCGATCACATAATTGTTGGGGCTCACTCGACCCCAAATAACGATTAAGATTCATCTATGAATGCGAAGGTATGCTCCTCTGCGAAAGGCCCGTGTCCTTACACGTGTCGGTTCAATTAACTTGCATATTGATGGCTGGTAGTAAGCCTCCCTTCGATCACCAATTTGCATACCTGAAATTGTCTGTTACATATGGCGAGTGCCTACCTATACAAGGAGTGCTAGATTGGAGAACGTCATAAGGTTTTTTTCTGATTACGTTTTGTAAAGCTTTCATTCATTCCATATTATCGCTTTAGAAATGAAATACCTAATTGGAAAGAGTTAAATCATTTTCATGGGCAGTAATGCGAACCCAGCCTAGTTACAAAGAATTTTACGTTCTTTCTCTCCCCTTCCAATTTATAATTAAAACTCCCAAGGAATTTAATTGACATTCGATCTTTTAAGGCCCTTAGGACTTAGGAATATTAATTAATAGTACCTTAAAATTGAACTAGCATTCGCTTTTGATCGAGTGGTTACGAAATGTTTCCCCCTTTCGACGTCAAGTATCCAAAAATATTTTGTTAATTAGACCTGTAAAAGAACGGACTTGTGGCAGCATTACTACGCATCAAAGACCTGACGTCACACAAATCCTGCATCGCGCAATTAGAGTTTACCGCGCGAACGACATAATTATATAAGACTATCCGACATCAATCGTTGGGCAGTTGCCTGCCAGACACCACACCAATCTGGTTGGAGGATCCTCTCTTTTCAATAGAGGATGAATGAACTTTACACCCTGTTCCTCATACATCCACACACCACACACACATTCACTACGCACCCACACCCACACACCACACCCACATACTCACTCACTCACACCCACTTCCACAGACCCTTTTTTGTTGTATAATTAATTAATTATTTGCTGTGTATTTTCTTTGTTTTATATAATTTTTGTATTTTTTATTGTTCACCCCATTATCATTATCATCTGTTAGTATACATTTCTATCTGTGTGACTTGTCCGTGTAGTTTGGAGGCCTGGAGACCTGTAACACAGGTATTCCTAGTACAGGCTCCAGTCTCCACAACATCAATGTATATTTTTTTGTATTATTATTACGAGTATACCAATTTTTCATTATGTGGTGGAGAAAATAAACGTTTTTATTTATTTATTTATCTAAAGGCAAGTTTTCAGAGCTTGACGGCATCAAACTTCTATGGAATCAATAAATATTTTCTTTAACTAAGTTGTTATTTAGGTTTTCAGTACACATTGCTGTCAAGTTATAACTTGAAGATATTGATAGAGCTAGAGAGCCTCCTAAAGCTGTCTAGCTGTATCGTCATCTTGCAGAAAAGCGATAGGCTCGGAATGCTCGAGTATTCGCATAACTTTACAGAAAGGTGTGCCTCGGGCTCGATTCCGGATATCTGACGTCATACGACGTCTTGTACATAACATTTTCCATTTATGTTTATGGTTTCTTAGAACCGAGAAAGACGGAAAGTTTACATGTCAGCATGTGACGTTTATTGTAGGAAATACAATGTCAGGGACGTTTCAGAATTAATATCATAATTGAAATAGCGTAAACGATTTGACGACTGCGTAAAAACGTAAAACTGGAAGTCTCTTTCTAAAATAAATAATAGCACTGTAAAGTCGAATTAGCTCGTTAAATGTGCTCCCTAGACAGTACGTCATGTCCGAGGGTCCACCTACATGTCTACATGTGTTAATTTTTCCGAGTGTCAATGAATGTAAAATGCATGACGTGGTATCTCATTATCCTCGTCCGCATCTCCACTGGGAGAACCCGCGAAATTATGAATGGCGTACCTTTGTTTATTTAGAAGTTTTAGGATTTGCCTGTTATACTAATAGGATGGAACTAACACAATTGTTTTCACAACACTAAACAACCTTTATTTACCTTTTTTTTCTGAAATAAATGTTTTTATTCATTTATATATTGAGCCTGTTTTAAAGTTTAGGTTGAATACGACGGTTAATAGTCTTAGTAATAGTCTTTGTAAGTTACGGCCCTATTCCGGCAAGGTGATGATTCTAAACCTTGACTTTTTTGCATGCGTCAACACTGTGAACGAACGGAACTTTTTTTCCCGCTCGTCAACAGGGGTAATACTGATCGGGAATAATCAAAAAGTAGTCTCGTTCGTCCACACTCTGAACGGATGAAAGTTTTTTTCCCGATCGTCAACAGTGTGATCGGGAATATTCGAAATATAAGGGCATCAAGGGCTCATTGTCGCATTTATTTACGGGAGACGGACTACATTATCTCTTCCAAGTTTTGACGTCTGTTTACGTTGTTGCTTAATTTAAGTTGGAATGTACTGTTGTTTACACCTATCTCTCTCTACTGCTCCGTCAGAATATCGGGAAACACACATTTCGTGTCACTGTGTTCATTTAATAATGTTTGCTTGAGTATATAACAAAGTTTGCTTTTCAATAGAGTCACTAATGGAACGCAAGCTTTGTTTTATATTCAAGCTTTTGAAAAGTATGGGAAACATTTTCAATAACAATAGACTATCAACAACAAACAATGACCTTAAATGAAAATGCGTATTAAACGAATAGACCATATCTTTTTTTCAAATTATTAAGGGTGGTTTCCCAGAAACAATGTTTGCGAAGCTTTAATGGGTGTTGTTGATTCCATTAGCGACCGCTCTCGCTCGTCGGACTCAACTACTAGTGTGGTAATCAGATTACTATAGCCTACTTTAGAGAGGTACGGGTATACTTGTGTTGTTGAGGCTGCTATAAAGTTATACTTGTGTTGTTGCAGGGCGGCGTGGCAGCGCAGGGTTAGGGTGAAGCGGGAAGGCACACACTGGAGCCGCACTGGGTTCCACGTGAGTAAAACAATTAAGCTAACTTTATTATACTTCCACCATACCTATACTGTCTACCTTATTCTGGTTTGAAGAACACGTGAGCCGGTGAAATTACAAGCATAATATGAGATATTTTTGGTCTTTTCCAAGCAACGCACAGCTGCGATGCCTCGGGAAGGCAACGCCTTTGATGCTTCTTGTATGAAGTAACCTAATTCTTCTGAAGGTAGTGATGCTAAAACTTAACAGGATTCTTTTGACCTCGATAAACGAATGGTGGCTAAGGTTAGGTCATTAAACCTGGGCCGTCCAAAAGCGCTTTGGGTTGATGATATCGTCAAAGCCGCGGGGAACACCTGGATGAGAGACGCACGGAACCGGGAAAAACGGGGGGCGTATACTTACCCAGCAGCGAATGATTCCGGGCTGAAATGATGATGATGATGAAGTTGAGATACCTACGTACCGATACGTAAGACCGATCGACTCTTTTAGAATAACAAGTCGATACAGATTTTTTAAACATAAATTTCGTTTACTTTATCATGAATGTTCAGGCAATTTATGTTTGAATTAACGATACGATTTTGTAATACATTATGTATAGGTACAAAGTCTTTATGAAATACGTAAGTAGGTACTTACGTACGCTAAATGTAACGAATCCTATATTACGTCGGTACCGTATATGGTAATACCTTCATAATATTGTACAAGGAATACATAAGGACTATACCTACGGCTTCGTACTTTCGGCAAGGTACCTATTACGATTTGTAACGAAGTGACTCGAGGCTGGTGGCTCACTTCCATATTTTTATTAGAGCGCCATTGAATAAGTAATGAACACAATTTGTACCTATAAACGAATCTTTTAAGGTGGGATTCAATTGACCTTAGGGCCTAGACAAATGACATTCGCTTCGGAGCGAATCTATTTCTACAATGGCTATCGCTTCAACGATGACGAAGTTCGATTGGCAAACAAAGTACACTACGCTTCGCTATTGTCTCGTCGATTCGTCTGTTCGATAAAAATACGTTTTGTCTCTGGTCTTTCTTCTGCAAACGTCATATTCCGCGCTGTCGCTGTCAACTCTTGTTGTCATTTGAACTCCGATAGTACGAAAGCCCAAGACCGAAACCATGTCGCATGGATTTACGGCCAAACCCGTATAAAATTGTTAGTTTAGATTATTCTAAATCCGACTCGGTGGACAGTACCGGTCAGAATCGTCACAGTTTCATGGGAACCCATTTCTGCTATGCAAAAAAAATAGGCAGACGACGGTCTCAACACAATAATACAGGTCTGATATTAAAAATGTACATAGGTTTCGTAATTTTATTACGAAAAAGTTTGTTTTCAGTAAATTTCACCGATCTGTCTCATAGCAACCTAGTTAATTTTTTTTAAATCTTGCTTTTTTTTAACAATTAAGATATTGAGTATTGTATAGTCACCGGGGTTACTAAAAGCCTATTTTCAAACATTTCAAATGGCACCTATCATTCCAAAAACCAAAAGAACGTTTCGAAGTCGCCAGAAAAACGCGCGGTGTTTGTTACGCTCCTATCCCTCACGACACGACAATTTTTAAACACGTTCACGGGTTGCTATGGGTTTTAATTTATCCTCACCTTTAACCTCGGTACGTGGGATACTATTGGTTTCTGAAAATTGTGTTTTCTGTATCTGAAATCTATCGTTCATTCTGAAAACCAGGATTGAAAGAAAAAAAAGAAGAAAGAAAATACATTTATTTAGCACAGACTAAAAGGCACACAACACTATATTGTACCTACTACTATTAGTAAAGTAGAAACAGAACCGCTATCTAATTACGCAACACATTTTCGTAAACCGTTACGACAAATTTGTTTAATTTTGACAGTTCAACAACTTTCATTGCGTTATTTACGTTGTTGAGTTGATTTTTTTTTTCGAACTTATGTAGCAATGGATTAGCTATTTGTTTCAAAACGATTCAAATTCCGATTGATCGTGCATTACGTAATTAGGGTACCGATGCATATTGCTATGAAACAGGTCAGTAATTTATTTGACATCTTAAAAATGCGGTCAAATGTGACATGGTAAATTTATGAAATGAAGATTTTTTGGATTCGAGTAACCATATGATCTATCGATTGTGTATGGTTTTGTTCGGCTCTCGTACCACGAATCTTACTCCAGTACGAACATTCAAAGTGATAAATTTCTATAAATAATGCATTTTTTCGAGACCTTCCAATAGGGATAATGACTAAAATTATATTTTTGTCCGTCAGGTAGATTATTATCAAATATTGGACACGTATTTTCTTTTTTTACGTAATCAAAATATCTATAACGACGACGTAGCGAGTGCGTTTTATTTATGTGATTTTTATAAATATGATAATTTAAATTCGTGTCTAATATTTTTTTATTATCTCGCTGACGAACTTAATAGTTTTTTTTTTTACCCAGGCATTATCCCAATTGTTGACGGGAAGCCAAACACTTTCATTGCGTGCTGACCACAGTAAACGCAGCGTTTGCATTTTATTTCAAAACAAAGAACGAGACTGAAACACCGACTGCTTGAAGTTGCCATTTTGTTTTGTACAGGGTCTTGGCTTTTGCTAATGTTTCCATCATACGAATCGAAAACTAGCGATAACGCTTGTCTAAAAGTTTCACTTGGCTACGCATCTCTATAGAAGTTATCGTTCGCTACTGTCGATTCGTTTCATGGCATCGAATGATATTAACATTGTCTAGCTAATTTATATTCGTTGACCTATGGTCACGTGACATTTCGATAGCTTTTGTCAACCCCAAACATTTTTGACTTTTCTACTAGCTTTATCGCTAATCGAATGTTACTTTGTCTAGGCCCTCTTGTTATATAATTCGTTTGAGTTGCTTTTGTCTTCACCTTCCTATGCGCTAGATTTTGTTTTCCGCAAAATTAATTGGTCAAAAATGAATGGTTTTGGTTATTTATTATTATTATACCATACTGGATAAATTGATAATAATATTATGTAAAGTGCAAATTATATTCCTTTGATTTCACCGTAGGTTTTGCATACAACTTCAAGAACCATATAAGTTGACACAACATTTGACAGAAAATCTAATTGAATACGCTTTCATTATTCTAGATTGTAGGCTCTTGACATGCCGTCTGTTTTTTATCCACATCTGTATATTTGTCTCATTAAATCGGGGGAAATCCCAACGAACTCCGCCCCCAGTGACATCTGACACCAGAAAAACCGAAACTGATAAAACTTTGTTTTGTTGTTTCGAGTTTCGACAAACATGAAACATGATAAAAGTAGGTGTTGTTGTTTATCTGGACTTTTCTTAAACTAAAACATCTTCACACTTCGTTTGCATTGGATGACCAGCAGGGTACTTGCGTAACACACTAACAATTGCAATGCGTTTTATTTTGACAATTCGACATATTCATTGCGTTGTCTCGAGCAAACGATTTATTCAAACACGCAATGGATTAGGATTTTTTTTCAAACTTGTTCGGATTGTAAAAGAAAGTGTATAACACAATTGGGGTGCCGCTGTCTCCAAGATCAGACTCCTTTGAAACAGCTTCTATCCTGGAACCCCACCAGTAAAAAAACCAGCGAGTCTTACAGTAGTCGCATTTGATGTGTAACATCTGACATCTCACCTTGGTAGTAATAAGCAACATTAAAGGGGCGGGGCCTCGTCAAGGTCGTTTCTGATGGTCAACTCTATCACCGCGCGCGCTCATTGGTCAAATCAAAAAGCGCGCGCTTGCCCGGCTTCCTGTGATACACTTCCGTCCCTTTTCACGAAATCACTACCACAGATTTGATTATTTAGATTTTTTAGATTCGGTTTTGATGAGGAAAACGAGAGGAAAGATGTTACACATTAAAAATATGCGCATTTTCACTTACATTAACCCGACTGCTGTAACATCGTCCCATGAATACCAAAACCTTTTTATAAAAGTTTGTAAGTTCAGATGTTTTAAAGTAGGTCCAATAAATCCAGAAAAAACTGTTAAAGAAGACTCAAGTCATGCCAACAACCAAGTACACGACAAATTCATTTATCTTAGAAGCTCCATGTCTCTAGTCAGAATACTCCAACCGAAATGCGAAGAGTGTGTAAAATGACCCCTCCCTTCCGTAGACACTCCCATGCGCAGCTAATGCGAACCAGTCCATTCAACCAGAACCTTTCATTCCCCAATATTGTTGGTTCCATACAACAACCATTCAATATACAAATGGATACAATAATAATAAAACAGAACTCGGTACACGAAACGCCACTTGGGCTAAGCGTCTGAAACATGGAAACTATTCGATACCTCGTTCGCAAGCTCGTTTTCTCCAATCAAGTGGGGAAGAAACACTTTCGCGGTTTTGTTCGCTTTGCCACGATACGTGTAACATGACCCTGGGAACATACTGATGCTGGCACCTGTTCTCAGTACATGATCTAGTTGCGTATGTACAAGTCTCTACTATCTAGGTGAAACAAGCTTCGAAGTTTTCAGTCGAATATACCTACCCTTTATGTAATGAAATTGAAGGTCCTATTGAAGAAATCTTTTATATTCGTTGGAATAAATTCATAATACCAGGAATTATTCACGTATATAAATTGAACAAACACGGGCATTAGCTACATCCGGTTAGACTGGAAGCCGACCCTAACATACTTTGGAAAATGTTAGGCAGATTATTCGCGTTAATTGAAGTTTTTAAAATTTATCGATTTATTAATTGAAATTTTGTACCACACATAGAAAGCGATATATTATATATTCTACTATGATCAAGTTTTTAACCATTTTCGGAATAGGTCGTAATGTAGATCAATGGGTTTATGTGATTACACTTTGTCGAAATCTACCCTCATTAAGATACAGACTGTCTAGCTTGGGGCTCACTGTTAAATAATACATACTTTGTAACCTTTGTAGGTAATATTAAGCTACTCATGTCGTCTCAACTTGGTGTTAACGTCTGCACTTGCTTACGATATTACCTGTACCATAAACTATTTTCAAATTCTGTAATTTGATTTTTGGAAGACCGACTGTGTCGCCGGTCATTACGTACCTATCATTACTCTTCATTACCCTTATTTATTTGAACATTCACAGATCATATTTATTTTGTGACCTTTTTGGGGTAACCCTAACTAATCCCAGCTAAGCTCAACAGCCTTAAATGTGATCCAGAATCTAGGATTTTGGGATTTGTGTCATTCGCCTCCGTCGATCACAGCTGATACTTCATGACAATATCACGTTTTCCACGTACCTACATTACAATGTTATCCAAAGTCAATTTTGTATCCACGATAACATTACATTCCATCATGTATGTATGGGAGGGGCATATTCGCGATATTAAAGATGTCTGCGTTCCACGGCCCCCGCAGGGTTCCGTTGTCATTTCAAATAATACGCTATCATGCGAATCAGAATATGTAAGTACCTACTTCAGATACACAGATCCAATGTTTTGCACCACTTGTGTTGCTTGTTTTGGCTTATAGAACAAGCTCTTGAAACTAAATGGATTCCGTTGAGTTTTAGATTTGTGATTATTATATTTTTTGTAATTCTACACTCCTGAAGAAATTCCCTATATCGTGACCCAGGGATTTAATGCTATCTAAAACAATAAGTGTTTTAAAATGACCCCACCCACAGTCACACCCGTGACCGTTCACTTTAGCAGTCATTAGGAGTCCTATGTTCAAGAGTACCTGTTTACGAGGAGACAGGATGCGGGGTGTTAATGTTATTTTGTTGTAATTTTCTATGGGAGGTGTTAGTATCTGTATCTGATCTTCTACTTACAATATAATTATGCCTTTCCTACATATAGTGTTCCTCTTTAACAATAGCTGTTTCTCTAATGATATTCTACGACAATCTTGATTAAAGAACTTCAAAGGAAACAGGTACCTACTCCTTACATGATAACGTTGCTTAAAGCTTTAATTACACTAACGCAGTCTCTCGACTTTGAAAACAAGGTTTGACGGCGTCATAACTAAGTTAGTAGATACCTACAGACTTGAAATTCATCAGTACATATAGAGCGAGCAGGAGTGATGTTACATCAGTGCGTCCGCTGCACTCGGGCAGCAAGCCTTGCGCATCTCGTTACCAAACTTACTATTTGGGTCCTCTTTTCAACATTACGTACAAACTATGCTGTTCTCGTAAAGCTCACGAAAATAAGATCTCTCGATCAATCTGTGGCGACTATTCTAGGTTCGTTAAAAAAGTACTCGGCTGGATTGCTAACATTTGTTTCCGAGAGACAAACTTCCACGTTCTATTTGTCTTTCAAATCTTCGCCGGTTCTTCGTGATAAACTTATCTAAATCAATTTACCGTTATGCTTGTGTGCGAAAGTTTTTACAACCAATGTTTACATAGTATTTGAAGTTTTCTACTCCAACTAAAGCTCAAAGGCTTAAAGATAGAAGTTCTCCGAATGTTATTTTTTATGTATTCGTAACTTTTTATCGGTTTGGGCATGTTATTAATTACCAGTATTGAATGAATTCATTGTTTTTCCTTCAAGAATACACATGTCATTGTCACATTCATACTCGGTCGGTTTCGTGTCGTCAGCTATAATTATATTTTATCCTTTAGAACAACTTCCTGATAAGTCATTGATGATGATGAATGTACCTATTTATTAGGTTATACATATTCGCACACTTCGTAGTAAATTGTAGTCACAGTATTGACGCGAACATACCTACGCCCGTCACTCTTGTTATGGTAAATATTGCCGATTCATAATATTTACCTTTGCCTAATAAGGTGTATAGACGACATAAGGTTGGTCAACTGGTTTTATTAGAAACTTTATTGTAGGGTTCACTTCAGTTAGATAGAATATTTCGCGAAATGACTTAGAAACCAACAGCACATTATCGTATAGAGCAAGATTTGACTAAGGCGTTGTATTTCAGTGTTGAGGAGGGCGCGGCGGCAAAATGGAAGACGCCGGCAGCAACAAGCAGCGACAGGCGACGCGAGTCTTCAAGAAGAGCTCACCGAATGGCAAGGTATATACTTACATACTTTTTATACATTCTATTCCACTTAAATTGTCTCGTTGGTCTAGTGGTCATAAGCGCTACTGCTGAGCATGAGATCCTGAGTTCGACTCCCAGGTCGGGCAAAGTGTTGTTGATTTCTCAGTAGCAGCCCGAAGCCTGGATATGTGTCCGCTTGATGGCGATAGGCTCACCGCCTGTTATCATTATTATGGGGCTTAAATTGTCGAAGTGTGAGTGTACTAAAGGTACACCTTTGCCTAACTCTTCGGGGATTATGATGACGACGTCACGTTATGATGTTATGTATATTCTATTTCAAGCAGTCGCACTTTTACGGGGCTGGCAGGGGGAAAGTATTTTGATATAAGTTTGTCCAGCTAAATGCCTTTAGGCAAGACATTATTACTACCCTTTTAGATAGCCGAGGGCACAAATCCTACAAAAGGCTCAGTTGATACTGTAACATCATCCGTTCAAAAACGTTTCTAAATTAGTCGAAATGGTAATTAAAAGGGAAACCAATCTGGCCGGTTTTAATCAATCGTTTTCTTCAAATAGATTTCGAGAAGCACCTGAGATGGTTTCATTAATCTTTTGTTACCTTTTGTGTTGGCGGACGATTTTCAATCACAATCACAGAGCTTTTTAATTATCTCGTCTTTAGCTTAGACCCCGGAACCGTTTTGAAGATGGGACTAAAATGATTTGTTAAGAATCGTTTGCATCAGCGCATATAAATCAGTATCCTAATTATGTGAACGAAAATGTGTTACATAATTAGGACTTATGTGTTTGATTTTGACAGTTCAATCACATTCATTGCGTTATTTACGCTGTAGAGCAGATGTTTTTTTTCTAACTTATGAATGATTGCTAATAATGTTGCTAACATTATTAGCAATCTGTTTCAAAACCATTCAGATGCTGGTTGATCGTGTATTAGATACGCAATTAGGGTGCACTATCAGTTTCACTTTTTTGCAGAATTTTGTCTTTAGTCAAAGTCAAAGTCAAAGTCAAATAATTTATTTCATTTAGGCACAAAAAAGGCACTTATGAACGTCAATATTTACAGAAAAAAAAAATATAATAATTGATTCTAGTCGCCCATTCCAAAAGGTCGTTTTCGTATGGAGAAGAATGGGCAAGAAACTCCACCGTTACTCTTTTAAAATATTTTCACAATATTCTGTATACATTAATTATATAATTATATGTGAAGACGATGCACCTAGAATAAGATTACTATACCACGATAGGTAAAAAGAATGAAAAATGAAGGAATGACATAAATTAATTATGTGATAGATGCATGGTGCTCACATATTTACAAACATTGTAAAATTATACGATATTCTTAACATTTTAACACGTACTACTAATAATAAGTCAGTGTGTGAGTTCAAGTAATCACAGAATATAAAATTAATGTTTAAAAAAAATAATAAGTATTATACAATTAAATTGGCAACCAGTTTGATTTTGTCTAGATTCTAAATTGTCCTATGGAGCAGGACCAGCATGTTTCCAAGCATTTTTATCTTGGATATAATCCTCTAATTTGTAATATGCTTGTTTACAAAGTGTACTTTTTATATGAGTTTTAAATTTTCTTTCATTTAATTCTAATATTTCACAAGGTATTCTGTTGTAACATTTAACACTTTCATTCGTCATCTTTCACTCGAAGTGAATAGAAAATGAATCAAACGTGAAATATAAATTAATTAATGAGACTACGATTTTGGATTCCGGCTCTCGGCAGCTTTCACTCGTCTACCGAATGATCGAAAAATGAAATGAAAGGATGTTGTAACCGTGGAATGAAACAATTTTTTTCCAAAAATCACTTGAATGAAGCGTCTGATACGAGTATCAGCTCAACATTACTCACATGTGGTTGTGCTGGGTTCCAACTGCATTGCCTTCAGTCAATTTACGCAAAATAAATTCCTTAACAGAAAATACGGTATAAACATTTATAATCCATCAACTTATTGACGGATTTCTTGGCAACCTCAGATTGTCATCTTTTCAATGGGGATGGGACAGAACCGAGAGCTTTGCCTGTTTTCAAAAACTGTTTAGATTTTCCTCGGCTCAGCGCCGAAAGATGAAAATTCAACAGTGCGCGCTTTTTTTAAAGATCATAAATCTTTATTTACCTCAACATCATATTACAGGCTCTGGTTAGTAAAATGCACAATCTTAAATAGAGAATGGTGTCGGAGGTGTTGCCTAATGTTAGTTAAAAAGGTTATTATAGTGTTGCCCTACAGATCCATAATTCAGATGTGTTAAGCCCTCATCGTGATTTTTCTGCATTTCAACATTGTCGTAAGAGCATTTCATTACAATGAAGCGTGATTTGTGACCGATCATGCAGCACTATGCACTCCGTGCCAACTTGCAAACACTGCCAAATCTTGTGACAACTTCCGAAATATTTCTTCAACTTAATTTGGCTTAGTTTGCAAAACGAGACACTTGAAATAATTAGCTCTACATTTTGAGGTCAAAAGAAAGTTAATAGTTTTTTTTTCCATTTGCAGATCACAGTATACTTAGGGAAAAGAGACTTCGTAGACCACATCACACATGTAGACCCGATTGGTAAGTACGTTTTCCTTCTAAAGAAACGCGCAAGTTCTTAGCAATATGTTCAAGATTATATACTTCTTCCGCTGCCACAAACTAAAAATATTTAGCAAACTTTTTTTTTAAACCAGCCTCTTTGGAGAGTTTCTTGTCATCGCATTAACGTCGAGATTGGACAGAGACCTCATTGTTCCAATTGATTAAAGTTGCAGAGTAAAGTGAACCTCGTTCTGGTCGTAAAGGGAGTGCCGATCTTTGTATAATAAATTGCCAATCCCGCCCCACTTCATTTCTATTTGGTAGTTCAGCTTGGAAGTTATCTAGCAGTTCATTTAAGTAGCTTGCGATTAGATATTGCTTTCAGTTAGCACTGTATGTGAAAGTACTGGCTGGTATTGTGATATTGGTTGCCAAATGTTTTTTTATGAACAGTTCTGACGTCGAATTAAATCACTATCAGCACGCTTAGCATAACAACCATAGAAACGGGTTTCCTTCGGGTTCTGTGGACGGAAGAATAGACAAAATGACAAATTGTGATTGCTTATTCTTTCGTCTTTTCTTCCGTCGATAAAACCCGTTTCTATTGTCATGCAACACAAGCATATACCACACGATTTGTATGATAAACACAGGTTTGATCCATGCAATTATTTATCAATGAATCATAATGACGCGCGAATAATTTTCTCAATGGAACGGATCTAGACTCAGCAAAGATTGTAATTCACTATGAGTAAGTGTTTACTACTATTTACATTGCGCGCTTTAAGAAATGTGCGTGGAGTTCCACTAATTGGGGTAAACACAAGAATTATAAATACGTCAGTATTCTCCATGTTTTGCGGAGGTTATTTACCTTCCTCCAATGACGTTTGATCTTGGCTGCTTTGCTTCTTGTTAGTGTCGTATGGTGCATCACAAGCCCGGAAGGTATGAGGCATTCGTTCCGTGTATTAATCAGATCTTCACGCGATCACGGATCTGAATTAGCGGTTGTAGTTCTACACGATTTGGATCTAACCGTGTAATTATGGTATTACCGCACTATATCGAATCGTTAATTGTAATGTTAGCGCCTTAGCACAATAATTGATAGTTCGATAGAATCCTATAAATCACGGAATTATTAGGGCGTGCATAATATCCGGCTTACCCTCATTTGATATATCCTCCTACTATAATAACCACCGAGGCTCTCTCTCGATGATCAATGCAACAATTCGATCAGTAATAAAATCTCGATAATCGATCTTTGAAGGATTGAAGAGGCGCTTCTTCAGACCCTAGCTCTTTCTAACACTGTCCTTTATGCATTTCCAGACGGCGTGGTCCTCATCGACCCAGAATATGTCAAAGACAGGAAGGTATTCGGCCACGTTCTGGCCGCGTTCAGGTATGGGAGAGAAGACCTGGACGTGCTGGGACTTACCTTCAGGAAGGATCTATACTTGGCTGCTGAACAGGTAACTAACTCTCGTGGTATTATTGCGACCTCCATACTGCTTTAGGACTATGCTTAATTTTTTATTCGGGGAGTACGGTCGAGGGATTTTTTTCTGCGTTTTTTTTTTTTAAGATTTGACTTCGATCGGTAACTCGGTACTAAAAAGCAAAAAAGTTTTTTTTGAATAGTAGATACTAGTACTGTGGCAGGTATTCTTTTGGATAGGATAGGAAATGACGTAGTGAAGCACTTCTGTAACAAGTGTTTTTTTTTTCTCGAAAAGGAAAAAAAAATCTCTTAACCTATAATGCTGCTGATTGAATCCTATTGAAAAACTCTGTCGAATTTCCCAAATCAAATCTTCGTATGTGTATCGGTTCGCATTTCTGCCATGTAGTTATTCCTGCACGCGTAGTATGACCACCATAGAAACGGGTTTTGTCGACGGAAGAATAGACAAAATGACATATTCACTATCACAATCCGTCATTTTGTCTATTCTTCCGTCGACAAAACCCGTTTCTGCCGCCAAAAAATCACTGTGTTGCCGGCTATTTCATTTATCACAGTACGATAAGGTTTGATATATCGCGTTCATTGATTTTTCCCATGTAATGCTCGTTAAGCCACAAATCGCGTTTCGAATTGAAACAGATTATCGGAGATTCTTCACACCGTTTTGAATGAGCAATCAACTCTTCAATCAGTACACACAAATGAACGCCTTGATTTGCGAAGCGAAGGGAAGTTGTTCGTGTTTGAAATTGTATGATTTATGACTTTATTATAAACTAGCCTCCGCCGGCGTCTTCGCCCGATTGAGTGATGTCTATATAAATTACTTGCTGCGCCCCGCAGTTTCATTAAGTCTCGATCCTGTGGGAATATCGGGGAAAAAGGTATCATATATCCTTCTCCAGGTCATGGTCTACCCAAGTACCAAATTTCATCCAAATTAGTTCAGCCGTTTTAACGTGAAAGCGTAACAAACAAACTCACTTTCGCATTTATAATATTAGTTAAGAAAGCCCATGTAGTGATAACTGATAACATAGCATTCTACTGGTTAAAGGATTTTTAAAAGCGGTCACGTACCTACTTCATGAGTTTATTGATTACAAGCAAAAATACAAACATACAAATATTTTCTCTTTTTAATATTAGTGTAGAAAAAAAAATTGTTTTGTGTGTGGTGGTACTTTCGACCAAAAAAACTTAAAAAATTCGTTTGCGTAGTTTTTATGTGACAATGATAACCAGACTCCTTTTTCTCTAACAATACAAGTCTCCGATCGTAAAACGGTGCTGGAAAGTGATTAATGACAAGTTTAGAATATCTCATTTTATCAAAAGCCCGAAAGAACTTAGTAATAGTTCTGTCATCCGAGTAAAACTCGTTTTCGACTCTTATGAGGTTACTCGACTTTTAAGACTCACTCATATAATATACAGGCTTAATTTATTGACCCCCGAGTAACTGAAGTTACCTACTTAAAACTTATGAGTTTATATTTTTTTATTGTTTTATCATCATACGATATCACTTCCGATCCGTTCCCTCAGTATATCTGTGAAGTTTTGCCAGCTAATTTCGTTGACCCTGTATTCTATGATGAGATAATCGTCATGACATCGTTTCTACAGATATACCCAGCAATAAACACAACAAAGCGACCTCTCACCCGGCTGCAAGAGAGGCTAGTCCGCAAGCTGGGCGCGGCGGCTCACCCGTTCTACTTCGAGCTGCCCCCGCACTGCCCCGCCTCCGTCACCCTGCAGCCCGCGCCCGGGGAGACCGGCAAGCCTTGCGGGGTCGACTACGAACTGAAGGCCTTCGTCGCTGACTCACAGGATGACAAGCCTCATAAGAGGTAGGTGTTCCAACAGTGAAGTTTTTATAAAGGCGATATTAGATAGGCTACAATTTAATCGCTTACCACCTTTAAGCGCTGAGCAGATGATGGGCAATTTGTCCGCGGACAATTTGGAATCGTATGGATATCTCAGCATTTTGTCCTACGTGCGCGGTAGATTTCCATACGATTCCAATTTGCCCGCGACGATGAAACGTACGGAAATCTATGCAATAACGCATGCGTAGGTCAAATACACTGCTGGGCATTTCCGCCATTTTATTGCGGTCATTTCATCGTCTGCGCAGCGCTTTAATGCTCACCAAAAGATTGAATTTTATTTTTTTAATTATTCGTAAAAATTGTTACATTTTTGGTAAGCGTTTAAACAACGGAGGTACTATCAGACAAATCACTGAGCAGATCGGTCAGTCGAGTGAATGTTCATTTTTATTTTGTTTTAATGACTGCCACTTGTTCTTTCTCTTGGAAAGAACACAGTCTAGTCTGTGCTAGCACAGACAACAGAAGATGAATATGAATGACCGAATGTTTACTCTGTGATTCAGATTCATTTTTATTTTATTCTATCTAGAGTTAAAAATCTAATAATGTTTGATCGGTACACAAATCTTCTTCTTTCGTGTCAATAACTCAATTTCGTCTGACCAAAATGTGACAAGTGTGTCAAGATGCCAATGACAGCTCTGACGTTTGCTTTATTTAAATACTGAAGAAGAAGATTCCAAAGACAAATTAAAGTCGAAAATGAACTATCTGATATCGCCTTAAAATGACGTATAAAGTATTTAGAATGCCCCGTCTTTGCCCGACTTTTGCTGACACACACCTCTTCTACTTTACGCTGTTAGCACACCAACGCAGCCGGCTGCGACAGCATTGCGGAAGCAGGACAAAATGTTTGAAAATGTATCGCGTTGCGCTACGAAATCGCAGCGGTAAGCGTCATTGTGCTAACGCCTTTAAGCTTTGCTGAATGAGCTGGTCACCTCGTAAGGGTGACGTTAGAGATTTAAAGGCATGCGCGGCACTCAAAGGAATGTGTGAAAACGCTTGTCTAGAAAACTTCAAAATCGGAGTCTTTAATTTGTTTATTTATTGTTTTTGCTTGCTTTGCAGGAATTCAGTGCGGTTAGCTATCAGGAAGATAATGTATGCGCCGAGCAAGCAAGGCGAGCAGCCCTCAGTCGAAGTGTCCAAAGAGTTTATGATGAGCCCCAACAAACTGTATCTTGAAGCTTCCTTGGATAAGGTAACATTCATTCTATATGACGTCGTCTATAAGGGTACTGTGCAAGTACTTTACAATAACACAGATGGGTCACTCCGCATTTGAGGTATGAAGCTACAAGTAGGTACGCGGACTTGTACTCGAATTCAGTGGGTAACGTAGTCAGAAGATATAAGAGTTACGCGATAGAGAGAGAGGCGACGTCTAGGTGAATATAACTGTAGGTAATTAGCGCTATGTGACCTGAATTGCACTTTATTGTGTCGCAGCTAGAGTCGCTTTTTATCTAAATTATTTTGCAGAGTGACCCATCTGTACTAATCTGTGACAGTAGCAAGCCGTTATGGCACATCGAGTAGAGCGTCGTCCTTTTCACCCATTTTTTTTTTTTTTTTTATAATCTCTTTCAAATCTCGATTATATCACCTAAGAGGCTAGTATTATAATTGTTCCATTTTTCACGAGCTCGCGTCAATCATTGTAATTTAAAACTTATGTTAATTTAAATAAAAGTCATATTACTTGCATACGTGATTTTTAACGATTATAATTTAGCCTAGAAACAGTTGTAAATCCTTTGCTTGTTTGATTTTCCGGTCATAAAAGACATTATTCATTATTATAATTTTCAGGAGTTATACCACCACGGCGAGAACATAGCAGTGAACGTACACATAGCGAACAATTCCAACAGATCAGTCAAACGCATCAAAGTGTCTGTCCGTCAGTTTGCGGACATCTGTCTGTTTTCAACCGCACAATACAAGTGCACCGTTGCTGAGACCGAGAGCGAGTGAGTTTCGACCTTATTGTTATAGACGTAGAGTTGATCAAACGCAGCAAGGTGTCCGAGCGTCATGAGCAAGTAAGTTTCGACCTTATTGCTATAGAAATAGAGTCTAATATCAAACGTGATAAACACAGTGTCTGTTCTCCAACGCACAGTATAGGTTCCCCGTCACGGGGACAGGTTTAGATACGAAGGTACGGCCAATTCAGTGAGCGTAACGTAGTCTGAAGATAATACATTTTTATTCACAAAAAACATAAACGTTGACAATAGAAAGGTTATACAGAATGGTGTATACAAAAGGTAGGTAATGAGGTCAAGTCCAATAAGAGTAGGTAGTAGATAAGAGAGAATAAGAGTAGTAGGTAGCCCTAGTTTGGGGGGGCAGGGCCCCCCAAACTAAATTTAGAATAAGATATTGTCAAAGATAGGGTTATGTGCTAGTGAAAAGAAAAAGAAAACGGAGTGTGAGTCTAAGTACAGATGTGTATGATAGTGTATGTTGCAGGGTTGATAAAAATCATGATTTTTAAAAATAAATCAAATAAATCGGATTTATTTGATTTAAATCGGATTAATTTGATTGAATAAAAATCGGATTTTTTTGTTTTCTTTTTTACATTCTGTTCTTTTTTTAATTTGGAAGTCAGTTATTAATTAAATAAAAACACAACATATTTTTTATTTTTTTAAATTACATCATAAAATCAAATCACTTTTTAAAAAACAGTCATTTTAATGAACAAGGAAGGAAAATAGTTAGAGTAGTTAATTACGATTTTAGTTTTTTCAAAAGGAAGACTAATTTGGCTGCATCACTTTCATCGGTCAACAAATTTTCTTGCGGCAGTTTTGGATTAACCATGTAGGCTAGATGAGCCGGTGTCATGGCTTGGCGGTAACGATTCATGACAACCCTCATTTGCATCATGTTTAGTTCTACTTCTAGTTGATCTATTAATTCATTCCAGATATGAACACTATCTGAAATAGTACACTTATCGCTGTGAACCTTGTCTAGAGCTTTGGATATTGGCTCCAGTCGTGCCACAAGATCCTCAGCATTTCTTGAACGGTGTAGATAAATAGCATTGGACACGTGTGTGCGCGTTGTAGTTTATGTCGGGGGAAGTCCCTTGACACATTTCGGCTGATGGTCGCAGTAAAAAAATACTGATTTAAATCATTGATTTTTATAAAATAATCACTTGATTTTAATCGCGATTTAAATCACTGATTTAAATCAAGTGATTTAAATCATATCAACCCTGGTATGTTGGTGATTGGTGATGTGTGTATTCATTGTATGTTGAGTGTGTGCTGTCGTGGCGTGTTGTGTGTATAATAGGGATGATGACTAAACATATGTTTCCTGTCCGTCATGTAGATTATGAAAAAAATAACGTACACGTATTTTTTCTTTTTTTTGGTTATCAAAAGATTACGGGTATGTACAGACGCCAGCACATCAACCTACTACAATCTGTTAAATGTCTTTAATAGATTTTCAACTTTATTACTATATCATACGGTTCAAAGTTGATTGGGAAAATTTGACAGTTTCGGGTAGGTTGACCTGCTGGCGTCTGTACATACTTGGGACGTAGCGACCCCCACTCCTCGACTTAGAAGTACGCAAAAAATACGAGTCTAATATTTTTTTATTATCTAACTGACGGAATACGACATGGTTGGCGCAGTGGATAAGCTATTGACTGCTGCGCTGTGTGTTGCGGGTTCGATTCCCGCACAGAACAAATATTTGTATGACTTACAAGTAGTTGTTCTAGGTCTGGCTGTTTGTGTATGTGAGTTTAAATGTTTTGTAAACGCACCCACGATACAGGAGAAAATTCTAGTGTTGGGCAATATTGAGTGATAAAAAAAAAAAAAAAAAAAAAAAAAAAAACTGTGACCTTTTATGTGGGACGTGTTGAAGTATAAGAGTATGAAGTTTATCACTTCATCATCACTTTATAGTGTGGCAAGAGTTGATTTTTATTGACTTTAATGATTTTGTGGAGTGAACCATCTGTAGGTACTAATCTGTGTCGGTAGTTTTAGTATAAAAAAAACACAAAATAATTCTTAACTTTGTTGCTCCAGACAAGATTGTAAGCTAAGCACATCGTAAAATTCAGTTTCAAACGAGAAGTACAGGTAAACTGTTCATCTTAAATATTATATTCGTGGTAAATACAAAATAGGTAAGTACTTGCATGGTTAAATGAGCTCTATTCTCTCTGTATTAGATCTCATAGTCGTGCGTTCGTTTTTTCCGAAGACAGACGATGATTGCCGAAGCGCATTCTTTTACGGGGAGATCTGTATTTCTCTTTACATTTTCCTACTATGTTCAATATCTTACCATCCAAACAGCTGAGTTATGTCCATTTCTTATTCAGGGAGCCCAAATCGATGTCGGCGAGATTATTTAAATTCCCCTTTATCGGGATATTCACTAAGAAACTATCTATGCAGTCCGCGTAAGTACAGCGTGCCATGCCTGCATGAGATTGATGACTTGTGTGCCCCACTCGCTTCCTACAATATGCCTGCAGTTTGTCACACCTACATTATACATACATACATACCTATTACTTAAAATTACGTTATCTTTCGACACACAAGTTGTTCAAATTGTCTTGTTACCGAAGCATTTCGACACAAGAGGATTGTGTTTTCAACGTTGAAGCCCACCCGAGTCTAAGAAAAATTATCCTATGCGCTGATAAGTTCTGCCTCTCCTCTAAATCAGCGAGGAAGTAACAAACTGGCATAAACACAACAACACAGTATTATCTTCTATGTTCTTTCTGTTATTTTTGTATGGCTTAGTTTCTATATTGCCACCGACTTTCCGTTCCTTCCCGAACGTGTTCTATAGTCTATGACACAATTAACCTACAAAATAACCTCCAAAAACATATTTCAGGATTACTCAGTGAAAATATTATGAAAATACGTTTATTTACGGTAAACATGACGAAAAGGAAGAACACAAACACAAAAAAGAATAAGTTGGGGGATAATATGCATATATATGTGACATCCACACAAAACTGCCATCGCTCAGCATAATGCTGCGACCCTATGCGAGACAGCGACAGTCGGCGTTGGCTGAGATTGCCTTCAATGAATTATCTTGATCTGATCCTGCAATGCATTAATTTTATATTAGGAGGGAACAGGGTCTGCGATTCCCCATACAAATGTATTCCCCTTTTTTCTTTCTTATGCCTCTAGAGCAATCATTTTCTTTTTCATAATTTCAAGCTCTGATAGACGCGTCCCTGTCATTTTCTTTTTTCCAGCAACTAATTAGTAAAGAAAATATGTCCCTCCAAAAATTCCAAAAAATGCCCCATTTTTACTGCCGTGATTAGAGGACTACTAGACAAATTCGAAAAGCTTTTAACATAAAAGAAAATGTTAGGAACTTAGACATACTTAATCTTTGTTAAAACTTTAATGTAATACATAATTGAATCGGCTCAGTTTTCGTCAAGTTTCTTGTGATATAATCGATCTGAGCTGCAGCTGTCCCTATTGCACTCTACGGGGCAGACTTGAGGTAAGACGACGGTAGTTTCATCAAATACCTATTTATCAAATTCCTCGGCCCTGTCCCCTCTTCAGTATGCAAAATACGCATAGACGTAGAGTTGCCAACACTAGCCCGTTATACCATAAATACAGACATGTGTTCGGAAATGATTAGAGTGACGATTTTACATTAATGGTTGCGGTGAATTACTAACTCCTATAGATTTTAAATGTTTCGTGTTATAAATCAGTGCCTGATTTTTTACCCCCTCTGAAGTTATCCCATAAAAGATACAACGGTGGTAGTTTTAGGTTTAAAAGGAAAATTTATTATTACAGATGCACGTGGTTTGGGTTTTATTTCTATAAAGGTAACAAACTACAGTCCAAACGGTTACGGCGCGAACTTTGTATTTGTATGCTGTGTACTCTCTCGGAAAGTTTAAAGATAAGGTGGATCCGCAAAAATAGCCCGCGAAAATCAATATTACAATCATTAATGCACCTCTCTAAGTCAGCCCACGTGGCACGGACGTAAAAATATCGCGGCGGGATTTTGTCGCACACTGTGTTGGATTTTCAACTCTCGGTGCTAAGCAGAGCGTTGAAAATCCAGTGCACGAAAAATAATCGCCGCGATTTTTTTACGTCCGTGTGGACGCGGTCTTAGAATATTGGTCTCAAATGTCATGATTTCATGAAAATGTCATTCAATAGACCAACTCTGTAAATACATATTTGTTATGGTACCTGCAAATTGCAAAAAACGTAAGAATTTTTGTATTTCGCGGGCTACAGTTTTCAAATACATTCCTGGCCCACATAAAATAATGTCAACCTAATATTGACTCACTGCAGGTTCAAGCCTTCTTTTATTAATAAACTAGTTGACCCGACGTACATTGTTGTGCTGTCTAAATCAATTCCATTTATATACAAAAATCCCATAGAAAAAAGGACGTTTAATTTTACCGAATTAGAATTTTTGAAGTGAAAGCTTCTTTAGCGGCGTTGTGCATTTTTTTGTGAGCGTCAGGACCCGTGACTTGATCGAAATTCGCAAGACGGAGGGAGAGTAGATCGGTGCAAAATGATTCCCTAACCATTCCACAATATCAAAAATGCACAACGTTAATATTCAAGTTTTCACTTCTGCCGGCACTCCGGAGTGCAACCCGTTTTTTTTACGGGAAAGTGTTTCAACCTTTTTTTCCATAAACACCTAATTCGGACTATTACGAACATTTCAAAATAAAAAACGAGCGAGCCCTACAGTGTGTCGCATATGATGTGTAACATCTGACATCTTACCTTGTATTGGTAATAAGCAACCGTGATGGCCCAGTGGCTAAGGCCTCTCATGCACGAGGTTGTGGGTTCAACTCCGGGCAAGTTCCAATGTAACATTTGATCAATTCATATGTACAGACGCCAGCACATCAACGTACTACAATCTGTCAAATTTCTTTAATAGATTTTCAACTTTATTACTAAAGCATAAGGTTCAAAGTTGTTGGGAAAATTTTATAGTTTTTCGTCTTTGCTTTCTGAGTTTATCTTGGACATTACTGACATCGGTGAAGGAAGACATCGTGAGGAAACCTGGACTTATAGTTAATATAAGTCTGAAATCGCCAACCCGTCTTGAGCAAGCGTGGTGGTCAGTGCTCGTGCCTTCTCTGTATGAGAAGAGGCCATTGCCCTGCAGTGGGACAGTAACAGGCTGGTATTATAAAAGGGGCGGGGCCTCGTCAAGGTCGTTTCTGATTGGTCAAATCAAATAGCGTGCGCTTCCACAGGTCCCTGTTACACATTTCCGTCCCTTTTCACGAAAACATTCCCACAGATTGCAGGAATGTTAGAGGAAAGATGTTACACATAAAAAAGAACCAAATCGGTGCAGCCGTCCTCAAGTGATGCACTTACCAACGAACAGCATTTCATTTTTATTTACACAGTACTTACCATTTTGATGATATGTTTTGTGTCCAGGGAGGGTTGTCCGGTGGGTCCCGGGTTCACGCTGAGCAAGGTGTTCACAGTGACGCCTCTGCTGGCCAACAACAAGGACAAGTGGGGGCTCGCGCTCGACGGACAGCTCAAGCACGAGGACACCAACCTGGCATCCAGCACGCTGTGAGTATGATGCGTTGTACAGAAATAAAATGTGTATACATGTAGCAAAATTCGACAGCAATACAGATAGTGCAATCCACAACGACGCGCCCCACTCCGCGATTACTGTAGACAGCCTTTTCCTATTTTGGGGTCAGCTTCCAGTCTAACCGGAAGCAGCTGATTACAGAAAATTCAAACATATTATACAGAATAGAAATACTCGCGCATACTCTTTCCAGTTCCCCATCTCTTTATATCATCATTTTGTTGTCCGCTTGCTTGAAAGTTGTTTATGCTTAGTACCAAAATGACTATTTTACATGACAACTAATCAAATGTTCAAAGCCTCGTACACCTTGCCCAAAAACCATTTTTAACATGAAAAAACGCGACGCTAATTTAAAAAAAAAAAATGTTTCAGTATTGCAGATCCATCGCAGCGAGAGAACCTAGGTATCATAGTGCAATACAAGGTCAAAGTGAAGCTGTGTCTTGGACCACTAGGCGGGTAAGGCAAACAATTTTTTTGTTGAAGCACCACTTGTTATTAAAGAAGTTACATCGAATTGGAACGTTTCTTTTGTTCTTCAGAAGCCCTAGTGTAAGTTTATTTTAAGCATATCGACTTTACGTATCGACCGCGTCCGGCGCTCCGATTGGCAGCCGGCCGGCCTTAACCAGTGAAGGGCCAATCGGAGCGCCGAACGCGGTCGATGCGTAAAGTCGAGATGGTTAAAAGAAAGTCGCACTAGGGCCTCAGTTCCGTTTTGCAAAACTTTTCGCTTCGATTTTCATCTGGAATTCCGAATATAATTTTATACGATTACCCTACAGATCTTTGTATTGCTAATTATTTCATTATTGATGATTCTTGATAGCTCTAAACTAAAACGTAGTAACATACCTACTTATAAAAATGGAGCAAATGAGGTATGAATGGAGATGCCAGTTTAAAAAAAAACTTTTTGTATTAGCATTTTTGAAGTTTTAATTGTAATGCGTTGTGTCCCTCAGCGACCTGAGCGCGGAGCTGCCCTTCATCCTGATGCACCCCAAGCCCGACGAGGAGCGCGCGCCCGGCGACGCGCCGCGCGCGGCCGACCGCGACCTCATCACGCTGGACCCGCACCCGTACGTTACTGGACCGTACAGTGTACACACGGCAAACGTCAAGCTATACATTTCCAGTATAAGCTGACCTCGCACTGTACGGAAATCCTTAACAATGCGAGATCAGCATAAACTGGCTCTAGCCCCCTCATCGAATTCAATACCTCCGTTAGACCGACGAGGCAGTCACTAAAGACTGTAGTAACTCTTGTCTGCCTCTAATAAAGAGGAAAGCAGGACTTATTAAAGGACATCATAAATGTATGGTCACATGGATCAAAAATAAAGAATAGATCACAAAGATAGGAATATTCTTTTTACACATTTGCAGCCAAATCGAATACTGAATATCGTCCTTCAAAATTTCCGGCGCTTATTAATAAGTCGACTTGTATCCTATACTACTTTATTATCTAAGGTTTGTTTTGTTATTAACAATAAAATATAGACAAAAGTTAGGACACTGCCTCATCCTTACATATTAATTTGTCATTTAATTTCATCCTTACATATAAATTTTTCATTTCATTATAAAACAAAGACCCCCGTTGCGTCTGTCTGTCTGTCTGAACACGGTATACTTAAAAAGTACCGAACGGATTTTCAAATTATTTTTACCAATGGACGGAGTGATTAGCAAAAAAATATGTTATATTTCACACAAGTTGATGAAGTAGGTCCAATTTAAAAAATCTAGATTATAAATTAGGTACCAAATACCAAAAAATATTTTCAAAAATCCCTACCGAATTTATGCCCAGGTAGTATACAAACACAGGAGCACTCTCTGTTCCTTTACTCTCATATACTAAACTAATTACCTACCAATATACAATCGGTCAATCTATGAATATCACAACGACATCAGACTAACTTTATCTCTTTTCTCCGCAGCGACGAGAACGGCCAAGAGCAGGATGACGACATAATATTTGAGGACTTCGCACGGCTCAGACTGAAAGGTGCGGACGCGGATGCCTGAGATTCAGCCTCGCCCTCCTCCTCGCCTCTCGCGCCCCCCGCGCTCGTCGCGAGCTCGACCGCGGCCCTCCTCGTGCACACTGCGCCCTTACTCCGCCCCCCTCCCCCCCGCCAGCTCCCCGCCCCGCACGGCCCGCTAGTAAACCTCGCGCTGTGCCTGTACACACCCCTACGAGGGTTCATTGCTCACGCACATTCTCAAGCGCATGCATACGTTCAAACAATCCGACGGTATCTGCATCCCAATTGCGTAACGCACTATCTTTCAATCTGAAGGATCTTGAAGGAAATTCCTAATCCATTGGTTCATATATTTAAAAAAGTCGTCTACTCGAGAACCTAAATAACGCAATCAATGTTGTCGAATTGTCAAAAGTAAAGAAAGGCATTGCAATTGTATGTGTGTTACGCAATTACCCCGCTGGCCCTCCCGGTGGGTCCCGCGCCGCTTGATGCGAAAACTTTGGTAAACACGTTATACAAAGTCATGATTTCGAATTTTTTGAACTTGATCACCTAAATCAGATTAAACAAATTGCAAAAAAAAGTGAGAAAATTCGAATTTGACGGGATACCCTGGCGCTTTTGCCTTGTGATTTTCTGTCACTTCGCCATGAATCACTAAAAGCGAAAAAAAATACTCATCAAACTATTAAGCCGCTTATAACTTGTATTTTGAAATATAGTGTTCATAAACTGAGGAGCTTATGAACCCTATATTTCAAAATTCAAGTTGATGTTTTTCAAGTTGAAGTTTTCAAATTCAAATTGAGCTAAGAAGGATTTTGAGAAATTTATCCCCATAAGAATCAAATGTCGCTGATATCATAATACAGAAGTCGATGGTATCGCACAAATGTCGACGTTTCTAACTCATACATTAATGTCTTGTGTCTTGAAGAAACGAATGCAAACGGAAATACAATCTGTCCATGAACATAATTCAATCCCTGTACAGTGTATAATCGAGAGGATTTGACTATTCACAATACAGTGCGCGCCTGTCGGACATACCATAACGATCGCGGTTCGACGCACTAGTGACAAGCCACTACAATATTCAAGGTATCCGACATTTACACCACCACGTATATCCGACACGCGCACACGAAAAACTAGCGTTATATAATAAAGAATTTTATATTATATTCGATGTATATTGTATGTGAAAATTTATTTTAATAGATGTCTATTGATCAAATAAGCGAGTACAATGTTTAATTAAATTCATTATTTTTCACTATCATTGGCCATTATTTTTTAGAAGTAGTACAATGTTCGACGAATGCATTTAATAGTGTAAAAGTGTTATATATTACCTCTGTAACGTTACGTTTACTTTTCGACGGTAGCGTTGTATGTCTTATTGTTGATGTTGAACATAATATACTGATTGTGTTGACTTTGTGAAGAGTGAGAGCCGATTGCGGACACAATGTAGGTGTATGATGTAATGTTAATTGTATTTGTGCACTATTATTATTATTATAAGGTTGATTATACCTTATACTATGGGATAATGGTCCTTTAGCCTCTGTAACTGATCGAGCGTTTTCTGTATAGCAGTTGTCGGGTCGAAATGTATTTATTGTCATTTTGAAACAGTAATAAGCTCATCGGTTGCTGTCTTTTTACCATAGCAGCTAATACTCAAACATTAGTTATTTATCTACTGCATTCCGATCTTTTCTTCCGCTTTCGTCTACATGTTGACAAATGCCTGATTTCCTATAATAGCACGTAACTAAGGGGTTAAACGGTCTGTTATTGCTTGTGTTCACAAAGTCATCGCAGTGTGTGGGTCGCGGTCTGTACAGCATGTGGCCTTCTTATGTAACGACACATAATACTAGTGTCATGAATGTTTATTTGTCGTATTTCCACTTGTGTGTCATATAAATTAGAGTATATTTTATGTTACTTATCGTGAAATATATTATTGTTATTATCTGCACCTTTCACGACCAAGATGTTTGTTTTTATAAAGGTTTTAACAAAAAAAATACAAATTTGGAATTCCTCTTTCTCTATTTCCCTTTTTCGAAGCGACACTGATGAATATAATCCACACATTGATTCAGATGAATGTTACTTCATTTCCAAAAACTCTAATTTGTATCACACAAAACGTAAATTACACCTTCATCATACCACCATATACCTGCAGCTTCACCGCTAAGCTCCACGAACATAACAATGTGACTATTATGTATAAATAACTTACGTAAACTTGTTTTGGCTGTAAACGCACTAGACAAGAACTGCGAAAACAACGGCAGCCAATCCAGTCACAGCAACCAAAGGGTCGTTCATATATCACGTGAGGCTCGAGGACGAGAGGGGGGGGGGGAGGGGGTTAGTGAGATCACGTGTATTTATTTTTTCGTTTAACGCGCATTTCTAAACCGAAAAGCGGTCTCCCAAATAAAATATATTTCTTTTTTTCTATTTAAGTACAAGATAAATATTCTTTAATTTTTTAAGATACTTTCCACCAAGAAAATACACGTGACTTTGGGTAGGGGGGAGGGGTTAGTCTAAAACCTCACCACGTATCACCAGGGGGGAGGGGGGATTAAAAAGTTGCTTAAAAACATCAAGGGATTAATGGACCAAGCTGTATTAGCCAATCAGACATGACTACGTCATCTGACAGTTCGTTCGATTGGCTGCCGCAGTACTGTTTTTGACATAGTGTGTTTTATGCCATCATTATGAATTTACCAGCTCCAAAACATTTGTATCATAACGTTTTATTGCCAATAAGATTTTAATTGCATATCTACTGACTAATAAAATGCAGCTTCGTATACCACCAATGTATAAAAAGATAACAAATAAATTATGTAAAAGTATATTTTAGTATATTTATGTTATAGGTTGACTCCGTCTGTGTAAATGGCGCGGTCACGACGTCACGTCACAGGTTTTATACTAAAGATCCCTTTACACCGGTGCCGGCGTAATACGCATATGAGACATTTAAACCTTTACATTTCTTGGTTGGATGCCTTTGTTATTGAATATGTCCAAGTGCGTTGTTTTCCATCAAGTAGGTAACATAAAAATACCGACTGACCATAAGGTCCTAAGTCGGGCAGAGTTATTGACTTTTCCGTCTTGAATTTTTCAGTAACAGCCCAGTCTGGATTTGTGCCTGGTTCATGGTCATAGGCTCGCCCCCTATTACATGGGACTTAAAATAAATAGCCAAATGTGGGTGTACTATATAGGTGCGCCTCTGCCTAGCCCTTCGAGGAACCTGTGATGATGACGTCAGCTAGCGGCGAGTACACACTAACGTCTTATGATATTCGTTCTGTGACTATGTACTTTAGATTCGCTGTGTACAGTGTAATAGTTATGTATATTACGTGGCATGTTTTATTGTATAATAAACTTTATGATGCACAAAGTATTCTATTCTTTTACACTCGGACGGGCCGTAATACAAATTGGCCACCTTTTATGTATCATAAGAAATAGACCAGGCTATCCCGCTCTATTTCTTATGATACGTAAAAGTTCCGAGCAATTTTTTTGTTTGTGATATTTTCTAAGAGTTCTAATCCTACATTTGAGCTATGGGTTAAGTGTTTGGGTCGCTTTCGCCGCGTCCTTCGGTGGCTTAAGGCTCACTGCTTTCTTTACTATCAATTTAGTTTCACAAAAATAACGTTACAATGCATTAAGTTATTCGGTGTTTCGGTTACTGTCAAGTTGTATTATTTATGTATTTTAAATGTAAGTATTAAGTGAAAATAACGATATGTAATATTGATAGTAGGAAAAAAATAAAAAGACGAAACAGTGGAATTTACAGCCAATAGGTAGTTATAGCGTGGCCTATGCTGGCACAATACTCTAAGTACAATTAGCCATTTTTAATATACATAATTTATACATAACAGAGGCTAACTTTTTTACTTTCCTTGCACAAATGTAATTTACACATAAGAAATGAAACCTTTTCTACTTGTATACCACTTGGCTGTAAAGATAACTCTGTATGATAAATCTTTAGCTAGTACTTTATCCAATACCCAATAAGTTCGATGTAATTACTAGCCATACTGAAACCCCTACTTAAACAGTTTCAACTGTATGAGTATCATAATATAGTTCGGTTTAGGTTTCAACTGTGGCTGGTATTACACCGTAGTCCTGTGCAGAATTCATTCACTAATTTCAAATCGCACACGTTCTTTTTTTTTAATTTTACATCGAAATGTTTTTGATGTATACTTTTTTCAATAAATAATATGTAACCAATGAAGTTTTTTATTTCTTACTATTTATTTTTCTTATCAATCTACTAGTTACCGAGAAACTATATTTTCAAATATTTGCGAAACACTCAAAAAGATTAATTTATTCTTCACTTTCTTCGCCCTTCATTTACAATACAGGCGCGGCATCTACGTCTGATTTCTACAGTTGTTGTGCGCAGCAGCATCTCCTGTCGCATAACTTCGAAAGCAGCATTAATTCGATTTATTAAATCTTCTCGACTTTCTACTTCTGTAGTGTAAACTAGTTCTTTTGCCCTTCCCCACACGTGAAAATCGAGCGGAGTGAGGTCGGGCGATCGCGGAGGCCAGGGAATTGGTCCTCCCCTGCCAATCCACGAATTTGGGAAACAATTATCCAAATGCTCACGTACGATCAGACTAAAGTGAGCTGGGCAACCATCGTGTTGAAAGACAATAGGCCTGTTTATGTCTACTTGGAACACTTCTTCCATTAATGGTGGTAAATCATTGATCAAAAAATCCAAGTAGTTGTTCGCATTAATGTTGTCGGGCAAATAATGAGGCCCTATTAGCTTATCGCCAATCACTCCTGCCCAGACATTCACACTGAATCTCCTCTGGAAGCCCCTTTGTCTCTTCACGTGTGGGTTTTGATTTTTATGTGACCAATGGTGTAGATTGTGATAATTGACAATCCCTTCTTTGTCAAATTTGGACTCGTCCGTCCACAGAATACTCTTTAAAAAGTTTCCGTCGTCTACATCGGTATGCAGCAAATGGCGACAAAATTGCACACGTCTCCCAAAATCACTGTCATCGAGACCTAGAACAAACAAAACACGTCTAAGAATTGATGTCAATACTGAATCTTTTCTTCTTTCGAGTTCAAACTCTACAATTATCTAAATTAAATTATCTTCAATTTTTAAATAAGTACCTAATTGGCTTTATGGCTTAGCCATAAAGACGTAAGACCACATTCACAAAAGGGCGTGCGACTTTCCATTTGTTCTGAAAAGGAGCCATAAGCGCTGGCAAGTTTACCTTTTTTTTTTTTTTTTGGTCTCGGGGTGGAAAATCCTCATGGATGTCCTCCGCCCTGGGGCGGGCGGAGGGGTCTGTCAGACTCGTACTGACTAAAAACCACCCCGGTGTTCCATCTCACACCTACGTCGGGGGTCGCGGGAACGCAGATACTTCCGCGACCCTCGGCTGGTGCCGGCCCGCCTCTGCGGGCCACCTCGAGTTTGGGGGGAGTGAGGTGTTAAACTCCCCCCTTACATCATAGAGAGGCGCGCGTGGAACACTACGCGCCGCCATCTCGGGTCCTAAGGAGTAGGGGGCGATGGATTTCCCCAGATCCGTCGCCCCTGGACCCATTTAGGGGGGCTGGAAGAGGGCGTTATCCGCCCTCCGCCGACGCCCGGTGCGTCTGCTGCGGATCGGGTTAGTGGAAGCAATCTCCCGCTCCCTTTCCGCAGCCTCCTTCTGCGAGATGACCGTCTCGCAGAAGGAAACCACCGCGTCCCAGGACTCCTCGCTGCCGGCCATGGAATTCACAACGGCCGGCAGCGAAAGGTCACTGCCTACTCCAGAGACGAGGGCACGGCGCGGCTCCTCCCAAGCGGCACACTCTGCCAGCGTATGCCACGCCGTGTCCTCCCGACAGTCGACGCAGTGGTGACACCGGGCGTCCGGCTCCCTGTTTATGCGACACAAGTACTTCCCAAAGCAACCATGCCCCGAGAGCACCTGCGTCACCCGAAACGACAGGGAGCCGTGCCTCCTCCCGAGCCAAGTGTCGAGCACCGGCCGGACTGCCTCAATGGTGTTGAGGCCGGCGGTAGGGCGTGAGAGCCTGTCCCGCCATTCCGCCACCAGGACCTCGCGAAGCTGAGACCGATGCAGCTCCACATGTCGCTGCATCGGTCGCTCGCCCCGCGCCCGCGCTTCCTCGCGCCACCGATACGATGACGCGAGTACTTTCGCCTCCAGGTCCCAGGGCGGGGATCCGGCCAGTGCACAAGCCGCCTCGTAGGAGATCGTGCGATACCCCCGGATGACTCTGACGGCCATCGCCCTCTGCGGTCTCCGCATGACGGCGATGCTCCCGGCCGTCAGGTCAGCCGCCCAGATCGGGGCCCCGTAAGGGGCCATCGATCGCACGATCCCCACGTATAGCCGCCTACAAGCGGCGCTCGGGCCCCCCAGATTGGGAAGCAGCGTTGAGAGCGCACCAGCAGCGCCCAGCAACTTGGGCGCCAGCCGTCGGAAGTGGGGCCCGAAGTCCCACCGGCTGTCGAGGACCAATCCTAGGTACTTCATGGTACCCTCGACAGCGATCCGAGCCCCCCCGACCACGATATGTGAGCCGGGTGACGGCGCCCGCCGGGGGCCATGGAACACCATAGCCTCCGACTTGCTGAGGGCCACCTCCAGGCCTAGGCGACGTATGCGGCTCACCACCTGTGAGACCGCAGCCGTCGCCAGCAACGCTGCTTCCCTGTACGAGCTCCCCCGGGCAGTGACCAGCGTGTCGTCCGCATAACACGTCAGGTCTACCCCCGGCCTGAGCTCGCCCCTCAGCACCCAGTCGTACCCGATGTTCCACAGGAGCGGCCCTAAGACCGAGCCCTGTGGAACACCGCACGACATGCGGCGCTGGAATCCGCCATCACGTCCCGCGTAGGTGACACACCTCTCCGACAGATAAGCCCCAACGATGCGGCGGAGGTAGGGAGGCACACCATGATAGCGCAGTGCCTCCCGAATACAACTCCAGGGCAGGGTGTTGAAGGCGTTGGATATGTCCAAGGACACCGCCAACATCACCCCGCCCCGAGACACCGCTTCCTCCGCCAGGACTCTAACCCGCGACACAGCGTGTATCGTGGAGCGCCCATGCCGAAACCCAAACTGACTGTCGTCCAGGTCCGGCCCCTCTCTGCACAGGTGGCCGACGAGGCGGGCTGCGATTACTCGCTCGAACAGCTTGCCCACCTCGTCTAGCAGCACTATGGGCCGGTACGCGGACGACGAGTCCGCCGGGCGCCCCGCCTTCCTGAGCAGGACCAGACGACCAGATTTCCACAAAGTGGGAAACTGGCCCCGCTCAAGACACGCTGTGTAGAGTCCTCTCAGTTGAGGCTCGAGCTCCTTCAGAGCGAGGGCCAACACACAGCCGTGAATCCCGTCGGGCCCCGGAGCCACGTTCTTGGCCCGGAGCCGCATCACGGCTGCCCTCATCTCTGCCTGTGTCACCTCTGGGACGCTGATGGCGTTCTCCTCCTCTTCTTCTGCAGACTCTGCGGCCGTGGGCAAAGCCATCGGCGGCGGAGTGTGCTCCGCTCTGGCCGGGAAGAGGGCTGCAACCACCTCCTCCAGCAGCTCGGGTTGGAGACTCTCCGTAAGCGGAGGCGCCGCGGCTCGAAGTTTCCCTCGAACCGCGCGATAAGGGCGCCCCCACGGATCCCCGTCTAGAGTCTCCAACATCTCTTCCCTGGCTCGCGTCCTCGACTCGCCGATGGCCAGCCACAGAGTCTGCTTGGCCGCGCGGTACACCTCATACAGCGCGGCCTCTTCGTCAGGGACCCGACGACGTCTCCTCCGGTATCGGGTGTACTGGCGTCTGACCGCCACGCACGCGACGCGCAGCTGCGCGATCTCGGCGGTCCACCAGTACACCTGGCGCCTTGCGGACTGTGCGTGGACCCGGGGCATAGACGCGTCGCTGATTTGCGTCATCGCCCCGCGGAACCACAGCGCCTCCCGCTCGACGTCGACGGGTCCGTGCGTCACCGACTCCCGGCTCCAGGCCTGGACAATAGCGGCCTCCTCGAGAAGTTCCCTGTCTATGCGCTTACGCGCCCAACGCGGGCCGTCCGTTCGCGGGGTCGGTCGACCGCGGCCGCCGGTGGTCTGGGCGGAGACGTCGAATCGGATGTAGCGGTGATCCGACAACGTCTCCACCTCCACGGCGACACGCCAGTCGTGGACACGGCTCGCGACAGCGGGGCTAGCGAACGAGACATCCACTATAGACCCGCCCCGCTGCCGCACGCACGTGTGTACCGAGCCCCGATTTAGGACGGTCAAGCCAGTCGTAACCGCCCACTCCTCCAGCACCTCGCCCCTAGCATCGGTCACAGGGGATCCCCACGCCGCAGACTTGGCGTTGAGATCCCCCAGCAACAGCACAGGGCGAGGGTGGAGTCGGCCCACGACGGCACCCAACTCGACAAGGAACCTCTCGAAGTCGGCGAGACTCTTGTTGGGCGAAAAATACGCCCCAACGGTGCCAATGCCGTCCGCGAGGGCAGCTACCCAGCCGCGACCTCGGGACGGGTTGACAAGAGCCCCGCCAATGATGGCCACCAAACCGTCCAAGTCTCCCACCCAGTTATCCCTGGGGGGGACGAAATACGGTTCGGCGACCACGGCCACGTGAATCGACCACTCTGCCATGCTCTGGAGCAAAAGATCCTGAGCTCTAGCAGAGTGGTTGATATTGCCCTGGAGGAAATGGTACAGCGCCATTAAGCGCAATCCATTCCCTCCACCGCACCATTCCTAGGCCGGGAGTCGGCCGAAGGGCAGCCAGGCTGCGGGGGGGGTATGGCAAGTTTACCTACGCTGACCACCTGAAACCGAATTCGAAATCCGAATCCTGTAAGCGCTGGCCGCCTGATTGTTACGTGAATGCGACCGAATAGGAATAGTTTATTCGAATTTAGAATTGAATGCGCAAAAAAACAACATGAGGCAAAACAACTAATAAAGAAAGTAACGAAATCAAGGTTAAATGGAACGATCAATTGAACTGTCTCATAATTTACTACATTCCACAAAATCGTATCAGATGCAGTACATAAATAGCTTAAAATCTTACCTTGCACTGGAGTGTAGTGAAAAGCATGCCTACCATCTACCCGGAGAACAGACCACACTTTCCATATGCTTAGGCCAAGCATTGAAGCTATCTGTCTAATGCTTTTGGTAGGGTCCGCGTCAAACTCGGCAAGAACTTGTTCGTCAATGGTAGTATCGGGTCGTGCTACGTTCACTCGTGGTTCTTGAAAGTTCAGGTTACCGGTTTGTCGTAAACGTCGGTAAGTACTCGCAAACGTCTGATGACTGGGTACTCGGCGGTTGGGATAACGCTCTTGATAAATCCTTCGCGCTTCACGCGAATTAGTATTAGCACTTCCATAAGCTGACAACATGTCCGCGTATTCCTCACTGGTAAAAGCAGCCATTTCTTTACCAATAACAACAGGAAACATTAATAACAAAAAACTTAACTAACAGGTAACAAAACTAGTGATAACAATAAAAGAAAACGAAGTGAACAAAAACAAACGTAAGCGTAGCGGGCACGTGAGATCGCAGAGGCAGTTAAGTCTCGACAAACTTTCACATTTATAATATTATTAGTGGGATAAGTATTTATTTTAGTTTTAGTAAAAAAATAATGTTTATTGACCAATGATAAATATAATCCTGGAGGATGATCTAAGGTAGCCCGCGAAATTCAAATTTTCTTACAATTTGCAGGTCAGTGTCAGGTTGTATGTTGATTAAAATATGATTCGCGGCCGTAACTGACATCGCTTTACAGAATTATATTCATTAGAATCAGCAATACAACTCCATAAGTTACAATTGACTTCAAACCTCATGATTTCATGAAATCGCTAGATTTGAAGTCAATTCTAACTGACAATGCTTTAGAATTATATTCATTAGAATCAGCAACACGAGTACAACTCCATAAGTTACAATTGACTTCAAACCTCATGATTTCATGAAATCGCTAAATTTGAGGTCAATTATAACACTGACCTGCAAATTGCTAAAAACGTAAGAAAATTTTAATTTCGCGGGCTACCTTGGCGCATTCCCCTTAAATACAAGGTGAAATTGAGTTCTTGTGTATCCTTTAAAGGGGGTTATTGTACTCATCATTATGTACACCTTTCACTATGGGACCAAACCTGAAATCGTCAAAAATAAATATTAAAAGAAAACTGAAAACTTTAAAGGATCATCTCCTCCTTTGGAGGATAAATTCAATTTGACCATGAATAGTTGAGACAAAAAAGATTATACAGGGAAATTGTAATAATCGTAAGCAATACGGAATAGTGAAATAAAAAATATTTTATGTAGTATTCTTAACACCATCAATTTTATTTTGCCATTAATGTATCTACGTAATTGTAAATAGGACTGTCGACATGTTTGAAGTAAAAAACGTGCACAAGAATAGGTAAACGTGAACATTTTATACAGTAAAAAACAAATAAATCTATGTATTGAGTATTCAACAAGCTTTTTTCTTTTAAAAACTAAATTAAGTTTTACAAAATAACTAGGGGAATAAATGTGCATATTTTCCATGCTTATAGATTGATTAATATTCATGGGTAGTGTTTTTATTTTCAAACACACTACCAAACATAGTTTGGTTTTACATAAAAATCAATCTATAAGTGGGAAATATTTGCAAAAGCAACCAAATGAAAATGAAGGCTAAGTAGGTATGTATAGTATGGTTAATTAGGAACACAAAATCCAGATGGCGTTACTTGTGAGATTAGCATAAAAATCCCTTGAGATGGCACTCTATACCAGTATTATAAGTGCTCTGTGGTCTCGACTAAGAAAAGAATTCATTCTGAGGAATCTGAGGCGTCACGGTGCCACGAGAGCGAAAGAGAACAAAAATACGCTATGACTGCGCAAGAGTGAAACAAAATTTCTACCTGTTTCGTAAGTGTAACAACCATCCCAAGGGAATAGTGAATGTTAATTTGCACCACTGCTACTGGCAAGCCGTCGATCATTAAATTTTTACCAACTTTGCAGTATTAAGGGCGGCTTGCGCAACATTTGGTCTAAACAGAATTTAGTTAAATGCGTTTATCTTGCTAAATATGTTTAGCCTAAATACAATTAAAAAGGTCTTGCTCACGTCCGTTTGGATGGTAATTTAACTAATCGTAGTTAGGGAGTCGGTAAAGCAGTTTCTTGCGTTCCTTTTTACGTTTTCGTGCGTTTTACACTTGACTTAGAGCAAATAGGTTGCATTTCTTTAAAAAAAATGCGTGAAATGGACCGACGAGCTACACATTGGGTGTTTATTGAAAAATAAATCCTTTCCTATTTCTATATATTTTAGCGTTATCACCACTTGGAGATAATAATTATTCTCACATGAGTGCAATCTAACGCACCAATTACTCTAGGGAACTTTGCAATTCTATAAAAATCATACGCTGTTTTATTATGCTCTTCTGTGGTGTTTGGAAATTTTATATAAGTACATCTTATACAATAATGCAATGGCATGAGTAACACGATGCACTATTCTACAAGCTGTGCTTTCATGTACACCAATCATGTCACCACAAGTTATTAACTGGCTTCCTGTCGCATTAAATCTCAGCGTACATACAAGTTGGTTCATAGGAGTGACTGATTTGATCCTGCAAAACAAACAAAAATAGCTAATTAGCTACCTATCTATTTATTGAATATTTATTAATAATGAGTATATTTCCTTACTTGTTGCTGGTTTTTAAATGTGGAAACAAAATTATAGTGGTTTCTTTCGTTAGACGAAACCTTCTGAAGAATTTGTCGTCCTAATAGATTCCAAATAAGTCTGCTCTCTCAAACAATTCCCTCGGTCTGTTGATATATTCTATAATCTCCTCATCGTCGTCAGAATACAATTCCCACAAATCCATCTTACAAACTTCCTACCGAACTCTTTACAATCTTTTATAAAATAATAGTAAAATTTCTATAACCTCAAAATGATGACGCGCGATTGCTACTAAACGTATTTATTTAGCGACGATAGATAGCCATCTTTGGTGGGTATTTAACTTTGACAGTTCGTTAAACGTGATTAGTGCCTAAATTTTTGTTGTGCAAGACGCTAATTATAATTAGCAGACTAAATGCGTTTACGTCGCTCTTAAACTGTATTTAACAACGATGCGCAAGCCGCCCTAAATTTCGCAAAACATTTCACTTTCCGTAAAGGTAGTTTCGTCAAAAATGTCCTACTTGAAAAAAATATGAAATAACTCTTAAAGTTTTTTTTTATAAAAGCAAATTACATACCATTAGAAAGCTCACACACTAGGGATGTTTTGCTAGAATTGGAACTCCTCAATCATTTTTTGTTTTTTTTTAAATGCAAGTTGAAATTAAGATTTAAGTATTTTTTATATCTTTCTGTAAGTTTGAGGACTCATAACTTTTTTTCTAGCTAACATCTGAATAAAGCAATAATTTTATAAGAATCTGTCAACATAAAAGATTAAAAAAAAATACTAAATATTGCCTGTTTTACCCATTTTTAGTAAAAATTACACTTTAAAGTTAAGAAAGTGGTGAAACAAGAAGAAAGACAAAAAAAAAAAAAATATATCCCGTGGGCCAGGGTCAAATAAATTAGGGCTAAGTAAGTAGCAGATGACCCCACCTGTCCACCATTTTCGTATGTTCAACGTTCTGCCAAACACCCTGTATACAAAAAAAAGTGCGGTACGCCTGTGGTGTGACCACAGGTGTGACTTTTGAAAAAACTGACTAGGTATGAGAAAAGGCTAGCGCAAATTAAGGCTGGTCGCACCGTAACGCAACGCATTGCAAAAATCCTCCTTTAACACTACATAATAGGTACTACTTGGTCTGTCTGTGGGTACAAAAATAATGTCTGATGAGCGATACACCAGTGCGTTGCGCTGCGGCCCGTCTGTAGAATGCAATGGTTAATACAAAACGAACAAAAGTTATTGTAGGTAGATTTGTGCAATGAGTTGCGTTGCGTCGCGGTCCGGCCAAATGTGCGCGAGCCTCATTACACTGCACACTATAATGCATGCAATTCAATTTCTACATTTAAATCTGTCTGAATGAGGCAATAAGCACTAATTCAGACCGCGTTAGCGCTACAGACATGCAGGAATCACGCGATTCCAAATCACGCTTCCTGTCTTCCGGTCCGGTGCGGCCCGACGCGACTTATAATATGCTTTGGCCCTACGCTTTGACCACATTTTGCGCTAGCTTTATGCTCTGTGGCGCTAGCCTTTACACGGAACCACAGACTACAATTATCATGGAACGTGCATGGATGTAATCAAATAAAAGGCCCCTTGTTTTGGTTATATTTTGTTCAAAGGTCAAAATAGAGTCAAATTCGTGAGCGAAAATTAATTAAAAGCAAATTAATGAATAACGAAACGTAACGTAATGCTGTCTGCAGTCTCCCTTCCTTTATACTCTGTGGTGTCTGCTTTCTTGTCAAGCCGTTATGTCAAGCATTATAGGTTATGTTATTTTATTTACTGCAATGTAAAAAACTGATTTCGGAGTTTGATGCAGGAAGAATTTAGGTTCTCGGAAATGTTTAAATAATATTGTTGATGTGTTACAACAATACAAAAGTCTGAATAAATGATGAATCAAGCGTTCAATTTCATTCATTGACATAACAAAACTAATGTAATAAGCTTTTTGAAGAGTCGGCAATATGAGTTCTCGAGGGCTTTCCAAGAAGGAACTAGAGGAGTTGAAAAAGAAAGAAGAAGAAGAAGCGGCTGCTCATGTAAGTATTAGAACTGTGCCTCGCTTGATATCAAACTATCAATATACAAACTACATCAAACATGTAATTATCGTTAAATTGTACACAAATTGGTAAAGTAATTAGTGTGAAAATACGTTATTAGCACACACGCATTATAATAGTTATTGACTATTATTCTATTATTACTCTGATAGTCCTTGACTTAGGCCTCGTAATCACAAATTGTAGCCACCCTACAAAGGTTGCTCCTCCTAGCCTACATGAAAAAGGCATCAATTCTATGTTACTAAACAAATATGTCTATCAATCCCCTGAGCCAACACAGTTTATTCAATATATTGCTGATCATAGACTGTTCCCAACTCATACAAACTTTTAATATGGTTTGATCACTACAGGTCTTCAAGGAGTTTGTGGAGACCTTCCAGGAGGTCCCCAGTACCACAAGCAAGGTCTGGGTCAAAGCTGGCACATATGATGCAGGGGCTAGAAGTAAGCAACATTTTTAGTGTCATTTTAACATGTATTATGTATCTGAGGGTATTTTTAAGAACATTCTCAGTCTAATCTCAAGTCTCAATCTGTCAAAAAAAACCTCTAATATCACTACATTTTTGACAACTTTTAAAATTGATGGCACTGTGATGAGATTGTGACTTAATTTTGTACATATTTAAAGTATGACAATTGGGCTTGTGTTCTTTTCTGCACATTTTCAACTTATCAAAACATAATAAATATCAATAATAATATCAATTGTCATCAAGTTTTTGACCATATTATCAACTTTACATCTTTTGTGGGCAGTATCTCATCGATAGCTTTAATTGGAAATATCTCTTTTTTTCTTTTTAATATTATGTAAAACCATAAATGGTGCATGTTGTGTTAGCCTGTAATTAATTGTTGCACTTAAAAACATACTATTAACTAAATTGTTTTAAACATATGGTTGTCTAACCTAAATAAATAATAAGTCCTTCTTTTCATTTACTAATGTATAACTCACATTTTTCAGAGGAAGATACTTCAGAGAGAGGCAAGCTGTACAAGCCCATCTCGCGCTTGGACGAGAAGCGAAGCATCATTCCAGAGGTTGATGTAGTCCGCACGCTTGTGCAGAGGCCCGAGCCTCCAGGACGACCACACGCCAAGAAGAAGGGACAGGACAAGAAAAAGAGTAACCTGGAACTGTTCAAGGAGGAATTAAGGCAGTGAGTGTAATGGATAAAATTCTTTTAACTACCATTAAAGTTCAAGAAACAAGGATAAGAGCATTAATTTGTATAGAGATTACTTTCTAGTTCAAATGAGATTACGATTTCTTACTATTTTAATAACCAATTAAAAAAATAACCAGTCAAATATTTCAAAAACAAAAACGTTACATATTTTTTTTGTCTTGCTACAAGTAAGTTGTATTTTCTTAAAAATTTTCATAGATATTTATATATTTATTTAAATATGTGATACGTGGAACACAACTTGTATCAAGACATTCTTCTCTGACAAGTATATATTATTAAGTATATTATGTATTCCATTACAGGATACAAGAAGAAAGATCAGAGCGTCACAAATATAAGAATGTTTTACGAGAACGAGGAGTGGTGGGTGTGGAGCCATCGCTGGATATCATACCTGATGTTGGATCATATGATACGGGAGACCCTAATACCACTAATTTGTACCTTGGCAATCTCAACCCAAAGGTATGTTATACTACAGTTGTGTTATGTTGTCCTTTGAGGCATAAGCAAGGCAATCAACTTAATTAAAACTATAGGAGTTCACCTCTAGACAGATAAGGCCTCTCCGAAGTGGTGCAGCGGGCAGTTATTTTTATTTAAATATAATAATTTGTACACCCTGTTTCTGAAAGGCTAATTAACAGGAAAATAACTATATCTTCCAGAGGTCATTTTAAATGCTGCTATGCAACAATTAGCTAAAATAACATCAGCCAATGAAATTACCCAAAGATTTAACAACTGATTACATTCAATACTGCGGATTTACTAAAGTAAAGATACATCTTACCTCCCAACAGATAACAGAACAGCAGCTGATGGAGATATTTGGTCGCTACGGTCCTCTAGCTAGTATTAAGATCATGTGGCCGCGCTCTGATGAGGAGAAGGCGCGCGGTAGGAACTGTGGTTTTGTGGCCTTCATGTCGCGGAAGGACGGGGAACGGGCGCTAAGATGTATTAATGGTAAGGACACTTAAACATATTTTCTAATACACAAAAAAAAAAAAAAACGAAAAATACAGTGCTATACGAATGTAACACCAATATACCTAATCATTCTTAATATACTTTTGCAATGTAATGCACGCAGAACATTGTGCTTATGTGTGCATGCAACGGTAAAGGAGTTGTGATCCCACAGCTCCTCAACCATTGTATTTAAAGTTGAGTAATAACTAATAACATTTAAAACTTGTTATAGTGAAAAAAAAGTTGTAACTTTGACCTTTAATATAACCAAAAGGTTCCCAGGTCCAGTACAAAAAAATATAGGAGTGCATTCGGCTTCGTTAAGAGTTTTTAAACCTGTTATGTGGGCATCAAGGTATCCACCAAACATTTCACTAAATACATAGTTATCAATTGTACAGTTACATAATTTAACTATTTTGATACAACTGCCCAAAAAGATAGTGTTATGATTGAACCCTTTACACCTGCCTGACTGACAAATTGCTCTTGCCAGTCAGAAAGTTGGTAATTGACTATCAACGATGCGTCGAACGTACATGTCAGTACCGTCAACCTTAGCAATTTTAAGGCAGCCGCATTACACTTAAATATATTTATCCGTGCTCAGGTAAAGAGATAATGAGCTACGAGATGAAGCTGGGCTGGGGCAAGGCCGTGGTGATCCCGCCGGTGCCCATCTACATCCCGCCGGCGCTGCAGCAGCCCAGCAAGCCGCCGCCGCCCTCCGGCCTGCCCTTCAACGCGCAGCCGCCCAAGCATCTCGCTAATAAGGTATATTCTGTTCAAAAAGTATCTGATTAAAGTGTACACAAATCCTGATCAGGTTAAATTCTTGCGTATTTTACGCACTCACTAAGAGAAATTAGTAACACATGCCATAACTTTTTCCAACAACTATTGTTTGAATAACATTATTACATTGTAATTGGAAAAAGATCGATGAAAATTGAGGATATAAAATTAACCGCAATTGTCAAATGGATATCTTAAAAGTGATTTAAAATTAGAATTCCAGATTTAAGGTGATACTAGCCAACATTTTTCCCATACAAATTTCGGGAGTGAATTACTCCACTGTTTGACATTGTACATCCAAAGTTAAACATGATATCGTTTTGTCTCATTATTAATTGTGTCTGTACGGAAGCGGAATAGTAAAATTAAAAGCCAATAAAAAGTTATGAGCCAACAAAGTTTCATTTTTCTTGCTAATTTTAACGCAACTTTGGGCGTAAATAAGTAATAAAATAAATGGAAAATCTCCAAAACAAAATCCGTACAGACATAGCTCAATTATCGAAGATTTTAATAAACTTTATTTGTTAATGATTTACGCAGCGGTTTTTTCATAAAACACGATTTCCCGAAGGACTTTTCGTAATTTTATTCGCGCTCGTTTTACTATGAATTGTCGTGCATTTCACTAGATAATGTTCCCCCGCGCGGTGCGGAGGGAAGATGCTCACGCATACATGCACATTACTATGTGATACGTACTTTCGTTCGAATTTCGATTCAGGCACGTGCATATCACGCACGTTTAACTTCGTACTTTTGAGTGTTTTTCGGCTGCGGCCTACGCGTTTGTAAGTTTGTCGATACTATGATGTCGCGTTGTTTCGATACTACCTACTTTATCTGTTTGACGTCGCGCTGAAATTTTGACTACGTATTTTTGTTTGAAATTGGAATTGTTGGTTTGAGTGGACGCTGTGTTGGAATCAAAACTTTTTTGTAATGCAATAAATATGGCGCGCCCCGCTAGTTACATTAGAGAAAAAAAGAAAAATGGAAACTCCTTTGTGATGTTAACTTTTTGGATTTTAACTGTATCTTATTGGTAAAAAATATATTTTTCATCACAAATCTATTCAAAAAGAGCTAGTTTGTTCTTTGTAAACAGGGACCAAAATAGCACTTTGATCCCTAGGGAGCAAAGTAGATTTGAATTTAGAATGTGGATATTGTTAGAAAAAGTTCCAATCACCAAGGAGATCGTGATTGATCTCCTTGGTGATTGGAACTTTTTCTAACATTGTATGAACAAGTTGGAGAAAGGCTGGCAAGAAAGAGAGAGAAAGTGTGAATTATTATTCACACTTTGACAAGACTGGTCAAAATGAAAATCCAAGATGGCGGCAATGACACATGACGAAAATTTTCCAATTTTTCGTCATTGGTGTCGTTTTCATAGTTTTAGAGGGCGCCAAAGCCGATAGTGAGGTCAAAATGAAAATCCAAGTTGGCGGCTGTAAAAATTTTAAATTTTTTCGTTATGGGTGTCGTTTTCATACTTTTCGAGGGTTCTAAAGCTGATAGTGAGGTCAACACGTAAATCCAAGATGGCGGCTACATAATTTTCAAATTTTTCGTCACGGGTGTCGTTTTCATAGTTTTCGAGGGTTCTAAAGCCGATAGTGAGGTCAAAATGTAAATCCAAGATGGCGACTGTGAAACTTTTCAAATTTTTCGTCATGGGTGTCATCTTCATAGTTTTCGAGGGTTCTAAAGCCGATAGTGAGGTCAAAATGTAAATCCAAGATGGCGGCTGGGAAAATTTAAAAAAAATCATAATTGGTGTCGTTTTCATAGTTTTCGAGGGTTCTAAAGCCGATAGTGAAGTCAAAATGTAAATCCAATGGTGTCATTTCGAAATAGTTTTTAAAGCTGCTAAAGTCGATAAAGTGATTCGTAAATCCAAGATGGCGGCTGCGAAAATTTTGTTTTGGTTTTAATCCACACGTGAGAGATGAGGGTAGGACCGCACACGCTTTTTTTCTCATAGAGAGTGATAAAAAGTAGAGTGTTCACTTCGAGAGCAACACTATTTTAAGCTCGAGTGACGTACTTTGAATCCCTCGCTGCGTTCAGGTTTCTACTTTAGAATCCTTCGCTACGCTCGGAATTCTACTCTAGAATCCTTCGCTCCACTCTGGATTCAAAGAAACACTCTCGCCTTAAAAAAAGTTGTTTGCTCCCTAGGCAAACAATCTTCTATTATAACATTATTTTGTCAGAGAAAAAGTTTTACAATATGATTCTATTTTTAAATTTCGATAGTGTGTATAAAAAGTATGCCAATAATAACTCATTTTGAAGTTTATAATTCGAATTTAATTTTACGTTATGAGAGTAGATAAAACTATTTTCGGTATGATTTTCTGCCGTTATAAAATTACTTTTTGAGCTGTAGTGGCGATAGTTACAAACCGCAGACGTTATGTAAATAATCATGTTAGGTATTCATTTTATCAATAAAGATTTATAAAATAACTTAATAAATGATGGCTATGTACCATCGAAGAAGTTCATATCTATACACCGTAAGGACTATTACTAGCTTGATATGTAGCCGTGTGTACCGTTATAATAAATTGAGTAAGCAACTGACAACCTTTGTAGCAATCTATCGTTACCTACGTTACGTTATACTGTATACTAATTACTGTAGTACTATTATTTATTCTGTGGTTGCGAGTTTCATACTTACCTACCTATATCTATTACCTATGGTGTGTGCTCCCGACACCCCGCTGCACCATACGCTCATCATGTATCTACGCTCGGTTTATCATTGACTTACACCAGGTGTTTTTTTGGTCATGGTGGTTTAGAGTCTAAACCACCATGACCTACTCTCTAAACTTTAGAGAGTAGGTAAAGTAAGTACTCATGAATACAATCAAGTTTCATTATGGGACCAACCCTGAAATATGAAAAAAAAGTCAGCAGATCCCATGCATTTTGATCGTGTAGCTACTGCAGTTTACTAGGGATCAGCTGATTTTATTTTCACGGTTTCAGGGTTGGCCTCATAGTAAAAGTTGTTTGTGCTGAGTAGGTACTTTCATCACGTAAAGCACAAAGTACCTACGTAATCAGGCGGCGACGGGTATTTCGTGCGTAAAGTATATATGACAATATGACTAAAAATCATGCTGTACTTGGTTTATTATATTTGCTTGCGAAATAATTTATTTCAATTGACAACGCAAATTTTGCATACACTAACACCTACAATTTGATGCACGGAGTCGAAGACTTGCGGTAAGTAGGTAGGTTATCATACGCCAACAGAATATTATCTGCAATCTGCCTGGTACCTACTTACTGTTTTAATTACCTGTCTTACATGTTAATTACCTACGTGTTGTTAGGTAAGTACGTAGGTACTTACAACCAAAAATATCGCAAACCTCCGTAGTCGACATTAGAATCTTTATTATTCTGTGCTTTATGTAGGTAAGTAGGTAGTACCTACCTACTTTATGCGTAGTCGTACGTCCGTGGACCGTGACTCGTGGTTGTGAGAAACTACCTATGTAGGTACTACTTCATCGGCTGTAAACCTACCTATACGCAATAATCTACATAGGTGCATACTTGTCTGAAAACAATCTTGATGTGCCTCTTAGTAGGTAGGTACCTAATAATATGCGCGGTCGGGCGAGTGATGATTGTTCAAGTAAGCATGCGTCGTAATCTCGAGCGATCGCTGCATGTATGACACTCGGGGAAAACTAAACAATAAAATAAGCAATCTGCAGGTACCTATAAGTGTAAGGGTTTATAACGATAACAGCGGCGCCTACTATTATATTACGAGTTTGTAGGTACTTGCTGACTTCTCGGCGAGCGGCACAGAGCGGCGCGGCGGTGCATGTGTGCATCGTCTAACATCGTTTCAGTTGGGAACAGTGTTTGTGTGCGTGCGAACAGACGTTGTGTGTGTAGACTAGCGTCTAACTGCTCATCACTGACACTGTCTCTGTCGGGCACGATGCTAGGTGAGACAGCGTGCTTTTTGGCCACGCCCACCAGTGAGTTCGAGCCCGTGCAAAGTTTGTCCTTAAGTGTTCAAATACTATACTGTAATCAAATCAAAGCACACAATTTGTAAGTGGCACATTTGATTACATTTTAATCAGATGATTTTTAGAATAGGCCATAGGATGGGAGGACCATACTTTATTCGAAATCACGTCAAAACATGCTTATTTCGTAGCAGAGCAAACCTCTGAAACAGCGTTTGTAAACATGGTAAACTACAAACAAACATAAAATAACATCACGCCTTGTTTTCCCGAAAGGTTTGGCAGAGGTGTACCATCGAAGAAGTTCATATCTAAACACCGTAAGGACTATTTCTGCTTGCAGCGCTCGGCCGCTATAGAACCGGGGCGGTAACAGATGTGGTTATCGTGGTCACGGGATTTTGTTTTCAAACTGCTTAGATATGAAGTTCTACCTATAGTACTCCCACATTTTGCCTGTTATGTTTAAGTCCCATGTAATAGGGGGCGAGCCTATTGCCATCAACCGGGCACAAATCCAGACTCCGGGCTGCTACTGAGAAGTTCCAGAAAGAAAAACCCAATGACACACATGGTAAACTAATGTTGGGCTAAATGATTCTGCATGTTGCTGGCATTTTTTTTTTCTCTGTGATTATCGTCTAGTTAACAGTCTTATGCAGATTCACTGCGAACAGTGTTAAAAAATAAATAAAAATGAATTTTCTATAGACGCATTGCAACTGTTGTACACACGGCTACACATTAAGCGATACATTTCCAGTACAAGGTGATCTCGCATTGTAGCCTTGTGTAAAACATTTTTTTATTAGGCTTAAGAGGTTTACTCGGATTATTTTAAATCATTTCAGATTCCCCGAGTGCGACCCGGAGAGTACTACCCGAGTGACCCTGATGATAGGAAAATATACGAACAGGTAAATAAACATAGCTTTTAGGAAGTAATTTCAACTTCACATAATACAATGTGGTCAAATTAAATTAGGGGTCGTTCATTAATCACGTGATGTTTTTTTTGCAACTTTTTATTAGTCAAAGAGCGCGCATCGCTTGTATGTGTGTAACCGGTATTAAAACGGTAACCTAAATAGAGGTTAGCGGTAACCTTAGTCGTACAAGCAATCAAAATTTTCTCATACAAAAACCGGCCAAGTACGAGGTGGACTCGCGCACGAAGGGTTCCGAACCATTATCTATAAAAACGGCAAAAAAATCATGTCTGTTGTATGTGAGCCCCCTTAAATATTTGTTTTATTCTGGTTTTAGTATTTGTTGTTATAGCGGCAACAGAAATACATCATCTGTGAAAATTTCAACTGTCTAACTATCACGGTTCATGAGATACAGCCTGGTGATAGATGGACAGACGGACGGATAGCGAAGTCTTAGTAATAGGGTTCCGATTTTACCTTTTGGGTACGGAACCCTAAAAAATCAAATCTATTCTATTTATAATATTTAGTTTAGATCTTAATAATACTGACAAAAGTTTCGCTAGCTAGTTTATTTTGACCTTGTATACGAAGCACTAACTGACTTATGTATTAATAATACTGACACAATTTTTTACAGATCTTATCGCAATCTATAGTGAAAGTCGTGGTTCCTACAGAGAGGTAAGTTCATGTACCAATTTAATAACACATAATAAAATCTCACTGCCCTGAAAACATTCAATGAAATCAGAGTATATTTGTCTTTTCGACGCAAACTGTTGTCATAACAGTATTACAAAATTACAATGACAGATAGGAAACTCCGGAAAGTCATTAAAATAAAAAGGGACTCTTGCTACGACACAATAAAGTGCAATTCAGGTCGCACAGCGCTAATTACCTACAGTTATATTCACCTTGAAGTTGCCTCTCTCTCTCTGCCGCGTAACTCTTATATCTTCTGACTACGTGACGCCCACTGAATTCTGAGTTCTGTATTCATCTGAGCCAGAAGGAAATATCACATAAATATCTCGCAATTTTAATGACGAGTCGAACAATGTTTTACCTCTTCAGAAACATCCTCATGTTAATCCATCGCATGGTGGAGTTCGTGATCCGCGAAGGTCCGATGTTCGAGGCCATAATAATGAACAAGGAGATGAACAACCCCTTCTTCCGGTTCCTGTTCGAGAACCAGTCGCCGGCGCACGTCTATTATCGATGGAAGCTGTTCTCTATGCTGCAGGGGGATTCACCGAAACAATGGTCGCTCGACGATTTTAGGATGTTTAAAGGTAATTGAGAAAGTTTTGAAGTACCTAAATGGGTGATTATTTTAATAACTATCTATCTGATTATGAAGAATTTGCGTGCATTTTCTACTTTTATCCCGAAAAAAGTAGACTAAATATAATTAATGTAAAAACCAATCAGTTTTTTTTAAAGAAATGGTTCAAAACTGACTTCTATTACTATTGTTGCCTGTAACCTGAGTAACATCATGTCTTCGCAAAGTCGTGCACTCGCTCGTAAAATGGCGGAAAATTAACATTGCGACTGACTTAGCAATGATATTTAAATAAACAAATACGCAAAAATTCAAATCTTATCACTTTTGACAGATTTTATAGTAGTTTAGTTGAAAATACGCACGTATTAGTCTACGTATCGAAACAAGATGAATCTAGGTCCGACCAAGATTATATCCGGATTTTAATTAAAAGAGTCTCGAGACTGAGCTCTGAGTTGATTTCGGTCTTGTTTCTTCTCGAGAGTAATCCAGATTTTACACTTCGGACTTTAAACGTTTACAAATATAAAAATAAATATGTAGTAGGTATCTATTTTTTAGACGTGTAAAAGTCTTTGTATAAACCAACGTGAAACCTACTTATAAATAAATATTATTTTCTAAAAAAAAAATCGGTATTCGATCTGAACTTGTTTTTTTTGTATATGTACGTACTTGTTTCTCTTACAAAATACATACGTGTAGCGTTGTGTTGCACGTTGCACCCGCGTCGCCGCGTCAAGGATAGGTACTTCCCTTGCTTCCCCCCGCCAGCGCTCGCCCGCGTGGCCAGTCGGCTCCCCGCTACGCACCGAGCGAGATAGATAGTGCGACGGACGCCGTAATACAACGATAATATTATTACCTTATAATACATACTAAAGCTACATTCATGTGCTATATATCGTGTTATATACGTACATTCTTTCTTTATTTAAAGATCAATCGTTTGATTGATGTGCAATGAAAAGCATCTATCTATGATCCTGGCCTGATGAATTTCTTATCTTTCAGGCGGCTCAGTATGGCGGCCGCCTGTTATGAACCTGTACACGGCCGGCATGCCCGACGAGTTGGTGGAGGAAGAAGATGCCAAAGAGAATATAAGAGGAACGCTGTCTAACAAGTTAGTAAACAGAGTCAAATTAAATTAACTGACGAAACTTCATAGCAGAGATCGGTATCGATAAAACAAAACATATCAATTGTCTCCTTACATATTACAAAATAAAGCCCCGTCGCGTCTGTCTGTCTGAACGCGATAAACTCAAAAACTACCGAACGGATTTTCAAACGCTTTTCACCAATGGATGGAGTGATTCACGCGGAAGGTTTTTGTGTATAATTCATTAAGATTTTTGTGTAAATTGGCTGAAATATGATGATTATTGTCGACTATGTCGGAAAATATCATGCCAACTGGGAGATTTACTGGCATGCGCCGTGTAAGCCGTAAAAAAGATAAATTAAATTTATGTTATACAGAATTGTAGAACTTAAACAGTTCAACAAAAATGTCTCCGATGGCATAATTATATCTATTTTCTAAGGATGACCTACAGTCATCATTTTTATCTTTCAGAATTTGATAAAAATTTAATTGTTATTTCCCGAGCTATTTTGGCTGGTATTCTATTTATCTTTATACAATAAAATATATTATTTTGGCATTTAATTTAGATTAAAATATGCCTTGACATCATATCAATAAAATTAATAGTTTAAAACATATCACAGATTAAAAATTACGCGTAAAAAAATAATTATGGTTGACGACGACGCGGGCGCAGCATTAGGAGTCAATGACTTTTCATCGGCTATTAGGAATGTAATCCCAGTAGTACCTACGTACCCGTGGGATATTTTCCAATATCCACGCGGGCGAAGCCGCGGGAAAAAGCTAGAAAACTCATAATTTAAAGTTATTACAGCTGCTCGAGGTTAATAGTCTCGGGACGCGCAACTACTGAATTATGTGAATTAGGTGGCGTTAATTAATTACGTGAGCCAATTTTGGCGATTTTTCAAATTCAAATTCATTTATTTCGTGAACATTGGGTACATACAGAAGGTGTTATAATTAGAGGTCGGATATTCGGGTGCATATTTACCTAAAGTTGAGGTGTTGGCTATTATGGAAAGCACTTTTGTATCGAAAAAATCCCGGGATTTCGGGATCGACAGATTTAGAGTTCTGATTAGAATTGAATGTATATTTACTTACGTTCAGGTGTTGGCTATTATGAAATGCACTTTTGTATCGATCGCAAAAATCTCGCGATTCCAGAATTGATGCATTTTGTACTTTTTGACTATAGAAATGCTAGCTAATTTTGTAACGTAGGTTGCCAAATTGGCACAGCACACAGTGACAAACAACTTGGTGCCTTGAATTTCAATAAAAAATGTTTACAGTAGGTATATAATTTTTTTATGTCAACACCGCAATAGTAACCTTCACAAGAGGGCTGGTAAGTCGTTTCCATACCATATATCCGATTAGTTTTGCATTCCCGGATTTTATTGAATTCCGGGATTTAAGTTAAGAAAAAATAAATTAAGAAGCCACTTCCATAATTTCTTAGCAAAAAATTAACTTTAGGTAAATATGCCTCCGAATATCCGATCTCTAGTTATAATATATAAGATTCGAGCTGTGTCCCACCAAAAGGCATACAAAATATTAAATGTCATTTTTAAAAAACAAATACAAAATTGTATCAAATCAAAATTCGGTAAAATCAAAACTGTCAAATTAAATAAAGTAAAAAGAATGAAAAAATACAAAATAAAATAAAAATGTTGTCACTAATTCATTAATACAACAATAATCAAAATTAACAAAATAATTTAGTATACAGTCACATGTATTATAATTAAAATGTGTCATTTAAATATTCGTCAACATAATAATACACTTTGTTGTTAAACAATTTGAACAGATTTCTTTCGAGATGTCGTGAAGTCTGGCTCTACAGCCCCACCCTAATCTCACGTGAGATTTTTCAAAATGCGTATTAAATGCGTTAATCTGTGCTTGACTGCGTTAAATTTATTAAAAAAAAAAAATTATTACTTTAGCCCATTTCATTTATTTAACCAGTTTGCTCGCAATATTACACTGTTTCTAGCGTTGTGGGTGGAATAAATGTGGGTTAGATTAAACTGTAACTGATGTTCATCCTACTTGGAATATTGTACACCGTCATATTTCAGCCAATTTACACAAAACCGTAATGATAAAACCGTAATTATACACCTAAACCTGCCTCATGAATCACTCCGTCCATTGGTGAAAACCGTATGAAAATCTGTTAGGCAGTTTTTGAGTTTTTCACGTTTAGACAGATGATGTGACTGTGATTTTGAAAAGAAACTTTAGACTGGTCAAACTGAGGCGAATCTTTCGTACGCCAATCGTATTATAGACAAAATAATGTCTCATTGTCCAAGTATACAATTTAAAGCTGGCTGAACTACTAAGACGGAACGCGAAACTTGGGACGGTTACCAGACGGGAAGGATGCATTTCACTTTGCTTGCATAATTATGTTTGTTTCCATTTTTAGGGTTCCGTACCCGAAGGGTGTCAAACGGAACCCTATTACAAAGCCTCCACTGTCCGTCTGTCTGTCAGCGGGCTCTATGCCATTAAACCGTAATAGGTACACAGTTGAAATGATCCACAGATTGCTTATTTCTATTGCCGCTAAGTAAAAAGTTAAAAATGAAACTGATAAAACCCTGAAAAAAAAAACACGTTTCTTGTATGGGGAACCCATACTCTCTTTTTCGGGGTTTTTTGGTCGATCTTAATACGGTATGGAACCCGAAAGTAATTATGGATGAATTGTGTGTAAGATAATATTGCTAGAAGTAACTGCCGAGATGACTACTAATAGAGAAGTATGGAAGAAGACATGTTGCACCGTAAATAAATTGAGATCAGACAAGAGAATGGAGATGAAGATGTTTGTGTCCACTGCAGCCAACGCGACCGCCTGGAGGAGCTCATCCGCGGCCTCACGCCCGCGCGCTGCGGCGTGGGCGCGGCCATGGCGTGGTGCCTCGAGCACGCGGAGGCGGCGCCTGAGGTATTAGCTACATGCTGCTTTAATCTTATTATGATCAGTAGAACATAAACAATAAAATAGGCTCAGCTACGTCCCGGCATTGGGACATAGAATACACTATTATAATCAGTGATTGCACTTTGGCGTGCATTTACTGCTGCGTAAAATGTGTGATGAGTGCATGAGAGCAAATAAATAAATAAGTTTTGTATGCCTCAATGCTGGCACATAGCTAAAATTATTTTATTGTTTTGTAAACATTTATTATGAACATTTATAATTCACAATAAATTAATTTGGAACTTCAACTAAAAATTTGCATGAAAACTCACAAAAAATAACGAAAATTGTATTGTTCCTTGGATAAAGGTGTCTTCGTCTTGGTCGAGGTTGAATCCCTCGCTCCATTCATAATAAAATTATAGTTTTAACTTCCTCGCTTCGCTCAGAAGCACTAGGATCCTTCTTTGCCCTCGGGATTCAATATAGCGCCCGTGGTATTAGACACTGCTGGTTGAGCTGAATGGTGCTGATCCATACATCACGTTCGTGAACAGGCGCCGTCACTTGGGACTGGTCATCTCTTAGCTGCCATCGCTTATTTTTAATTTATTTTAAGTTTTTGAATGGTTCTTTATTTTTGTTCTTTTTATTACGGACGCTTTTACGAACGTGCACGTCTTTCTACATTGTTCTCATGCATGTGTGAGAAAAAAGACGATTAGATATACTATATTTAGAGGCATTGATATCCACTTAACTATCAACTTTTGAGTGTCAGGATGGTTACCTATTAGTTAATTATTTAATCATGTAGGTATTTTAATATCTATGAATATGGTGTGTAGGGAAAAGGATTATAAGAGAGCACATGGAGACAAGACTAGGCATTTATTTCAATTAGACTTGTCAATAAATAGGTATTGTTAATGAGAAAGCTAGTTATCCGTTCCAAATCTAGGTCTTCGTGGAGAAGAAGGATAAGAAACTCCACGGATTCAAAAGTCATTTATTCAAATTAGGCTGAGAATCAGCACTTTTCGAACGTCAAAGTTACATAAGACAGTCCCACAAAACGCCCACCCTTCACCACTTCCTAGTGCTTTCGCTGGGAAGAAGAAGTAAGAAGTGGCGCAACAAACTTCCCAGCAGCACAGCTGTCTGTTCAATTAGGAAAAATAAAATGATTCTATACAATAAGTACTTATGCAAAATAATATACATAACACAACACAAAACATTAAATTATAAATTATTAGCCATATGACAGCTAGCACACGCCAATATACCAACCAAAACATCGAGATCTATACTCAAGCAGAAATAAAAATAACTAAACGTAAAGAATATCTAAAAAAGAAAATAAAGCCTCCAGGCATAAAGGGCGTGCCCGCTTACATATAGCTGTAACTAGAGTTATAATTGATAAACTAGGACCATCGAGGTAAAATAAATAAACAGTTAATTACTAATAACAATAACAAAACCATGATCAGCAAGACGACCAGTCACCACAAGCAGCACCCGTTCACGAGCTTAACGCAAAGATCAGCCATTACCCCCCTCGCCATATTTGAGGGAAGGAGGCAACCCGACCCCCGACGCTACCGCAAGCAGTGACATCTAAGGGAGCATGACGAACTTGCTGCCAGTTTTTCAGGAAAAAAAAATAAAAAAAATATGATCAGTTTGTCGAGGTCGCTAGCTAACCACATATTGCAATACAACTCATGAAAATCATTCTAATGTGTAGATAATGTCAACAAAAAAATTAATAAAATTAAAATAAATTGACATTTAGAGTCAAAAAAAAGAAAAATTTACCTAAGCTTATATAACCTGTCAGTAGGTAGGCTAATTCTGGAGAAAGAACATAAACATTGTCTTGAGCCAATCACAGCGACCAACTATTCTTATCATTTAAGTAGTCGTTGATAGAATAGTATGCCTTTGAACAAAGGTTGGATTTTACTTTAGTTTTAAACGCATTAAAAGGCAAATCTAGCAAAGAAGAGGGTAGCTTGTTGTAAAAGGTTATACCAAGCCCAACAAATGAGTTATGAACCTTATGAAGCCGGTGAAAGGGAGCTCGTAGTTTGTCCTTGTTTCTTGTGTTAACATTGTGAATATCACTGTTTTTAGTGTACAAGTATATATTTTGCCTAATATATAGAATGTTGGCGAAAATGAATTGTGAAGCAAACGGAAGCTTGTTTTGAAGTATTTTATCAACACATTTTTACATTAGCATTTAGTTTTGTATCACATTAATCTCTTGGACCATTTCTTAAAGCTAACAACTTTATCAATGACAAGAAATAGAGTATGAATATTCCTTAATTCGATTTAACACTTATGTAGCAATATTAGCGATATTTTAATACATACAGAACATCATAGTTATCAGCAATAATCAAGATATCATGACAATTTAACTTACATGAACATTGTAGTCAGTCGATCTTTCACCAGAAGTTATCTGATGATCCTTATTTCAATCCATTTTACAATAAAAGCAGAACTTCTGATAAACAACATTATTTCCTTATATTAGCTTTTAGCAACTCAATATTACGGACATGGACACCACTCAGGGTCTGTTCTTAGATGTTAACATAAGCTTTTATATTGTTACCAGTCCAGTGACACGTACAGAAAAGAGAACAAGAATTAAGTTACACGACCTTATAAAGCATTTCAAATGACAGTTGTCTACCCTTACTACCTATCTAATGTCAATATTGCTACAGATAAAATGAACTGAACTATTAGTACAAAACAAATACTTTTAAACTATAAACTGTAATAATGCCTTTACAAAAATATAATTTATACGTAAACTAATCTCTTAGATATTCTTAAAAAAATAATTTAATGGAACTTGTATCCTCAATCATTTAGTATTTAAATATAGGAACAACAAATAAATCAGTGTGACCCTACTACATAATTCAACCAAGATATTGGAGACAATAACACAACAGTTGAGTCAAATCAGTGTTTGACTTATAAAAAATAAGTTTGTTATAAAATTAATTTAGTAAATTAACCATAGATAATAATTACATTTATAGGTATTTACATTTATATATCATATTATTTATTTTTAGACACCATAATTACATTTATATAACACATGCATAATTTAAAAATGAATGATGTAACCAATATTTTGTATCAAATTATTGATTTAAAACAGTGTCCGTGGAGTTTCTTCCCCGTTCTTCTCCATAGGAACCTACTACGCTTTGGAATGGGCAACTAGCTTCATATTTCTGACTGACCGAATTCTCGACTGTTCAAAAGTGCCTGTAAATGGTTTAATTGAAATAAATGCTTTGAGTTTGAGTTTGCTTTATCCCCTTGAATGATCTACTATTGAATTGTAGGTGGCGACCTGTCTCGCCGAGTCGCTGGCCGGCCCCAGCACGCCGCCGCAGCGCCGCGTGGCGCGCCTGTACCTGCTGTCGGACATCCTGCACAACGCGGGCGCCAAGCTCACCAACGCCAGCGCCTACAGGAGCGCGTGAGTGTCCTCACACGTGTCTAGTACTGCATGTACCTGCTGTCGGACATCCTGCACAACGCGGGCGCCAAGCTCACCAACGCCAGCGCCTACAGGAGCGCGTGAGTGTCCTCACACGTGTCTAGTACTGCATGTACCTGCTGTCGGACATCCTGCACAACGCGGGCGCCAAGCTCACCAACGCCAGCGCCTACAGGAGCGCGTGAGTGTCCTCACACGTGTCTAGTACTGCATGTACCTGCTGTCGGACATCCTGCACAACGCGGGCGCCAAGCTCACCAACGCCAGCGCCTACAGGAGCGCGTGAGTGTCCTCACACGTGTCTAGTACTGCATGCTCAGCACTAACCTTCAACCACTTAACTTCCCGTCTGATATAAGCTTTATCAAGACACGAACACCAGGAACTTTTATGAAGCTGCTGTATCCTTTGTCGCTTTCATATCACATCGCGTATCGTTATCTCGAAATCGACAGTTGTACAGTCAGTGTCAAAAGCTTTACAGACTTCATGATGGTCTCATTGACTAAAATAATAATTGATTATAAACTTTGTGTCAGAATAGCAGTTTTTGTGTTGAGTGTCATGTGTGTATTCTCAACCACCTCTTTCATTAACATATTCGTTTAAATGATTAGTTTTTAAATCATTTTGAATACTCTGTTAGGTCCTCATATTTTTGACACTGGCCGTCCGCATGACATATGAATGCCGCATTCGCAGTCTCCATTTCAACCTGTATAGTAATATATCTAATGAAAAATCTTTCTGTTTCAGGTTTCAACAGCGCCTAACAGAGATAATGCGCAACTGTCACCTGGCATTTTCTCGCATGACGTCACGCATACAGCAAGAAGGGTTCCGCGCGAGAGTGACCCGCATCCTGCAGGCGTGGGCCGACTGGGCCGTGTACCCTACCGACTTCTTAATGCACATCAACGACGTCTTCTTGGGACATGATAAGGTGGGTCATTACGATAGCCTAGCTAGTTTATTGCAGCAGGGGGACCCTTCCTGCTGCAATAAACTAGCTGGGAGACAATCCTAACCAGGCCACATGCAAAAACTTGAACAATTTTGTCATTTTATTCTAGTTACTTTATTTCGAAATGTGCTTTGCTATAGATAGCTCGAACTATTTTCTGCTGCATACATATTGACTGTTCTCGCTGTATTGTTTAATTTTATAACTTAATATATTTTTCGTAGGACACCGACGTAGTCCCAGGCCTGGTACCGGCGGAAGGCGAAGAAGGGAACGGCTCAGAATCCGGGGCCTCTCCCGCCCACTCGTCGGCTTCTGAAGAGTCCTGGGACAACGCGGCCGGCGGCCCGCTGGACGGCGCGGCCCTCCGGCGGCTCGCGGCCGAGCGCGCCCACCTGCGCGCCGAGCCGCCCGCGCCGCACGCGCTCGCGCCGCTCGCGAGGCAGCCGCGCGCGCCGCCCGTGACGCCGCACGCGCTGCACGATGATATTGATGGCATACCCGGTATGTACAGCTGTGAAAACTGTAACCATATTTTGAACTTTGTCATTTTTAAACAATCAGCTCAAAAATTTACAATATAATTATCGCTTTAGAAATAAAACGTGTATTCGTTCATCTTAATCAAAACTAAAATAAAGTTCAAATATCGTGCATACATTCGCCATAAGTAATTTTATTTATGGCGAATGTTTGCGTATACCAGGGGCGATGGCTTCACACAACCCGATTCCTACCGGCTTCCCTTCAGAAATTCGGAACACAACCACTCTATCGTCATTGAATAATCGCACAACAAAACATTTCGCTCTAAAATAACTCGTAGGCGCGTCCGGCTTATCGTGAATTCAATTTCTATAGAAAATAAAGTCCGTCTTGACGTCACTTCGGTCACGTGACACCGCGGTTTCTTAGCAGCCGGGTAAGCAGCTCTACTATAGAATACGCATGCGCGTCGTGAAACGAGAATGAACGCTCAGTTGTTCGGTTTTTGTCGTTGAATTTCGCAATGCTTCGGCTCGGAGTTCAGACATCTTAACATTCATCATTCGATTGACAATGTGTGGTTGTTTTTTGACGTAATCGCATTAGAACAATATAATTTGTACAATTAGGAAGTTAATTTGCATTTTGTTCGCTCAGTATAAATTGAATTCATTTCTAGTAGTAGTTATATTTGTTGTAGGTATAGAACAGAAATTAAGATAGTGTTTATGTGTTTTGAGTTTAGTCAAAGAAAAGTACGTTGTATTAGGTAAGTAGATAGTTTATTAAGTTGAAATTACTTATTTAGAGTAGATTTCAAAGGTAATTAGTGGGATCAGTAGGATTAGGATGGCGGCATGTAGATTATTGTGTGATTATTTGCTTTGTGAGCAAACATGCTTTTCAAAGTTATTGTAAAATAAAATAAGTTAGGCTGTGCTCGCCCAGATATGACTATAAATTACAAACGACGCGATGGTTTTTTGAAACATTTTAATATTTCCTTTTACGATAAATGAACTAAAATGGTTGACTGGCAGTTGTAAATTAAATAAAATGTATTGTTTCCCGTGTTTACTTTTCTCAGATTCTAGTAGTTTTTGGAATAAAGTTTTTACATTTTAATCTGACGAATTCATGAAAAACATGACATTTGCAGACTGAAAAACACATTCGTAGCTGTTTTATGAGTTCGGGACTGGTAGGAATAGAACTATTTTCACAAATTTGTATGAAGCTCATATTCGAAAAGTAGATCGAAATACATAGGAATTTAATGAAATGGTTTATTGATACCGTTACTTTGTTAGGTAAACAAGAAGTAACTTTTCGCGGCCACGATGAAAGTTGAAGTGACGTCATAACAATTATTAAACAAGCATTTTTTTTAAACCTCCCCTCTTACCCCTCTCGTTTTATCATGCCTCGCCACTGGCGTATATAATAATATTTCGAACTCTATTTCAAAGTACGCAGAATCTTATACGATGTAAAAGACGACGCGTCAACGACTTAAAACACAAGTGAAAATGACAACTACGAGGGCTGCTATTTATGTATATGGAATAACAAAGTGAAACAAACATATAGCATTTATTATGGTTTTATTGCTTTTCAAAATATTTGCCATGAAGATCGATGCCCTTTTGCATACGTTGGAACCATCTCCAAAACGTGCATTTTGAATGCATCAACGGCCTCTTCACGGCTCGAAAAACGTTGACCACGTAATTTATTCTTCACGGTTGGGAATAAATAGAAGTCGTTGGGGGCCAAGTCGGGGCTGTTCGGCGGATGATCCGTTAAATCGATATTTTGGCCTTCCAAATACCGAGTTGTTTCGGCCGATGTGTGGCAGCTAGCATTGTCATGATGAAGAAGGATTCTGCGTTGTCGGTTGTTTTTTCTTATTTCTTTAAAGACCTCTGGCAAACAAATGCTCGTGTATCATTCAGAATTAACCGTTTTACGATCCTCTAGTGGTACTGTAGCCACATGTCCATTTATATCAAAATTACAAGCGACCATTTGTAGCCACATGTCCATTTATATCAAAATTACAAGCGACCATTTGCTTCAAAGTGCTTTTTGAACGTATGACTTTTGTTGGGTTCGGCTCATCATGGAACACCCAAACAGTTGATTGTTGTTTAGTTTATTTATTTATTAATACTTCAAGCACATAAATGTACAGAGGCGGACTTAATGCCACAGGCATTTTCTACCAGTCAACCTTTGGGTGATGCAGAGACAAACAGTGGTAGGTGCAATGGCGAGATTTAGGAAAAAAATATTTATTTTAATATAAAGATAATATCTATTAAAACTATATATATAATAAATACACCAGTAGCAGTATATAGTTTCAGGATCATATGCATATATCCAAGATTCATCACCGGTGTAGATATTATAGACAGCTTCTGACGCACCCTGATTGTACTTTTGTAACATTTTTTTACACCAATCGACACGAGCCCGTTTTTGGTCAATTCTCAAGTTGTGCGGAATCCCACGTGAACATTTTTTTTTTTACAGCTAAATGTTTGTGTAGTATTTTATATATACTCGTCATACTTATGCCCAGAGACGCCTACATCTCGCGATATTTAACATGACGATCTTGCATTATTAGTTCCCGCACAGCATCAATATTTTGAGGTACAACAACCGATTTAGGACGACCTTCTTTAAATTAGTCCATGATCACAGACCGCCCACGATTAAACTCACTAATCCAGTGGATACACTGTAGTTTTTGATGGAGCTTCATCCTCAAAAGTCGAAGTGAGTTGATAGATGCTCTGTTTTTGCGTTAGCCCTCGCCGAAAATCGTAATCATAGAACGAACATTTCGCCGCCCTACAACGATAACCAATTAAATCATAAAAAGTGCAAACGGAGATATCGCGATTACAAAGTTTATGGGGTTGAAAATATCCTTTGTAGTATTATATTGTTATAATAACTTCATAGCATCAGTACATTGATAAATGTTCTATTTAAACATGTCTATTGAGGTTTAAAAAAGTTATTGCTTTGTAATTAAATTTTGAATTTATTGTCACAAGGTCACCCATTTAATTGGTTTTCCCTGAGAACTGATAAATGTCTATATATTTTAAACTGTTTTAATAGCTTTTATTTGACCATTTTAATCTAGTTTGGAGATTTAAATCTTATTAAATGGTTGTTACTGAGGGAAAAATAGAGTATGTCATGAGCTCTCTCTGAAGAAAAACAAATTTTATCAGATTAACTGACAATCATTGGAGACGAATATGTCGGTAGTCACGTTAAATCTGCTTAATGTTTTGTATTTGAAAACAAACCTTAGAAATGCTTGAAATAATTGGTTGTCTTATTAGCTAGTAGCGAAACTATAAGACTTAGCGATTAATGCGTTTTCGCAGACGAAAGAACACAAAATTTTAAGTACTTTGGCATTCATAAGTCATTTTCGTCAAAATTTCGATTTAATTGGTTTTCGTTGTAAGGTGGCGATTTTCACGAGTCAAATCCACGGTGGACGCCACAAAAGAAAAACAAATGACAGCTACATGAAACACATTGTGTTCTTCAGCCAAAGAGTTCCATTTTTAAATTTTATAATTACTTTTTTAATATTGTTCTTTAACTGGCCAGTTCCGGATACATAAATAGCAGTCCTCGTATATTAATCTGAAAAGTAAAGAGTTCAATATGACTAAATCATAAACTGATGAACGTTTTCATAAGGTGATTATAGTTTGTACCACTCGTAATGATGATACGTCAGAAGAACGTCATGTTGTACCGGACGCTTACAAACTGTATTGTGTCCTACAGGGTCCGTAATTATGCCTAGCTTTTAGCCATTGTTTTATGATCTTGATAACATTATGAGACGCAAACAAAGATCTCATATCTATGGGATATCATAGAACTATTTCTTCGTATATGGCAATATACCAGCTATAATGATGCAATTTATATTTTATGTGTAATGTTATTAAAAAATTTAAATGGATGTATTCCTGAAATAAATGATTTATTATTGTTATTATATATTTATTTGCGTTCCATGAATCGCATGAATATGAGACAGTCATCAGTAATAACAATCTCATGCGACAGTCGACGAGGACATCGACGGCGTGCCCCTGGACCCGGACGGCGAGGCGGGCCGCGCGCGCGCTGGCGGCACGTTCGTGCCGTCGCGCTGGGAGAGCGTGGACGCGGACGGCGCGCCCGCGCCCGCGCCGCCGCGCCCCGCCAGCGACGACGACGCGCCCGCGCCCACCACGCCGATGACGCAACAGCAGCATGATAGGTGACATACTCTCTCTCTCCCTCTCACACACAACTGGGTACACTCACTCACACCATCTGTCACACACTCACCCACACCCTCTCAAACGACATAAACGATCACTTGACTATTTCTGATTAGTCACCCTCACGCAGGATATATTAAACCACCCAACCAACAAGTACACTCAAATTGCGCATACGCAGATAGCTGCACCAATGTCCAAAATACACTTCAATCAACAACTCATCATTATTTTTCTGTCTCCAATATATTTATGGTCGCAGTACGTCATTTTGTTCCATACATCTCTAACAACTGTCATATTAATGTTTACTTCCTTTCTAGAGCTGATATCATCCGATTTTGAATCACGTCATTAACTGTACTATTCTCTAACAATAAAATTTTTTTTTTGTTGGTCACAGTGAGGAGCAAGCTCTAAAGCGTGAAACACTACGTGACATCGAGGTGCGCGTGTTGAAGTACGCGGATGAACTGGAAGCTGGAGTGCGAGCAAAGCGTACTGGGTTGTCAGCCACGCAACAGATACACCATTACCGCAGGAAACTTATCAAGAAGGTGCGTTGTTTTTGAGGGAATATTGTTTTAGTGGGACCAATGGGAACTAAAAATAAAATTACTAAATTATTCCCGTTCGTCCCACTGATTTTCTTAGTGGGACGAACGGGAATTATTTAGTAATTTAAATATTTTTTATTAAATTCCTGTTCAAAATACACGCTTGCTAATTAAAGCTGACTAAAATTATAAACTTATACAACAGAAACGTATGATGAGTGCACCCTGCTTATGGTTGTTTATATTTTTACACGATAAATTTATTTAGTGTTAATCAATTGTGTGAGGATAAAGTTTACAATATTCCATAAAGAATAAAATATCATAATACATTATTCTCAGGCGTCCCGGGAAGCTAAAGAGGCCGTAGAAGAAGTGAGAGAATCGCCAGAACCGAGACGGAGATCACCCATCGAAGACGACACCTACTCCACGTACGTAAACGATCATTTACTACATAGACATACATTCCCTTGTATATAAATACCACCCATGAAACCCGACAGACGTGTACATTCGTACACCAACGATCTTCAGCAGAAGTTAATTTATATTCGTTCACCAACTCCAAGATCCCGGCAGTACACATTTGTACTCCTATATAAAAAGCACTAGGTCTCAACGGATAGGTGAACCCCGTATTAATTATCCTAGACTATAACTAAGAATTTTCTAACAGAAAAACCCAACAAGCTTTGCCCGCGCTGGGGCTCGCACCCAGGACCTCAAGATCCTCAGCCGCGCTTGCTTCGGAGAGGTGATATTTGCATACATAACCAACCGTTAACGTCAACTGAAAAATACGTGCCTATCATAGGCCGCTCGTACCTAGTACGTTAGTAACGAATCGGTAGTTATAAGACATCGTAAATGACTACTACATCGTACTTATTGAATAGCGACAGCAGAAATCCAACCGTCTGCCTACCGGAATATTTTTTTTACAAAATTTGTGAGTAGCTGTCAAAAACAGCAGTAGCTTCTTGTAAAATTCGTTAAATAGCGGCGAGGCAGGTGACGAAATCTTAGTATAGTCCATAAGCGTTAAGAAAATAGTAAGTCACCGGTGTCCGCCGGCCTAGCCCCGCCCCTCGACCAATCGGGTCGCAAAAGACAAGCGTTTCGTACGCGGATTTACCGACAATGGTCTGCTTTCTAATTAGTTGTGATTCGATTGGTTAACACACAATTGGCCGCCACCGATTGGTTGCCTGCTGACACACTATTTTCTTGACGCGAATGGACGATAGTACAAAATTGTATAGGGAATATTGTAGTGGAAAACAACGATTGTAAGTTGATACAACTACAGTCATATTGTAACTGCTTAAACCTTTAGTAAAATATCATTATTAGGAGTACGGAGACTTTGTTTTGATAAACATATAACATATAGCTAATTGAAGGATTTTTATTTTGCAGAGCATCATCTAAGAAGTCGAAGAAATCGCGTGAGCCGTCATTGTCACCACCGCTGCAGAAGCGATCGCGATACAGGTAACAATATTTTTGTAATTACTGCTAAGTTTTCGAACACTGTGTTGTCACAACTGTAGTAAATGATACAGAAGTTAAAACTCAGTATAAATTATGAATTTCTTTTTCGTATTCCAATGAAGAATCATCATCATCGTCTTCCTGCCTGTCCTATGTTACTTAATCTGCGTTTTAAACAAAAAACTGTAATGCATAAGGTTCAGTTTGCGCTATTTTTTTTATGACTTTTTCAACAGTCAGTCTAAAATCAACTCTATATACAAATACATAAAGTTGATGTGTGTTTAAGTGGGAATAACATCAACAGGAAACAATGATTTGCCGTAACACGTTTTCTTCAATGACAATGAAGAATATCTATTATTATTTCAGGTTTTCTATCGTACAAACAATAATTGCTTTAACTTTCATGTTATTATTCCACAGTGATCGCAAGTCAAGATCACGCTCAAGATCGCGCGAGAGGGAAAGAGAACGCGAACGTTCCCGCGAGAGGGAGCGAGAAAGAGATAGAGAGAGGGACCGAGACAGAGATAGAGAAAGTAGGCGACGGCCACGGTCGCCAGCCACGCCCCCTACGCATCACCACCGAAAACATAGCAAACATGCCAAGTATAAGTACTGAATGACGAGTGACGTGAACTGTACTGACTAATGTATTTAAGCCAATAAATATAATTTTACTTATATAGAACAACCGTTTTATTTATTAGTATTCTTCAACTCAAACTGACATGATCATCTATTATAGCAGCCATACAATTAACTACAAAGAGTTACAACCTATCGTTTTTAAAACTGAACTACCTACAGTCCTTTTAGTTATTATACCTCTGATAGCAACCCATAGAATTACCAACCTTATAGCAACAATAATAAAGATCAAAATAAATAGATCGACGAGAGCGCCGTGCAATGATTGTTGATATCACTGTCCCTCATGACGAGAATCTTGTGAAAGCTCAGAAAGATAAAAAAATCAAGTATCATGACTTAGCACACGAGGTTGTCGACATGTGGGACGTGGCCTCTGCAATCATTGTACCGAAAATCGTTTCGGTTAGTGACCTACTAGCGGAGAGCCTCGATCAACACCTCAGGAGGCTCTTATTGCGCGGCTGGGTCAAGGGCTTGATTCAGAAAGCAGTACTTCTGGACAAGGCACGCAAAGTGAGGAGGTTCGTCTCTCTAGAGCCCTGACCACCGGCACCTTGGACCCTGTTCCTGATGCCGATGGGCAACATTTTTTATATTTTTAAATGTTTTTATATAACTTTTTTTATTCTAATATTTAAAAATATAATTTATATGTATGTAACTTAAAATAAAGGATCAAAATGAAAAAGTTATAAAAACTAAAACCCAACTACGACAAAAAATCCAACTAAAAAGGTATAAACAAGACACCACACAGACAAATTAAACACACGTTGTGTTAGGGCAGAAATCGAACAGGATATGCATGACTCCGGATTTTTCATTTGTGTGCAAATAAAAAATCGGGAGTTATATTATGGATGTCTTGTTTATACATTATAAGATGAGTTTTTTTTTTATGTACATCTTGCTTTTAACTCGATCTTTATAAAATCAAAATATTTGAGGGTAAATTTCAACGTAATAAAAAGTAAAAAAATCGAATCTTTTAACAGTTGTTACCGAGATCCCTCCGTGCCTCAGAAAGCTCGTTAAGCCGTTGGTACCGGCTGTCATTCTTGGATCTTTGACAGTCGTTATGGGTCGCCAGAATCCGGAAAGTCTGACAATCAGTCTTACCAAGGGGTATCGTGTGACCCGAGTAGTAGGGGTTTTGTGTGTATTGTGTTAACTAGGTTGTTGAGGCCAAAGGCATTCGCTCCATGTAAAATACCGGTATTCAGCTGGATCCGGTTAGACTGGAAGCTGACCCCAAGATAGCTAGACAGATGATGAAAAAAGTAAAAAAAAACCTTTTATTAGTATTGTATAATTTTATTTAATAAACATTTTATTCGTATCGAAATAAAATTATAATAAAAATCATAAAACACCTAAAATCATTGTCTAAACAGTACAAAACATTCTGATACAAATTAATTGAGAACACAAATTATAATTTATTTAGAATAATAATAATCTCATATTTTTTATTACTCCCTGATGCAATACTAACAAAATTGATCATTATAAAAAGTAATAATATAAAACATTGTTGATTGAAAGTTGATTTTTTCAATTGGACTTTAGGGATGTTTGTAAACTGAATTTAACCGATATTGCTGAATTTTACTATGACAAAAAAAGGAATGGCCGACTTGAAAGTTACCTATCTGTTTTCCGGTCTGCATTGGGTTTGGCTTATTTTAATATTTTTGCTAACATGTACTCAAACGAAATATTATTTATGATATTTTTATTATGATGCAGTTTACAAACACCCCTTTAAACTAATATTTAACATTGACACTACACATGATGCGTACCCTATATGACTAGCTGCTAGGCTCATACTGAAGCCACCAGAACACAATACTAACGCAGACTTATCGACTTGGTAACTAAAACCATTACATGTTCATAGTATTTTCTCTTATGAATAATATTCTAAAAATGTTTGAGGGTCGGGCATAGATTAGTACAGGGAGCGGATGGTTCACCCCGCAAAATCATTTAAGTAAAAAGCTACTCTTGCTACGACACAATAAAGTGCAATTCAAGTCGCACAGCGCTAATTACCTAAAGTTATATTTACCTAGAAGGGCGCCCTCTCTTTCTATCACGTAACTTTTATATCTTCTGATTACGTTACGCTCACTGAATTCGACAAGTCGCCCGCCGCGTACCTACTTGTAGCTTCATACCTAAAATGCGGAGTGAACCATCTGTATTATCTGTGAGCCGGGGCAGAAATATACGCCGTTGAAAATGAATAAGTAGCAAACTATGGGTAAATTCTTCGACTAATTTTGAGCTACGAAAATTACGCATGACACTTTTCTGGCCCTACACTTTAAACTTAATCTAAATGAGACAGTCGACAAACGATTGTCTGCATGTACGTGATCATAGAACGCGGAATATAACTTCTCAAGTAATTATTGCAAGGATTCTTCTAAGGCATACATTATACTAAACAGATATAACGTAACAATATATCTTTGTTAATAAAGCTCCTAGCATTACTGATAGCCTCGCAAGCATTCAACTGCATTTCATACAAATTATACAGGGTGTTTGGCGCATGGACCGACACAATTATTTGGGGGATTGGGAGCGTCATTTGGGAGGTTTCACCCAAAGACCCCATGTCCTAAGTGTCACGGTTATTGAGATGTTTTTTTTTGTTTTTTTCACAAAATTACCCGAAATCTCGCCTTTAAATAGTCATTACTTTTTTGTTTATTGTTCTAATTGCACGAAATAACTTTTATTGTATTCTGCAATGTATTCTTATTCTAAATAAATAAAGAACTTTTTTAAATAAAACTATGTTCATAATTTTTGGAAAAAATCTAAAAAAATCATATCTTATTAACCGTGACACTTAGGACATGGGATCTTTGGGTGAAACTTCGCAAATGACCCTCTCAACTCCCCAAAAAATTGTGTCGGTCCATGCGCCAAACACCCTGTATACATAATAACTTTGATTATTTCTTTAAATTCATTGATTTGTGATTCTTATTCAATACTACTTAAAATAATTATACAAGGCGTCCGCTTTAAAAAATATAATACTGAAAAACGCATTGGGGAGAGATAACACAAAATAAACCTTCAACTATTGTAAATAAAACAGATATTTGTTTGAAAATCATAGCCTTTAGTATACTTAAGATAAGGTCTAATATATTTGGACAGTATACAATGTTAAAAATGTTACTTCTACATAATTTGACGTCGACCTATTTGTCTAATAATTGCGAGTACATGGTTATTATGATTATGTGTACCCGTAGCACAGGAATGTACAAAAATATAATTATTCGATTAATCACAGACTATCCTATTTATTGATGATTATCAGTTCTAGTTTGAGTAGTGGAGACACTCATAGTTCATTATCTCAACTGACTTTAGTTAGGACTGGTTCCCACAGCTTATAATCCCTAGCTATATACTTACGCTTAAATAATGTGTGTCTAATACTACCTCTAAGATGTGAATGTGGACGTGTTGAATCAAGTTTATAACTAGAACATAACCTGATGGGAACTAGCTGTTTACTTAGTGGCGAAAGTCTTACTCTGCAAGTGTTTAAAAAAAAAAAGAAGTTTTTTCAACAATAAGAGATACTGAAATGTGGCTTTTTGGAAGTTCTAGATTACATACAAGAACATTTTGGTCCCCCGTTAAAAAAAAAACAAAGACAAGTTTATAATAATTCAAGGGCTATTAAAAATTGGTCGAATGAGAAAAATATCTTGTTTATCATTGTAAAACTAAACAGAATTAGACATCAGCCAAAAAGTTATGTCGTTAAGTTGGCTAAATTGGGCTAGTAAATGTTGGCTTCCATAATAATGGCCAGGGATTGTGTGTACAATTTGGCATGCCTTGGCTCTAAATGACGATTGAATCATTTTCTTACATTTCCGAGACTACTCGTCAATTTAACTTTCTGACAAGATGGACTATAATGGCAGTAAAAGTTTCATTGAATAAAAACTATTTTTCATAAACTGTTTTAAATTAAAAACTCTACAGATTATCAATTTTATATAAAGGGTTAGTGCGCATTGTCTAAAAGTTCTATTAACGAGCAGTTTATACTCATTGGCAAACCGAGGGGATGGCACTACTTCTAACCCGAAATCTGGTTAACATTCTTAATAAATTTTCATACATTTACACGAGAAATTATCATTGTTTCTCACCCCCTTATTCGAAACTACTACACGCTTGACACTACTTAGTACGCGTTAAACGATTTATGGGAATTTAAGCTAAGCTAAGGCCGTTCCTAAAGTTTAGGAATAAATCTCTAAGAGAACTTAAGTTATGAAACGATAGCTCAAGTGATGAAACATGGATTAAATAACTGAATAAAAATCTTATGTTATTGAAATAGGAAGTTGGGATACAATATATTTCCAAACATACATAGAGAAAAAGTAAGAAAATAAGAAAAAGAATTTATGAAAATGGAAAAAAGAGAGATGAACATTTCAGAAAATTTATATTTTTATCCTATTGAAGATGTTAGTTAGTGGTATAAAATGATTAACATCAACAAACAGCAGGGTAAAAAAATAATTATTTTTTGGAAGCTACTTAAATCCCCGTCTCATCGCGTAAAAGTTGAAATAAATTCGGTTACAACAATAACAGTATTATGTCATTAAATGAAGGCTATCTCCTAGCAGTATACTGACACTATCACATAACTCTTTGTTTATTCGTCTACCTACATCGCTAGTAAGCCTAAACGTCAAACTAACAAAAACTATTATTTTGCGACAAATGTACTTCAGCTGCCAAACCGTTTGAGCAAAAGTGGCCAAAAGCGAACAGAACTTGGTAACTAGCCAAGATTAGTGAAAATAGATTTAAACTAAGATTCAAATACTTTTAAAAACATACGATCTCCTTTGGGCCACTTCTATGCAAACGGCTTCTTAACCACAATTAGGCTCACTAGCGCCATTAATACCTATCGACGATTTTCCGAACTAAATAACTTAGAACTTCGTGAAGCTACACACTACGTGTCTTTTACCATAAATCTATCTTTCATTTCTTAATACTTCATAGTCATTGCATAAGATGAATGGTTTTGAATATTACTTATTTCTAACTACTTAAGTTATATGTAGTTTACCTATATTTTATTAGGCCTGCCTGTAGAAGTTCATTGAAACAGTTTTTTATAGTTTTATAATGTCTTTCGAATTTAATATTGGAATGTCCATGATTTCAATTCTAGTCGATTCTCTCAAATTAAAAACAATCCAGGTACAATATTTAGGTCCTAATTTAAAATGCAATGCTATACGAAAATAATAAAATATTGAACGTATAATAATATTTAAAAATCAAGAAAATAAATCCTATAGTACTCGTACTACTCCATCTTTCGTATTCGTGAATAAATCGTTGTATTTTTTTGTTATCAGGGAAAACTCTTTTAATTTGTTCGTTTAATATTATATACCATTTTAGAGATCAAACATTCGCTAGCTACTATTATCGAGATACAGTTGTCTTTTAAAAAATGTATTTTTATATATTTTTTATCATCCCCGTTGCAGTCACTTAGGCCATGAAAACCTGCAACAATCTACATACTACATCTACTCTACAGGACGACACATATAGATTCATGCCTCCTTTGTTCTACGACTCAGCTTCTTGCCTAGATGTTGAAATTCAATCTTTTTTTCTATCACGACCACAACAGTCAACATTTTGACGGACAATCGAGTGAACATCACAAGGTTGTATTATTTGACTCTTTTCGGAATACGGACCTCTGCAGTATGCTTAATGGTAACGTTCGGGGAAGTCGCGTATATACAACATTAGAGCGAGGTGGCACGAGGCTCTTGTACTATAGTCTAACCGAGACTGCTGTACCGCACCGTAGGCATGCGTGGCGGAATACTGCCACGAGTCCTGTCGTTTAGTGTAGTTTGTTACCCTTTATATCGTACTAGGTTTCGCCCGGGTGGAGGTCGGAAATTATCCTACGGGAACGTATTACCGGGATAAAAAGTATTTTATATGTTAATCCAGGTTATAAACTATCTGTGTGCCAAATTTCATCCAAATTCGTTCAGCCGTTATTGCGTGATTGAGTAACAAACATACAAACTTTTCACATTTATAATATTAGTAGGATTAAATGTTTAAAGGAGTCCCAAATAAAGCAGGCGTCAATACATACAATAGACTGCCGTAACTCCTTGAATACTGCAGGTTATTTTACCATATTATTCGTGTCATTTTAAATTGTACGTTTGTAATACAATAAAGCATATGGTCATCTATAAGCATGCGTCCAGCGGGTATATCTGTGTTGCAAGGTGCCGCAGTCACCTCCAGGCCCTGCGCCGCCGCGCGGGGCCCGCAGCGGGCGCGGCGGGCGGGCTCGGCGCGGGCCGGCCAGGCGAGCCCGCGGGTGGACTCGGCGCGGGCCGGCCGGTCGAACCCGCGGGTGATGGTCATCTTGTCTGGCGGATGAGCCAGCACCGTATGCGTCCGTCACTGTTGAGGGAACGTGCGGTATAGATGATGTTTGTGATTAGTGGGTTTTGTTGTTAGTATAATGTTAATGGAAGCACAATATGAGCTTTAGTTCTAGTGCAGATGAAGTAACGACAACATGTATTTTGAATCTTTTGTGTATGAGGCAACTTTAAACGTGTTTGGAAATGAGAAGAGAAGAGACATGAATTGCAATATTGTGCCTCCACGCATTGCTTGTTGCAAATTAATAACAGAAAGATTTTGATTTCGAAAAGTCAAAAAAAATATTTGGAAAATTAAATTTAACCTTTTACTTGGAAAGTTACTCCAATAAATTATCTTAGAAAGTTTAAATAAGGTAGTATAAACTTTTTCTATTCGGTAAATAATTAAAATACATATTTTAATTTACTGTAAGAGGGTGTTAAATACAGGATGAGAACAGCTATGAAAACTACACACAACAGTTAAAGCTTAGGTCAGTCAACGAAATTATTGTACAACTAAATGTTATCAACATCGGAATTGGTTGGAAATAGTTAGTAACTAAAGGAAAGCTGTAGAACAGTTGAATAAGGTTAGAACAGGGGTTCACTCACAGGAAAAACATCGAATTAATATATAAAGGATTTCGTATATGGTGGTACTGTTTATACGAGCTCCCTCTTAGTGCAAGTCGACTAACGTCAAACAGTCGACGGCTGATGTAAATACCGCTGTCAGTGCCTTTACAAATGTAAAAAAAAAAATTGGAAAAAGAAATGCCGTATTTTTGTCTAAAGCAGGAATTAATATGACAGATGTAGGAAATACATTTATAAAGGCACACTCTTAAGAGTAAAGGTGTTTAACAATTTATAGGAACATGAAGTCAAGAGCGAAGCGTAGTTTTGCCGTGTGAGTGGGGGTGAAGCGGCGGCGCGTGCGCAAGCGAGCCGGGGCCACCCGCGGCCGACACACGACATCACACTGGTTAATAGCCGATAGCTATGGCCTGATTTTGCTGAAATCTGCTTCCAGTCGAGTGAGAGCTATTGTTCTTTGAATGCAACTGCACCGGTCCCACCGCCGATGATTAGCGAAAATCGAGTAGAGCTGGCAACTGGAAAATAATTGGCGAGCAGCGAGTGTTCTGCCCTCCAAACGAGCGTCCGTGAGCGAGTTTTTTTCTTTGAAAGCTCTTGCCGCTGCGACAAACTAGTGGAGAAGAGAGATCTCACTGGCAGTACGAAAAGTCAACGATTAACTATTAATATAATTATGTATCTATTTTTTTGAGCGAGAAAATAGCGATAGCGATAGCTCGTCGCTTCCTCATCGGCGGTGGGTCAGGTGCCTGAAAAAAATACGTTGTTCCTAGGTGAACGCAGAACTAGACATACTGTTGTCTAAACTCTGTTTAAAATATTGATATACCTGCTTTATTAGCAAGGTTACGCAATTTTATCTTGATGGCGTGTAAATTTAAAATAAAAACGGAAATAAATTATTTTGATTTTTTTCTAATGCTATCAAATAAAGAATACTTCCTATTAATTGGGCCTAAAGATAAACTTGCAGTTTCAGCTAACTTTACTACTGATGAATGAAAATCAAACTACATGAATAAGCTTAGTATATTAGTCGCCGCTCGTCCAATAAAGAATAATGATACTATTACCAGACCTTACAGATGATAATATGATAATAAATATCATACAAATACGTGAATATGAAGTTTAATAATATAACGAGTATTTCATTCGGGTTTGCTCTGGTTAGTGGTAATTTAGCGACATCTAAAGCTATGGCACGAATAGGTATTGGTTGTAGTAGTGTGGTGTGGTCTGTGGTGTGACTGTGCTTGGAAATACCTACCGTAAGAGTGAGTAGAGGTGGTGCAAAGTGTGTATAAAAACGACAACACATTTTCTCAACAGCTGTTATTTGAGAGAATACTTTATAATTTAATATCGACTTTATTTTAACGTTAACAGTGTAGCTATTTGTTTGGCAGTGAGCACAACGATTAGTGAGGTGCAAATCGGTGCTGTCGGCCCTTGGCACGTGTGTGTAAATGTGAAAGGTATTGTTGTAAAGAGATATACTATTGTGCTTACATATTTCAAGTATATTTATTGGTAGTTTAACAAAAGTGTATGTTTGTTTGTATCTGTGTTTGTCTGTATGTATGCACCTGTGGTCGCTCACTGCTCGACGGTGATCCGCCACGCTCGCACTTCGCCGCCGCTGCAACACACTCACAAGTTACCAACATACTAACTTTTAAAGTTATCACGAAGTAAGATTTTAAGTGTTGAAATCACGAACGTTTTCATAAGAATTACAAGAACGATCAGTTAGGATTAAACAGACATGGAGAACAATCTAAAAGATGTTGACAAACAATATATTATGAACTGGTTAAAACTTAATTGTCATTTAATATTAGAAGACTCAGTTATAATAACAGAACATGGACCATTAGTGATCTAACTACTTTTGTCAGTAACATTAATCTTAGATCTATTATTGGATGCCTCATTAAGCCACATCATCACAAAGTGACGACACCGAATCATATAAGTTAGTTGACATGACACGCCCTGAAAATATGACTTAAAATTGAGTCACCTGTATGTCGTATTCGACCATCTACACAGTACAGTCTACTCACTTGCCGGCCGTGTAGAGCGCCCTGCAGCCCGGGCCCGGGTGCGCGCGCAGGGCGTGCGGCAGGTCGGGCAGCGCGGCGGGCGGCGCGGCGGGGCGCAGCGCGGCGCCCCACAGGCGCAGCGCGGAGTCCCGCCCGCAACTCGCCACGAGAGTGTTCTGGCCAGTTCCGACCACGCACACGCCTGTCACCCAGCCCTTGTGTGCGTTCATTACGCCCTGGTACAACAAAAAAACACTTTTCATAACATCTATTTAAAAAGAGTTAGTTTGTTCTTCGTAAACAGGGACCAAAATAGCTCTTTAATCCCTAGGGACCAAAAGTGATTTGAATTTGGAATGTGGATATTAGTTCCAATCAAGAGATCAATCACGAACATTGTATGAACAAGTAACAGGCTGGCAACAGAGAGAGACAAAGTGTGAAATTGGTTAAAATGAAAATCCAAGATGGCGGCTGCGAAAACTTTCAAATTTTTCGTCATTGTTGTTGTTTTCATAGTTTTCAAGGGCGCAACATTTCAAATTTTTGTCGTGGTTGTCGTTTTTATAGTTTTTAAAGGTGCTAAATTCCATAAAGAGGTCAAAATGTAAATCCAAGAGGGCGGCAGTTTTTTTTTTTTTAATGAGACGTGAGGGATGGGGCCGGACCGCATGCCTGTTTTTTCTCATAGAAGGTGATGGTGATAAAAGTGGAGTGTTCACCTCGGGAGCTACACTTTTTTAAGCTCGAATGACTTATTTTGAATCCCTCGCTTCGCTCAAGATTCTACTTTAGAATCCTTCGCTCCGCTCCGGAGTCAAAGAAACACTCGCCTTAAAAATTGTTGTTTGCTCCCTAGGCAAATAATCTACTATTCTTATTAAAAATCTTAAATTCATTTACCGACAGATAATACGCAGCCTAAACTTATGGGTTTAGAAACATTATATTTTTCATAAGAGTTCATTATATACCGAAAGTGAGAAAATAAGGAAGGGTTAATTGTAATTTTTTGCCAATCGGGGGCACTGCTTGTAGCGAAATAAAAGACTTGAAACTGCAGTGTAAAGATGCAGTACGAGGGTGAAAAAAATCTTGGAATCAATAGATATTCAAAAATGTAAAGATTTAAACAAAAATATTTTATTTTTCTACATAATCTCCCTCCAATGCAATGCATTTAGAATAACGCGTTTCTAACTTCCTTATTCCTTGTGAAAAAAAATGTTTTCCTTGACTCTCGAAAAACTCCTCTACGGCAGCCATAATCGCGTCATTATCGTAAAATTTTGTTCCACGAATGTCCTCTTTTAATTTTGGGAATAAGTGAAAATCACTTGGGGCTAAGTCCGGAGAATATGGTGGGTAGTCAAGGAGATTGAAGCCAGCACAGCGGATTGCATTGAGCGCAACTTCCAATCGATGAGCAGGAGCGTTATCTTGAAGAAACAACACGCCCAACCATTGTTTTCACTTCACGCACTTTCGGGATTAAATTTGCATAATGGGGTCCAGTAATCGTCTGGCCTTTTGCACCACGTGGACCCACGTTTCATCCATGGTGACAACGCGACGGCAAAAATTATCCGAATTACGCTGGAACATTTCGAGATTACGCTTAGAAATTTCCAAACGTCGTTTTTTGTTTTCGTCGGTTAACATTCGTGGCACCCATCTTGCCGACACTTTTTTGAACCCCAGTGAATCAATTGAAATGGATTGAACGCTACCAAATGATATGTTTAGGATCTCAGCTATATGTTTTATAGTTCTTGTCTTCCAAAACCAGATTCTCAACCTTTTTGACATTTTCTTCCGTAACGGAGGTTGAAGGCCGCCAAGAACGCGAGTCATCTTTACAGCTTGATCTACCTCTTTTAAATTCAGCCACCCAGTACGCAACCGTAGAATAGGGTACAGCATCATGCCCTAATGTCTGCTGAATGTCCGAAAAAAATTCCTTCGTAGACATTTTTTTCAAATTTAGATATTTTATCACCGCACGTAAATCACTTTTATCCATAATTTTGGGTGTTTAGCAACTCGTTGCACAAAACAATTTATTACGTGCGAACGAACTGACAAAAACAAGTGATAGTTTGCATAAATATTTTGTGATTGACACTCTTTAATTTGAATATCGAACTTCTCCTAAAAAGGTTTTATACAATGTGGATCTGGACTTACGACATTAAAATAAAACGAGCACAGTACTAGTCCATAGAAACATTTTAAAATACGAAGATTAGTAGTTAATGGAAAATTGAAAAATTGCAATTTTCACACAAAATAAATAGCAGAATCAACTGCATAAAAAGTAAACACGCTTTATCTACGAAAAGTCACTAACCTGTTGCGCGGCCCGATGCGAGTCGCGGCGGGGGGCGGCGCCTGCGCTGCGGTGCGGGGCGTAGGTGGACGTGGGTAGGTAGTTTAGTCGGAGAACAACAAATTAGCGGCATAAACTCACTAAGTTGCGCGTTGTTAATTAAAAGATCACTGGTTAAATAATTAATCACATAATATCACATCACAATCAGAATTTACATCAATAGTCAAATTTATAAATTTTCAAGGTTTCCACCGTTGTTCATTATGCACAAGCGACATCGATCCCTAATTAACTAACTAATATTAAACTAACACTGAACAATAAGTCGCACTAAATCGTCTTTAATCACAAATAACAACTAATTTTTTTCGCAAAATCACAACAATGCGCGCGCGGCTCGTCTCGTGATAACCGTGTGCGCTCCTCAAAGGGCGCCGCTGCACTGACTGTGACCGAGTCCCGAGACTGCTGAAAAAATTCCGCTCACACACACACTCGCAATTGTCTATGCACCACTAATAAAATAAAATAATAATAAAATAAAATACGTTTATTTCAGACTACTAAAATGTCCATAAATTGTTAGTAACATTATCTTAAAACTATGTTAGTCAGAAAAATTACTTAGACAACATGCAGCCTGATGAACCTTCCTACAACTGCAGATTCAGGTCTCTCTGCAATCATCCTAATGCATAATTTGCGTAAGTAATATTTCTTTTTCTTTCTAATTTTATTGTAGTATTATTTTGTGGGACTGGGCGGGGCGCGTCAGAGTGGAATCGTATGACACCTTTCTTTGTCTCTCAAGCATATTGAGACGTAGAGGATAGAATCGTACGTTTTGCACAGGTTCTTGACCTTACAATGTTTACCTATTATTACGGACTCAGATCTACATCATGTTGAAAAATAAGAAAATGAAAAATAATTTCCTGTGGCTAAAGTATTAATTGGATTTGATTGATTTTTTGTATACGGGTAAAGAACATGACACTCTTTATGTGGTTTTGAGGAATGTCAAGCGTCCTGCTCCACATTGTATACGAGGGTGAATCAAAAAGTTCTTGAATTGTCTTTACCTTTGTAATTGGAGATTCTATAACCAGCATTTCAGATTTAATTATCTGTGGATTGGCGCGCAATTCGAAATTCAAATGAATTTTATTCGAAAGACGTGAAGTTAATTTCAAATTCAGTCATTTATTTTTAGATAGTTTTTTTGTTTTTGTGACATTGTGGTAGTTTTTGGCGCCATGGATAAACTGAAAATTCGTACAATTTTCGAATGAGTTCCTACGTGGAAATACTGCTGCGCAAACAACACGAAACATTAACGACGTCTAGGGGCCTAACACTGCTTGCTTAGCAGTGTTAGGCTACACGGCCCATTATTGGTTCAATCTGGAAATTTTGAGTTGAAGAATGAGCCTCGCGGTCGGCCGGTAACCATTGTCGACAACGACGAATTGATGGCGATAGTGGAAGCGGATCCAACTCAATCTACGGCTGAGCTTGCTGCGGGCTTGGAGTTAGTGTCAAAACAACATTAAAGCACTTGCGTCAAATCGGACAGATAAAAAAGCTACATAAGTGGGTGCCACACGAACTAAGCGACCAACAGCGAGATTTACGCGTCGAAGCATGCATATCACTACTGAATCGGCATAGAAACGAGGGAATTCTTAATCGAATTGTTACCTGCGATGAAAAGTGGATCCTGTACGACAACCGTAAGCGTTCGTCTCAGTGGGTGGACCCGGGTAAAGCACCTAATCAGTGCGCTAAAAAAAGATTACTCACAGGAACATGATGGTGACTGTCTGGTGGACCAGTGCCGGGACTGGTACATCACAGCTTCTTACTGAATGGCACAAAAGTGACGGCAGATGTCTATTGCCAAGAATTGCAAACAATGATGGAGAAGCTCGTAATTCAACAACCAAGACTAGTCAATCGCTCTTCCCCATTGCTTCTCCACGACAACGCGCGAGCTCACACTCCACGACAGACCATCGCAAAGCTACAAGAGTTACAACTGGAAGCTCTCCGTCACCCACCGTACTCACTGGACCTTGCCCCAGCAGATTTCTACTTTTTTCAAAATTTAGAATTTTTTTTAAGTGGGAAAAAATTCAACACCCTAGAGGCAGTACAAAACGCTTTCGCTGACTTCATCGCCTCCCGTCCGGCAGACTTCTACAGTAAAGGGATAAACAAACTGCCATCTAAATGGCAAAATTGTATAGATAATTTCGGCCAGTATTTTGATTATCTGAAAAAAAAAAATATATATATATACAGGGTGTTTGGCGCATGGACCGACACAATTTTTTGGGGAGTTGAGAGGGTCATTTGCGAAGTTTCACCCAAAGATCCCATGTCCTAAGTGTCACGGTTAATAAGATATGATTTTTTTAGATTTTTTCCAAAAATTATGAACATAGTTTTATTTAAAAAAGTTCTTTATTTATTTAGAATAAGAATACATTGCAGAATACAATAAAAGTTATTTCGTGCAATTAGAACAATAAACAAAAAAGTAATGACTATTTAAAGGCGAGATTTCGGGTAATTTTGTGAAAAAAACAAAAAAAAACATCTCAATAACCGTGACACTTAGGACATGGGGTCTTTGGGTGAAACCTCCCAAATGACGCTCCCAATCCCCCAAAAAATTGTGTCGGTCCATGCGCCAAACACCCTGTATATATATATATTTTTTTTTTTCAGATAATCAAAATACTGGCCGAAATTATCTATACAATTTTGCCATTTAGATGGCAGTTTGTTTATCCCTTTACTGTAGAAGTCTGCCGGACGGGAGGCGATGAAGTCAGCGAAAGCGTTTTGTACTGCCTCTAGGGTGTTGAATTTTTTCCCACTTAAAAAAAATTCTAAATTTTGAAAAAAGTAGAAATCTGTTGGGGCAAGGTCCGGTGAGTACGGTGGGTGACGGAGAGCTTCCAGTTGTAACTCTTGTAGCTTTGCGATGGTCTGTCGTGGAGTGTGAGCTCGCGCGTTGTCGTGGAGAAGCAATGGGGAAGAGCGATTGACTAGTCTTGGTTGTTGAATTACGAGCTTCTCCATCATTGTTTGCAATTCTTGGCAATAGACATCTGCCGTCACTTTTGTGCCATTCAGTAAGAAGCTGTGATGTACCAGTCCCGGCACTGGTCCACCAGACAGTCACCATCATGTTCCTGTGAGTAATCTTTTTTTAGCGCACTGATTAGGTGCTTTACCCGGGTCCACCCACTGAGACGAACGCTTACGGTTGTCGTACAGGATCCACTTTTCATCGCAGGTAACAATTCGATTAAGAATTCCCTCGTTTCTATGCCGATTCAGTAGTGATATGCATGCTTCGACGCGTAAATCTCGCTGTTGGTCGCTTAGTTCGTGTGGCACCCACTTATGTAGCTTTTTTATCTGTCCGATTTGACGCAAGTGCTTTAATGTTGTTTTGACACTAACTCCAAGCCCGCAGCAAGCTCAGCCGTAGATTGAGTTGGATCCGCTTCCACTATCGCCATCAATTCGTCGTTGTCGACAATGGTTACCGGCCGACCGCGAGGCTCATTCTTCAACTCAAAATTTCCAGATTGAACCAATAATGGGCCGTGTAGCCTAACACTGCTAAGCAAGCAGTGTTAGGCCCCTAGACGTCGTTAATGTTTCGTGTTGTTTGCGCAGCAGTATTTCCACGTAGGAACTCATTCGAAAATTGTACGAATTTTCAGTTTATCCATGGCGCCAAAAACTACCACAATGTCACAAAAACAAAAAAACTATCTAAAAATAAATGACTGAATTTGAAATTAACTTCACGTCTTTCGAATAAAATTCATTTGAATTTCGAATTGCGCGCCAATCCACAGATAATTAAATCTGAAATGCTGGTTATAGAATCTCCAATTACAAAGGTAAAGACAATTCAAGAACTTTTTGATTCACCCTCGTATACAATGTGGAGCAGGACGCTTGACATTCCTCAAAACCACATAAAGAGTGTCATGTTCTTTACCCGTATACAAAAAATCAATCAAATCCAATTAATACTTTAGCCACAGGAAATTATTTTTCATTTTCTTATTTTTCAACATGATGTAGATCTGAGTCCGTAATAATAGGTAAACATTGTAAGGTCAAGAACCTGTGCAAAACGTACGATTCTATCCTCTACGTCTCAATATGCTTGAGAGACAAAGAAAGGTGTCATACGATTCCACTCTGACGCGCCCCGCCCAGTCCCACAAAATAATACTACAATAAAATTAGAAAGAAAAAGAAATATTGGGTGAAACCTCCCAAATGACGCTCCCAATCCCCCAAATAATTGTGTCGGTCCATGCGCCAAACACCCTGTATATATTTTAAAATGATCATACAAATCTCCAATTCCATAGGTTATATATGTATATATATATATATATACCACCTATAAAACCTTTTGTTGTACCCTTTTCTACGGTTGCGTACTGGGTGGCTGAATTTAAAAGATACTCAAATTCCAATAAATCTTTTATTGTAATCGTAACAAATGTATTTCAATTATGTGTATTTTTTAATTAAATTTTATTCTAATACACATTTGTACGCCGTAAAGGTAAATCGACGTTCACTCTGTCTCAAATAACGCATATCGTTGTAAATCATATATTGGCGTTTGTATGTTCTGGTTGAGATGGCGTTTTGATGATAAAGATTATTATTTATTTAAAAACATGACTGTAATCCTTTCTGTAATGTACTTAACAAGAGATGCAAGAGCATCTATAAAACTGATTCACATCCATAAGACGTCCTCGTAATATAAGGTCCAGTTGAAAACCAGCGTCAGACACTAGTTGTCTAGCATTTATGCTGAACTGGCCCTATTTGGCGCAGCCGTGAGGCACATAGTACTATTCTAAGTTATTTTTATTTTTTATTGTTTTTCTGTTTTTTTTTTTGTTTTTGTGTGAATGTTGTGTGCCTTGACCTGAGTCAAATAAATTTATTTTCTTTCTTTGCATGCTTTATGTGTGCATACTCATGTTTCTGACAAATAAATGAACTCTGAACTCTTAAAAGGCATGCCTCGTAGCTCTTCATCTTCAAATGATTAAAACTTCTTTTTTCAAAATTATAGTTTTTTGTATACTAAAAACGATTTTCCGTTGCCATTTTCCACACAATTAACGATACCGGGTTGAGATTAGGTACAGTTTTTGTTCTATTATCAAATTATTTTAGGATTTTAAAAACACTATAATGAGGCAGACATACTTAATTGTAATACTTAGAAATTTTTTTTTTCCAAATCTTTCAAATACTTAGTCACAAAAAAAATAAAAAACGAAACTAACTTTTTCACATATTTTGCTATTACGGTTGAATCTTAATGGATTCCATTAAGGGTTATTTTATTTTTGGTCACTTGATTTTGTGCACCAACTTTTCGAAAGAAACCTCAGTCCGCACTCGGCCGCTGTCGTGAGTGGACCTGTGTGTCTGTTTGCATAGACTCATGTGGAAAAAGATACTGTACAAATACAAAATATGATAAACCGAATTTGATACTTGATATCGGAAGATAATTTTATAACCACAGATTTTTATTATAATATTTTATTTCGTTAAAATTAAGTAAGGTTTGTATATGCTTATTCTTCTAGGACTATTGAGTGACCGGAAGGTGTACTTGGGTAACTGCTACTGGAACTCCTCGATAAGTAGAACTAGGTGTGCCGAGTTTGGGCTAGTTTTGTTAGTTATGATGAGACCTTACCTCGGGGCTTGATGGAGTGACCTGAAGGTGTACTTCGGTGACTACTATTAGACTCGACGAGTAGAACTATGTGTACCGAGTTTGGGCTCGTTTTGTTAGTTATGATGAGACCTTACCTCCGGACGTAATGACCTGAAGGTGTACTTCGGTGACTGCTACGCGTTTGATGGAGTGACCTGAATCACTCCATCAAGTCCGGAGGTAAGGTCTCATCATAACTAATAAAAACCAGCCGAAAGTCCACAGCCCACATCTTTCTACTAGTAGGGGGCTTCTCGTGCCTAGCAGTCACTGAAGTAGGTATTTGTATCTAAGTATTAATTAGTAAAAATATAAACAACAATACGAAATATTCTTTGTATATGCATGTAATAAGAAATAAGAAAAATATTTCAAAGTATCAAAATTAGTTCACTTGACTACTATTCCCGCAGCTAACCGTGCGTACACTTGTGTGTGTGATCTTTGTCAATATAGTAGTTCGATTATATACCTATCACTTTTGCAAACGCTTCCTAGTTTATTTAAGTTTTATACCGCTTGCTTCTAATGGTTTACCATCATACAAACACTTACACATGAAAGGTTTCAAGCTAAATTGTCATTTTGTTGTCAAATTCTTATCTTACTGAGAGCAACATTTGTAAGCAGTTTTTTTGTTACTTACATGAGTGAGGGTATGATCAGTGAGACTCCATCGCTTAAGGCTGGTGTCTCGTGAAGCGCTGTACAGCGCTGCATCGTCGTGACACAGCGCTAGAGCTTGAACTCCGTCGTAGTGCGGCGGTTCTAGGAGCCAGCGATTACTTGCTTCCCAACTACCTGCAATTGGAAGACTTATTTTAAATCCACACGAGAGAAATCGACATAAGATTTCTCAGTTGATATCCATATTATCTTAGCCTCATACAAAATTAAGTTGGGGAACGTTACACAGAATTCTGCTGAGTTTAAACGCGTCTGGGACAGATATATTTGGTACGTTATAAAGGAGCATAAAGAATCATAGAGCGGGTAAACGTTACATCGCGGCCGATCAATTCGCACATGATAGGACTTGCTTCACTGTACTAAAAATACTGTATGTGCAGCAAACATAAGTGTTCTGAATAAGGAGGATCAGGGCGTTGCCCTGTGCAGGGAAATTATTATGTCGTGTGTATATACACTAAGAAGACACGATTTCGCCAAAATTTCTCACTGCTACTCTGGAAGACGTGTGAAAACACTGGAATGGGACCAACAGGGTATAAACAGTATTATACAGGGTGTTTGGCGCATGGACCGACACAATTATTTGGGGGATTGGGAGCGTCATTTGGGAGGTTTCACCCAAAGACCCCATGTCCTAAGTGTCACGGTTATTGAGATGTTTTTTTTTGTTTTTTTCACAAAATTACCCGAAATCTCGCCTTTAAATAGTCATTACTTTTTTGTTTATTGTTCTAATTGCACGAAATAACTTTTATTGTATTCTGCAATGTATTCTTATTCTAAATAAATAAAGAACTTTTTTAAATAAAACTATGTTCATAATTTTTGGAAAAAATCTAAAAAAATCATATCTTATTAACCGTGACACTTAGGACATGGGATCTTTGGGTGAAACTTCGAAAATGACCCTCTCAACTCCCCAAAAAATTGTGTCGGTCCATGCGCCAAACACCCTGTATATGCGGATGAAATGGTGTTGCTCAGCCCGTCAATAGCTGCGCTCAGAAAGCTGAGTGTGTGAGGAGTATGCGAGGGTAAACGGTCTCCTGTACAATGTACAGAAAAGCGAGCTTGTATTTGAGCCAGGGGTCGTAAACTGGGGGATGTGGCACCTGTGCTGCTTAACGCTGTCGCTGTTCGAAGAGTGAGAGAGTTTAAATACCTCGGCCATGTGGTCACCGAGGATTTGAAAGACGATGCGGACATAGAAAGGGAGAGAAGTCCGCTTTAACATGTTGGCACGCAGATTTGCGAGGTGTAGTTTAAAGCATTCTGCCAAACACTCTACACCTGCAATCTGTGGGTCAACTAAACGCAGCGGGCCATCAACGGTCTCCGAAAACAATATAATAACGCGTTCAGGGAGCTGGTGGGGCTCCCACGCTACTGTGGTGCGCCTGCGATGTTTGCGCACGCGCACACAGACGGCTTCGCACTGTGCTGCGGCGCCGCATCGCTACGCTGATGTTCCGCACGCGTGGGAGCGCCTACACCAGCCACAAGCTGGACAGCGCCCTTCTGCGGCACTGGGTTTAAGCACAGGTGCGTGTGCCCGGGGCCCCAAAGGGCGGCAAATACTTAAATCCATTATTAAATAATAATAGTTTGTACGTCATGCTACTAACAATATTATGGGCCAAATGTGTCTGAAAGTGTCTACTCGCACCTTCGGTTTGCGAATGACCTAATTTTCCTATTTTATCCCTGGAAAACCTCCAATGCAAGTTAATAAAACTTTATGAGGCTGGCTTCCTTACAAGTTGGCTTGAGAATGTACATGTCCAAGACGAAGGTGACGTTAGGCGTCCCGGATCCGGTCACCAGGGAGAGTGGAACCGGCGAGAGATGTCGTGCGGTGTCCCACAGGGATCGGTCCTGGGGCCGCATCTGTGGGACATCGGATACGACTGGGTGCTGCGCGCCGACCTCCCCAGTGGCGTCAGCGTCGTCTGTTACGCTGACGACACGTTGGTCCTGGCGCAGGGGAGGTCGCACCAGGCGGCGGCTGAACTAGCGACACACGGGGTTGCGACAATCATGGCCAGAATCAGTTGGGACTCAAGGTGGCACTGCACAAGTCCGAGGCCATGTGTTTTCATGGTCCTCGGAACGCGCCACCATCGGGTTCCCAAAATAACGGTAGGAGGGGTTCACATTGGCGTCGAGTCGACGATGAAGTACCTGGGACTCGTCCTCGACAGTCGGTGGAACTTTGTGGAGCATTTCCGACGTTTGGCTCCCAGACTGGAGCGGGCCGGGGCTGCCTTGAAGCGGCTCCTGCCCAATCTAGGGGGTCCAAACGCCTCCTGCCGGAGGCTATACGCGGGGATCGTGCGGTCCATGGCCCTGTACGGGGCACCCGTGTGGGCGCGTTCGTTGAGGCGGCGGCCTGCCCGCCGGTTGAACGCGTCCCAGAGGGTCATGGCCACCCGGCTGGTCCGGGGATACCGCACGGTCTCCGGTGAGGCGGCGAGCCTCTTTGCCGGATTGCCGCCATGGGATCTGGAGGCAAAAGTCCTCGCGCATATTTGGGAGTGGCGCGAGGAGGCGAAACGCCGGGGCTTAACTCCGATGCCGCGAGAAATCGCGGCACAGCGGACAGAGCTCCGACGGGATCTCATGGCGTCATGGAGAGTGCGATTGTCGCAACCCAGTGCTGGGCACGCCACTATTGCGGCGATAAGTCCCCTCTTTGAGGAGTGGCTGGAGAGGCGCCACGGCGTCCTCACCTTTCGCCTGACGCAGGTCCTCACCGGACACGGCTGTTTCGGGAGGTACCTGTTTCGGATAAGGCGGGAGGAAACGCCCGGGTGTCATCACTGCGTGGATCGCCCGGAGGACACGGTGGAGCATACGGTGGAGGTATGCCCGGCTTGACCAGAGCACCGCCGTGTCCTCGTGGAGGCGATCGGTGGCGGGGATCTCTCGCGTCCGGCCCTGGTCCAGGCGTACGGAGCGAGAGGGCATGGGAGGCCGTCACCTCCTTTTGCGAAGCAGGAATGCTCGCGAAGGAGGAGGCGGTGCGTGTGAGGGAGAGGCAAATTTCGCGCCCTCACGCCCCTAGCCGCCGCAGGAGGAGATGCCCTGGGCGTCGGGAATCAATTGCCGATTCCCGGCCACCGTAGGCGCGGGCTTGCGGACGGTGAGCAATGGGTAGCTCGCCGTCCGGTAAGGACCAAGCCCGGGTCGACGGCGCGTTGTGTTCCACGCGCGCCTCAAAGAGATGTCAGCGAATGAAGGGGTCCGATGAGACCATTGCCTGCCGGGGTTGCGGAAAAGTCCGAAAGGGATACCGTGGCCCCCTGGCATTGCACAGGCAACAGAAGGAACACGGGTGGGTTTTAGTCAGTAAGAGTCTAACACGCCCTCCCGCTCCACGCAGAGTGGGAGGAGTCATTTGATGATTTCCCAACCAAAAAAAAAAGGCGTCCCGGATGACTGTTTCAGCAACTATGGTAGGAAACGAGCGTCTGGAGATAGTTGAACATTACGGTTATTTGGGACATGTTCTATTTTTTGACAAGGAGCATCCCAACAAAGAGATCTTCAGGGGAATACAGCTTGGGTGGGCGGCATTTGGTAAACTGGAACATATTTTTCGATCCAGAAACATCCCACGGTGCCTAAAAACCCGCCTTTTCAACCAATTTGACCTGCCAACACGGCGACCGACGGTGCTGTGACGGAGCGAGCTATGCTTGGCATAACCCACTAGACCGTGTGCGTAACACTGAAGTCCATCGGCGGTCGAAAAACTCTACAACGTCGAAGAGAGGGCAATGCGCCTCAAGTGGAGTAAAGCTGCGACCGAATGGTGGCCAAGGTTAAGCAAAAAAAACCAGGGCCGTCCAAAAGAGCGTTGGGTTGATGATATCATCAAAGTCGCAGGGAACACCTGGATGAGGGACGTACGAGACCGGGAAGTATGACAGAACAACGGGGGGCGTATACCCAGCAAAGACTGATTCCCGGCTGAAATGATGATGACGATGATATACACGGTGAAACTTCAGTCGTCTTACAAAAGCAGTCTACTTCATGTATCCAATGAATACTAATCATTCATTTAAAAAAAATATGTACTCCGTGATAGTTTGTCGTCTTACAAAGGGCCACTCAATGTACCCGACTTAGAATACCTCTAGGAGCAATTAAAAAATTGTTACAATATATTTTTTTATAAATGAAAGTTTTGTAGTCATTGGATACATGAAGTGGGCTGCTTTTGTAAGACGACTAAAATTTCACGGTGCATATTTACTCTTTTTGAGTTTTATCCTTATATACCATTATCACTGTACCTATTTTAAACAAATAAATAAATGACATGACTTGAGAGATTCTTGTGGGTTTTGTCCCTCAATCTCCACATACCGTTCTCCTGCGGCAGCATGTGGAGCGTGCGCACGTAGTGGTCCTTGGAGCCCGTGGCCAGCAGGTCGCCGCCGGCCGCGCGGCCCGCCGCCAGGCACATGACGGCCGCCGCGTGGCCCGTCCACAGCTTGCACACGCACTCCATCCTGGCGGACGTACCGTACGAGAGCAAATGATGATAAATAAAGTACTTCCAAATTTTACTATAAGCCGTATAAGTCTCGATCCCGTGGGAGTATCGGGATAAAAATCCTACGTGTTAAACCAGCTAGGTATCTAAAAAAAACCTAACATAAAATAATGAATTGTAAAATAAATATTGTATAAAAAAATAGAAATTTGTTTCTTGATAAAATAATGAATAAGTTTTGAATTACGTGTATATTCTCTATTATGATACCGACACACATCTAAAACATCAAAGTGGGACGTTTCTTAATATTTAGAACTTACCTTTGTTATTAGTTTTTAAATTCTACCGCATTATCTTTATCACTTACATTCGCAGGTCCCACAATCTCAGCTTGTCTCCTGCAGCGGTGTAAAGCCGATGGTTCTGTGTGAGTGCTAGCGCTGTGACGGCTACTTCACCGCCCACGCCGCGGTTCGCTGGGCAAGGACCCGTCGCACCTGACGACCTAAGGATAACAAACGGTGTTTTCAGTAAGAATGAACAAGGTAGTGCGAATTGAATTGATATAGACCTAAGACGACGTAATTGCAGATACCTATTGTAGCGTTATGAGGATTCACAACTAATAATAGGTAGTCGAGTGGTGCTAAAATTCACAATTAGTAAGTTCCTAATCACATCACTAGAATCGTGGTACAACACTAATTTTCCCCAGACGCTCTGTGATTTTGCTTCCGCTTGCAGAGCTGGTGAATTCTATTCCCTGCTCCTCGAAATCCTGTGTGCCCCGACCTAGGGGTTCCTTGTACGGGTTGAGTGAAGGATCCTTACCCATTTCCTGCTGCTGAAGCGTTGCAATACTGCACGCTACCTACGCAGGCTATCAAGGTCTATCGAAGGCCTGCCCTACCTGCGGCCTACCGCCGCGAGCCTGTGCTGACGTGCCTGCACGTGCTACCGACGATCTCTACCAGCGGTCTTACGAAGGCCGTACGGCCTACTGCGAGCCTGCGACAAGCCCCCACGTTTGCCACGTGTTAGCCAAGGACGGTACCCTACCTCCATTAGTGTTTGTGCTCAGAACAATGACAGTGTTAGGACCTTACCTGCGACCTAGCCGTGTTCTAGATAATTAATATATGTATGAACTTTTCAAGCTGTTTTACTATCCGACTTTGCCTAACTATCTACCTATCCATTAACGGCCTGCGTGGTCTACCCTGCGCAGCCGGGTTAAATTATGCTACAGAAAGTTCAGCGCTTTCGCATCTGGAATGCTTTTTAAATTACCTATGACACATCAAGCCGAAATTACGTCGCATAATTTTTGTTGCTACTCTAAAACATAATATTACTGAACAATATTTTTATAGTAATCTTATCTAGTATTTTTAAGCCTGGAGCGTCTTTGACATATTCTTATTTTGTTACATCAAAAGCTAATCGATATTAATAAAATAATTCTCCACTATTTTTATCGCATCCCGTGGTTATCGATAAGATCTCTCCTCTATATTCATAAGCAAAGCGTCTTTTTAACCAATGAATATAGGAAGAGACATGGTTGAAAAGGTCAAAACTTCTTACCACAGCGTCGTGATAGGCGTCCTGGACCTGGTGTCGAACACCCGCACGGCCGCCCCGGCCGCCGCCAGCACGAGCCGCTCGCCGGCCGCCAGCGCGCCCACGCTGCCGCCGCACCAGCCGCGCCACGCTTCGGCGCCCGCTGTGAAATCCCAGCCGCGGACTGTGCGGTCTGGCAGATAGGAAGAAGATACGAGTTAGAGGAGAAAAGTGAATCTCTGAACCGCCTCCGAACCCACTCGGGAAGATGTAACTACAACCTTGAAAAATATGGCTTTTTTTTGCATGGGAAATCTTCAAATAACTTCTCCCGCTCTGGGCGGAGCAGGAGGGTATGAGGGCGTGTCTTGCTGACTAAAACCCACCCGTGTTCCTTCAATTGCCTGTCCGTTGCCAGGGGCCACGGTATCCCTTTAGGACTTTCCCGCAACGGTCCTGTCGGACCCCTTCAGTTGCTGACATCTCTTTGAGGCGCGCGTTGAACACAACGCGACGTCGACCCAGGCCTGGTCCCTATCGGACTTCGAGCTACCCATTGCTTACCGTCCGCAAGCCCGCGCCTACGGCGGCCGGGAAGTGTGGCTTCCTCGACGAAACGGAAGCAGGCTGTGGTTGTGGAGCTGTGGCGTAAACTATGTTCTACCTCTTTTCCTGCCCTCTGTGACCCAAAAAATGCAACAATAGTGACCCCTGCACTGCCACCGAAGACGCCTAGGAAGTGACCAAGGTTTGGGCTACCAAAATTTTATACCATGTCTCAATAGAAATGTCTCAGTCTCATGAAATAGAGCTGTATGTATGTGTGTGGTATGTATCGGTTTTGATTTTGACGCAACAAAAATATCTTTAAAACTATAGGGCTTCACATGTTTTATTTTATACATAATCTTATCTAATCTAATAAATAAACTATTATAAAATAAGAGAATTTGATTGATAAATTTGACTACCTGGCTAAATGAAATGACTATAACACGGCAAATTAAAGCAGTGTATCTCTCAATCTGCTCAACAATCAAGTTCCCTAACTATATTAACATCGAGGAAGTGTTTTTAGCAACGCTGCGTGTTTCCTGGCAAGACAATCTTCTGAACAGGAAACACTCGAGTGCAGCCTATTACTGCTATGGGGTATTTTCCAAGTCTCACCCACTCCGCCGCTGTACAGCATGTGCGCGGTGGAGGCGAGCGCGAGCGCGGCGCCCGCGTGTCCCTCGGCCACGTGCGTGCACTGCAGCCACGCGCCCGTCGTGTTGCCGCCACTGCCGCTAACCCGCTAAGAGAAACATACACAACTATTTTACAATTTCCCCACTAATTTCATACTCAAGTTAGTCGAAAGTGAAAGAGTTAGAGCAAAATAAAAGACGGATGGATTATGAGAAAGGTGGATAATAATAGCAATCCAAACCGTATTTCGGCCATGGTGACCAATCTCAATGGAGACTACCTTCAGCGCAGGACATAATATTATTATAGTGCATAAGTATGTGCGCAGACACAGGTGCACTTTCAAAGTTTCATAGGAGAGAGATCAGACGCAGGGCCAACGGCTTATCGTGCTTTCCAAGGCAAGGGGGTATCATACCGCCAACTTCCCAACTCCGGGCTGTTACTAAGAAATTCTTTATAGAAAAACCCAATAACACTTTGCCCAACTTGGGAATCGTACCCAGGACGCAGCAATTGCGCTTGCGACCACGATACCAACGGGGAAGTCAGGTGAGAAAGATGAAATAGCAATAAGGAAGTGAGATGACACAAATAAATTGGGACGAGGGCAGGAGAACGATGATCATAAGTCTAAAGTAAATTACCCACCTTTAGAGCAATCTCCTTGACGACTCCTTGCGGTGTATTATCATGTCCCGCCCCCGTGAGTCGTAGGAACACGTCATCATCCCGTGCACGTCGCGACGCGCCCGGCGACGCGGGCGGGGTGCCCACAGTCGCGCTCGCCTCTCTGCGTTAGTGAGCGCGTTAGCAAGCGGGAACACGGGATATAAGGATGGTAAATGAAAGAAGCCGTACCCGGAAAATGATCAAAAATTTAGACCCAATTATGAATGCACTCGCGGAACTAAAAGGTTTATCTTTTCCGAGCTCTTACGGCACGAATGACTCTTGAAAAAGTCTCAATCTGCTGATAAGGAACCCTTTTCATTCCGCGAATGTAAGATAATGTTTATTTAATGAGACACAAATATCTGGAATTGCAGATTAATATCTGGATTCCAGTTATTTCTGAGGTAATCCGCATAGTTACAGTTGCACGGAAATAGCTTAAAATTGTGGAAGGTAATATGAGTTATACTTTTGAAATATCACATTGCCCAGAACTTTTCTGGTTACGGCTTAGTGTGAACATAGTTTATTAGTTAGTACCCGTGAGAAGTGCTTATGTCCAGTTTAGGACATTATGTAATTATCACGATTGTGCAAAAGTTAAGAGGGCTTATCCTAAAAGTTGGCAACGTCGCAAATAGCTGTCAAATATTTACCTGTTTTGATTAACTTGGAAATATTACTGTATGGAATTAAGAAATGTGGTAAACTAGCGAACTAAAATATTGATTATGAAATGCAATAATTAATATCGTAACACCGAATATTTAGTTTTAGATGTAAAAAAAGTATTTGGAAACTTTTCAAATGCCTTTTTTTACACCTAAAACGGTTAAAACATCAAATTCAGTGTTATAATTGCAATAAATTAATAATATTCTAGTTTGCTAGTTAGCCACATTTCGTATTTCCATACAGTAATATTGCCACATTAATCAAAACAGCGAAATATTTGACATCTATTTGCGACGTTGCCAACTTTCAGATTATGCGCTCTTAAGTAACTGAAATGCAAGTCAGGTCAAGTTGGTCATTCGTTTGGTATTATTAAGTTTATGATTTATTATTTTAATTTTAATAAGTAGAGATGACGATGCTTCACCTATTGGATAAGTTTAATTAAGTATTTGGATGTAAAATTTTCGGAATATTATGGCGAGTTTACTTACTAGATAAGTTCAACTATTTGGTTTAAGATGATTTATGTGATTTGTAAGAATAACTGAATGGCGTTATGGAGATGGCGTTATGAATAATCAAATTTCGATATTGAATAAAATGATAACATGTTATTTTTACCATAATTACTAATGTGAATGTAATCGTAGATGTTTCGTTAAGGAATTTCAAAAGCTAGGAATTTTAGACTATTAATAGGACATCACAACATCAAATATAGCAACAAAACTAATGGTTCAATGGGGCACAATGGTAGCCATGCCATGAAGATGGTTTACAATGACAACATGGACCACAACACAAAAAAAAAAAAAATACTCACAATATCTTTGGTTTGAAGCGGAAACTATTCTTGATTCAAATTTCGGCTACATGTGCCTTCTAACTTGGTTGTCATGTGTTTTTCTACTGGTGTTATTTTAATAAACATTGCATTCAAAGTTCTGATCAATTGTGCAAAATTTGCTAGTGTATTGTGTTATACTAAACTCGTAGGGCGTTTGCCCACTTATCCGTATCCGGTTCGTATTCTCGTTTCGTTTCTGATCCGGTTTGTCCAACCTCGTAATTATATGGACGTTTGTGCACCCATGCGTATTTGGGTCATACAATTACTAGGACGGCAAAACCGGATCATAAACAAACACGAATCGAATAAGAACCGGATACGGATAGGTGGGCAAACGCCCTTAGGTGCAAATAATCATCACTTAGGTGCAGCTCGGTCATCCATAAAATAATTGAGGTTATAGTCAAATATATTATAAAATATTAGATACAAAAATATAATATATTCATACTGTTTTTTAGTGCAAGAATTTTTTGTTTAAAATTCATGCACACAGAGCGATGTATTCCTTGATTTCATAATATTTTAAATCATGCTTATGTAATACTATTCATATTTGGAAATGCATATAATAGAAAATATTACTACGACTTTTCATGAGCCATACATAACCTCTTACAAAAACTTTGTGATAATGTATATACTTTATGGAGGAAATATAGTTACTTCTGTATAATTTGATAGCCATATATTGAATGCTTCATCATGCAGTATATAGCGGGGGTGCGTCATGCCGGTAGCAAACAAAACACAAGCTGTATTGCATCTATTTATTGTGCCTACATAATATACATACTTAGTACATACACTGTACTTATACATTACAAACTATACGGACACTTGACTTGATATTTGTAGGTCGACGCTTCGCTAGCATATTAGGCGCGGAATAAAAATGTTCACCAGCCTAAGTTCTTTAAGTGGTTTTTGTTTATTACAAAAAAAATACTAGTCGCCTAAAAAAATACATTCAGAGCGGTAATACAAAAAAAAACGAGCGAGACTAGGTAATCGAATATGATGTGTAACATCTGACATCTTGGCTGACAGTAACAACCTCTCGGAAAATGGATTGGTACCATCTGACGGCCAACTCTAGCACCGCGCACGCTCATTGGTCTAATCAAATAGCGCACGCTTCCCCGGCTTCTTGTTACACACTTCTGTTCTTTTTCAGAAAAGCAAGAGGGAATAATTATGTTCATAAACATAAAAAATGCTTGACAAAATCAAATCAATCTAATAAAGGATACAATAAAAAGTGTAGCTTCTTCACAATGACATTGACCTCAATCGCTCACTTCTTGAAGGTATCAAATTAAATTGAACTAACTAACTAGAAGGAATTTGATAAACATTTTTGTTTCGCGACCGTATGCGTTTTCTATCGACGACTAATTAAGTTATAGATAGTGCAATCCACGACGACGCGCCCCACTCCACTCCGCTCCGTACTAAAGTACAGCTTACAGTACAGTCATCGCGGAGTGGGGCGCGTCGTCGTGGATTGCACTATCTGTAAGCATCGGTATAGTTTATAATACTTACGTGTTGTTATAACCAACTGCCAATTTAAAGCTTCCGTTACACTTGTGACGATATACTTACACACTACTTCGATATATTACAGTAAAATGCATGAAGCTAAACAATTCCTTTGGATTAGTATTATTAATTAACATTTTATGCACTTTTTAAATGCAAAAGTTCCCTTAAAACTATACTGAAGCTTGGAATTTAGTTATACAAAATTAGATCATAAGATCATCACAGTAAAGTTCACATTGCAGCTGCATTGATAGAAAATTCTAAGCGGTATCAAGCGTCTTTAGACATTTTTGGTTCGATACCCGTACGGTTAGTGCCTAAAATATTACTTTGATTTAACATTTTTTCAAAGTTTCGAATCAAACAGTTAATATTTTAGCTTAATCCTAATGTTTATATACATAGTTATATAATGTTCTGTTAGCGTAAATATGACGCGTACGTACGTATAATACGAACGAGCCCGTAAATAATTGCATACTTTTTGCACCCTATCACGCCGACTTTTTAATAGTAAATACAACCAACAATTTATATGGTTTTTGATATTATACGCGGATTATTTGCAAGTATTACTATGGCCCTTGTTATTAATATAAATAATCTTAAAGAGAAATTTTATATTATCAGATATTCTTATACAATTTATTTCATACCTAATTAGCAACCTCATTTTCAACTTTCAAAATAATAATACTTGAAAATACCACATAATCCACCGCACCACATCTCTAAAACCATCAAAAATATAGTTTAAAAAAGTTAATAATACGTAGAAGAAGCAATAAATAACGAGAAAGCATGCAGAGCGTCGTATGACGTGTGAGAGGGGCGGGGCCTGCGGCGCGGCGGGGGCGGGTCAGTCCTCCACGATGGACAGCTCGGTCAGCAGGCTGCAAGCGGAACTTGCGTCAGCGACGACCTACCCACCGAGCGCCATCACCGGTACTAACAGGCGGTTATATGTGCAAACTGATTTTGTATTCTAAGTCAAGTTTCTTAAAGTCGGTTTTGGTTTGACGAACTTCGATTTTGTTTTAGGCGAGAGCGCCTAGCGCCGGATAGCTGCGGAATTAAAATTTCCCCACGTTTTTTGCAATTAGCAGGTCAGTATCAGGTTGTATGTTAACTCTCTATTACCTTATTTAATGACTAGTTTATGAAATCATGACATTTGAAGCAAAGGAGATTGCCCGATTTGTAAGGAAAGTTGGGTCCCACTGGAAAATTGTTGTGCACTGAAGATTTTTATTTTAAATAATAGTAAAAAAATAGTATTTTCATAATCAGAAACCATTTTTCATTTATTCACCCTGATTCAAGAGATATCATTGTTTTTCTGTTGTAGCACTAAGAGTCAAATATTTCACAAAGAACAGCACTATTAAGAGTCAAATATCTCACAAAACGTAATGCACTCCAGGAACTTAATAGCTCAACTCGGTAGTAGCAGAAAAAGCACGTATCGTAAATAATAACTAAGTAAAAGATTACGGAATTCAAAACTCAAAGTATCTAAACAAAGCAATGACGCACGTAACGAACCACAGAACATACGTAAGTATCTCTATGTAGTCTGTGCACAGAACGAAGTCTGCGAGTTCTGTGACATGCACAAGTAAATGTTACCAGATTTTTTTTTTTATAATTTATTAATTAATCGTTATAGATCAATCGATAAAAACTACTTTTCTACTAAGGAGTTATCTAAATAAACATGGCTATTATTTTTGTGTATTACTTTTCTGAACATTTATTATTTATCAATGAGTATTATGAGTTTAAGCAACCTATTATTGTCATTGTTCCATCGGTTTTACTCGCATCGACTATGAGCATTGTTTATTTATTCAATAGTGTTCGTCATCAAGAATACTTTACATAAACTCATATTTGGCGTACACGTATTGTTGTTCATTTCAGATATATATGGTGCAATAATACGTATAAAAGGACAGGGATAACATCATTCTATCTCATCGTCCTAAAACAAAATACTAACACAGTAGCGTTGAAGTTGAGATCTAATTGAGATGTAAACTGCCCATAGGTTATATATAATTAAATAAAAAATAATAGTTTTTTTTATTATTTAATATCGTTTTAATTAGGTAATATCGATTACTCAATTGATTAAAAGATAGCTTTAGTTATTAAATTCTTTGATACCTGGCAACTTTTTTTTGTATGCCAATCAAACCACAGACTACATTGAATCAAACGGATGTCGACGTAATGTTTAACTATTAATTAACTTTATCTTTATTCCCAGGATGAAAAAAATTGTATAAAAAATACCCTGTACACAAAAAAAAATTGTTATATTTTTTGGTTATTATTAAAACCAGGCACCCGATACCACAAAAGGGACCTGCTCCGTGGCAATCTCCTTTCAACGAATGATTATAAATCTGTAAATACATATTCGATACGGTCAGGAATCATATTTTGTAAGCTAAAGCTACAAGCACGCGGCCGGCTCGACTTGTCGAGCCAATTCAGTGAGCGTAACGTAGTCTGAAGGTATAAGAGTTACGCGATAGAAAGAGAGGCAACTTCTATATAACTGTAGGTAATTAGCGCTGTGCGACCTGAATTGCACTTTATTGTGTGAGCAAGTCGCTATTTATTTATATGATTTTGCGGAGTGAATCTTCTGTACGTAAAAACCATAAGAAAATTTGAATTCCACGGGCTATCTTAACGCAACCCCCTTAAAGTCGGTTTTGGTTTGACAAGTTCGATTGTGTTTAAAATAAAAATACGCGTGTAATTTATATTGGGTGAATATTTTGATAATTGAATAATTTGCACATATAACTATACTCCATTTGAAATAAGATTAGACATTTAACTAAACCTTTTTTACAGCCCGTTCAACCGATTTTGACTTCTATTGCGTTGGTGGCATGACAAATGGCAGCTGCAGTGAACAGTTGGTATTGTAACACTTTTTTGCTTTTAATGCCATCCTATATGCCTACGGTATACAAGTCAGACTCGGTTGAACGGACTGTAAAAAAGGTTTGTTTAAATGTCTAATCTTATTTCAAATGGAATATAGACGGTACGAAGTACTACAGGTTTTCTTAAAATGGATTCAGAAATGATGGTCTAAACGCCGATGTTCGTAGTGTGGTCATAAAACGAGGAAAGCAATGGAAGCGAGACAGCATGACCAATATTCACCGTCCTTCTCGCACGTTTTATGACCGTGCATGCCACGAGTCTTACTTATATTATGTTTAGTTTAATATCTGTATTTCACTTGAAAAGAGTGAGTGCGAGCGAGAAGCAAATATCAATATAGAAAACATCATTTCTAAGTTCTTTTTAAAGTAAAGCTGTAATATAGTAAATAATATGATTTCTATTAATATACATAAACACATGTCCCAGTTCTAAATACAACTACAGAAATGCCTACCTCACACCAACCACTACAACAGTGTAGCACATATACCCAAGCAGTGTACCATGCAGAAAGGGACGCCGAAATCGCACATATACCAGAGTGAAAGAGACAGATATATTTCTAACTACTCAAGCTTTAATTTAATGGTTAAATACGTTACTAAGGCTGATTTTTCATCGTCAATGTACAAGTGGGACCAAGGGGAATTAAAAATAAAATTATTAAACTATTCCTGTTTGTTCCACTTACAAAATCAGTGGGACGAACGGGAATAAATTTAATATTTTTTTTTTATTTCCCGTTCGTCCCAGTGTGACGACGGCATTGGGATGAACGGGAAATACAAGGAAAAAACAGCCATAAAAGAAATATTAAGAAAATAAACAGTTTACCAATCCCCAATCATAAAATGGTTTTTTAATAAAAAACAACACAGAATATTGACAATACACTTGAAACGCTTACAATGGACATCTAAAGAGTTCAGTGAATAGATCGAAATTTCGTGCTGATTAAACCTATGCGAATTTTTCAAGTATGTCAAATTGAAAAACAGGAAAATTCGAATTTAATACTAGGTACATTAAGGCATAAATGTCTGCGCTAACATATATATACAGTCGCAGAATGAAAAGGTTTAGCACCGCGTTTTACTTGCACCTATTTTTTATGACCACGTACTGCCACCATACTAGCAATACACTGATGTATATTGCATAAAATCCAGAACCTACTGATTGGGAGAAGACACTGACCCCGTAACACAGGTGTTTTACTTGGCGCAGGAGTTGGGCTTCACTTTGTTTGTACACATTTGTATGCCAATAAAGAAAGAACTTATAATTAATACTAACAATAACAGTACGAAGAAGTGAAACAAACGTAAATTACTTGAAAATAAGCCGTGTTCGCCCGATGGGATTTCTCATTGGCAAAAGTTACAATCTTTCATTATTTATCTCCTTTAGGGGCGAGTTTTTTAAAATCCTTCCCAACAGTCCGGCCGTCGAAAAAATGCATTCTTGACAGCTGTCAGTTTCATACTAACGAATATGTGTTTTGCAAATTTGATCCTTATTGGTACTAGAGATTGCCCAACTGACAGGTGTATCTCGTCGGTCGGACTGTAGAGCTCACTTTCGCTATATAAGGAATTCTTGTGGAAAATTTCATGCTTCTAGACCTGAGAGGAGAGGTTTGGGCTGTGCGTTGTCTGTTAGTGATTTTTTTATTGATTAAGAAGATAGTTTAACCTTTTCATTCCACGATTGTACGCGATAATTTCCGCCATATCTATCTCACTATGGTATATACAGTGGCGTGTTGTATACGTACAAGGATGCAGGTTTGGCCAGGTTGTGGTGCCGGCGCGGCGGGCGCGGCGACTCGGGCGGCGCGGGCGGCCGGCGCGCGGGCGGCGCCGGCGCGGCCGGGCTGGCCAGCGGCTGGAGCCCTCTGCGGGGTAAGAACAAGGGTCAAGTCAAATTGTAATTATAATGTTTGTATTGATGACTTTTATAATGTTTATCTAATTGTAATATTTTAATTAATTCTTATTGTTTCGAATATAATATTTTTAATTTCACATGAATGCATATGGACTAGTTCTAAAATAAAATTAATTGAATTTAAAGATTTATTGAACAATCAAACACTTACAAACAACACAATGCGTATACAATAATAGCGTACTACAATTATATAACCTTTAGTGCTATCAGCAGTCTTTGTATGAACCTGGTATCCAAAGAAAGATTTAACTTGTGTTATGGACACCAACTTTCTCACATAAATGAAATACAAATGTAGGTGGCATGAGATGTCGATGTCAAGAGTGGCGCAGTATACAAGAGAAGAAGCCTTTAGTAGAATGCGTGTTAGTGTAGTGAAATGTGAAATTATAATACAGATAGTGCTATCCACGACGACGCGCCCCACTCCGCGATGACTACTGTAAGCTGTACTTTAGTACGGAGCGGAGCGGAGTGGGGCGCAGCGTCGTGGATTGCACTATCTATACATAAGTGAGAAACTTCGTTTCTGACGGGGGTCGAATCGGACCGCACCCTTTTTTTTTTCATAGAGGGTAATAAAATGTAGAGTGTCACCTCGGGAGCAACACTGTTTTAAGCTCGAGAGACGTACTTTGAATGCCTCGCTGCGCTGAGGATTCTACTTTTGAATTCTGCGCTCGACTTTTGATTCAAAGAAATACTCTCGCCTTAAAAATAGTTGTTTGCTTCCTAGGCAAAAAATCTACTATTAACAAATCGTGCGTACCGCAGACTGCCGGGCGCGCTGGGCACGCGGCTGAGCGGGATAGGGCGCGGCGCCGCGGGCTCCACCATGGACTGCGTCATGGGGTCCTCCTCGCGGCCGATCACGCCCAGGTCGCGCAGGCGCACCGAGCCGCGGCGGACACTGACGGACACAAATTAAAATTAATCAAATATAACATAACACTTTTTAAATGAGATTACTACTACAAAATTTAATAAACGTCCAAATTCAAACAAGAACCGTTGTAGCGGTACAAGAACGGTTCTTTTACCGCGTGGGCTAAATCGGAACTGAGGCCGCCACCTTGGTTTTTCAAAATAATTTCAGTGACAATTAAAAAAAAAATTACTAACGAATGACATTGACAATGTCACTCAGGCGCCAGAAAATCCTTGTAGCACTATACTATACCAATAAGTTATTTTCACTCGCGGAACAAAAAGGATATAAGCAGTTTTAAAATGCATTATTTTCAATCATAATTTTGACAATACGCAGTTTGATCATGTCTCATATACAAGGTGTAACGTAAATAACGCAAGACCTCGTGACCGCTGAGGCTCCGAGTATTTTATATTGCGAATCTTCGCATCACGTATTTGCGACGAATGTATTTTGTACTCATCATTATGAACAACTTTTACTATGGGATCAACCCTGAAATCGCGAAAATATAATCAGCTGTTCAGTACATTTTGACCACGGAATAAATGAATAAGGTTGGAAAGGCCCTAGCTCCAATTTTGTATTAGGACCAGTATCACCGCTTGTCTCCCACTATTTAAATTTCTACACATACGCATTATTATGTTTACAAATATTTCGCACACAACCAAATCACACACATAAATCTCAAGGCAGATATTCGTTCTTGCCTGTTTTACCCATTTTTAATAAAAATTACACTTTAAAGTTAAGAAAGTGGTGAAACTAAGAAAGTGGTGAAAGAAAGCAATTTTTTTTTTTTTATATTGCCAGAGGGCCTAGTTCCAAATAAATTAGGGCTGAGTAAGTAGCAGATGACCCCACCTAGCCACCATTTTCGTATGTTCAACGTTCTGCCAAACTCCCTGTATTTTTTTTTTTTAATAATCAGCCTATGTTTAATGTTCCCACTGCTAGCGCACAGGCCTACTACTGTAATCCACCACGCGGGCCCAATACGGGTTGGTACGTAGGTACATATCACATGTCTTTGAATTTTTGGTTCTAGGACATGCCGGTTTCCTCATGATGTTTACCTTCACAGTTTTGGGAGCAGTGGTGATGAAATTATTTACACAAAGAAAAGCGCCTCAGGCAGACGCTTTACAACAGTAAATAGTTTACTCGATTATTACTTATTTCTTTTTATGACGCGGAATGAAAAGGCATTTTTGGAAAAGTTTTAATTTTCATTGGGCATGAGACATTATACGAGTATTTGAACAGTTTAAGCCCAGTGGTAACGAGCCCGAATTACGAGTTTGCCTGCCTGAGGCGCTTTACTTGTACTGGGTAGAAATAAGTAATAATCGAGTTATCACAAAAAGACGATAGCTGAAAATAGTATTAATCAAAATCAAACGATTTATTTCAATTATACCATTTACAGGCACTTTTGAATGTCAAGAAGTCGATCGGTCAGAAAGATGAAGCTACATAGTTACTAGAACTAATTTGCTCTTCGATAAAAAAGGAGTTCTAACTTATAAAAAGTAAGACCAAATGTTGTATACTAACGTGTTCCTCTGGAAAGGCGACGTAGTGTTGTCGTCGGGCGGCGACGTGGGCGCCGTGTGCGACTCGCGGACACCGTTCGGAGGGCGCGACTCGAGCTGCGCACTGTGCCAATAACTGACGGTGTAATCAGTCTTGTATTATTTCAACGTAGTGAGTGTTATTTCTAAGATAATAGAGCCATTCAGATAGATGTGGGAAACATTGGGGACACCACGTCGAGTTTTCTCGAAGCCTATTTTAGCACAGAGCCTAAATACAGTGCGTCCGACCTATTCCGTCTCTTATTACAAAACGAATGTCCAAGTTCCTTTCAACCAGTTTATGTATTTTGAACCATAACCTGACTGATATAAAGTTCTAAATACAAAATGTACAACTTACGACTCGGGTTTTTAAATTAGTTTTTGTATTTAAAACGCAAAGTCAAAATAAAATTCGTTATTCAAAAATGGTTTGATGTTTTAAACCATAGACATAGAGAATTAGATTGGGAATTAGGTTCACAAAAGTGACTAACCTCTAGAAAGAGACAAACCGAGTCTGCGGCCAATACCAGCAGTGCTATTCTGTAACCATCTCACGGTGAAAACTTAGGTGAAGTGAGCTCGGAGTGAGCTGTCGGTCCCTAGCAGTAGATGGAATGTCAGCTCACTTCACGTTCACTTCACCAAAGTTTTCACCGTTAGATTATTACAGAATAGACCGGCTGTAGTACTACTTATTACTTTCTGGCCGCAAATTCGCTTTCTCTCTGGTACATTTCGGTCTGTATTCACTGCACAACTGAATACGGAACGCTCAGTCCATTCTCTTTGTCTATGGTTTAAACCTGGGTCAACGGATAAATCTTGACTACGAGCCGAGATGAGGACACCCACTGTATGGTTGGACTACTAATTCAAAGTCACTCAGCGAGCTATGGCAAAGGCTATGCTTGGAGTCTGAGGCACACAATACAAATCTGTACTATTTTTTTGAATGAATACTTTTTTGTTCATGTTTACAAAATGTTGTGTGCCTTTTACTTGTGCACTTTCTTTGTTTCCAGTTAAGTAGGCGTGCGCCGGCCATGTCAGGCAGCTCAGGCAGGCGGCTCACCTGTCCACGGGCGACACGGAGCGCGTGGACGTGCCCGACGACACGTGCGCCAGCAGCGCGTGCAGGCCCGCGGGCACGGCCCAGGGGTTCAGGTTCTGGTCTTCTGCACTCGCTATTCGTAAGGCGCTCGCTGTACGTTCTGAACTTTCTTCCAACTGAGGGGAAAATAAAAAGAGGAATAGAACTAGTTTTTTAGTCTCACTATGAAACGTGCATCAATTTATTCTAACTATTATTAAAACGGATAACTGCTGACCCTATGTGCGCTGCACTTGCTCACATTATTCGAGCGTATGACATTCGTGGACTGCAGCTAAAAGTCTGCATCAGGTGATATACTTTTTTTTTCTGGTGTTAATTTATCAAATAACTTTACCCGCTTTGGGCGGAGCGGGAGGGCGTGTCAGACTCTTACTGACTATAACCCACCCATGTTCCTTCAGTTGCCTGTACGTTGCCAGGGCCCACGGTATCCCATTTGGACTTTCTCGCGACCCCGGCAGTCAGGTGGTATACCTTGTGTTGTCATCGGATATAATGTTTAGCTAAGGCCCTTTTTGGCATTATAAGCATTATTTTCTTTCTTTCATAGTGATGTAATGCAAATAAAACGCATTTAGCTTTCATAAATGTATAGTTAAATCACTCACTTTAGTGACCAATAGCTTAGAAACAGTTGCGCAACAATGTTATCGCAACATTTAATCTTGCTGGAAATATTGTTAAGGGAACTTTTTTTTACCACGAGTTTTTACATATTGCCAGCAACAGTCCAAGTCACTGTTGCTCATACACTGTTGTGCAACTTCTGTTATCAGTTTTACCTCTTTGAGTTGCATGCGCGTGTCCTGCAACATCTTGAGGTTCCTGGCGGCGTCCTGCGCGTGTTGCAGCGTGAGCGCGGCCAGGCGCTCCAGCGAGTAGCGACCCGCCTCGGCCGAGTCCACGTGGTCTAGGAGACGAGGGAGCATGTTCTCGTCGTTCTCTTCCTGGGAGGGTAAGGAAGAAGTTTTTTTTTAATATTTTAAGTTTAAGCAATTACATTTGCACGGGTTTAACTTAACAGCTGTGAGCGGCTCAAACTATGAGAAATACCTTTTGGAAGGGGCAACTAGAATAAAATTCTATTTTATTGTAAATTTTGGCGTTATAAGTGCGTTTTAACGGCCTACATTAAATAAATAATTCAACTTTGTCTTTGAAAATCAATTTTTTGTTGTTATCATGATTTGGTACCTGTCAAGTTTCGCCAAACTGGCAAAACTTCACAGGGTCAAATGTATATAACATTACTGCAAAGCGCGGGAGTTCAAAACTTAAAAGCTTTATCTCTGTGGCTACTCTCGAGGCGCGACGTTCGTGCTAATTTGGGAACACGAAGATTTCCGAAGCGCATAATTTTCTTAAGGCGTGTACGCACGAACGAATAAGTACATGGTGAACATGAACTTCAAACACTTTATTGGCATGTATGCACCACTAACGAATATCAAACACTGTGTTCGTCAAAATAATTCGTGGCGATTGAAGTTCGAATCCATGGCTACTTAGAGAGCGCGAACTGTGTTCGTATGATGTTCGTGTGCGCTTTGCTAATTCACGTCTACGCGTACGAACCAAATGTTCCGTGTTCGATTTTCGTGTTCACCCTGTTTTGTTCGTTCGTGCGTACACACACCTTTAGGATATCTGTATGTTACCTCTATCTGCATGATCTGCGCCTGCGTGTCGGCTATGGACTCTCTGAGGTAGCGCAGCAGATGCTTGGCGTCGGGCTCGTGGTCGCCGCCCCTTGCGCGCTCGCGCTGCTGCAGCAGGCGCTCGAGCGCGGCCTCCAGCTCGCCCAGCGTGCAGCGTACACACACCTTTAGGATATCTGTATGTTACCTCTATCTGCATGATCTGCGCCTGCGTGTCGGCTATGGACTCTCTGAGGTAGCGCAGCAGATGCTTGGCGTCGGGCTCGTGGTCGCCGCCCCTTGCGCGCTCGCGCTGCTGCAGCAGGCGCTCGAGCGCGGCCTCCAGCTCGCCCAGCGTGCAGCGTACACACACCTTTAGGATATCTGTATGTTACCTCTATCTGCATGATCTGCGCCTGCGTGTCGGCTATGGACTCTCTGAGGTAGCGCAGCAGATGCTTGGCGTCGGGCTCGTGGTCGCCGCCCCTTGCGCGCTCGCGCTGCTGCAGCAGGCGCTCGAGCGCGGCCTCCAGCTCGCCCAGCGTGCAGCGTACACACACCTTTAGGATATCTGTATGTTACCTCTATCTGCATGATCTGCGCCTGCGTGTCGGCTATGGACTCTCTGAGGTAGCGCAGCAGATGCTTGGCGTCGGGCTCGTGGTCGCCGCCCCTTGCGCGCTCGCGCTGCTGCAGCAGGCGCTCGAGCGCGGCCTCCAGCTCGCCCAGCGTGCAGCGTACACACACCTTTAGGATATCTGTATGTTACCTCTATCTGCATGATCTGCGCCTGCGTGTCGGCTATGGACTCTCTGAGGTAGCGCAGCAGATGCTTGGCGTCGGGCTCGTGGTCGCCGCCCCTTGCGCGCTCGCGCTGCTGCAGCAGGCGCTCGAGCGCGGCCTCCAGCTCGCCCAGCGTGCAGCGTACACACACCTTTAGGATATCTGTATGTTACCTCTATCTGCATGATCTGCGCCTGCGTGTCGGCTATGGACTCTCTGAGGTAGCGCAGCAGATGCTTGGCGTCGGGCTCGTGGTCGCCGCCCCTTGCGCGCTCGCGCTGCTGCAGCAGGCGCTCGAGCGCGGCCTCCAGCTCGCCCAGCGTGCAGCGTACACACACCTTTAGGATATCTGTATGTTACCTCTATCTGCATGATCTGCGCCTGCGTGTCGGCTATGGACTCTCTGAGGTAGCGCAGCAGATGCTTGGCGTCGGGCTCGTGGTCGCCGCCCCTTGCGCGCTCGCGCTGCTGCAGCAGGCCCTCGAGCGCGGCCTCCAGCTCGCCCAGCGTGCAGCGTACACACACCTTTAGGATATCTGTATGTTACCTCTATCTGCATGATCTGCGCCTGCGTGTCGGCTATGGACTCTCTGAGGTAGCGCAGCAGATGCTTGGCGTCGGGCTCGTGGTCGCCGCCCCTTGCGCGCTCGCGCTGCTGCAGCAGGCGCTCGAGCGCGGCCTCCAGCTCGCCCAGCGTGCAGCGTACACACACCTTTAGGATATCTGTATGTTACCTCTATCTGCATGATCTGCGCCTGCGTGTCGGCTATGGACTCTCTGAGGTAGCGCAGCAGATGCTTGGCGTCGGGCTCGTGGTCGCCGCCCCTTGCGCGCTCGCGCTGCTGCAGCAGGCGCTCGAGCGCGGCCTCCAGCTCGCCCAGCGTGCAGCGTACACACACCTTTAGGATATCTGTATGTTACCTCTATCTGCATGATCTGCGCCTGCGTGTCGGCTATGGACTCTCTGAGGTAGCGCAGCAGATGCTTGGCGTCGGGCTCGTGGTCGCCGCCCCTTGCGCGCTCGCGCTGCTGCAGCAGGCGCTCGAGCGCGGCCTCCAGCTCGCCCAGCGTGCAGCGTACACACACCTTTAGGATATCTGTATGTTACCTCTATCTGCATGATCTGCGCCTGCGTGTCGGCTATGGACTCTCTGAGGTAGCGCAGCAGATGCTTGGCGTCGGGCTCGTGGTCGCCGCCCCTTGCGCGCTCGCGCTGCTGCAGCAGGCGCTCGAGCGCGGCCTCCAGCTCGCCCAGCGTGCAGCGTACACACACCTTTAGGATATCTGTATGTTACCTCTATCTGCATGATCTGCGCCTGCGTGTCGGCTATGGACTCTCTGAGGTAGCGCAGCAGATGCTTGGCGTCGGGCTCGTGGTCGCCGCCCCTTGCGCGCTCGCGCTGCTGCAGCAGGCGCTCGAGCGCGGCCTCCAGCTCGCCCAGCGTGCAGCGTACACACACCTTTAGGATATCTGTATGTTACCTCTATCTGCATGATCTGCGCCTGCGTGTCGGCTATGGACTCTCTGAGGTAGCGCAGCAGATGCTTGGCGTCGGGCTCGTGGTCGCCGCCCCTTGCGCGCTCGCGCTGCTGCAGCAGGCGCTCGAGCGCGGCCTCCAGCTCGCCCAGCGTGCAGCGTACACACACCTTTAGGATATCTGTATGTTACCTCTATCTGCATGATCTGCGCCTGCGTGTCGGCTATGGACTCTCTGAGGTAGCGCAGCAGATGCTTGGCGTCGGGCTCGTGGTCGCCGCCCCTTGCGCGCTCGCGCTGCTGCAGCAGGCGCTCGAGCGCGGCCTCCAGCTCGCCCAGCGTGCAGCGTACACACACCTTTAGGATATCTGTATGTTACCTCTATCTGCATGATCTGCGCCTGCGTGTCGGCTATGGACTCTCTGAGGTAGCGCAGCAGATGCTTGGCGTCGGGCTCGTGGTCGCCGCCCCTTGCGCGCTCGCGCTGCTGCAGCAGGCGCTCGAGCGCGGCCTCCAGCTCGCCCAGCGTGCAGCGCGCCGCGCACGCGCGCGACACCCAGCACTCGAGGCGCGACCAGGCTTCACGGTAGGATGTGCTCTTGCGGTTGCGTGTGCGATCTGTTGGAAATTCAGTTTATTTTGTAAAGAGTAACTTTTTTTGCTCCATCTATTGAAATTTAATCTAGACGTTCTAAAAGGTATTACGTCGACACAAAACCGAGTACAAGACGGCCATTTCCTTGACTGTACGAGGCGACACTGAAAGTTTTTAGACCTGGCCACTTGTAAACGATATAATAAAAAAATAAGTTCAAATTTTGAAAATGGAACTGCCAATATTATTGTGTATGTATTTTATTCCTTTGTCATTTGTTTGCGATTTGGCGGCAAATTCAAAATTGTCTGTCAGGTCAGCATGAATTTAACGCGAGAACATTTTCGTACAATGATTTTTCATGACTTTCGATCTCATTTACGTCAACAAGAAAGTTATGATAGACTTCGATTGGCCTTTCACGATGAAGCCCCATCTCGTGCCACTGTTTACAACCTGTTTAATGAGTTCAAACGTGGTCGCACTTATCTCACCGATGATCTGCGTGAGTGACAGTTTTCTACGATGACGACTGAAGATAACATCAGTGTTCTGCGGCGTACGATAGAGACTGACAAAAGAGCGACTTGTCAGCAGATTCGGACAAGCTTAGGCTTATGAGTCAAGGGCACAAAATCCTCCATGAACATTTAGCGGTCAGGAAGCTTTGTGCCCGTGGATACCTCATAATTTGAAAGAGGCCCAAAAACTCCGTCGTGTTGATTGGTGTCGTGAAATGGTTCAAAGATTTAACGGAGGTGACTCAAATGCTGTGTTCGATATACTTACGGGTGACGAAAGCTGGATTTATAGTTATGATCCTCCTGAAACTAAGAGACAGTCTGCTGTCTTTGAGAGTCAGTTTGCCCAATCTACTTTCAAGACTAAAACTATTAAAATTAATGGCACCTCCGTTGGCTTTAACCAATGGGCTGCTCCGGGAATTTATAAAAATAGAGCGAGACTAATACGAGTTATATGGTTTGAAAAAATATAGGTTTATTAGTTACTCCTTTCCTAGATTATGTCAAAAAATATTAAAAATTATTTAAAAAGGTTAGTGTTTTTGCTAAATCGAAATTTTTAAGCGATACAATTAAAAATTCCAATAATAAAGTAAAAACCACTTGGAAAATTATTAACAATGAAACTTGAGATTATGGTCGACAGTAAATTAGTTACAGAAGCAGCTGACGTAGCTGAGGCGTTTAATGAGTTTTTTGCCAACATACCTATAACTACGACGCTCCTTAAATTCGTCCCCATCTAAAGCTGAAAACCTTTTGCTTAGTAGTGTGTCTAAAAGTATTCGCTTATTTAGCTTCGAACATGTAACGCCTCGTGATGGAGTTAATGTTATTAACACATTCAAGTCTAAAAACACTGGTGATTAATGGGGAATCTCCATTAAACTTTTAAGTAACATAATAGACAACGTAGCCCCCTATCTAGCTGTTAGTTTTAATAAATGTGTTGATTTAGGAACTTTTCCTGACCTCATGAAGAGTAGTAAAGTCATACCATTATTTAAATCAGGTAATACATATGACGTTGGCAATTTCAGGCCTATTTCTATCTTACCAGCATTCAACAAAATATTTGAAAAGTTAATACTCAAGCAGTTGCTAAGACAGTTTAATTTAAATAGTCTCGTAATGAACAATATGGCTTTACAAAGGGTCGTTCGACTACAGATGCGGGTGTTGCTCTGCTGAAACACATATTTAACGCATGGGAGAACTCTCAAAATGCTATTGGAGTTTTCAGTGATCTTTTTTTTATATTATGTTGTGTTTGCCCTTGACTCTAGTCTAGGTATTCATTGTGACAGAGACAAAGTCGACGATAGAGTGAGCTTACCCAGAAGAAGCCTGTTCACTCTTACTTTGAAGATATTAGGAGTATGCGTTCGGAAACAGACGCAGGCAGAGAGTTCCACTCCTTTGCTGTGCGCATTATAAAAGATGTTCAAAAACGCTTAGTGCGAGTTGGTGGAATATTAACTTGGTAGTGATGGTAACCTGCAGTGCGTCTAGATGTCCGATGGTAGAAGGGGGCTGGTTTAATAAGGTCGTGGAGTTCATGGGCACACTCACCGAAGTACAATCTGTAGAAGACCGACAAGCAGGCAACCTTGCGGCGATGAGCCAAGCTATGAAGCTTGGCATCCACCATTTTAAAGTCGCCAATGAGCCTCTTAGCTCTGCGTTCCACCGAATCAAGCGCAGCAAGTTGGTACTTAGCTGAGCCGTCCCAAAGGTGGCTGCAATACTCCATGCAGGATCGGACTTGTGATTTGTAAAGGGTTAAAAGCTGTCCAGGCGTAAAGTATCGCTTCACTCTATTTAAGACACCCAGTTTCGTGGCCGCAGTTTGAGCTTTGTACTAGATGGTGGAGCTGAAGTTGAGACCAGATGTCAACTCCATTCCTAGAAGCTCGAGCCGGTCAGTTACAGGAACAGATGTACCCCGAATAGTAGAAGTTTGGTCAAAACGACACGCCTGTGTTTTGGTGGCGTTAAAAGAGACCAGATCGTCATCACCCCACTGGGAGACAAGACTCAAGGTCAAATCTGTCCGCTCTACCATGCCCTCTCTCAGGGAACGAACTTCAGCCCCGCCGGTTTTTGCGCTGGACAAGTATCTCTCTGAAACGGTACTGTCATCCGCGTACCCAACAATACCAGGCAGAAGCAGGTCATTGATGTGCAGCAGCAAAAGAGTTGCAGAGAGAACAGACCCCTGAGGAACTCCGGCATCAATAGCCATAAGGTCAGAGGAGCAGCTGTCCACGACTACTCTGATCGACCGTTCACTAAGGAAGTCTGATATCCAGCTACAAAAATCAGCAGGGATGCCATAAGCAGGAAGCGTGTGATCTCTCCAAGACCTTTGATTGCGTGCACCATGACACGCTTTTGCGTAAACTGCGTCATTACGGTGTGCTAAACGAAGCTCTCAACGTTTTAAATTCGTATTTACATAATAGGTCGCAATGTGTACCTATATATTGAATGGTGTGAAATCTTCCGGGCTACCAGTTCAGTTAGGTGTACCTCAAGGCTCAATACTGGGTCCATTCTTCTTCTTAGTGTATATCAATGACTTAACATTCTATTTAAAGGGTATCTGTGAAGTTGTACTGTTTGCAGATGATACTTCTGTTATTTTTAAAGTAGACAGGAATAGACAAGATTTTGACGATGTAAACAGTGCACTGTCAATGGTTACGGATTGGTTTACGACAAATAATTTAGTTCTCAATGCCAAGAAAACGAAATCTGTAAAGTTTACCTTTCCAAATGTTAGAAATCTAGGACCCAACATTGTCTTAGATAAAGAGGTGCTTGAAACTGTAAACTCTGCTGTTTTTCTGGGCATAACAGTAGATGCCAAACTTCAGTGGGGCCAACATATATCGAGCCTAGCGGGAAGGCTCAGTTCGGCCGCCTACGCCGTCAGGAAAGTAAGACAATACACTTACGTTGATACAGCTCGGTTAGTCTATTTTAGTTATTTTCATAGCGTTATGTCCTACGGTATTCTGCTGTGGGGCAAAGATGCTGATATTCAAAATATATTTGTTCTCCAAAAACGAACTGTTCGAGCAATTTCCTCGCACCTTATTTATATAATACACTTAATTCTCTTTTAAATATATTCCCAAAAATCTCGCATGAATGCAGTAAAAGGGTTATCTCTTCAATATGGATAACCCATTGAATGGGTTCTATACTTGAAACCCAGTGAAAGGGTTACATGGTAACCCATTCAATGGGTTATAGACATGAAACCCAGTGAAAGGGTTACCCCTTCATTATGATAACCTATATAATATATGGGTTTTGTTAGGGTTACCATATGGTTATTCAATAAAATTGTGCTAAGTAGATGATGGGTGGGGTGGAGCGAGCACCACGCACCATCCGAGCACCACGCACCATCCACCATCGCCGATAAGCGCACATTGCCTTTATTTAACTAGACATCTAGGCTTGTAGATTTCGTCCACACGTGCTACCTACATTTCAGATTTATATGCCTACATAGTCAGGTGATGTGTACTTCAAAACCTATAGGTTTCTAAAATAAATTATTATATATTATTATTAGGTATTTATAAGGCTAGATTGTAATAAGATTAGGGTCAAACAGCAAGAATGACTATTGTACGGTTCCTGCAAATGCCTGCAATAAAGTAAGGCATTTATTTAACGCGGCGACAAACTAAGGGTTTAAAAAATTACGATTTAGGGTTTTAAAAACAATTAAAATGGGTACCATAAATAATTTCATTTTGCAACCTATGCCGTTGCTCCGAGTCGGAATGTTACGCTGTTATTTTTAAGAGAGTTGTAAGTATGTCATCGTATGGATTTTAGATTAACTGCTTAGAAAAACCCTATCGAAAACCCTTTCAATGGGTAACCAAAATTTGAATGGCTTAAATTAAACTGTTCAAATGGGTTACTCACATCGTATGGGTTTTTAACTAACTGCTTAGAATAACCCTATCAAAAACCATCAAGCCGTTCAAATGGGTTACCCACATCGTATGGGTTTTTAACTAACTGCTTAGAAAAACCCTACCGACAACCCTTTCAATGGGTAACCAAAATTGTCCCTGCTAGGAAGTGGTGAAGGGTGGGCGTTTTGGGGGACTGTCTTATGTAATTTTGACGTTCGAAGTGCTGATTCTCAGCCTAGTTAGAATTTTGAATTTTCTGGGTGTTTTCTTCCGAGGAGTTGCCAACTAAAGTGAAGAGAGGTCAAAGCGTGGGAAAAAAGATGGTGGCCTCGTTCTTCGGAAGGACAAATCAATACACAACAATTTTTTTAGAGGATCGAAAAACAGTTACTGCAGAGTGGTACACTAACAATTACTTGTCTTGGAAAAAGTTCGGGAGAAACGACCTCGCAGTAGGATCCTCCTTCACCACGAAAACGCCTCGTCACACACCGCCAAGCAAACAATAGACTACTTGGCAACGTCAGACGTGGATTATTGGGTCACCCGCCCTATAGCTCCGACCTCGCGATTTTTATTTATATCCGAAAATAAAAGAAAAACTTCGAGGAAAGCCGAGAAAGCAGTGGCTGCTTTTCAAAATGCCGTCGAAGAGCTGTACGATTGTAGTAGTTAACTCCGTACACCGCTTTGTTTTGCAGGCTTGTAAGTTTAGAGAAACACGTTCCACTAAGATGCACTAAGTTGTTAAGTTTATTTTAGGTAAGAGTAAGTTAAAGTACTAGGCGATTATTTATCTCAGTTGTTGATAGCTACCCAGTTATAAGTTCACTATATTTTAATTCATTAGTCATGTTGTTTTATTATGCTAAATTATGACGCATATCGTAAGCCTAAAGTAGGTCACCGAATAAACAGAAAAATGTACGGCGATGAGACCGTACAGACTAGGAGTGAGCGTTGCGGCGACGAACCGTTTATAAAGACCGTTTTGTGTTCTGCGACGATGAAACTTTTTTACGTCCTAGGTTCAAACAGTCTTCGTTGCACAAACCAGTCCTCGAATTACTTAGAGCGATTTTTTATTTTACGCCTATGAAAATACAGTCGAGAACGCAATGGTTCAATTCGACGACGCGACACGCACGACGAACGAGTGTGATAGATAATCACACTCATTGTGATTGATTGATGTGATTATCTATCACACTCGTTCGTCGTGTCACATCGTCGCGTCGTCCTTAAAGTTTCGCGTTCGTTTACAAAACAGTCCTTACAATAAAAAAATAACTTTTCGTCACTGAATTACAGTCGATAATCTTTTACCAGTTGTCAATGCAGTCGTTCGTGATGGGACGGTCAAACCCGTGCAACCTTATGTTTGCTTAAATTTCAAAGTCGACTCGCATGAACGATGAATTGGGATAATCGCTAAATTTCCTGGAATTCGCGCCGGTGGTTATTATTTCATTAAAAATATAAAAGTCTGCCCCAGTCAGTCCTAAGCCTGGAAAAGTATGAAGGAAAGTTCATTTCATCGTATACTTAGTAAAGTCGATCGATAAAACGAATTATGTATTCAGCTAACTATTTCATACATTTTGAATCGTTGATAGTTGTAAGAACTAACAAACTGCAACTATTTCACTTGACGAAAACCTCGAAAATGCATTTCTATTACATGTTGGATAAGTTTCGTCCTTTAAGCCGTCCTGAAACTAGTTGCAACGACGACCGTTATCTGCAACCGTTATCGTCGTCAGGAAAACGGTTGCGTTTCGTTCGTCAAAAATGCGACAACGACCCACCACTAGTACAGACCCCTAAGGACGAGTGGGTAAAGTGCTTTTCTCAGTGGTTCCATCGGATGCAGCGATTGATGTAAAATATGGACACTATTTTGAAAAGATATAATTTTGTTCAGTTTTTGATTTTCTAAGAACTTTCAGTGTCACCCTCGTACCCGATTCAAACAACACACAATACGTAACATTAAAATATTTTGGGCGTTTCTATAAGTGAAGATTGGTTAGTGAATTTCATTTTAATACGTTATTGTTATTTTAAAATTACATATGGACTTTCATGATATTTCGTATAATAAAAATCTGTTCGTTGGTAAATTTATTTTCTTTATTTCTTTCTGTCATCACTTCTGAACGGCTGGACCGATTTGGTTAATGTTCGGCTTAAAATGTTTGTAATAGTCCAATTCAGGTTCTTACGGAAAGAAAAAAATAAATAAATGCTAGTTCGGGAAAACTGCAAGTACTTTTTCTATGGGATTTTGTATGAATTATTGAAATATGAACAGGACAACGTCTGTTGGGTCAGCATGTACATGAATAAAAAAATGTACTCACCATGTAGCCTGCCCGCCGCTCGACTGCTAAGCTTGTCGCGATGTCCTTTCCTTAACAAGGACACTTCTTCTTGCTTCCGCCGTAACACCTACACAAAAATACTATACATTAAGACGGGTTATATTCAGATGATTTTAAGTTTTAAGATTTTAAGTTTTTGATTAAACTTACCGCTTCCTTCATCTTGGTCTCAGCTTCCAGTGATCTTATTAAGTTGGCGTTTTTACGAGATTCTTTGCGTAGTTGTGCCACCTAAAGGAAATAAATACATTTTTATTAGCACCTAAGCGATTAAATGTGTAGTGGGAGTATTGCATTCCTTAAGACAAAACTTATTACAATTTTATTTTTTACACTGCACATCGTTGACCTCGTTGAATCGGTCTCATAAGGACGTGATCAAATATTTATATAAATATTGCAATCATGACGAATAATGATTTTACAAACCTCTTTAGCTCGCACCGCTTCAGCTTGCGCGTGTCTTTTCGCTTCCTCGCGCATCTTTTGTACTAATTTGACCTGTAAATTATTTATTTATTTTATCTACAAGTCATAGTTAAGCTTAGACAAGTTATTTAAATAAAAGCTAACTGCATTTATTATTTTTTCTTTAATAACATACCATAACATCACGCCTTGTTTCCCCGAAGGGTTGGGCAGAGGTGTACCTGTAGTAGGTACACCCACATTTCGCCAGTTATGTTTAAGTCACATGTAATAGGGGGCGAGCCTATTGCCATCAACCGGGCACAAATCCAGTCTCCGGGCTGCTACTGAGAAATTCCAGATAGAAACAACCAATAACACTTTGCCCGACCCGGGAATCGAACCCAAGACCTCATGCTTAGCAGTAGCGCTTGCGACCATTTCACCAACGAAGCAGTTTGTTTAATAACACTTTCTCTAATAACCACTGAGTATCAATACAGTAGTGTTCTACTGTGTGGATACTCTGTGGTTTGATAATAAAGGTTCATTATTAAGATGACCTTGTCCCGCTTCATGTTCTGCAGCTCCGAGCGCAGCGTGCCGATCTGCTGCGCGGTGAGCTGCTGCGAGCGCTGCAGGCGCGTGTGCTCGCGCTGCGCCGCCTGCAGCCGCTTCAGCTCGCGCGACATGCCGGCCACGCGCCGCTCGTACTCTTCCTTGACGCGCTTTAGTTTCTCGTTCGGTTGAGACGGTTGTGTTGCTGGAAGGTAAAGTAAAGTAGTTCATACATAGCCAGTCTCATATACTACACATACCGCTGTTAAACCCGCGATGGTTTTTGTTAAACCACAAGTAAAAAGCAAGCGCCGCACTAAAACACGAGGTCTTGAATTAGCATTCCCGGCTAGCAGTGTCATTTGGTAATGATCTCAGTAGACCAAACATTTTCAAATCGTATTCGAAATTCTATTCGTACTCTGCAATCGGTATTTTGTTTTTGTTATTTATTATTTTATATTATTACGTACTCTGTGGTTGCGACATTGGCAAATGACAGCCAATGTCGCAACCACAGAGTACGTAATGTCACAACCGTAATTACGCAATATTGTCTTTGGCCTTGACATCAACCGATGAACAACATTTCCAAACGTTTATTTGTTGGTTGGATACAAGGCTTTTGGCTACTTTTGTATTTGTGTATCTTTTCTTTGAATATGCATTTTGTTTGTGCAGAATAAACATATTTCTTTCTTTTCTTTTCTTAAATTAGCAGTCGGAGTACATAATCGACTGAATATAAATTACCTCCCTTTTTTTTTTGGGTGGGATATCATCAGATGACTTCTCCCGCTCTGGGTGGAGCGGGAGGGCGTGTCAGACTCTTACTGACTAAAACCCACCCGTGTTCCTTCTGTTGCCTGTGCAATGACAGGGGGCCACGGTATCCCTTTCGGACTTTCCCGCAACCCTCGGCAGGCAATGGTCCCATCGGACCCCTTCACTCGCTGACATCTCTTTGAGGCGCACGTGGAACACAACGCACCGTCGACCCGGGCCTGGTCCCTACCGGACGGCGAGCTACCCATTGCTCACCGTCCGCAAGTCCTACGGTGGCCGGGAATCGGCTATCGATTCCCGACGCCCAGGGCGTCTCCTCCTGCGGCGGCTAGGGGCGTGAGGGCGCGAATTTTGCCTCTCCCTCACGCGTTCCGCCTCTTTCGCGAGCATTACTGCTTCGCAGAAGGAGGTGATGGCCTCCCGTGCCCTCTCGCTCCGTACCATGGCCTGGACAAGGGCCGGACGCGAGAGATCCCCGACACCAATCGCCTCCACGAGGACACGAGGTGCTCTGCCCAAGCAGGGCAGACCTCCACTGTATGTTCCACCGTATCCTCCGGGCGATCCACGCAGTGATGACACCCGGGCGTTTCCTCCCACCTGATACCGAACAGGAACCTCCCGAAACAGCCGTGTCCGGTGAGGACCTGCGTCAGGGGGAAGGTGAGGACGCCGTGGCGCCTCTCTAGCCACTCCTCAAAGAGAGGACTTATCGCCGCAATAGTGGCGTGCCCAGCACTGGGTTGCGATAATCGCACTCTCCATGACGCCATGAGATCCCGTCGGAGCTCTGTCCGCTGTGCCGCAATTTCTCGCGGCATCGGAGTCAAGCCCCAGCGTTTCGCCTCCTCGCGCCACTCCCAAATATGCGCAAGGACTTTTGCTTCCAGATCCCATGCTGGCAATCCGGCAAGGAGGCTCGCCGCCTCACCGGAGACCGTGCGGTATCCCCGGACCAGCCGGGTGGCCATGACGCTCTGAGACGCGTTCAACCGGCGGGCTGGCCGCCGCCTCAGCGAACGCGCCCACACCGGTGCCCCTTAAAGGGCCATGGACAGCACGACCCCCGCGTATAGCCTCCGGCAGGAGGCGTTTGGACCCCTAGATTGCGCAGGAGCCGCTTCATGGCAGCCCCAGCCCGGTCCAGTCTGGGAGCCAAACGTCGGAAGTGCTCCACGAAGTTCCACCGACTGTCGAGGACGAGTCCTAGGTACTTCATCGTCGACTCGACGCCCCGATGTGAACCCCTCCTACCGTTATTTGGGAACCCGACGGTGGCGCGTTCCAAGGACCATGAAAACTCGAGTCCCAACTGCCGAATTCTGGCCACGTTTGTCGCAACCCCGTGTGTCGCTAGTTCGGCCGCCGCCTGGTGCGACCTCCCCTGCGCCAGGACCAACGTGTCGTCAGCGTAACAGACGACGCCTGGTGCGACCTCCCCTGCGCCAGGACCAACGTGTCGTCAGCGTAACAGACGACGCCTGGTGCGACCTCCTCTGCGCCAGGACCAACGTGTCGTCAGCGTAACAGACGACGCCTGGTGCGACCTCCCCTGCGCCAGGACCAACGTGTCGTCAGCGTAACAGACGACGCCTGGTGCCACCTCCCCTGCGCCAGGACCAACGTGTCGTCAGCGTAACAGACGACGCCTGGTGCGACCTCCCCTGCGCCAGGACCAACGTGTCGTCAGCGTAACAGACGACGCCTGGTGCGACCTCCCCTGCGCCAGGACCAACGTGTCGTCAGCGTAACAGACGACGCTGACGCCACTGGGGAGGTCGGCGCGCAGCACCCAGTCGTATCCGATGTCCCACAGATGCGGCCCCAGGACCGATCCCTGTGGGACACCGCACGACATCTCTCGCCGGTTCCACTCTCCCTGGTGACCGGGGTAGATGATGGCCCTGTCCGCCAGATAGGCCTCGACCACACGACAGAGGTAGGTCGGCATCCGGTGATACCGGAGTGCCTCCCTGATGCAACTCCAGGGCTGGGTATTGAAGGCGTTGGCCATGTCTAGAGACAAAGCCGAGACGACCCCACCCCGAGCCACCGCATCCCCCGTCGTGAGGGCTCGCACGCGCATGATGGCGTCCACCGTGGAGCGCCCCCTGCGGAAACCAAACTGGCTCTCTGCCAAATCCGGCCCCACCCGCCCGACGAGGCTGTCTGCAATGACTCTTTCAAAGAGCTTGCCCACCTCGTCGAGCAGCACGATGGGTCGGTAAGCGGACGGAGAGTCCACAGGGCGCCCCGGCTTCTTGATAAGGACCAGTTTCCCCGTCTTCCAATGAAGCGGGAACTGGCCCCTCCGTAGAGGGCCTCTCTCCACCACAGCTGGGCTGGCCGGACTCGGCTCGCCTGCCTCCTTTGTGGTGAGCCCTCTACCCACACTTTTTCCCCGGGCCATACCCCGCCGGCTAGAGTGGACCTTCCTCCTGCCTTGGCCCGAGACCCCCTCGTCTGCGGACGACCCCTGGCTATCCCCCGGTTTGGAGCGCTTCCAGTGCTATATTTCATTCTATTGTCTCAAAAAATTGTGGTTCGATAATTTACCGCCCTTGAACTTGATCTTGTTTTATAGATTCATCGCTACATTTACGAGAAACTTGGAATCATAAGGGCATGCCTTCACACTTATTCAGACACAAAAGACCATTTCAAACACTATAGTTTCACCTCACCGCTGTACCGTGCCTTAGGAATGTGCGCGGTTCATAAGACAGCAGTGCAAGCCGCTCATTCTTCAACGCTCACGGCGTCCCGCCCCTGCCTCGCCACGCATTTCTAAGGCAGCGCACGGTACAGCGGTGAGGTCAAACTACATGGTCCTCACATGATCTGAACTTTAAGTGTTTGTTTCGGTGTTTCTTTTTAGAGTCAGCAAGGAAACACCAACCCCATCTTTTAAAAATATTATTGACGTGTAAAGTAAATGTGAATAAAATAATATCAATTATCATTTAATTTTCTACATAAAACAACCTGGGGCCGTATTACGAAGTATTAATTCCATCATTATTCCACTGCGAAAAAAGGACGGTGCTATCGGCCTCGTATAGCTCCGTCTCTCACTCACACTGGAAAAATGGTGGCATTAATACGTCATAATAGGGCCCCTGTTTAACTTACCAAGAGAAGCCAGCACCTTATCCTTCTCGTCATTGGTCGCTTTGATCTGGTGATGTAACGTGTCGAGTCGTTGTTCGTAGTGCGTCTTCAAGGCGGCGAGGCGACGTTGCGATAGTTCTAACTGTTCTATTAGACGCGCCTTAGTGTCTATGTCTTCGCTTAAAGCTGCTAGTTGCGCTGAAAGGACGCGTTGACCTGGGAATTGTAAGAAAATGTGAACTCAATCAGTCATAGTTCAAAAAGAGATTTTACCTTAGGCCGAACGTAATCATGGAACCAGTTTATGAATTTTGAACTTTATTCCGACTGAGGTAAAGTTTAAACATTGACAACTTAGTCGGTGACAACTTAGTACCCGACTAAGTTGTCAGTTTTGTAAAAATAATTGTAAACATTGACAACTTAGTCGGTGACAACTTAGTACCCGACTAAGTTGTCAGTTTTGTAAAAATAATTGTACTTCGATCACTATTAGGTTGTTATTACTAACAACCGGCGCGATGGTTTAAATCTGACAACACAACTCCACGTCAAAACGGATATTTTGCGTACGGGACCGAATGCTATCCCCACTTTAGATACGGCCGGCTATTCTGTAATAATCTCACTAATCTCACAGAGAAAACTTAGGTGAAGTGAACGTGAAGTGAGCTGTCATTCCACCTGCTGCTAGGGACTGATAGCTCACTCCGAGCTCACTTCACCTAAGTTTTCACGGTGAGATGGTTACAGAATAGCACTGCTGGTCTTTAAAAAGTCGTTATAACGTACACTCCACTTATCACCCTTTCGTTATTTCGATATAAACGTATTATAAACTCCGGTATTTCACGATAAGTACAAAGCAATGTAATATATTTACCATTTACATGAAAACAATTACTCTAAAGTGCAGTAATTTTAACAATATTACACAATAATTGTCGTTATTTGTCTAATACTAAAATAAATGGCATATGATGCTGCTTCTATCTGTCTCTGAATATTGTGAAATTTCGCCAACGATTGGTTAACGAAACTTCAAACTTTCATTTTGGATCATATTTTGGCAATAAAGATTCTCATCAGAAATTAGTTTCAAACACATCGTATATATTCACTGAGGTTTTGCATATACCTTGAAAGAGAAAAAGTATGGCCTCGCACTACTACTATTTTTCGGAATACAAACTAAGTACTGGTGCTCAAGATAAAGGAATGTAAAATCTTTTCAATCATTTTGGCAATTAAGTTTTTGATATTATTATATTATTACCTTTAGCCTCTGAATCCTCTTCGTCCGAGTCACTGGGCTCCACCTCTGCGTCTCCGTCAGAGGGCTCAGAGTCTTCCGCACTCTCTCCCTCCGCCCTCTCCCTCTCCCCGATATGAGTGTCGTCTACAGCACTTGTCATGCTTTCACTCATGTTCAGTTTCCGTTGGAACTCTAGCTCGCCCATACTGCGTGCGAGGAGCTCTTTTTCCTGAAAAAAAAAAAAAAAGAATTTTATTAGGTCTATTCTTTAAATAATAATAATAATAATTTTTATTTAGCAAAATTAATACATAGACACAGATTCAACACAGTGGTAGACACATACACTAATCTTGAATGGCTGTTTATACATACGTGTAGGGTTACAAAAGTATTAAATGTATTAGACAAAAAATTAAACCCTGCCTCTCAAACTAGGAGACCTGTATCTTGAGAGACAGAAAAAATAATTAAGAAGAGACTTGAGTTCAGTTCAGGATTGACTGAAATAATCATTTGAAAGATACCGAAGGCTGGAAGCGGTCGCAAGAGCAAGTTTCGAATAGGGTCGATTCCTAAGCTTACTCCCAAACACTCCGGTTTTTTAATCCAATTGAACTTAATTTAAAAAAAAATACCTGTAGATTACTAATTTGATTCCGATCGAATCAATGATTCAGTATTTTAAGACGAGAGAATTACAGCTTCAGAGTAGGAAACTTGCTGTTCTTTTTCTCAGCAGTGTAACGTGAGCATTTTCATGAATGGGCTGAAATTGGTAGGTAATATAATAGTGTTAACATACCTTGTACAACTCCCGCTTGGCATCATCGATGATAAGGGAAGGGTCTTGTACGGAGTCGTGCCGCGTCCGCGCGACCGTCGCCTCGCGCTTGCGACTCGCTTCGTACATCGCGTTAGATTCTAGTAATTGAGCTCGGAGGTCTTCTATTTCACTGACGTAGCCCTGGAAAGAAATAACATTATATTGGATTTAACTTAAAAAGGTTTTGATGTGTTTCAAAAAGCATATGTTACTTAATTTGACATTAAATCTTTTGGCAATATTTATGAGGTTATTGTTTAATGTGGATAACCGATGATATTAGTTGACTCGAAATTCCAAAGCAGTTTTATGAACGAGAGATTAGATAAGGTTATAAAAGCCGGTAGAAAGGGACAAAATGCTACTCATATAAATTCGAGTTTTGCTATTCATAGCTGATGTTAAATACAAAGATTTCATATTTTTAATTCAACCTTTTGAAACTAAATCATCCAGAAAAGGACACAAAGCTATTCGAATACTCTGCATAAAAGATAACCAATTATCTCCTCACCTGTACTAGTGACGTAAGCGAACAATCATTGGCTTCAGGACTGCCATCCTTGGGTCCCCAGTTCCCGAGCGCCTTCTCCGCAATAAGCTCACTGTTCCTTGCAGACAGTTGTTCTATTGTCCCCTGCATGGCCTTCACTCTTCGACGGAGGGATTCCGCCTCGCCAGTGAGGATCGCATTCTCTTGCACCACGTCGCTCCAGCCTTCTTCGCCGTTTTCTGATATTACGCGTTTTCCCTGGAAGAATAATTATGGAAGTAGTAAGAAAATATCTGATAAAAAAAAAAAGAGTTTTTGATTGTTTTGATTGATTTGTCTGAATGTTTGATTCTTTGATTTAATTCGAAATTGATTCTTGTCAGTTGTCAAGCTGGACATTTTTGTGATGTCGTACAAAAAAGTGTCGTACGAAATTGACAGATTTCAATGACATTGAATTGAAATTAGCGTGATATTACTGCCGTTATCCAACTTGGCTGGATTTATTCAAGTAACATCATAACCAGTGGCGGCTGGTGCCTCAGAAAACCGGTGGTGCACAGCATGGATTTAGTGAATATTTTCAAATAAAATATCTATGACACCCTATAGACATGCCTCGTGGTATACGGGAAACTGGCAGGTATAGCGAGGTGCAGTGATGAGACACACACACCACACATTTTTGTCTAAATTGTATCTACTCAATATTGTATTTTACACTCATGTTTACTCACAAAATGTTCACTATTTTAATAATAAGTAATTAATTACGCAGGTACAAAATTATGCTGCAATCGCGCGCGAAAAGTAACAATAACAAGCGCGTACTGCGTAGGTCAAGGCCTCGGGTCATGCATGCGAAAGCGAGGTGTCCCCGCTACCCCCGCCGCCCGAGAATCTTTCGTATTCTTTCGGCAATTTCCGGTCGCGTGCGGCGCACGTAGCTATCCTAAAAATGCATACATTTTGTTCTAAGCATCTTCCGTCTCACGCGCCCGGCGGTTTACATCTTGTTTCATAGAAGTTGTTAGAGCTCGCTGCGTGCGCTTTTCCGAGCGCACGGCCGTTTTTATTCAAGCAAAAATAAGATTTAATTCTTATGCGGTAGAAATCAAAATAGGTCAGCTTGATTTTCTCAACTCCAATAATAAAACCATGTTATCATAAAAATAATTTCGGTGTAGGGTAGGTAGTATTATGGATAGTTATATGTATAGATCATTGTTTTGAAAGTTTATACCTTAGGTTTATACTGTATAGATAGTATGGTATGGGTAGAAGGTAAGGGAGGTAGGATATTAGAAGGTTTAAAATGGTAGTGCGGCGCACGAGCGCACCTAAGGCACAGCCGCCACTGATCATAACAAAAGAAGATGAATCTTCACTGAAGCAGAAGGACGAGATGATAATTCTCTCTAAGCTTCTCGATCTGATATTACAGTTCAAATTAACTATATTTTTATTGTTTTGTCTTTTTTTGATATCGATACATAACACCTGCGGAGTTTCGTCAAGTGAATTAATTAGATCCTGTTTAAGAAACGTACCTGTTTGTACTCCGCAAGTTCAAGCTGCAACCTAGCCACCTCTTGCCTCAACTGATGAATAGTCCTCGACGTCAGATCCTGGTTCACCACGCACCTATTCTTGATATTCCTCGCCCGGTTCGCATACTTTAACGTATTCAGCGTCTCCATGAAGTCCCTATCACTGGGAGACACGCAGGCTATCATGACTGTGTTGCTGTTGCCTCCGAGAGAATCTTGGAGTAACCTTGTGAGTTTCGAGTCCCGGTACGGAACGTGTAATACTTTGCGGGATCGATCTCCGAGAGCTGAGATCACGTTGCCTAGAGCTAGGAGGCCACAGTTGATTGAGATGCCTTCTTTTGCTCGTTCGCCGGTTGCACCTGAAGAAGGTAAATAGTGATTTGTGAATGTTGTGAGAACGGATAGAGACCGGTAAAAAAAAAAAAAAGCTGAAGTTTTTTTCATTTCACGGCTTCCTTATTCCGAGCTTTATTGTATTCATACAATGATGTCAAAGGGAAAATGGGAACCGTTGATTGCCGAGACGTACGTGAAACACACTGGACATTCAATTGTGTGAATGATTGCGGCATACGAGAGTCGAGTATTCCAGCAATATGTATCTTTCGTAAGTCAGAAATTCATTAAAAGCACAGATTGATTTAACGCTTATTGTTGGTCTTTACTGCCTCGTTGGTCAAGTTGTCGCAAGCGCTACTGCTGAGCATGAGTTCCTGGGTTCGATTCCCAAGTCGGGCAAAGTATTATTTTCCAACAGAAATTTTGCAGTAGTAGCCCGGAGTCTGGAACTGTGCCCGGTTGATGGCAATAGGCTCGCCCCCTATTACATGGGACTTAAGAAAAAACATAACTAGCGAAATGTGGGTGTACTACAGGTACACCCCTGCCCAACCCTTCGGGGAAACAAGGCGTGATGTTATGTTATATGTAGTCTTAGGAAACTTATCATAATAATACATTCCAAAAAAATGTCGGAAGAAATAGTTTCGAAATGCTCACCTGTTCGTTTTAATCTCTCCGACCCAGCGAGATCAACAAAATGGAACTTCGCAGTAAGAGTCTCATACTGTTCCGGCGCTTCTGTGTCGGCGTCCCTTTCTATCGTAGCGTCTTGGTCTGGTGCTAGTCTTCTCTGGCGTAGTAATAAAGTGAATACTGCATGTGACCGGGAGGATGATGAGTTCATGTTGGTAGCTGCTGTTGTCCGGGCTAAGGCACCGGCTCTCAGGGCTCCCAAAGCTTCGCGAGCCCCTCTGACGGCTCGCATCGAAGCTCCTACTATTCGAACGCCGCCGACACCGTCTTCTGTTATCCTGAGGGCGCCCTGAAATGAGATGCTGTTGTTAGTATATAGTATTTGAAGAAGGTTCTCATCTAAAAATCATCATTTTACGAACCATGTATTTCTGGCAGGCTACACCGAGTTTAAATTAAAACTGTAGCTAGTATTTTTGAAGTGAAAACGTCTTTAAGCGCGTTAAGCGATTTTTGGTAGGGTGTAAACGTATGGAGTCGCAACATGCTCGCGCCGTAGTGTATTAACCCGCACCATTATTAGTAATGAAAAATGTAATCTGTAATTTGGTTGGATAAACTATCGAACCGATATCGTCGATAGTGGAAGAAAGGCAGATAACTGACTGCTTGAAGAAGAACAAACATATTATCCCGGAAAATTAAATGATTACATGCGAGTGGAGCAGAGGACATAGTTACTTTCTATATTGCCTTCTTTCAATTCCAATATACCATTTCCCGTACTTTCTATTTCCATACATTTATAGAGTTAAGTACCCACGTGCCCGAAAAATAAATATGAAACATGCGGGCATGTAAAGATATCACCGCATCAGTGCACTTCGGGGAAACCATTAGATTACCGTTATTGGTTCTACGAGGCACTGATTTGTCACACGATGTGTATGGTTCAGTGGGTTGGAAAGAGCTTTACAAGTTTATTTAAGGTTCATTAAATGTCTTATCCTTACATAGAATGGTTAATAACGCAATATAGGGCTGTAGGCAGAAAGGAGGTCCTTTAGTACAGAGCTTCGAATAACGAATCTTTCAAGGAACAGAATATGATTTCAAAAACCCAGAATAGTACCTGTAATTAGGGGAGGAGAAAGTATATTGGCTATCGCGATCGCGAGGCCTTGAGACGAGGTCCTTGAAAAGATTGACTGTTAATTTTACTCACAGCTGATAAAATAAGAGAGCAAACATAATATAATGTATTTTTTCCAGCAATAGCGATGTTGACATTTTTTTTTGTACAGACGCCAGCACGACAACCTACTACAATCTGTCAAATTTCTTTAAGATTTTCAACTTTATCACTAAAGCATAAGGTTCAAAGTTGATTGGGAAAATTTGACAGTTTCGGGTAGGTTGATGTGCTTTCGTCTGTACTTCAGGTAGATTATAAAAAAGATATTGGACATGTATTTTTCTTTTTTTACGTAATCAAAAGATTACGGCAATACATTGAGTAGGCAATACGTTAAAATGTGGCATGACCTCACTCCCCGGTTAGTGCGTTTTATCTAAACTATTTTTTATTAATACGATAAAGCAAAAAATACGTGCCTATTATTTTTTCTATTATCTGACTGACGGACTAAATAGTATTTTTTCCCCTGTCGACATCCCTATTGCATTAATGATTTCATTGAATGTCGTTAAAACAATGCAAATAATAATTTCGTAAAACGGTATAACCTTTCATAACAGCTGGTGGAAAAGGCAAATATTTGGACAGCTCAATGTTATCAAATAGGTGCGAGTAAATAAAGTGTGTTTCTGTAATTTTTTACACAAATGCTTCCGTAATCGAGGTGACACAGCAAGTGTGAAGCCATCGACTGTCCTGACTTGCAACATTTAGGTAAGTACATATTTGTAATTCGTGCTTCTTGGTTTAATAACAGAGACCGGTTCATAAAATAAATATATTAAATCTTTTCTAGTTCTAAAGTGTTTGCTTGCTTAAATGAGCCTTTAAATTATAAACCAGATATTTCTTCACTTATTACTAGAGATCGGATATTCGGATGCATATTTGTCTAAAGTAAAATTTTGGCTAAGAAATTATGGAAGTGGGTTCTTGATTTATTTTTTCTTGACTAAAATCCCTAAATTCAATAAAATCCGGGAATGCAAAACTAATCGGATACATGGTATGGAAACGACTTATCAGCCCTCTTGTGAAGGTTACTTTTGCGGTGTTACTAACATAAAAATGTATATACCTACTGTAAACATTTTTTAATGAAACTCAAGGCACCAAGTTGTTTGTCACTGCGTGCTATGCTAATTTGGCAACCTACTTTACAACATTAGCTAGCATTTCTATAGTCAAAAAGTACAAAATGTATCCATTCCGGAATCGCGAGATTTTTGCGATCGATACAAAAGTGCAGTTCATAATAGCCAACACCTGAACGTAAGTAAATATACATTCAATTCCATAATCAGAACCCCGGAATCCCGGGATTTTTTCGATACAAAAGTGCTTTCCATAATAGCCAACACCTCAACTTTAGGTAAATATGCATCCGAATATCCGATCTCTACTTATTACTATGGGGTATATATATTGTCCAAAAGTGTAATTCCATAGTCATCAAACGAAAGATTTTCAACTTCTGTCTTAATTGCGACAAATCTAGTAGAATCCCTTGCCAAGTGACTGAATGACTGTCTGTGTATACTATTTGCAGTACTGTTGATGAATCTATGTCAGATGTTATTTGTCTTTGTCTTAAAAACTGGGTGAAATGGTTTTAAAAGAAATGAGAGCAACAATGTCTTAAGTTCTTAACAGCTAGGACTACTGACAAAAAGCATCGTGACTTAACGTCTAATTCGCACTTTTTTGCATCCTGTGCGAATATATTCCATGCAAAAATTTAACACGAGAGAAAGTCCAAACAGGAAATTTTATTGCTACAGCAGACAGGTCTAAGCATTCTTTAAAATAACAGTAAACGTATTTATTGTATTCGATTTTGAATCTAAGTACCTTGAGTTCACCTCAAATCAGTGGTAACACTGCTACTATATAAAGTGCTACCAAAGTCAAATTGTTACAACTGATGTGCGGGGTTGATATTGTTATCGCTGTTCCAAGTTACATTAAAAGCAGAACCCACTTAGCAAGACAAAACGACAAAAACAAACCTTAGAAAAAGGATCTTTAGCAGGATCGAGGAGATCAACAATATCTTCATTGTAAAGCTCTATGAACTGCGCTTGCACAGAGAACTCGGGCGGCAGCTGCCCCTGCGCACGCGCCTCGTCTGCCCGCAACTCTGCACCGGCGAATAGGTCGCGGATGGCTCGCGGGATGATGCCGCGCCGTTCCTCGTCACCATCCCCCTCACCTTCCCAACCACTGCCCATTGTGTAGGTCTTACCGGAGCCAGTCTGGAAAGAAAGAGAGAATTATACAAATTACACTTCATAGAAAACTTTAGATTGGCTAGAAATAAGTCTTCCACAGTCTTCAAGTTAGAGGGTGACCGGTCAGTTGTTACTATACGAAACTACCTTTTGGAAGGGGGAACTAGAATCAATTCGTTTTTAGAATCCTATTATCCTACTAATCCTACTATATATATAATCCTACTAATATTATAAACGTGAAAGTTTGTATGTTTGGATGTTTGTTACTCAATTACGCAAAAACGGCTGAACGGTTTGGATTGGAACACAGATAGTTTATAACCCGGATTAACATATAGAATGCTTTTTATTCCGGTAGTATGTTCCTGTGGGATAATTTTCGACCTCCACCCGGGCGAAACCTAGTCAATTATATTTTCTGGTAAATTTTGAAATTATACAGTGTGATTGAGATCTACAAATTTATCAGCATTCCTATTTGAAAGTTTTCCTGCTATAATTGAATACCTCATGGTATTCAATTCATGACAAAGGGGGTAAGTAAATTAAAGGGGAGGGACGATGGGTAAGTACTGGATGAATGGATCTGTTCATAGTTATAGGTAATGTAGGTACAGATAGTTCAATCCACGACGACGCGCCCCACTCCGCGATTACTGTACTGTAAGCTGTACTTTACTTTAGTAAGGAGCGGAGCGGAGTGGGGCGCGTCGTCGTTGATTTACATTTGAGTTGAGATTGCACATCTATAGGTACCTACAGATAAATAAAACAAGAGCGTTATCATCAAACAGCGGATTTCGCTATGGCCGGAAACGACCTGACCTCGAACGCTAATAAATCTTTAATAGGCGTTAAAGGCCAATGAATGACACAGCTTTGAGATCATAAATGAATAATACAATTATCTCAATTATGTGAAAAATACAAGATAACAAATTACTTGACACTACCCAAACGGGATGATATTTATACCAATTATTTTTATTTTTACTGATTACTTGTTTGGTATACCTACATAGGACGAGCAACCCGGGGGCTTCGCACGGGAAGCAGAGCATAGTTTTATAGCCTACTTTTTCTTCTGTCGTAGTGTCGTATCAACCCGTTGCTTCGAGCATGTGGGTTAGATTAAAATTTAACTGATGTTCATTCTACTTGGAGTATTTTACATCATCAGTCAATTTACACCAAACCTTCATGAATTAAACACCTAAACTCATGAATCACTCCTTCCATTGGTGAAAACTGTATGAAAATCCGTCAGGTAGTTTTTGAGTTTACCACGTGCAGGCAGACAGACGCGGCGACGACGGGACTATAGCAAATAACTATTAAATTTGTATGATCCGAAAAACTGCAGCCAGATGCATCTGCAGCTGCCCATTTAAATAGAACCCCGGAAATGTTAACGGACGGAACCGCTGGGTACATTAATTACTTAATAAACGGATGGGCGTAACCATATCAAGTTCCCACGGTCACGGTGTGCGACCACGAAATTCACTTTCTAAACTCTTGACTTAGAAGTACTCTTGTGAATTTTGTGTTCACAGGGAATTGCACTGTGGGAGTAAGTGGTCAAAGATCAAAAATGTGGTGAGAGTGATTTTTTGATAAAGATCTGGAGTTCTATACGTCTCTCTCGGCCACATAAAAATGAACAAACGTGGTGAAATTAGAACAAGTCGTGGGTGGTATAATCGAATGAATTTGTCCGTTGTCCAGATTGATAATCCAAATGCTTAATTTTCAGGGATTTTCAGTATCTTATTTTCCCGAATTGAAGCGTATGTTCGGAAAAATAAACAATTGTGTCCCTGGCATACTAGCCTGAAGTAATAACTTATTCATTCCGAGTACAACGTTGGCAAATGTATGAGTGTTTGTAAAACAGAAATCGAAAGTATTACTATCGTTGCGATTTGATTATTCATTCATGGAAAGTCGGATAAGGTAAGTCTCCTGTCGATAGACACGACAATCTGTTCGCTACAGTAATTTGCTAGATTGAGCCGTTATTCAAAATATTCTCGAGAATTTATCTAAAAAGGAAACTGATGACCTGGGTGTTAAGTACGGCGGATGTGCTACTGAATTAAATCGAGATGCCTATCAAACCATTCAATTACATATAAGTAAAGCATTAATAGCCATTGTTACACATGTTTTGCACTTCGCACGGGGCGACAACAAGTCTACCGCAACGGACGCGTGACTACAATACAAATCCGATGCCGTGAGACCATCCACCAATTATAGCTTTACAATTATATAAGTTATCGAAAAAATCTCTTGACGTGATACAGAATAGTTAACTCAATCAGATAAGTGGAGATGAGGTGTAACAAAGAGAGAAAGTGCGCGGTGATGCGTCTCTAATCACACATATGCTGATAATTGTGGGATAAAACGTGAAAAATGGACACCGCTTAATTAGAAGGTGGGACAATTTCTTGGGAGATATTCGGTAAGTGGAAGACAATGGAGATGATAATCCCAGGCAACTTTAGAATTTCCTTTTGTACCGCATTGTCGGCGATACCGGTTGCAAACTTCCTTGTTATTGGTTTTGTCGGAATTGGTTTTAACTTATGAGAAAGGAATTTATGTCGAAAACATCTTTGATTTCTTCTCTCAAAAGTCTTATAATCCTACAGATCTCTTGATTGACCAAAAGGTAAAGGCACTCATTCATTACACATTCAATCTCCAACGAAGAATGGGCTCTAACGCCTCAATTTTAGACCCTTTCAAGGATATGGTATAAACTGCATAGGTACACATATTGGTTTGAAGTTAGTCTTATTGTTTCTGGCTATAGGTCTCCACTCGGTTGCGTCATAACACCAGGTAAGGACCGAGCATTGTCGTGACGCAATCCTAAATCGGAACTGTTCTCATACTATCAAGGTTCGATGAAAAAGGGTTTTCAATTTTATCCAGACGGCTTTTTTTAGCATTGACCTTTTTGGCAAAATAACTTGGTAGATCGCAATATATTAGGTAATGTCCCGAATTCTTAATATCAAATTGCATACCCAGCGTGTGGTTTTTGGGTCGAAGGCTCGAAGGTGACCTTTATAATAACTTTAAGAAGGATGGACATCCACTTGTGTAGCTGGTATAAGCAACTAGGTATGTATCTGCATCAGCAATCATTGAACTGCCAGCGCGAAATGAGCTTATTGCGGAATCTAGCCACCTTTCCCTTTTCACCGGTTCTATGTCACGATCTGTAGGGAAACTCGATGTAAGTGAAAATCTACTAAACTCACTGGTGGAGACTATTTCAGGCACAACAAAAACCACCCGATTAGTGTCAAAATCGGTGAAGCGTCAGGAGAGCCCAATTTCTAAGGGAGAGTATCAATGGGTTTCATTTTGACAGTTCACCCACGTTCATTGCGTTATTTACGTTGCTGAGCAGACGAATTTTCCAACCTATGAACCAATGGATTAGCAATATCCTTCAAAACTCTCGGATTGTGATTGAAAGTGTATACGCAATTAGCGTGCAGCTGGTTACACCATCATTTAGTAGGTCTCAAATTATACAAAAAGTATATGATATAACAAGAATGTCAAAGTATTATAGCCCAGTGTTTGCCAATACTTCGAAGAAATGAATAGTACTGTACATAGCAGAGTTAAGTAACTATTGTGTCGCTTTAACGACTTGAGCAAACGGATTCCGTAGATGTTTGCAAAACAATTATCAAATGTATGTGAATACACGATAAATTAACGTTTACAAGGACGCAGGAAAAATTGATGCGTTGCTTATAATGTAGGATAAACATAGGTCATGGAACCAGTGCCGTTTTGAAAACGAGGTGCGGCTGTATGTAGGCGGAGGAACGTTTGGTTATAGTAATAAATACGCCTTGTAAGTCAAAAATTGTATTTAGCTTGTAACATTTTCATAAAGTTATATTTATGAAGCGCCTACAGACCGTTATAGGTCAAACAGTTTCTGCATGCGACGTTTTTGGCACAACTTGAAAGCGTAATGACGGCCTATATCCTATACTATTAATCGAGCAATATTTGTATACATAAACATATATTTGTTATCACGTTCTCGAAAACTGATATAACGATTTCGATGAAAGTTGCAATATAGGGGTTTACGGGGGCAAAAAATCTATTTAGATAGGTCTCATATCTGGGAAAATTTGTTTTCTCTGTTTTTCACCCGAGCAGAACTCGGTCGCCCAAAGTTTAGAACAAGATGGCTACGTTAGAATAATAACATGACAGCATGGAATTAGTAAGTACTAGACATGGTATTAGTATAAACTTTCCTATACTATTAAATTAACATTCCCTTTTTTGACCAGAGCAGAGCTCGGTAGCCCAGGTACTTAAACATTAAAATCTCATATTCATAAAGAACAATATATGGTACTCAATGTAGCGGTTACACCGCCACATACGAACTACGCATCAAAGACATGACGTCACACAAATCCTGCATCGCGCAATTAGAGTTTACCGCGCGAACGACATATAATAAGACTATCCGACATCAACAATCGGGCAGTCGGCCCACCAGACTCAACACCCGTCTGGTTGGAGGATCCTCCCTTTTCTATGGTGGATGAGTGAACTTTACACCCTGTTCCTCATGCCCCTAAATTGGTGACCCCGACGTGATACAACAATAATTTTATGTAACGAAATTGCCATGCATGTTATTGCCTATGATTGCCAAATAGAGTACAGAGGCCAACCGATATTTTGTCGATGTTCCCAATTCATCTCTGTCTTGTTTAGGTATATCTGCATGAAGTTTTAACTAATTTATCATGCAAAACACGGAAATCGTAGGTGCGCATTTAATTGATTGGTTTATCACTTCAAAGTTTAAATCAACATTTTTAATAACCTGTTTCTAGCAGTTCCTTTTGAGGCGCTCTTACATAATTTTGCCTATTGAGTAAGTTGCAAGCTTTCAGCATGTAGAGTTTTTCTTCTTTATGGTATTACTTATTGAACACAAAATATAGCTTTGCTTTGACCTAATGAGATTATTATACCTGAGCTAAACACATTTTTTGTGTGTGTTCCACGTAGAACCATAATTAGGCCTGGGGTGACGAAGAGCTTGCTACAAAGGTTAAAGAAGAATTGTGCTCTTTAGATAACAATTTCTTCTTTCATTCAAATATGGCCAAGTACGAGCCGGACTCGCGCACGAAGGGTTCCGTGCCATTATCTTAAAAGACGGCTAAAAAATCATGTCTGTTATAAGGGAGCCTCTTAAATATTTATTTTATTCTGTTTTCAGTATTTGTTGTTATAGCGGCAACATAAATGCATCATCTGTGAAAATGTCAACTGTCTAACTATCACGGTTCATGAGATACAGCCTGGTGACAGAAGGACAGACAGACAGACAGACAGACGGACAGCGGAGTCTTATTAATAGGGTCCCGAACCTTTTGGGTACGGTACCCTAAAAATGGACAAAACAAACAGGCAACGCAAACACATCAGTTCTGAACAGAACTAACTGAAAGAAAAGATGTGGAAGGCAGACAGCAACCAGTAATCGCCATCGTTTATACCTTGTCACAAGGTCTTTAATAAATCGAACGGATCGCTCACGACTATTCTGTTTACTCTGATGTCACCTGCGCGAAACAAGACTGTATGGTACGGAAACGTGTGTGTATAGTTATTTAATGTTCCTATACATATACTTACGTTAATTAGACGGAGTAACGCGTCCTTAAATATGCAATTATACATATTGATTAAGCAAACGACTGACAACAATATGGACATAGCGAATGTCCATATAGTTGAGCTGTTTAATATGATAATTACATTTATATTCTACCTAGTTCTTGGAACACTTGGATATATATCGTGTACATATAAATAGTTTGTTATTGTCACGTGTCGTGGACACAAGTTGCTTTGCTCAATAAATATGACCCAAGATTGCATGAATAGGATTCAAAATTCGTGGGCTTATAGTGGTAGTAGACTGATAGTTCAATTAAGTGGTAGCTATATCGTTTTTCTGTCTAACCAAGTTGTTCCTCCAACTTGAACAGATACAAAAACGATAGAGCTGTTAATCAATCAATCTGCCTAGCCTTTTCCCAACTATATTCGGGTCGGCTTCCAGTCTAACCGGATGCAGCTGAATACCAGTATTTTACATGGAGCGACTGCCTATCTGACCTCCACAACCCAGTAACTGGGTAATACGATACCCCTTGGTAAGACTGGTTGTCAGATTTTCGGGCATATGACGACCCGTAACGACTGTCAAAGAAAAAAATCCATGTATGACAGCCGGGACCAACGGCTTAACGTGCTTTCCGAGGCACGGAGGAGTCTGGGTATGTAAAGATGGTCACCCATCCACAGACCAACCTCGGCAAGCGTAGCTTAACCTAATGGATCGACCCGTGCGGCAGTTATTACTTAGCCACGAGCTCCTCCTTAAAAACGATAGAGCTGTACAGCACAAAATTATTCATAACTTATAACTACCAATTTGCTTCCTTTCCTTTTTCTTCCGTTTCCTTCTTTTTTTAATTTTATTTCCAACGCTGTGTTACTCATGTCTTCTTGGGTTATTTTTCCTACTCAATATTGTGACTTTTCCTCCGCCAGTTGGCCTCTTATATCGGCTTTCAAATCATTCAAATCAAGTGGTTCGAGTATGTACTTAGAATGGTCTGTAATCGCCGTATCTGAGTTTCTAAGATTGTATTGATAAGGCAAAGTAAGACGATATTAAATCTGCTGCTGTTAAGATTGCATTATTTTCTCGAGTTAAATTACAATATGCGTATTAGATGTAATGAATCTTGATAAAAGGTAGATATGTATGTAGGCACACTGTATCCGCTACATGGAAATGAATCAGCATTTCCATGTAGCGGATACAGTGTGCCTACATCGGTAGGTCGGTAGGTCCTTTTTGATCATGATTGGACAGAATTTCCTACAGAATTATCATAATTTCAACTTGTTTTGAATCGCTGTGAAATTACTTCATTTTGCCATTTTTGCCAACCCTAATGACCGCGTAGAGTTAAGAACTAAAAGCCCCATCAACTAACAAGCGTAAAACCGACTATTAAGCAGTAACTTAAAACCCAAGGTTCTGCAAAGCAAATACATTACTAACAAGTATTTGGTCAGGTGCAGTCTGTGGGTCCCCCGTTAACGCACCATAACTGGCCATACGGAAATGTGGGCTTTATCACCTTGACAATTAAAGCTATAGTTGTTATCGTTATCTTGGTCTTATCTGGCAGGATTACAGGCTGTGCTGACGAAAATTTGATGTTATCTATTTGGCGCCTACAGTGAGTCATGTACCTACTCATATTGTTTTGATTATGATTGTGGACCTAGTCTGTTTATGTTCTTTAACACTTATGCAAACTGTTATGATGTCTAGTCCTAAGCTAAGAATAGACGGCCTACTCTCCCGCTGGTGACGTAAGAGAGGATTTAATGAGTATATCAGGTGGGTAGGTGGCCAATTTAAGATTGACGATCATATTGACACATGATTATCTAAGTTTATGTTGAACAGAAAGGCTAATATATTTATAGAGGGGCCCAATCCTATGGAACGAAAAGTAAAGTTCAGTTTTCACGCTACCGTTTTTTAATTTCCGGACTAAGTTTTGGTTGGATAATATTTTGAGATGTCACTTGCAACGCAATTTTTTATCAGGGGGATATTCGATACGGGTATTCCGAGTAATTTATAACATAAATTATTATATCGATATAGCTAATGATAAACTGGCATGCATTATCTTTAGGACACTTTAATAATGAACGAATAGTACCTAGCTATAGTTTTGTGATATGCTCTTACAAAACGACTGCAAAACGTAGAAACCAGAAGCGGTTCGTAGCAAAGATCTTTGAAAGACGACAAATAGGAGAGCAAGAGCAAATCGACGAAAATGGGAAGAAATAATGTTGTATGTCCTAATTTATGTACCTACATTCGACGATGGTGGAAAGTAGCCGATCTGTCGTTTGGTCTCCTCTAGAACGCGTTTCATAATAGATCGGAATACTTGTTTCACGATGCATCCGTTACGGTATAGTAAATGCCCAGCGAGACAAATGGCATTACCATTCGTCGCCCTTTCAGGACTTCTATACAGGGTGTCCAGTAAATAGCACGACATACTGCAGGGGGTGATAGCTTGGGTCACTACCTATTTATTTATTTATTTATTGGTTCACCAACAACTGTTTACACTGTTATTATGCTTAGGGTAACAGATAAGGTAAAAAAATTAACAAATTAGTGTAACAATCACTTATAGTTGAACTCCGCATGCATACAAAATTTTGGTTGTACAGGAAAACTACAAGAGAAAACAATAAGAATTTAACTTAGAACTAAAACTATGTGACTAAAGTTAAATGAAAGTTATATGTAAATTTAAGTTGTATAAAAACATAGGTAAAATGGAAACTTAAACTATTGAGGAGAAAAAAAGTAAAAACATGTTTCATTATATGACAGAAAGTGCTTAATCTAAATTCGGAAGACATTTGTAAATTTTAGCTTTCAATTTGCTTAAAGAGTCAAAATGCAGATCAATTTGATCGCTACAATTATTCACCACCTTACAAAATCTTGCAAATGGAGAATTAGCGCCTAAGACCGTTCTACTTTGTGGTGGACACAGTGGTGTTATTGGTTTGCGAGGAATTCTTGAGGGCGCACGGAAGTTAAAAGTGTTTAATATTTGGGGGCAGTCAATTTTATGGGACATTATTTTGCACACAAACGTTGCGTCATTTAGTCGTCGGCGTTTTTCCAGGGAGATCATATTGTAGTGTTTCAGTCTATTACTATAGGAACGTATTTTATTTGCCAAGCCGCTGGAAAACGCTAGATGCCATAGAAATCGTTTTTGAACACGTTCTAGCCGCAACGAATGTGAGGCATAGTGCGGTCGCCAAATTACACTACAGTACTCCAAAACGCTTCGAACTAGGCAATTATATAGCATTATTTTAGTCTTACAACACTTAAAATGTTTGGAGTTTCTTATAACAAAGCCCAGCATTTTAGAGGACTTTTTTATGATATTGTCTACGTGCGGAATAAAGGTAATTTTTTTATCAAATGTGACACCAAGGTCCCTGATGGTGTCCAATTCGCCAACTTTGACCCCATTAATAAAATAATTATTTTCAATTAAATTGTGATTTCTCGTGAATTTTATGTGATAGCATTTGCCTGAATTTAAGTGCATATCATTCGTGTCACACCAATGGATCAGCCTATCCAGATCCCACTGTAAGTCGAGGGCATCGTCTTTCGATTTAACAATTTTGACAAATTTTAGGTCATCGGCATACATAAATATACTTGAGTTGTGAAAACAGTTAGGGATGTCATTTATAAAGTAATTAAATAAAACCGGGCCCAAATGTGATCCCTGTGGCACGCCCGACGAAATATATCGTGAATTTGAATGAAAACCGTTGACCACTACAAAGAAAGACCTATCCACAAGGTATGAACCTAGCCATGAAAGCAGTGATCCAGTAATACCGTGTGCTCGTAATTTGCCAATTAATATACAATGTGAGACTTTGTCGAAAGCTTTACTAAAATCTGTGGAAATAACATTAGCTTGGTAACCCGAGTCAATTGTTCTCGCTAACAGTTCCGTGAACAGAACAAGATTAGTACTTGTAGACCTAGACTCCACAAAGCCATGTTGCCTATCAATACAACACAATATTATTTTCAGCAAAATCTTACGGATTTACAGTTTTACAAAATTTTCCGAAATATCGAAAAATCTCTACCTTGAAACAGATTTTTAAGCATCTCGTAATGAAAAAATCTTTTTCTAGAACTTTTTTTACATCAAATTATTCGTGAATAGTTACTCTACTCATTATAAGATTTTACATTTTTTTGATCAAAAACAAGAATGTTTTGAAGAAATAGTTTTTCTTGTTAAAATTTGTACAGAACAATTTTCTTTCTTTCGATTTTGTAAAACTGTAAATCCGTAAGATTTTGCTGAACATATATTGTGTTGTATTGATAGGTAGTGACCCTAGCTATCACCCCCTGCAGTATGTCGTGCTATTTACTAGACACCCTGTATACGTTCGATTTTATCACAAACATTGCGGTGTCAGATTGGCACCTAAGTTATAGGTATGATCAAATAAGGCACGGTACTGCATTTTTGAATTCTAATGCTCATTGCCAGTATCATTTGAATACGAATGTATAGATTTCGTCACTAACGTTTTTCTCGGTAGCGCCCACAATAAAAATCGCAAGACAATGCCACATTTCTATGCAATAACAGCACACTTCAAGGTCAACATCTCTTCAATCATTAGTCAATTTGTAGTGATTACTGAATAAATTGAGCTATAATTGGCGTAAACTAACCCATTATGCTAACGACTGGAGCATTTTTCTCCCTATTACGTACAATACTGGACAAAGAGCACGATACTCTAAAAGGCATGAAATGGGACCACCGCGGCATTTACATATTTAGAGAATGAATCAACATAAACAATAAGGTAGACCACACACACCGCATTTACTGTCGTATATAAAGTTATACATGAGAAATTAATTGTAATGAGTGTGGTTTATTGAGTGGGAAAAGATTCTCACGTCAGAACGCTAAAACTGCTACAGAAGAAGGCCACCGTGCGGTTTCAGCAAGTAAATTATAGACACTAATAATCACAACGCATCAGAATTATTGGAGACTGCAGTTGTATCGGGGACAGCAGTAGCCTGTGTTATCGTTTTTCACTGGTTTGGTGAACTGAATCCCTTTTTAAGAGACTTCATAGGCCAAACAAACATGGGCTTCAACTGCTAAGTAACGGTAGAAGCATCAAACAGCAAGTGTGTGGTCATCCTAACGTTTTATATGTAGGAAACGCGTATACGCGGACGCACAGATATAGATCACAGTCGCGCGCCGCCCGCCTATTTACGGTAGGCGCTAATGTCGTCACTCGCTGCCCTTAAACGTTTGATACTGTTTTCAATAGGCCATGTTGCTAACTACACAAAGGGCACGAGAAGAAGTATACGTGTAAATGTCTGTAGTAGAAATAACCTTAACTGTAGCTTGGTAAAGCTTTTCAAACCGTGTAGATGTGGGCTGTTTTTTTGTGGACCAATCAATGAAGAGTTCCTTAGGGAGAATTATTTGCCCCCGACTGAACTGTGATAAACTAAGTGGAAGTGATGATTAATTGCGAATATTATTGTTGATAATAATTAGGAATTTATTTGCAATTAAACAAGTCGTAAAGTTCGAAATATAAATTATGTAGCTTCTTTATCATTCTGTATAATTAAATGAGCCATAGGTTATTATAACATAAATCAGATGCCTAGTGGCTTCATGAGTTGTTTGAACTGTTTCAAAAGTTTTAATAAATCATGCTTTACATCCGTTTAAAGAACAACTTTGAGGCATTAATCTTTTTAGATTCCTTCATAAAAAACTTACAAGTGCGATAAAATTTACAAACTTGGTCTTAGCTTTTGACTATTTAAATCTAATCTGCTCTGCGTCTAGGTTATCTGCGTTTCCACACTTCTGATTCATGAGGACTCTCTTATCCACTTAGTTAATCATTTAAACTTTGCCGACGATCTGACATATTGCTTTCATGCTTGTTTCGTTGCAGTTACGAGAAAAACCAAAACGCTATCTATAAACTTCATGGCGATTGTCCTTTATGTTCATAGCTTCTTGTAATGGCACATCGATTACAAAATACGCGAATAACAGCACAGATATTTTTGTCAATTTCCTTTTATGTCTATGAATCAAATATTATCATTTTTCAAGGATGACAAATAGCTTTGCGAAATGACGCCTAACCCAAAAATAATCCAAATTTGGAAAGCAGTGGGCGAAACACCTTAAGCAGCAATCGCAAAACGGAAATTGTTTCATCAACACCTGTCTTAGCTCCATTCATATTACAAGATACCAAATAGAGAACACCTTGAAATCGGAATTCTTATATTACTCGGTCCATCGATTAGATAATAGCTTGAACTCCGAACTGGTTCGTAATATCTGTGGTCCATTGGAGGCCAGTATCATGTTCGACCTTCTTAGGCATATGGCCACAGGTCAATAGCACCACGCATTTTATGGTCCATTAGGAAAAAATGCGCGATCAACAGGTAATATCTTCGTAACCGTTTCGAATGGAGTTTTTTGCGTCTTAGATTTGGGTTTTCCAGATATGTTTGTCAGAAGGATGTTTTGATGTGATTAATATTAATTAAGTAACTGCCATTCCGGTGAGTTAATGGATCAACTATCTAATTACGCGACACATTTTCGTAAACGATTACGACAAATTTGTTTCAATTTGACAGTTCAACAACATTCATTGCGTTATTTACGTTGTTGAGCAGATTTATTTTCGAACTTATGAAGCAATGGATTAGCAATTTGTTTCAAAACGATTCAAATTCCGATTGATCGTGTATTACGTAACAGAGATGATGACTAAAAAAATGTTTTTTGTCCGTCATGTAGATTATGAAAAAACAACGTACACGTATTTTTTCTTTTTTTTAAGTTATTAAAAGATTACGGCGATACATTGAGTTATAATGTGGCATGACGTCACTTGTATGTAGATTTTATACATACTTGTGACGTATCAACCCCCACTCCCCAACTTTAATGAGTTGTATCTAAGTAATTTTTTAGTAATATGATATAGCAAAAAATATGTGTCCAATATTTTTTTATTATCTGACTGACGGACAAAATAGAATTTCTTTTTTTTGACCTAGGCATCATCCCTATTATGAACAAGTTCAACTTATTACGATTCTAAATTCTTGGAAATTATATTAGCTTGGACGATTAAATTTTATCCTTTGGTTGTTACAGAGCAATATTGTTACCAGCTAAGCCTACATTTATCTACTGAACTATTATTATATCTGGGTCACTACCCACAGTTGAATATAATTTATGCGTTACGCCACCTTTCTGTCCTGGGTTAGTATCCTTTATAACCGCATTGAATATTGGTACCTACATCTATTACATTTTCTGATCCGACCCATACTTGAATAAATAATAGTTCATCATTAGCGTCATGATTAATTTATTCATTCACTGACTAACCGATTCAATAGGTTAAATCAACTATTACTTTATCTATGCTTTCACCTAAAAACTCCTTCATTACCTCCAGCCCTTTCATTCATAGATTATATATTTCATTCAATAGGTAATTTGTGGAAGTGTGTCAGCCCTTTATCAGTATAAAAGGGCCCTGTCAAAGGCCCGGATATCCGCCGATAATAGCTAGACAAAGAAAACAAGGAACCAATGTTCTATTTGAAGGAACATTCATCAAACATGTCTGTGGAAAATCGTTTAGTTGTCATCGTTGAGTGGAATTGTGAAATCATCGTGTATTATTTGTTAAATCTTTATCATTTTCAATTTGTGTTGGTTTTTTGGAAGGTAGGCACTTTGGTATAATTGTTGTTGAAATCTTGAGAATAATCACGATTTTTTGTTTCGATGATCTTGAACCATGTTGGTAATTGGTTTTTATTTGTTGTGTCTGTTGTCGAGTGTCAAGGAAAGATTTATTCTAATGTATAGTTTTATTTGCGTCTATCCAAAATACAGTATCTGATTTCTTGTAAACTTCGCATAAAATCTTAATTACAATAATTCTGCTGCCTCCTAACACCAATTCCTCACCTAACGGTACAGCGCCTAAAAACCTTCTTCACTGCCAATAAATTAAACCAAACAGGTTTATTATAGCAATTACAAACAGTTTAACGTCAAGATAAGATAACCCAGTTGTTACATCTCTATCCAAGTTCACGTACAAGGTCGACGTACTCATCTGCGAGGTAATGGCTAATCCGCTCAATTGACGCCCAGGCCGCCTTTACTAACACTAGGCGACATCTGAAAAGCGCGATATTAGATTTTCAACCCTCAGCTCAGCGCCGAATGCTGAAAATCCAACACCGCGCTTTTATTTAGGTGTCGTCTAGTGTAGGTAAGTGAAAACGGGCATCATTCCGGCTTCACTCAAGAGTAACAATTATGTATCTACGGACTGGTCATGGGTATTTCAGGTACAGCTGAGCGAAATAGTTTCGGAAATGCATGCTTACGACTTCAAGTAGGTTAAATGACAATTCACGTGAGGTGAAGCTGAATCTACTTTGTGTATTTTTCAGGTTATTTCTGGAATAAATGAGATGAGTAACGAGCGACTCTTTAGAAGTTTCCAGTTCTTACCTTCGATTGATCTTTTCGGCTTAATGATTTTAGAGGATCGGGATGAGCAGATTATAATTAGAGGTGAAGGGGTACCTGCAAAAGATCTTGGTGAAAATATACTGGCAGGTATAGTTTCATCCGAAACTTCAGTATGATTTTTTTTGACGGAACATCAAAAGATTTAGACGAGATGATTACAAATCAGGAAGTCGTATAACTAAGAGTAATACTAACAAAACTCTGGGTGGCATAGACAAAAACTGTTCTAAACCAGGATAAATATTTGTTCCGGCAGACGATGAGCACCCGGGAACAAACGGGGAAGTGTATGAACGACCGTATTGCCTAAACAAATGAATACCGGGGCTGATTGGTTTAATGCACTTCAAAGAGAATTAAAGCACTTTCCGTAATTGTACTGCAGTAGCTTCAGGTAAATAGCAGTTCCCACGTGAGGGTAATGAAAGTTAAACAGTCGAGTTTAAACAAGGCATATTATTGACTCGGCCATTACACAGCGACAAGCGACATCCAATTAATTTTGAACAGAGTGAAAGATATAATCTCTACTGTAAATTGGACAATTATGAATTACCTTATGCAGACATTCTTTATCGGATAACTGCTTAATATAAAGCAATCATGTTATGCTCAGGCACATAATTAGCGGCGTTGCTCATTTCATACCGCAAGGAGGTCGCCGTGGGCGGGCTCAAGCGGCAAGGACCGCGCCGCCGCCTGCGCAGCTCGGCGTTCAACTTTTATTGTTAACACCGCATGCAAATCATAAATATGTTCTGTCATTGAGTTTTTGTAGCGTAACATAATTAGTGGACGCACGTAGGCCGCCAGCCGAGTTACTACGAGCCTATATGGTGAGACCACTTTACACGCTAGATAAAGACTACATTGAACGTAGATCTGTTTTGCATGGTCGTTACGTCATTTGCAAAGAATCTTGGTCTGATTGGTATGTAGAATTATGGCAGATTATATATATATATATTGTATTTGGGAAACTTCTTTCTGTAATGTGGATTATCTAAATGACGAGAAATCGGTCAAGTGGGTCGCAATAACTAAATATTTGGATTGTTGTCTAAAGTTTTATAAAGAACCGCCTATGTGGTCTAGTGGTTAGATCACCTGTCTTAGACCCAAAAGTCCCCGGTTCGATTCCCAGTAGGGCCAAAATTTTCTGCTCGCTTTGGTTGGTGGTAGGGCTTATTCTAAGTTTGCCTGGCTAGCTACCACCATCTTATATTAGTCTGTAGCCATAACAACAATGTTAACAGCATTGTTGTGTTTCGGCAGTTAGAGATAAGGTAGCCAGTGCCTCTGTGAATGAGGATTCCGGGTTAAGCTCGCTTCCATCTTCGGCCTGATCATCACTTACCACCAGGTGAGATACAGGCCAAGAGCTTCCCCGTCCGTCGCGGATAAAAAATAAATATAAAGAAGACACTAACTCTGTATGAAAATTGCAGGGTCTCTATAGTCACTATAACAAGAGCATTTCACCGGGAAGATATAGGTGAAGTTAGCTGTCATTAAGGTCATTCAGTGGATTGACACTTGACAGCTCACTTCACCTAAGTTTTTACGATGAGACATTTACAGAATAGGTCGGCTGCTGTCATTTTGGAAGTGATACAAAGCACATAGTCGATTGTGAATGGATGAATAGATAATTCTCACGAAACGCTATTAGCGGCGATATTTCCCAACAGGCAATAAATAACAGAAGCCCTTTCCCCTCCGTACTTTTACGCAAACTTCCTGTCAATTTATCCCTATAACTGTTGGCGTTACATATATTGAAAGGGGCGAGAATAATTTATGTAGTCCGAGTGTGGGTGTACAATCGTGTGGTATTAGCATATGTGCTGGTTTAACTCCGCCAGTGTTTGAACGAAATGGGTCGGAACGAGTACAAATTGACCGTGATGCAGTAGCGATAGGCCTGCTAATTCTATTAGCAGTGATGCTGCAAAAACTCAGCTGTGTAATTTGATTGATTATAATCTGGCTAAAGGCTGCTCGGTTATTGGTACTTTGTGTTTGACGGTTAATTATAAGTACTACCAAACAAAGGAAGCTAAACACCCACTCAGTGTCAAGGAGGCACATGAAAAAAATTTTTGTAACAAAAACTGCTCTAAAAAGTCCAACTAAAATTAAGTTTTTACGGTTCGTCGACTTCTGAAGATAGACTGTTGCTGACCTATATCTATATAGGCGGTATGGCTTTTGATAGTACCTATTCGTTGGTGATACTGAAGTAATAACTCTTTATCAATATCATCAGTAGTTTGGTATGGCCGTAAAATAAATATAAAAGAACCTATCGCGAAAACCTGGCTCGTAGTCACGGAACTCACCAGCAGCTGATTGTGAATCTTTGGTAACGTAAGTATCAATTTTACAAACAGTTTTTGTTGCAAACTTTTCGATCCTTTGTTACTATGTAGATGATCCAGTAGATTTTGATCACAGGTATATTGTTTAAGTTTTAATGTGCAATTTGGCTACTGTAGCTCAGCAAATTGGAGCTACACACGCAATATAAGGTGGGGTTTTTTGCGACCGTACCTTCATAGTTTTTCAGGTTAGAATAGATTAACATTAGATCCAACGTGTTTTTTTTTTGTATAAGAATCTTTGCTGTGTTTTCGAGAAGCGGAAGAAACTGAGGTATTAGCAAAATAAGAGGAGCACTGGTACCCTAATTACGTAATACACGATCAATCAGAATCTGAATCGTTTTGAAACAGATTGCTAATCCATTGCATTGTATATTGCATATAATTATCCAAGATAAAAATGCTTGGAAACATGCTGGTCCTGCTCCATAGGACAATTTAGAATCTATACAAAATCTAACTGGTTGCCATTTAATTGTATATTATTATTTTTTCTAACATTGATTTTATATTCTGTGATTACTTGAACTCACGCACTGACTTATTATTAGTAGTACTTGTTCAAATGTTAGGAATATCGTATAATTTTACAATGTTTGTAAATATGTGAGCACCATGCATTTATCACATAATTAATTTATGTCATTCCTTCATTTTTCATTCTTTTTACCTATGGTATAGTAATCTTATTCTAGGTGCATCGTCTTCACATATAATTAATGTACTATAGGTACAAGATATTGTGAAAATATTTTAAAAGAGTAGGTAACGGTGGAGTTTCTTGCCCATTCTTCTCCATACGAAAACTACCTTTTGGAATGGGCGACTAGAATCATTTTTGTTTTTTTTTTTTGTAAAATTTTGTCGTTCAAAAGTGCCTTTTTTGTGCCTATTTGAAATAAATTATTTGACTTTGACTTTTGAATTGCTTCATAAGTTCGAAATAAAAATCTGATCAACAACGTAAATGTTTTTGAAGTGTCAAAATGAAACAGATTAGTCGTAATCGTTTTCGAAAATGTGTTGCGTACTTAATTAGATAGCTGTGAGCAGCATCAATGTTGTATCCACCAATCGAAGATTATAAAATTGTCGGCTAAGAAAGGAAATTAATGAGACTTAGTGTACTTTTGTACTCATACAATTTTAGAGGCATATGGGATGCAACCCCATGCATGACAGAGGATTTTCTGAAGATATAAAAAGGAATCTTCCACGAGTTTCAGACATAAAATTACAGTCATCTATAATGAGGTTAGCGGATAAGCAAGCTTGATGGACAGACTTCACTTGAAAATAATGGGTAACACAAAACAAAGTGAGTTTCAAATACAATAGAGTGACAGGTTGGCAGGGTATTATGAGCGCTTATGCTAAAAGTTCACACATATCGTAAATAGCTGTTAAATATTTACCTGTTTTGATTAATTTGGCAATATTACTGTATGTAAATTTGAAATTTGGCTAACTAGTGAACTAAAATATTGATTATGAAATACAATAATTAATATCGTAAATCCGAATATTTAGTTTTAGATGTAAAAAAAGTATTTCGAAACTTTACCTCTTTAACCCTGTATTTCTTGGTTGGTGGCAAAATTGTGTGTATTTTGCCATCAACCAAGAAATACAGGGTTAAATAAATTTGTTTTTCAGGCTGGAATAAATTCATTTTCCGAATTGGTCTTTTTATCATCAACTTCACCCCAAAGACGTTAGATGCATTAAAAGAGTATCCACAACTAACGATACTTAATTAATTATGTCCAGAGCCCTGAGGGCCTAGGCAAAGTAGCATTCTATCAGCGATAAGGATGAAGCTACTTGAAGATCGTGTAGAAATTTAACATTACGAAGCTTCGCCACAACAGATTTGGTCATACGTAGGATGCCTATTAGGGTTTACTGAACACCCCATAAACAATGAATATTATAAACTCTCTGTACAATATTACTACCACGTGAGTTCTTTACTCATGTGGTAATTAATACCCACGCTGTACTCAATTTTCACGTAACCTTTCAGTAGGTATTTACGTACTTGACCTAATAATCTCTAATTATAATATCGGTCGCGTAAAAATGTTAGCCCAAATTATGTCACCGTGCAATTAATGATAGCCTATTAGGGCAAATATTTGAACTATTGTAGGTCAATCAGTTTTTGAATAACCACAAGCAAGAAAACGAAAAATAAAAAGTATTGGAGCAAAAAGATTGGTTGCATGATGTTGGAAAGTCCCGTGGTTGATTTTCAAATCCACAATGTGCAAATGATATTGCACTTTTGACCCGGGATTTCCTGATACTCTACACGTCTAATCTACAGTTTTTGTTTACAAAAAGGTTTTAAGTCGTACAGCTTACCAGTCGATGGTTTCAAATCGGACTTACTTCGTTCGAATATGGCTTCTTTTCCTGGTCATTATATCCAACTCTATTAAAGTTTATTATCGCTATACAAGTAACTTCACAGATTCCTAGTTTATTATGCCGTTAAATTATAGGTTATAGTGCAGGTACTACGGCTAAGTACTAGTCTGTGATACTCAATCTGTTTGGCCCCCATACACTGCCAAGGATAGCAACCCGCAAACTTCTTTACAAAACAGTGATATAAATCCGTCTAGGTACTATTTGGAAAAGCCTCGAGTTCCTATTTCCAGGAAAGTTCTGAAAACTTTTGAACAGCTGGACTGAATCTTGGAGAGAAGCTATAAACTAATCCTGGAGACCCTAAAATACATTTTATCCCGAAGTTCCGAAAACTAGACCGAAAACGAGATCCCTAAATTACTAAATTTTTCCGTAAATCCAAGCGACATCGCAGCGCGTCGAAACTGTAGCTATAAAATGATAAGTTACAACCATAGTGTTCTGTATGTGTGTCGAGTAATTAATGTCAGGTGTCGCGGCCTTCACGGTGTTTTAATTGAATTGTGTTAAACTCGTGGTAACTCTATATGGACATTGGCTGAGCGGCTTACTTATCTAGTTGAACGAAGTTGTAGGGGTAAGTGACCACAATAGTACAAGGATATGCTAATGATATTAAATCTACGTCTGCCTTTACTGTTGATATAAAACTAGAATCTTATAAAAATACTTCGAGTTTTTGGAATAACAGGAAGAGATTGACACTGCGGCAAATATTTTGATAAAATTTATTGGGGCAGTAGACACAGTATTAAGACAGCAGTAGTGTCAATAATGAAACTGCAGCTAACTGTTTACGGCCTCAAAATGATTACGATATTACGAAAGCAAGCCTAAACTAGCCATTACCCTACCCTCATTCACATCTATCTCCAAAAGTATGGCCTTCTCGATAGTAGCAATGGATTTGTCCCTTATCAACGTCACTATCTCCGCCTTGAACTATCTCAGTAACTTTTTCTATTGTCTTCGGACACTCATTCAACACGTCCGGATCATCAGGCCGTGCCCTTACCAGTACCTACTCATTTTTCCACCAACCTTCTGCAGTACAAAGCGGTCAAGGAGCGTGACTCCGACTTCCCACATTTTTCCAAGTAGTCGTATTTGGCGCAATTGGAAGTAAGTTGCCGTGGGCTTAAGATATGTGCCACTGCTCCAATTAAGCTTACTTTAGAGTAGAGTAGAATATAATAGAATATTATTTACTGTTGCTGCAGGAAAAATAAAGTTGGTCAAAATTAAAAAAAAAGGTTCTTTACAACACTCCATTCGTGGGCGATGTAAAAAGTAGCTAAGTCATTTAGTAGGGATTGGGTAGCACTAGCAAGTAACGTTATGTTGAAGATCAAGCATGGTGATATACTATACCATTATCTCCCAAGTTTTTGGACTACTAACAAACCTATAACTGATGTTCTTTAACGATGGCAGATATCAAAGTAACAAGCATGTTAATTACGGGCTGTTTAGTTAGAGATGGGCATAGGATAGTTCTTGTAACTAATTGCATTCTATAAATATGTTCCAGCCAATTAATTTTCTCTAATGCCAAATGCCTATAGAACCGGAGACAATATTATTAGCTACGTTGTGGTCGAGTCCTGTCAACTTGCCAAGCCCACAGCCAAGTGATTCATGGGGTTAACCCATGGTATTTTAATTGAGTAGAATTACTACCGGAGTAGGCTGTGGGCATTTTAATGGGGTTTGGCATTTTTAATCGCAATATTCTAGAAAACTTGACAGTGTTGCGCTGATTAGAAGCGTTTTTGCTGGAAGTTATATCCTAATATCCTTGCCTCCTTGGTCTTAGCTCCCAGGTTCCAGCTTTAATGACATTCTTAAAGGAGCGAATTTGAAGCACTCTAAAATGTAGCTGTTAGCTCTTCAGTAACCTTAACTTACCCACTAAACAACACAATGCTCCCCGAGCGAAACGGAACCGACGACGCGTCACCACATTCTCGAGATGCAACAATTGCACTACAGACTAGTGTTCTTCGCCATATTTTTAGCTGAACTAGGTCAATAGTAGACCGTAGATGAGTTTCACGAACCGACGAGTTTACAGCTGAATGTTCGCATGATAAATAGGTATTTGGATGACACGAACAAATAAAATGCACGAAACGCTAACTTTCTTTTGCGGTAAGTTTTAGGGTCGTCGCTCTTTCGGAACTGAATTTCATTTCATTGAACGTTTACGTTTTATATTGAAAAATATTTCGAAGTTATTATATCTTTTTAATTTCCAGACAATTTATAGAAATCGACAGTTTATTGTTGGATCTTAGAAGGTTATGCAGAGCAAATTGGTTTCAGCGTAGACATTGTAAACATTTATAAACGGCGCAATGCCCTTTTGCCGAAAGGTTAATGGGGATCATTTATCCAAGTTAAACCTTTCTCTACTTATAACTATCCGAAATTTAATAGTTCATAAGTTTTATTACGTCTTTATCTTCGAGGCAATGCATAAATCCATAGCTGAAGCAATGAACCCTACAAGAAGCTACTTAACAAGTGCAGAGTTTCAAAAGATTTTGATGGAGATTCACTAACCTGTCCATATGCAAGTACAGTAGCATTATATCCATCCAAGGCTGCCTCCACCAGCTTCCTCACACAGGTGTCATAGACGATCTGCTGGCACGAACACGGCTCGAAGGCATAGTCGAATGTGAACGCGCGCTCTGATCCCAGGGCGACCCCGCCATCGCCCGCGGCGCCTCCAGCACGTGCGCATATACCGCATCCTTCGACCACCTCGCCCGGGGTCTGAGGACGGATCCTGGAAAGATGCGAAGATAGGTTAGGTTACAAAGATGCGTTAGGTTACAAAGATGCAACGATACGTTAGGTTACAAAGATGAGACGATACGGTAGGTTACAAAGGTGGACCCTCTAATGTAAGTGTGTGTGGGAGAATGAGAAGAAGGGTGTTATAGACCAATGTCTTCCTCAAATTACCTATGACAGCGTCGAAATAACGAATGCAGATCCTAACTAATATTAAAATGCGAAAGTGAGTTTGTTTGTTTGTGACGCTTTCACGGAAAAACGGCAGAACTGATTTGGGTGAAATTTGGCACATGGGTAGACTATGACCTGGAGAAGGACATAGGGTACTTTTCATCTTGGATCGCAGACGAAGTCGCGGGCAACAACTAGTATCTAATAAGTGTGAGTGCATGAACTGGGACTGACTTGATGAAAAATAAACTTCGGAATGAGTTTAGAAAACAAATATCTATACGATCGCGTGAGAATCAAAGTGGCGCACATGATACTCAAAACGTGATGTTTATTCTACCTAAAGATAACAAGGCGCTTGCTATTGAAGGTTGACGTTTTAATAAAGGTCAATAAGATAATACTAAAAGGTTTACTCAATTCCCTTCAAAACACCAGACACATTAAAGGAATCGTGAAATATGTAAGACGACGATGTCACTTATGTCACGTAAGAAATTAAGAGAATACGGAAGCGGAACAAGGTTAAGCCGTGGGTCCCGGCTGTCAGTCGTATATCTTTGATAGTAGTTGCGGGTAGTCAAAAGCCCGAATGTCTGATGAGTTGTGGAGGCAAGATAGGCAGTCGCTCCATGTAAAGTACCTACTAGCTGTTCAGCTGCATCCATAGTATAGTTGGGAAAAGGCAGGGCAAAGGCCTGATAATGTAGATGATGATGACAGTAGAGGAATATTTCGGAAACAACAGTAAATATGTCATAGAAACCAACGTATGTTTTGTAGCTATTGATTTATCTAGGTGCAGGATCGCGTGTGAAATCAAAGTGGCTCTTGTTCTGACACTTGATACTTAGAACGTGCAGCTCGCACTCAATAACGAGACAAGTGGCGCTTGTTATCGTAGGCTTGGCTTTTGCAATGATTAACTATTGTTTTCATTTGCCTTGAAAGCTGGTGCACCATGAAAACATTGCCATGTTTTCTTTTAGATTTCTTGAGAGTTTCAAGGATATTTGGAATCTTAGTCAAATAAAATAAATTAAAAAAAATCAAAAACCCGACGAAAAGAGAAAAACAAGCTATAGAAAACAATAAAATCTATAGACTTTTATGGAGGCGGGGGACTAACGAATGTTACACCATATTTTCAAGTTATTGGTTTCAAGGGTATTTATTTTATTTAAGACTTTTTAGTGCCCCGGCCACTCATATGAGCAAAAACTGGTCCGAAAAGAACATGTCCCATTTTTACACTATCAAAAAGTTTTTAAACCAATTTATTATTCCTAATTAAATTTAAACATAAATCTTATATAATATATTTGTGTAATCCCCTTTTAATTTCCTTTATTTTACTCGTAATACTCGATAGGTTTGGTTATTTCTTTTTATTAACTATTTATTTCTATTTCGCGCCAAAAAACGGCCATTTTCTTATCATTATTATTTTGCAAACACCTATCTAAGGACACTTCGGTTTTTAAGAGAAATATAACGATACCTTAACTGTCGAAATCCATCCAGCTGTTTGGAAGATACGAGGTAATAAAGGAATTTACAAATATACATACATACAAGATACGCGCGAAAAACCTAACCCTTCCGTGGCAGTCGGGTAAAAAAGGATAAAGATCAAAATGTATGGACTATCAGTCTCTCGGGAATTGTTAATAGGTAAAAGGGTAGCCATCAAAACCTTACAATAAGTAGTGGACTTTATGCAATATATTCGCAAAGTCATAAAACTGCTCGTGTTATGCCCATAAATTCTGAAACCGTCCTCCAACTTAACATATCGGTCACGTTCAGTTTATTGCTTTACATCGACATGTAGACGTGAACAAAGTTACAATCTTTAAATAAGAATTGCGTGTGTATCTAGGACTAACTTATTACTAGTGTAGCTAATACCGGACTCAAATCCGTATCCTCCGTTTCGCAAGCTGTGTTTTCTTCCACGAATTAAACGTGACATCATGTAAGATAAAAACATCATAAATGCGAAATCTGACAAAGACGCTACGGAAATTAATGATTCCTAGGCCAGCCACGATAGATCAACCAATCCTAGACAAGCATGAGATTTAACCCAATCTGCATAGAATTTTAAACAATATCATAAAATGCTAATTCAGAAACGCAACTACATCACGCAAAGGTGCGTCTCATCAAGGCTGGTCATAGTACAAGAAACAAACTGGATCTCGTGAAGGTCTTGTGATATCTGTCAAGGTTATCTATGTTTATGCTCTCCAGCTGACTGCTGAGCGATGGTGGAGATAAGGATGATGTAAATTCTAAGGATAATAATAATTTGGATGAGGGATTAGATTTTGTGACTGGGTTGTAGAATACAGGCAGTCGCTTCATGAAAAATACTTGTGTTCAGATGCAAACGGTTACACTGGAATGTGTACTCAATATACGTTACAGTTGGGAAATGGCTAGGGAGTGATGATGAGTGATTAGATTTTCAATTCTGTAGTTGCCATGCAGGACTCTGTATGTGGTATTCATTATGGTATTGACTCATGGATAGGTTGCCTGTTTACGCCTCGTTTACAGTTGTGTTAATTAGTAAGTTGCACCACTTTCTTCATTAGTGTTCAAAATTTCTGTTGCTACGTTAAATGATGTTGTTCAAAAAGATCGATTTACCCTGTACAGTTTTGCAGTGTCAGGTTAATCTACTGTTGAAAGTCGAAGAACTTCGACATATTGTGGATTTGCTCATCCAAAGCAATTAAATTTGACATAATACAATAGTTATTTATTAAAGACAACATTTACTACACATTTTATAGATTTCGTCGCATCTTTACTGAGAGTCATAAAGTCGAATGAACTAACTCCAGTTTTCATTATTTCACAATGCCCGTAGAGAATACAGGCTAATATCGAGTTGTCTGCTTATTATGCTATGTTATTGCACTGCGGCATTGCAGCTAGACCACCACAAGTCAATGAGGGACGGAAGTACCAATTAACAGTTCAAAAGGGAACATTACCGACCGTTGACCGAACGGACGTTCAACGCGTGCGCAATGTGACAGTTATACCATAAAAATAGAAGCGTTATTAATGTTATTATATTCATATTTCGAACATGATTCACTTTTTTTCGTCCCGCCTGTCACTTGCCAAGATTATTACGATGATGAGCCGTAATTAGGATCAAGTTGGTCATGCTGTTTCTTTTCATTGTAATTGCCGCCATTTTTGTTAAATTCAGGACACGAGACATCCTGGGAAGTACTTTCATCTTTGTCTTTGTTCCAAATTCTGCTTAATTTAGATTTCATTTGAAGATTAATAATTTTACGGCACATTTATTTTCCTTCCTTTGTCTTCCAACCATATAAGGCTTAATACACAGAGTAACTTTGTTCTGAAGGTACATTCTTCGAAAACGTTTAACGCATCGAAAGTGTAGATTAACTCTTTGGACCTATTGGCTATTTTCTGTAGTATGCTCTAGACTTCAATTTACTTTTACCATAGCGTCTATATCACAAGTTCCCAATGCATCCATTTCAAATGCACCTTCTCATTCCGTACAGTATACCTTCCAGTGCAAAATTCCGTGCACTTATATTGTACACAGCACACAGGGGCTATTGTACTGACGTTACACAATGGAACACGCGAGCGTCCGTGTGGAACACCGACGACGCGGCACGCCATCTTCCTAATACTTAGTAGTTGAGACTTGCAACACCAACTTCTACATGCGGTGTATGCCCTTTAATGACCTAGTCCTTAGTCATTACGTGAGGTTGCAGTTTTGTTTATCCTGTTTTGGGTATTGCAGTTGTTATGCAGTGTTTCTTGAGTGTGTCCTGTTTGAAGAACGTTAAAGTTTTCTTGTAGATTTAGGCTTTGCTTTTGCTGTTATTCAACGGTGATCGAGTGAATTCTAGAGGGCTTCTGAGAGGTGTAAGTAAGGACGGGATAAAAAGACATTGAAGAGAGTAAAACAAATAAGAAGGAAAAGTTAGATGACAGCGGGACCGAGAGCAATCTAAAGCTTTGTAACAAGATTAGACGCTGAAAGAAAACATTTCAGATCACTACGGCATACGCCGCAGGTACCTACTCTTGACCCAAATACGATGGCCAGTGTAAATCTAAGTAAAAGATTTCATTACTGACAGCATGCATGGCTGTATTTTTATCTACTTTCCGGCGATATAATACATTTAAGACCGCTTCTCAATACTTAAGAAGCACTTAAAACAGAAAACTTAAGTGTAAGATGAAAGTACTAAGTGGATAATCAAAGACTGCCAAGCAGAGTGATACATCTACCTCGAACACGCAAATACGCACTGAAAATAGCGCACTAGAGTCACTAGACGAAAGCAATCAGTCGCATGTTCTAAGAAAACATCGCTATTTACAGGCTGGGTAGGTGTAGCTACATGTAACACCCAGTTTCTGAATTGAGAATTTGAAGTTCAGAAATGGGCAAACTCTACTACTATAGCAGTTCTTAAGAATGATTCCTTCTAAGACCGTTTTTGCAAATCAATTTTCAATTTCGCGGGCTTTTCATCTTAAGGGCCTTATCTCACTAGCGATTTGCGAGTTACCAGCGAGGCGTTCAACGTGCTCGCTGCGTGTGCGTAGCGAGCAGGCCGCGTGTGCGCAACGTGTTCGCTGCGTTTGCGTAACGAGAGCAATTCACGTGAGTTACAAGAGAGAGACAAGCGAGTGTACAATATTTTGAAAACGCGGCGTATACGTCACGTAGTTGCCGTTAGCTTGCTTCGCACCCGCGAAGAGCGCGTTCACAAATCGCCTCACTGGAAACACGCTGGCAAATCATCAGTGTGATAAGGATAACGCTCTAAGTAATGCTAAAGTAGAGTGGTTTGACACGTTCTCAACTTCAAATTTTCAATTCAGAAACCGGGGGTAAGATTTCTATTGTACGTAGCACCTATTTATTATACTGTGTGTGGAACCACAATGGCACAACCACTCGCTGTTATTAAACCCAGCTTAGCTTATAAACGGATATCACTACACATTGTGCTATCAGTCTTTTTGTATCGAAATTTGTCGTTTAATTCGTATGAGTCAGCTGGTTTTCCACAATGGCTTCTGTTACTGTTATGCTTTACAACGGGAAATGAGTTTAATTAAGACGCTATTGCATTTCCCACGAGTTCATTGTGTCAGTTTTCGTCAAGGTTTGACGAATGTCTCTTTGTTTTGTGTGATGTTGATTGATGATCGATGTTCTTGTTCAATTTATTAATTGAAATCAATCGAAACTTTAAAAAAAAATGAAAAATTTTGAAAAAATGACTCGAGTTTACGGAGCAACATTTAGTGCGGATTTCACCAATGAAGTGTTGAATGAATGAATGTGTTTAGATGTGCTGGACGCGTTCAATTTCATTGGTGAAATCCGTACTTAGAAGCTATCGTATCCATACTACATACCTATAACATAACGCCACGCCCTGTTTCCCTGAAGCCGAAGGGTTGGGCACTGCTGAACCTATATATTACACCCACATTTCGCCAGTTATGGTTAAAGTCCCATCATAGGGGGCGAGCCTATTTGCCATCAACCGGACACAAATCAAGACTCCGGGCTGCTAATGAGACATTCCTCCTTCCTTATATCCATACTAACATTATATTACAAATGCTAAAATAATTCTATCGTCAGTCTGTCTGGCTGTCTACTACCTTTTCACACCTAAACGGCTAAAAATGTCGTAAGAATTTCATCCTAATCCGTTCGATTAGGATGAAATTCTTCCGTCATTATTTTTATCTCGACAAATTTCCGACCTCCACGTAGGTATGTCATAATGTTAGAAGCTTATGAAAACAAAGCTGTTATTGAGTATTATGGCATTGGCTTTATGACCAGTCTAGGATAAAACATCTCCATAAATATTATATATCTGCGAATATTTGCCAAATGCATAAGGCAATGTAGAACAGCCGTGGGTTGATAAGAGCCTAAATATTTAGCGAGAGGCGCCCACTTCGCATTGGGGTGATGTGGGCAGATAGAAAACTATAACCTTTGAATACATTAGTCATTTAGTACTTCATAATGATATGCAAAGTGTTGCAATAGTGTTAATGTAAGAGGAAACTATCAGAATATTTGACTTGTTAGTCTCTTCAGTAGACGGAGAGCCAATCGAATGTTTGTTTGTCGTAACACGAAAGTTACAACTAATGGCGTCTTCTGCAATGCGTATTTAAATTTTTGATAAAGTGAGAAGAGCGTAGAAATCCGACGAATGCATCACTCATTGAATTCATTAAAGCTCCCAGGCAGACAGACGCGACGCGTCAGCACAATGGACTCTAGTAGAACATTTCTATGAAAACTTCATGGAAATTGTTCTACTAGAATCTGATTTCTACGCTCTTCTGTGTCTAAAATTTTAATGTCTTCTTCTAATGTCCTAAAATTAGGTCAGTTAGTAATTTAAAAGCAAAATAAACGTGATAAGAGTAATTCCGCTATCAATATCTGCCATATCTGTATTGTTTTGTTGATGATATGGCTCGTCCGATGAATTTAGTGATAATATGCAAAACTAAATATGTTTTTGCAAAACAACAATATTAAACTGATGTACTGTACCAAACGTATATCATAAAAGCTGAGACGAGTAATCACCATACTAGGTTTCTATTCTTCCATAGAAACCTAGTATGGTGATTACTCGTCTGTCAAACCTTAGTCTTAGTCTTAGTGTACCTTCAAAACTAAGAATTATATCAATTTGTCTTGTCATTATCTAGGCCTGTAGGGAAGAAAATGAAAAAAAAAAATTGTTTCAAAGGTATGAGCGTCGAACCTTCCATATTTCAACACTAATTTTGTCTCGTCTTTGGGCGTAAATAAATAACTTATGTAGTAAAAAAAAATGCAAAATAGAAACCTTACAGGGATAGATAATTTATTCAAAATTTCAAATTATTTTATTTTGAGTAAATAGATCCAGTAGTTTTGCCATAATATCTATACCCCCAAAGAAGGTCTTTTCAGGAAATTGTATACGCTCGTTTTCGTTATAAATCATCGTCTATTTCACTAAATAAAAAATAAAAAAAATATAAATAAAACTAGATAAATAAATAATAATTAAATAATTAGACTATTTAAGTAATTATTATGCATAATATTAGTCACGCCCACTAACGAGTTCGAGCCGTCGACTACTGCACTCTTAAGGAATTATTTACATAGGTACATACAAAAACTGACGCCTTTGTTCAATGGGGGTAGGCAGAAACTACAGAACGCCACCTGCTACGATCCTCATATACTACTCCTTGTGCTTCGTTTACATTCATTCGTCATACGCGCACGCCGGCCGGTTGCGAGTACTACGCACCTGACCTTTCTGAAGAACAAGATCATGCAATAATGTTTTTCCATTAATAAAAAAACAGTCACCGCGAGCTGTTATTAATCCATAGAGTTCCGTGTCCATTGGCATTTACGCGCAAAAGTTATAAACAGGTTGTATAATTGAACCACATTTACGTCAGTGCGAGGGTGGCACTCATTTGAATCAATGCAATTCTGAATGCGACCAATAGTGCCATATTCAAAATTAGTACGAGCGCATTATACAATATCGTAGCGCCTCAAAATAAGGACTGGGTCATTTAAATTTAACGGTTCTCAAATCACAGCACGCACTGCATGCATAATAAAAACAAATAAAATTTACCGGTACCCAATTAAAGGTGCGATGGAATCGTTACGAGTTTTCGATGAGAATTCGAGAGCTGTAGCGTTTTCGAATGCATGTTTATAGCTGTGAGATCCAGGCGGCGGAAAAGACAATAAACATGTCGGTTTTATCGTATAAACAGCACGCTGTATAACAATAGACGGATATAGAGACATTGTTGTACACATAAATGGACATATTATCGAACATTCTTTAGAATTTGGAGACAAGCTACTGAATATTTAAATCGAGTTTTTTTGGTTGTTTGAACGCTAATCTCTAGGATTTAAAAAATCTTTTCGCACTTCCTGGCCCCCAATTCTCAAGGAAGGCTATTTAACATCATGCTAGGAACCTTGAAAAAATGTCAGACACAACCCCAAGCGACAACGAAATAATAGCGCGGGCAGGCGATGCGATGCGACAGTCGGTCGGTGAACAAAAAAATTCACGCGGACGAAGTCGCAGAAGCTAGTCTAAAGTTGTGAAATACCTACAAAATTAATAATCCTTTACCCTTGCCCGCATAATTTAGGTGCAGATAAGATACACATTATTCTTCCGTGTTAGTACAAATACTAACATTAATTCTAGTTACATTAATAAAGTGTTGCAAGAGTTACCTGCAGTGATATAAACTTAAATTAGGAAAGCAAAGGAACCAGCTGGTGTCTGCAAATGTGGTCGGAAAAGCAATCTCCGGAACATACGCGACCACATCCTTACAAACAGAGCTAAGAAATAAATTTGAACGTACAGTCGTTCTCGTAATTGCGATACCCTATGATTGAATGTCGCTTGCATTTCATAATAGGACAAGGTCTATTTTTTGCTTTAAGACCAATATGAGAGTTGCCGAGGTAGGTCCGTGGATGGGTGACCATCCATTATATAATATATAGAGACCGCTTCGTGCCTCGGAAAGCACTTTAATCCCGGCTGTCATTTGTAGATCTTTGACAGTCGTTACGGGAAGTTAGAAGCCCAAAAGTCTTACCACGGGCTATCGTACTACCCAGTAACTGGGTTGTGGAGGTCACATAGGCAGTCTCTCCATATAAAATACTGGTATTCAGATGCATCCTGTTAAGACCAAAAGCAGATGATGTTGACTAATCTGACAGTTAGATAGTTCCAACATTAGTGAAGTTTCAATTTACTGGGAGTCGTTGTAAGTGGTAACGCAATTACGAAGATGACCAACTTAACGATAACAGTTATGTTTAGTATTTTCTTATATCTCGTTCGTTGCTACATAGAAAGGTAATGTCTGGTTGCGTCAGCTCGGCGAGACAACGATGTTCGCAATAGAAAGTAATCTTCAGTCAGATGTCAACAACCATTTCTACATCATTACAAATGAAAACTGACAACATTGATCATTTGCAAATTGCGCTATTACTTCCTCAGAACAATTAAAAAACCAAGAAATTGCGCTGCGAACAATACAGTGAAGCCTGCCAAAACTACACCTCCGCTCTGTGCATACACGCTAACACTCAAACGTTTACAATCAAACTACACCTCACTAAGTGTACACATGTTTACGAAACTGTTGACAGCGCTTGATTCATTATTCATTATAAGTATATAAATAAACGGTTTCACCGAACCGCATTAATCAAAATTTTAGTTCGATTTCGGACAAATGCTGTTGAAATCAGTGCTTTGAGTGGAATACCTCTTTTATTTGGTCTGAGATTACTTCTGCCAGTCATACTTTTGCAAACCAAATCGATGTGCAGCGAGCGTGAAGCTAAAAGTGATTCCTACAAAGAGATGAAGGTAGATTAACTATTACAACCAGTCTGAAATCCAGTTTAATATGTTTGTACTCGTGGATAAGCCATGGATCCTTTAAACAAGTGCTAGTCGGACTCGCACACTACCGTACAATTGTTAACACTACATACTTCTTTAACAAGTTTCTTCTATAGGGATGGGCGCCCTTTCATTTTCATTTTATATAACTTTGATTATTTGTTGTTACAGGTAGTGGCCATAGTAGTACACAGTCAGTGAAAATTTCAAGTGTCTGCCTATGACGGTGTTAAAAATACACCCCTGTGACAGACAGACTGATAGACGGAGCCTTAGTATTAAGGTCCCGTTGGCACCCTTTGGACACTGAACCCTTTATAACCGTCGCAGAATAAAAGCGTACAAATTAATAACACATGAAGAATTCCTCAAACATAAATCATTGCAAAATTCTAACCAAGAAAGGAACACAAGCTAGGGTGAATGCGCTAGTTATCATCCTACACCATCAACCGAAGCAAGTGGGTCAGTGAGGTGTTGGTGAAGGGCCAACAACCAGCCATTAACATAATGCAATTGCGCTTTTCGCTATTATCTCTACGGAAAAGCGTGAGCAACACGTAATCGTAAATTTCCGTGCTGAAATCGCACATATTCAATTTCGTGTTGGGCAATTAATACACGTAACTTGAAATCCTTTTAGTTAATGCAACCATTTTTTTAAGTAAAGCATTATTTAAATTTACTAAATATAATGCTGTTTTCTTAAAAATAGGTAGGTATATGTTTTTTCCGCATAGATACCATAAATTAGATTGCAAGGTTTTTTCCAGTTCAAGGCATCTGCGAAATCTTTAATCCGATTCTGCTAAGGATTTCATAACACCCACTCCTTATAAAGCAAAACCGTCATAACATACAAAAACTGGAGCAATAATAGATAATTTAGCCATGTAGACCAGTCGAACTTGTGATGTTAAATCGATACGACACATGTTCCATTTGACATTTACCTCCCACGTCTGAACAAACTAATAAAATATTTAAAATAACTGACTGGACGTAAGTAGGTGTCACGACCTTACTCGATCCCTACGTCAAGTAGAAAAATAAACACTATGTATGATTGTCTTCGTTTTGTGAGAAACAATTAATATTTTTACCCGACTGCCCCAGTAGAGTAATGTTTTTGTAATAGCCTTGGGAGCACGAGGTCACTTGCCCGAGATGTTGATAAAAACTATAGAAATCGTCAAGATACGAAAACAGACCTCGAAACTTTTTCAGCCAAAATAACGAACGAAGAAGAAAGCTCTTCTACAGATTTCAAGTTACTGTTAAATATAGCAAATTAAGCAAAGCGGTCATCAACAATATCGGAAAAATATTATACGAGTAAGAAACGAGTGTACTCATACCAATAGCAAGATTACGTTCGCCGCACCTCAAAGCTCGTAGGTACTTCCGCGAGTTTTGGGTTAAAGATCTCAATTTGTAATAATTAGAAATTATTTGCCTGACGCTAACCAGATAAATAACAGCCGGCTTGACTAAAGTAACTGTAGTTACGGAGAAATGACAAACTAAGTAGCAACTGCGGCCTATGAATTATTGTGACACTGATAACCATGGTGCCGAAGGACGGCCTCAAAGCTCCAATAATTTGGGCAAACTTTCAGACAACATCGGACTACTGCTTATCATTTATTGTTCGTTTAGGCTGCGTGGTGCTCTTGATAGCCATAATTGGAACACGGCATGGCTTGTCCCATCTACGAGTATTATAGACTGGACGCCTACTTACGAAATGAAAAAGGCTAGTGTTATGGCACTACGACATGGCAATGGAAAACATTGTTAAGCTAGCTCAACTAATGAGGCGTAGTTTTCACATAGAACAAACACTTTTACTAAAGTGAACTTAGAAGTGAAAACTTGGCAATGAAATATGAAGTAAAAGCTGATTGTAATTCCATTTTGGCAAAGGGACAACGAAAACACAGAAGAAGTCTATTAACTGGCCTTTTCCGCTGTGAGTTTTCTGTCAAAAACTCACAATGGCGAGACCATTGCAAAGTTTGTAAATCAGTAGACTTGGCCCTCTGGACGGAATCAAATTCAAAGGCATAAATAACATAAACGTAAATTATTTGTCGGATGATTAATGTTAAACGTTTGATAGCTGGAATGTTTACCTACCATGTTGATTGATAGTCTGGTCGACCTAGACGAGGAATGACGAAGATGTAGGCCTTAATACGCATATCATCAGTCGTAAAAACCTTGCGAAGCAGGGGCGGGTCGCTGGTTGAATAATAAAACTACATATTAATCTATTCACATATTGGTCGGAATAGGAAATAGTCACCGGAACATCTAATCACTGGTTTATAAATTCGGGTGTTGATTGCGGTCAACTTTCAAGTCTCAAGAGTTCTCTGAATACTTGGAGTCCTGATACTCATCATGGATACTTTGTTATGACTGGAAGTCGAAATGCTGTTTACTCAAGTGTGAGTTATTAACGTTTTCAGAGAAAACCTAGATCACCAGATCTCGTGTTTGTAGACGGATCTCGCGTAAAGAAAGCTATATGGTCGAGATACTTACCCCAATGACCTATGATTTGCCAGCTACAGGGTTGGGCAAAAGTAATGTCATAATGTGAATTGGCTGCCAATTTGTTGAAAATGAAAAAAAAATAGCTCTGTTTTCACGGAAAGATTATTTAAGGGTATTAAATTGATGACATAAAGTCAAATAAATTATTTCGGTCAAATTACCAGTTTACCACCTTCTGAGTTGATGCACATTTGTGCTCGTTTTACGGCATTTTAAATTAATCTGGCTCCATTTTGGTGATTTCTTGATCAATAATGGCGTTCGAGACTTGCAAGGTTGTGGTTTATGTTGGTAAACGCGAGATTTAAAAAGAAAGCCCCCAAAGGAAGAACTCTGGCACCGTCAGAACTGGCGATCTGGCCATCCAGATCAAATCGTCAAAACGAGGGATACATACGGCCCAGAAATTGGTGTTTCAAAATCTCCGTCATTGCCTGAGGCTTCTGAGCTGTGTGTAGGGCTCCATTACATTGTCAACAAATTTTCCATCTGTCTATTAACTAAATTTCAAAGCACAATTACATTTGACGCCATTTGCAAAAATTATGGCAAATTCAAATTGTGACATTACTTTTGCCCCACTTTGTAGTAAATACACTATCCTAGGACTAGATCCAGTTGTTTATACGATAACCCGATTCGGTATCAACAATGAGTCACAGAAGGTAATTTGTAACGCGTGTAATTAATATTTGCTCGGCCAAGCGTTACCTCTTTTATCTCAGTGCGTATTGCGGCCAAAGAATGCATCTACATAGTTATCTTAAGTAACACATCTGTTGTCGTGGACGATAAAAATCTGTTCAAATTACTTCTGCCATGAATTTGGTAACAGCTGGATTTGTTTCCATATAAGTAGGTTACAGCTACAATGTTTAGAGGCAGTTTTTGGTAAAGGTTGAATCGAAACCCAAATAGATCTGAAACCCTTGACCTATTCTCCCGGGTGTTAATAATTCAAAAGTGTATACGACCTAGTACACAACTCCACCAAATTCAAATAAAACTATAGGTTTTATTGTTAGGTTCTGAAGGTATGTAAAAGAAGTAATGCAACCTACTAGTCTCAAACAATATCATAATCTGCCTAACCTTTTCCCAACTCTATTGGAGTCGGCTTCCAGTCTAACCGGGTGCAACTGAATAGGTACCAGTATTTTACATAGAGCGACTGCCTATCTGACCCAGTTACTGGGTAATACGATACCCCTTGGTAAGACAAGTTGTCAGTCTTTCGGACTTCTGAAGACCCGTAACAACTGTCAAAGATCTACAGAATGACAGCCCGGACCAACGGCTTAACGTGCTTTCCGAGGCGCGGAGGGGTCTTAAGATGGTCACACATCCACGGACCAACCGCGGCAAGCGTACTTAGAACTGATCAATCGACCCGTGCGGCTGTTATTACTTAGCCGCAAGTCACTCAAACAATATAAAGAAGTCAAATCAAAGTAAGTAGGTACCATCGACAAGAAAAGAAGAAGAAGCAATAAGAACACTCCCAGGACATGAATGATCTAATCTCCACAGTGAATTTTTTCGTAAACGAAAAATAAAGAAATCGTGCAGATCTTTGCAAAAAATGTCTTGGAACGTTAGACTTTATCTCTTACGGAAGCACAGATCCAGTTCATTGAAATAATTACCTCCGATACGTAGCGTCAATACCAGAACATCGACCAAGTTGACGGTAAAAAACAAATTGATTTGGTAAAAACTTTGTGGAGGGACCAGGCGGGCCTGGTAATAGTGTACGGCAGGGTACCGTTATGTTCCATAAAGAGATACTAGTATGTAGGTACTCGTAACATAAATTGTAATAGTGCGTTTACACGATGGTCAATGTTGAGGTGACTACTGGCGGTCGGATATACCTACGTCTTTTGTAGGAGCAGTGGGTGTTTCAATTTAGTTACTTCGTGCAGGCTTAGAGCATAAAACAAATTACGATTCAACGTGAAATGATGTGCTAGATGATAGCGTTGGTGGACAATCTTGCATTCTGTACGAAATACAACATTGGAAAAAAAATTGCTGCTTAAATCAATCAGACTTATAACTCCTAATAAAGATCTACATTCACACACATAAATAAAGAAGCGAGAATCAGGTCAGCCCACTATAAGACTTGAAAAACAATAGATACAAGATAAAGACTATTACGGTAACAGGCTGTGAGACGAGAACAATTTAATGACTATAAAATGATTATCTCTGGCCGACTGTCACACGGTTGCGTAACCGATTGTCCTAGGTGGACGATAGACGAGAATATTGCACTGTATGATCAGCAGTGCGATTCCCGTAACCACCTCCCCGTGAAAACAGGTGAAGTGAGCGTGGAGTGATCCATCGCGAGCATCAGTGAGATGACACTGACAGCTCACTCCACGCTCACTTCACATGTTTTCACGGTGAGGTGGTTACGGGAATCGACATGCTGTAGTGCTATTCTGTAATCATCTCACGTGAAAACTAAGGTGAAGTGAGCTCCCTGAGTCCCTAGCAGCAGGTGGTATGACAGCTCACTTCAAGGTTCAAGCTCACTTCACCTAAGTTTTCACCGTGAGATGAGATTATTACAGAATAGCACTGCTGGTCCATGTAAACAAATAGATCGGAAAACGTACACACGGCTACACATCAAGCAATAACTTTCCAGTTTATGCTGATCTCGCATTGTATAGGATTTCCGTACAATGTGAGGTCAGCTTATACTGGAAATGTCGTGTGTACCTGTGGATGCCAATTTGTAGTGCTACTTACAAATTGAGTGCTTCGATTTGATTTTTGAATACTTAAACAAGGAATTCTAATTTTAAATCACCTTAAAGATGATTTTTATAACCTCAATTTTCGTTGATGATTTTTCAATTAGGTACAATTATTCATGTTATTTAGACAATAATTAATAATTGTTGGAAAAACTGAGATAAGTTTGAAACCTTCTTAATAGGTACATCTTGAATGTATTACTAGTTCCCTTTAATAAGTGATTGCGAAAGAATTTACCCTGAACAGGGTTTGTTTACACATTCACCAGACACTTTTGGAACAGACTATAGCCGTTCGATTCAGACGAAGTCTATATTACCTGAACTTTTGTACGCAGTGCGACACAGTCCGAAATCTGTTTGACTTGTTTTCGACACTTGCCCGTTGCGTAATTTTACGAAGAGTCCATTCCATTCCATTTGTCTATCTTTTAATCTGGCTTGTGTTTTACCTACCGAATATCGTGTCGGATAGTAATTTCTTCAATCATTGGTCCTTGTCAATATTTCTTAGCTTGAGGCTAACAGAAGCACGGGTCGATAGATTAGGTTAAGCTACGCTTGCTACGGTTGGTCCGCGGATGGGTGACCATGTTACATACCAATACCCCTCTGTGTCTCGGAATGTACGCTAAGCCGTTGGTCTCGGATGCCAATCGTGGATCTTTGACAGTCGTTACGGGTGCCCGAAAATCTGACAACCAGTCTTACCAAGGGGTGTCGTATTACCCAGTTATTGGATTGTGGAGGTCAGATAGACAGTCACTCCATGTAAAATACTGGTATTCAGCTGCGTCTGGTTATACTGGAAGCCGACCCCAACATAGCTGGGAAAAGACTCGGCAGATGCATGAGTAGAGGTTTGAAAATAATCTAGGATTCTTTAAATGCAAATCTTATTCCTGGTTTAGTAACATTGATTCTCGTCACGTTCAGTTCATAATAATCCACCATATTTCCAACGTATCAACGTGTCGGCGATAAATAGTTCTAATTGACCTGGATTTAGCTAAAATGTGACGTTTAGCTTAATTTAGATAACCTTGAAATCATTTAGAAGCGTGGACCAATCAAATATTTTAAAACTTACGGCAACAGCAACACTCACGAAGAAAAATGCCATAATATTGTTTTTTTTTTGTGGTTGACCGAGCTGAGCACTGGAGTACTGTTTGTATAGCATTCTCATGTAAAAACTTAGCGAAAACTACATGTAATATTTACCGTGGAAAACATTAAGATGATAGTCAGTAATTAAATTAAATGGTACTTTATTATTTTAACTGATTCGTTTATCTATAACTTCTAAATCTCCATAAACGACAGAATTGCCAAACGGGATCGTATTTGTTCTGACATGAACTCCGATTTGTATAGAAAAATAATTTCGGAGGGCTGTTCCTGGGGGAAGTACCAAGATGTAGTAAGTATTCCACCCTCATGCATGGCTACTGCCAACCCTCGCCCTTTCAACAGTTTAATTGCTTGATACTAATGGATTAGTTTGGAGTTTGGAATAATATTCTGTCGAAGCTCACTGAATGTTTGCATTAGCTTGACGTCATTGATTGATTTAAATTAGAAATGAATAGCAAGTTTCAAGGTTCCGTAAGAGTCATTTATCATTTATAAGAAAAATTCTGAAAATCAGTATGTTTATAGATTAGCGGAAAGCGTTTATCTTTTGCTCACCGAAAGAAATATATACTATATACTTATATATTTATGGACAGTATAGAAACTAGGCCTATTTGTTGAAATAATTACCAACGCTCCATTTTTAAAAAGATCGCGGCGACCAGTTGTCTCGTTGTGTTGTTGACATAGCACCCGCAACTGACAGCACCGCGACAATAGCTTGGGGGTCTCGTCAAAGAGCGCGTCTTTGGGAGTGTGCCGTTTCGAACGTTTACTACGTAGTTTCTGTACTGTCCATATTTATACTGTGCCGACAGTCTCTTTTCCCCCGTGCACATTTTGGATATCTAAGACCCCATGATAAAACTTTAGGAAACTATTAAATTCAGTTGTCTGGTCATAATCTACACAAGCCTATTATGAATGCAATCAAAAGCGTATGATGTTATAAACCAACTCACGACTCCCAAAAGCACACTCCATGACGAATCAAGTCGAGGATAGGTCGTGGCTTGTCCTCAGAGGCGATTGTCTCAGATTTGACATGGCACAGTTCAAGAAGGCGCTGGCCGGCTAGTTTAGCAACGTTTTTCTTGTCAGTTACGTCATGCGGTGGGGATTAGGAGGTGGCGGTTATTTTGACAGCCGCCGGAAGAAGCAAATACGGTTGATAATGTTCTTTTAACTCTAATTCATAATTTAAGTAAAACTTGTATTGAACACAAGGAACAAAACCGTTCATCCCCATAACAGTATTTTTGGGGATTCCCTGAATTACCCTTTTTTTTGACATATCGTTATTATGAGTATAGTTACAATATGCCCTATCTGCTGTCTGCTGTCTGGTCATGAGCTGACACACGAGCTTTACTAAACCAAATGCAAGCGTAGGATTACACTAGACACACTTCGGTGTGATAGACATCTCAATCAAGTCGAGGATAGGTCGTGGCTTGTCCTCAGAGGCGATTGTCTCAGATTTGACATGGCACAGTTCAAGGAGCCGCTGCCCGGTTAGTTTAGCAACGTTTTTCTTGTCAGTTACCTCATGCGGTCAGGATTAGGTGACGGTGATTTTGACAGCGGACGGTAAGGTAAACATGGTTGAATTTGTTGCAACATGAAGATTTAGTCCACAAATCACTAAATAATAAGTAGAGCCCTAAACGCAGTTACAGTTACTTTAATTTTTCTTAGCAGTGTGGTCTAAAATAGGAGATCAAAAGTTCGTCGTCTACCAATGAGTATAACAGTAACCTTTCACCTCTAAAGTATTTCACGACTAGCGCGGTTTGATAAGCCGCTCAATCATTTTATATTGTTCTAATATACGAGTAATATAATGTATTTCGAACAGTAACCCAGTGGTCTTTACAATCTCTAATAATCTCGCTAAACGTAAAAAACCAGACGATTTAAAGAACAAAAAAATACATTTGACACTAATAAGCAACACAGCAGGAGCCCAGTTGAATATAAAATTAATTGATAATTCTTACCAATTCCAACAAAGTGATCACAAAAAGTATGACAGTAAGCAGCACATCAATCACATCTCTAAGGATGAGATCCGGTACAAAAACTACAACAAGCAACCGAACCTAAGTACCTACTCACGTTGTTCATTGATGTCGAGGACTCCAATGATTACAGTGCTCCGTCAATATTGCAGTTGCGGACATTACGTCTAGCTTTGTATTTGTTTTGATTTCATGTACCTACGGCATTAATTCGTCTTTGATCGCTACTTGTCGGTTCTCGAGTTTTGGTTTCGTAACTTCTTCTTGTATTTGTGATTGCAGTTTCTGGTTCCTTTCTATTTGATCAATATGAATATTTATTGAATAAGTGTCTGTGTTTAGCTCTGAAGAAAGCTCAATTTAGCTTTCTAATAATGAAGCTCTATAAATATCTAGTCTATGTTAGTCACCTGAGTGATTCTTTCCAAAAATACATTCTTTCTTGAAATAATACCTAGTCCAACGAACTTGTCAGTCATCTCCCAGATTTAGCCACATAGCGCTAGTAACAGAATTTGAGTCTTAATGCGTGATTGTGCGAAGTGTGATGACGACGATATTTTTAAAGCTAGTAGAGGCCGTGATGTCATGGACATAGCTCCATGTCATGTAATAGCCGTAAACATTACACACACTTGAAATACATATATCACGAATTTAAAGTCACGCTGTGCATCTAAGACAGAGCATATTTATCAAAAGATTTGGGTTTTCAGAATATTTGATATTCCGTCATATTTCGCTGTCATGTCGCCGTCACCCCTAATTGTCTCTAATGCAAAGAAACCCAAAATAAAGCAACATGATTCACATAAATACAGTCTAACGGTGGACATGAATGAGTAGGGAATTGAACTTTTTTATGCTCGTTAGTGTAAGGCCATAAATCAAATTGCGTCGACGCAGCGCAGTTTTGTCCATATCTTTCTGCGTCACGCAATATTGGTATAAAAGAAAACTTGCGTGCAAGCATTCGACAATCAGACAGTATTTGGAAAAATGCGTTAATGATGTAAACGGCGACATCGACACTGGCAGTCCTCTCGACGATGACAATCGCCTGTGAAGCAGCCCGCCTTTGTCGAAGTTCCGTATAGTGAGGCGCTTCCATTATTTGTATGACACCTTTTATGCTCTGATCATTTGTATTGCAGCCCGTTGAGTCGTAAACGACCTCTGTGAAGATGAACTAAAGATACATATAAAATGTATTACGACGTGCTAAGACCATCATGAGCCCGATTTAGACAAGCATGATGTGAGGAGTGATTTATTATGAACATCTTAATTTTTATGAAAGACCGTTATTTTTGTTTACGTTATTACCAGTAGTTAATCATAAATTTTAAGTTATTACCAGTAGTTAATCATAAATATTTTAGATGTTTCAATATTTATGCTTCAAAATGTTTAGATTTAGGTCCGTTTTTTTTATACAGGAAATAATTTTAGATCTTCATAAGCCTACCGTACTGACATTATTGCTGCTGGGGAGTTTAATGCGCCACTACTTTTTCCCAGTTATAGCACTAGGAAATGGTGAAGGGTGGGCGTTTTAGGGGACTGTCCTAAGTAAGTTTGACGTTCGAAAAGTGCTGTTTTCAGACTCATTTGCATAACTGACTTTTGCTTTTGATTACCTGCCTATTCTGAAAGGTAGCTTAGCTACTACCCTGGTCAAAAACCGTTTGTAACTAGATACCTAATAAGGCCAATCCTGGAAACGGTTTAATGCATTGTGCTTCTAGAGATTAAGTTTTGCCCATTTAGTCCTTTAGATCTAGACATAATAAATGATGAATGAATAATGTGTGATCGTGAAATCTTAATGTTAACAGAAGCAAGAAGAACCATCAGTGTGCCATCAACAAATTTTCTGGAGATTTTGGATTTGATACGCAATCATCTTCTTCTTGATTCTTTCGTTTTGGTATTCACAAAATAACGCCCGAGCAACCACGAGAATCTCTTGACCATGGCAGATGGGCCTGAGATACATGCATGAAGTAATACATTTATATGTAACTCAGGTAATGTAACACTTTCGAGTAACTATCGCAATCATTACAATATTACAGCACAGCAGCACAGTGCGCAGATAAAACATAAGATTGCCATACTGATGTGCGTTCGGATTTATTCCAAAAAAATGACTTTTGTTCTGGTATTTGTACCAGTTTTCTCTACTACACTACGCTTTTTGAGAATTGATTTAGTCATATAAAAAGGGTCGGGGCGGTCCCTACAAAGGTATAAAAGGGCGCACTACATCCGGTAGTAGTCTAGGGAGAGGGTTACTCTTCCTAGGGCTTTATTATTAAATATTCATATGTGCCCCAGTGGGCCCCCAAGGGCCTAGTGCTTGCTACTTGACTTAAGTTAGGGCCGCCTGGTGCTCAAGTTGCCATTATTTTAGCACTTAGTCTGTGCCCGGTACGCTGAAAACGTAGGTATAATATAATTATTCAATTTGAAACTTGAGCAAACTCTACGGTTGGTTGTTGGAGGTTAGGACAAAATGGATGCAGAAAGCGGGAAACCGGGTGCTTTGCGTAACTTTGGGGGAGGCCAAAGTCCACCAGCGGGACTGCGACAGGCCAAGTTGATTACTAAACAGAAAATTGATCACTTTTAGTATTTCGGAGGCATCCTGTACTATTAAACGAAGAATATTTGTATATTATATATATTTGTTATGACGTTATCAAAAACGGCTATCGATTTCGATGAAAGTTGCAATATAGGGGTTTATGGGGGTGAAAACTAGATCTATCTGGGAATATAGGTTTTCCCCGGATTTTCAACTGAGCAGAGCTCAGTCGCCCAAACTTTAGAACAAGATGGCATTACCATAGAATATTGACATGGCAGCATGGAATTATTAAGTACCTACATCATGGCATCATAGAATTAGTATGAAATATCCTGTGCTATTAAATGATAAAATGAGCATTCTCTATTTTCACCAGAGCATAGCTCAGTCGACCTGGTACCTACTATATTTTAAAACGAGACAATGCAAGGACATTACAGACTAGTGTCATAATGACCAAATACTAACTATTACGTAATAAAGTGTCAAAACCAAGTTATGTTTGAATACACAATGTCTTGAAGTAGCAATCCTATTGTGTACGTATACAATGAAACAATCTGTGTACTAAATAACTTAGACACACATACAAGGATATTAGTTAATACTTCACACATCAGCTGGGTCTTTGGGTCAGATATTTACATAAATTATTGTATTTTCAGTCACGTTTAGTTATTGCAATGATGCGTACAACTGTGGAGTGCAATTTGAGAGCTATTAGCAATATTTACACGATTTATTGATTACAATGAACTAGCGTTGAGTAAAATGTTTTATGCATGATTTAGGATTATGTAAAAATTACGTAAGTTATGTACAAAACATTGTTAAAATTCACGGTTGATTTAACTTTTGTACGAACACAATGTTTCAGTCAAAAGCGAAATTCAATTCAATTTGAAGAAGCGATGACTGTCTCTCTTCAGTACCTATATTTGTGGTGGAGATGACAATACGACATTATATTAAACTTCGTACAACTAATGACGTTTCCAATCTGCATACAAAAATTCAAACTTTATCTAATATTTTAGTCACTATATCTAGTCAAAGATTGGCAAAACCTATTAAGTTGGCCCATCACTGCTATTTCGTTTCTTTCAAAAAATCACTTTTCAGAGTTCTGAACCCGAAGAGTGCCAAACGGAACCCTATAACTGAGGATCCTTTGTCCGTGCGTCTATCTGTCAGCGGGTACCTATCTCATGAACCGTAATAGGTTGACTGTTGAACTGTTCTCACATATAGAATCAACAAGAGTAATGTACCCAGGATTTAGTAATTTCTATATTTAAAAGAGTGTCCTTGGAGTTTCTTGCCCGTTCTTCCCCATAGAGATCTACGTTTTGGAATGGGCTTCAACTAACTGACTGACTCTTTGACAGTTCAAAAGTGCCTGTAAATGGTTTAATTGAAATAAATGCTTTGAGTTTGAGTTTGACTGACTAATTGTCGCTATAACAACAAATGATAACAATAAAATTAAGTTAAAAATTAAAAGGCCTACTAGAAACGTGTTTTTTTCGGCGTTTTTTTTGCTAAATATTGTACGGTGGACGGTGGTACCTTTCGTGTGCGAATCCGACTCGCACTTGGCCGGTTTTTTTATCTTTGATGTCGGGTTTTATTTCATAGTTCCAAAATACTCTTATGCATTAGTATTGCCAGGTTTTTCGTTTATTGTCGTATTGTCGTCTCCACATTGTAGAGTCCGAGCGATCGAGTAAAAACTTTCTCAGTCGTCAGGTTAATAGTCAAAGGTAAAGGTACACATTAATATCAGTCTACTGGACCTTATCAAATACACATCATAATAATGGCTTAAATACCACGATTAATACCCCCGTTGGGTCTTTTGGTTCTAATAGTTTTAACACACCTAGTACACATATAGGTTTAATACACATTAATGTCCGCCTCTGTACTAAGTATTAAATAAATAATGTAGGGGCGGTGCAGAACAGCCCTGCCCCTGACCACTGTCTTACTGTGTAGACACGGACTCCCTCAGGTTTGTGGTTACAATCTCCCAATACACTGATAGTTGAATCTGGTACAGTTACTTCATAAAACAATGCGTGGACCGTGGTTTCAGCACAACCATTTGAACGAAGCTCGTATCTTGCGAACTTGGCCATGTCGTAGGGTCAGTGCGCCGGTTTCGCGACCACCTCCGGTAACCGACCACTTGTCTGACTAGGTTGCTTTAATTAAAGATAATAACCTTTCTTTAAGACATAACAATAAATAGTATGTCTTAAATATTATTTGAATAGTTACATAATAAGAATTTACTAAATTTTATACGAACCGCTTGACCCAAAATAAAGAAAAATTACGCTAAATTCTCGTGTTGATTAAGTGGTGTGTGAATGTGCTGCGCAAGAGTAAAAAATTAGCAAGGCGCGCGGCGTTCCAAGCTAAGTTTTGCTACTTATTTTAAGTTTTTTACTCAAGTTAGAAACGTGGGTACTTCAATTATGTATTGATTTCAATTATTTAATTGCATTTAAGTCAATTTTTACCATATATTAAACTAAAACCCAGTGGTCGGTTACTGAAATGCATATTTTAATAATACGTTAGAAAGCGACCAGGTGGTCGTATTCTGACTCACACAGTTTTATTTTGTTTTGCTTATTATGTTCTCAATGTTTTATTTATGGTTACACTATTTAGGGTTTTGGTGTTGTAAAAGCCTAAACTTGCAATTCTTCAGTAAACGACCATGTTTTTTTGATAAAACTTATTTATTTTCGCCACAAATATTGGACCTAAAAGGTGGTCGCTATGTGATACAGTTAGAAAAGTACGATACTAGTTTGCGACCACCAAGATTTAGTACGAAAAGAACGATGGCCGCAAACTAAAGTTTAGCTTAAGTATGTTCAGTATTCGAGCACATGTGATTATTTGATTTAGTTTATGTAGTTTTTTTCAAGATGAAGCCTTCGGAAGCAAGTCCCTAAAAGGAAGAAAAAGACTTGGAGCATTGGTAATCAGTTTCAGGGATATCACATCCCCCTGTCTCGCTCCTCTGAGCAGTTGGATGGGGCTCGTTTTCTCATCCTGGTTCTGAACAGTCATTGTGGCAGTGTCTTACGAGCATTTCAACACTTCGATAAGGCGCCAGTCAATTCAACATCGTTGCAGAGAGGCCAGAACTGCCCATATTTCGATGGTGTCGAATGCTTTATCGAAGTCCACAAATGCCAAACACAGTAGCTGATTATACTCCTCGATCTTTGCAGTACTTTCTCAGTACAATTTGCCGAACAGTATGGATGTGTTCTACGGAACTAAAGTCTTTTCGAAATCCGGCTTGTTCTGGTGGCTGGGTCGTCAAGTCTCCTGGTGAGAGGGTTCGTGACGATTCTCGAAAACAGCTTTTATTCGTGGCTCAGAAGTGAGATGAGTCTATAGTTCTTTAGCAAGGTTTTGTCACCTTTTTTGAAGAACAGAACCATCGCACCGCTGTTCCACGCCTCGGGCGTTATACCCTCATGGATGACGGAGTTAAAGAGACTCTCTAGCTCTCATGACTGGAACTCCGCCCGCTTGCCCGTTGCCAAGTGCGGATTCCCAATTAAGAAGCAGAAGCTTCTGAATACTGTCATTTTTTTTTGTCATTAACCATGTATCAAAGAATCCCTTCAAAGAAGATCGTCCAGGACAAATTGGTGTGGAACAGGACAAAGTAACTTCTCTATGCCCTAAAACTTGATAAATTTTTAGCTCCAAAGGGATATCGAAATTTGTACCAGGTTAAATCGCGCAACGAAAAAGATTTATTTTATTTGATTAATTTAATAAAAAAGTTAAATCCGATGATTAAATACTATTTGTGTTGATGATTATTAGATGTTTGATCTAAAGTGAAAAATAAATAATATTTTTTATCCATAAAAGTGCTTTTATTACTTTATTTTTATGTTTTTTAACAGTGGTCGTTATCTAGCGTACCTACTAGTGGTCGCCAACCGAAATAAGTGGTCGTTAACTAGCATTTCGGCTATTTTTGCACTTTTTCCATAATTTTTCATATTTTATTAATGGAAGCGTGATATTTTATATTTAATTTCACAACTAGACTATATTTAGAACCAATTTACATTGTCGGCAACTACTTTGCGTGTAAATGGCGTATATTTTGATTCGTCCAAAGTTAGGAACTCAACTAACTGGTCGCTAACCGGCGCAATCACCCTACGATGCCGAGTTTGAAATTTTCCCATCGCTTTGCTGTGTGATTATGACACGCCTGCCGGTTGACGCAGTGGCTGAGGAATTGGCTTCTGCGCTAAGGGTTAGCATCCAGAACGAAAGCAATATTCGTATGGCCTACAAATTGTTGTTCCAAGTGATATTCTTTCGTTATCATGGGTGTGGAGGTGATGGATTGATATACAATGTAATATGAAGGTGAGTATTTTATTCTCAACATACCTGACGGCAACTCGCACGCTGGATTCGTCAGTCATGACTGGCTGTCACGGTGCACCTGCGAAAAGACATTGATATTGTTTACTCTTTATGAATTTGATTTGTTTGCGTATAGAACCGTAAAATGAATTCGAAGTATTTCTTCAATCGTTAGACAAGCATAATTTGCATCGCTCAGAATGAATTCAGAAAATATGGCTCTAGAGTTTGAGTCTCTAATTTCAGCAGCTTACTTTGAGCAGCATAATTTACGGATTCAGTTACGTTCGTCTGGCTGGGCCCACGTTTAGTCAAGCACCAACTGTTATAAATGACGGTGCCTCTTTCTTGGGTAATTTTTAACATTATGGCATGTTACTACTGTAGAGTTTGTTGCGCCACTTCTTCTTCCCAGCTAAAGCACTAGGAAGTGGTGAAGGGCGGGCGTTTTGGGGGACAGTGTTAAGTAATTTTGACATTCAAAAAGTGCTGACTCAGCCTAGTTTGAATTAATGACTTTTGATTTTGTTATAAAAGGAAATATCCAGACTGGAAACAAATAATAATTGGTATTCTTAAGCATCACAAAAAATGATTTTCTTTGCTACAAATAAGCTGTTTGTCAATAACCTTTTACAGAAAAATATTAAGATTAATCAATTAAGTAACAAAAATGGTATCTACTTCTGTTCATAAATTATCAACATTTTATGACTTTCATTAATTTAAATCTGTTTGCTTATTATGATCCTGTCAACACAATATTTTTAATGCATTCATTAAAATTAGTTATTCTTATTATCCTACAGCTAATCTTTAATTTGATAGCAACATTTTTTACATAGATGGTAGTTATAAATTAATGCATAAGCTTTTAAACAACACTGTATTAAAATCATTTGAATAATACAAATGAAGTTTCAGTAAATTCATTGATTTATGGCCCGATTTCTATAATTTACAGACTGTTATCGGTTAAAATGAAGACTCTTGAATCTTTACCAATAATGAAGCTAAGACCTCATACCTTTATGTAGACCCTCCCATATGGAAGTACTTAGCTACCACAGGGAAAATTAGCTTATGAATCAAAAATGCTACCATTGGTAAGCAGAATGATTTGTTTTTCTTCATAGGAACAAAGCAATAATAGATGTGTACATTAATAACAAAATTGATTAATTCTCAAACATACAATGGAATTACAATAATGCTTGTTCATTATTCATTCATTTACTTTTTGTTTGTTACAATAACAAAACAGAGAACATGTTTGTAATACATTATTTTTAAATTAAACTTTGTGAGTATTTAATTGTAATAAAGTTTATTTTTGTAAAGGCATAAACAAAAATATTAAAATATCCTCTGAAGGTAAACAATGCTTTATTTCTACATTATTATGTTATAGATATTCTTATTATTGTTCTGATAACATTATCTTATCTTTAAATTATTTAACACATTCTCTACGCTTTAATCTTGTAGTATTTCAGCTTACTATGGTAAGCCCTCTCACAGTGAGGAGGCCTAAGTCCCAGCAGTGGGGCTGGGAACATTAGAGGCTGATTAAGCCTATGCTTATCTTAATAAACCTATTTTTTTTTTTATACAAGCCCGCTATGCTATGACGGCGTACAAATATTCATGGATGTCATTGATACTAAAATTGATAACATAATAACATTCATCAAACGATAACTACAAAAATAAAAAATATTAAAAAATATACATGTCAAAAAGATAAAATAAAAAAATAAATTTACTAAGTCAATATTCAAACAAAGTTTAACAAGAGAGAAAAAAAAGGAAAAAAAAAACAACTTTTCTTATTGTCATAACCCTATATTTACATACTTTTAACAGGATTTACATACATACAGGATATATTTACCTTATAAGGACTATCTCTACCCATAAATTGACTTGTATACAAATTTACCTCATTAGAAAATCAATAAGGGCCATGAATTATTTTATTTAATAGACATTAACATGATTGTTTATATTCAAATTACTTGAGAAGTTGAGAATAAATTAATATTTTAAGCATGCACCAGCAAGTAATAGAATTTAATTTACCCTTGCAAAGATAAGACACATGAAAATTAAATAAAATTATTGCATTATGACTAGACTTATCAGTTTGTTTTAAACTTACTAATCTCAAAATTATTGAACCAGATTTGATAAAAAATGTGTTTCTTGCTTGTTTAAAAATGTTAACAAACAATGAATAATTCTACTACAAGGCAATGTAAACATTTGTACATTTATTTACATAATAACAAACACAATATTAACATATGCAGGCTGAATACATCCTGCCTGTGCTTGTGTTGTGAGTAAACTTGACAGATTTTGTGTTAAGAAAAATAATATTATCACATAATGCATTTTAAGAAAACGATAATGTGAATGCTAATAATTAGATTTAAACAATAGATTCAAGATCAAGATAAGTGAACCATACCATAAAGGGAAGACTTTAATGAATGTAGAGTACCTCTAACATTTCTTATATTAATAATAGATAAAATACGGTCTACACAATATTTATTTGAGCATTCAAAGCCGCCTAGATCCATTCATTGAAAGACTATTATTCAGAGAAAGGTGATAAGAAAACACGCTATATCTGCAACGAACGCAGTGTCATGAAAAGATTATACCAAGCAATACTTACTGAGGTTTAAAAAATCCTTAATATCCGTTGCACAAGATCACATTTCATAGAGAACCGGCGTCAAAAAGACAAGCTAGATCGACAACGACCGATATTTACGTCCATCTTTCACCATTGTGGATAGATTACACCGATTTTATTGATATGCTCACTTGCTTCAAGTTAGTAGCTATCGAGCGTGGCTTTCATTATTTGCCAGCGCACTATTGATACGCGTGACTGAGGGACGGGAGTTATAAACAATCGTATTTTAATTAAAACGGTAATTGGGAAGCCGCGCCGTTAGCCATTCACGAGCGCTCAAAAAAATACATTTGACAACTGATTCGACTTCGAGTTCTTGACAAAACAAACGAAACGGAACGTATGGCCAAACGTCATTTTGACAGCAACGACCAGAACGTGTTGCCACAAGCGATTTATTTTTTCTACTAAATAATCAAAACAATCAATCATGACAATCATGAACCCCGGGAAGTTTTAATAAGCATTTCAATGGCTTTCGGAGGAAATCGTTAGTGTTTCAGAGGTTTAAAATGACAAACTGAGTTCACATAAATTATAGTTCACGCGGTGTAGCATGGTGCGGGTGACAGAAAGGGTAAAATTTAATTTACTACAGTTATTACTGAGTCCGTAATACGTACATAATCTGTAGTTATGTACGGATCCGTCGTAAAATACAGAATCAGTAAAAGCAAGTAAATTATAATATATTTTACCCTTTCTGTCACCTGTCACCCGCACCATGCTACACCGCAAACAGTATAATTAATTTGTGATAGGCGCATGTTAAAAAAAAACTTGTCTAAAACCTAAACATCCATCCTTAAAATATTGTTCTTTGCTCACAAATTCACATAAAGGAGGTGTGCCAATTATTTTGCAGGAAATAATATATCTGCGACTGGAACATAAACGTCATTTTTGGCGCTGCGCAGTACAGTATAAATAATTATCATTGTGAGTCATCCACAGCTAGTAACTAATTACTAGCTGTGGATGACTCACAATGAGGCTATGGTGGCCTAGTGGGTATAGTTGTTGTGGCCCAGTGGTAATGGCCACGACTTACGAATTACTAGGTCGTTGATTCGAACCCAGACAGGAGGCGCTTATCTTTGTGTAAATTATTGCGTCACCACTGCTCTAAAATGGTGAAGGAAAACATCATGAGGAAACCCGCACTGAGCCCGCGCCGTTGATTATGGGCAACTTTCTCTCGCTGAGAGGAGGCCTCAGCAGTGGGAGCATAATTAGCTGATAGTGTGATTTATGTATGATAAGGCTGTAAGGAACCTAGTCCAACATGTTAAGATTTTTGATGTGTAACATCTTCCTCTCACTTTCCTGCAATCCAAAAACCAAATAATCAAATCTGTGTGTGATTTCGTGAAAAGGGACAGAAGTGTGTCACAGGAAGCAGAAGGAGCGCGCGTGGTGCTCGAGTTGGCCTGCAGAAACGACCTTGACGAGGCTCAACCCCTTAATGTTGCTTATTACCAATACAAGGTGATATGTCAGATGTTCCCCATCATATACGACTACTGTAAGGCTCGCTCGTTTTTTTTATTATTTTATATCAGTCAGTATTTTTGTCAGTCATTGTATTTCATCATAATTGTAACGGTTTCAAATGCGAAAGAATTTCGCAGGCTATTCTAGCGCATTCGCATAAGCTCACCCATCCAAGGACCAAAGTTGGCAAGCGTAGCATAACCTTCGATTGATCCGTGCGGCAGTTATTATTAAATTAGCCACGAGCCCTTTAACTCACAGGCTAACTCCTACTAGGGTAGATTATTTCATAACTGGCAGCACGCTATTATCGCTACTAGCGCCACATTAATCGAGCAAAATCACGTTAGAAATTTGAACTAACTCAAACAGTGGCTTTGCACATAGTATGTACTTTTAAAAACAGATGGCGGTTTATTAAAATGATTTAGTGTGCTTCAAAACTACAGATGGCAGCATTTCGCACTTTGTTGCAAAACTGTTCCGTCTGTCTATTTCGTTTTCCTCACAGAGCTAATGATGATAGATAGTGGGTGAGTAGAGACAAATTAAAGCCTAATGAAGGACACTGGTATAAAATATTGTCCTCGCGCGCAGTTGGTAGTGGCGCAAGGAGGCAAAACGCCGCCGGGGCGTAGCTCCGCTGCCTCGAGAAATCACGGCACAGAGGACAGAGCTCCGGCAGGATCTCATGGCGTCATGGAGAGTGCGATTGTCGCAAGCGCAACCCAGTGCTGGGCATGCCACAATTGCGGCGACAAGTGCCCTCTTTGAGGAGTGGCTAGAGAGGCGCCACGGCGTCTTCTCCTTCCGCCTGACGCAGGTCCTCACCGGACACGGTTGTTTCGGTAGGTTCCTGTTCCAGATAAGGCGGGAGGAAACGCCCGAGTGTCATCACTGCGTAGATCACCCGGAGGACACGGTGGAGCAAACGGTGGAGGTCTGCCCGGCTTGGGCAGAGCATCGCCGTGTCCTCGTGGAGGCGATCGGTGGCGGTTATCTCTCGCATCCGGCCCTGGTCCAGACCATGGTACTGTGAGGGTTTAACCTCACAGGGGGTTGGTAGCTATACAATAAAATATGCGGAGGTACTTGTAAGAGGTCCAGAGGACCGTTATATTATAAGCTCACAAGTACCTAAATACAATATTAGAAGCACGCTTGCACGAGACGGGGCCCTAGCACGATCTGTCCCAAGACAAATGCTAGACACGTAAATATCAAAAAGTAATTCTAAGTTTAAATGTTGGAATGTTGCTGCCAGTCATACAAACTGCCAGCCACTAAAGCACTACATCAGCTACGCCTCCCTTGAATAAAAGGAACATCGTACTCCGGAACACAAGTGACTTTTTTTCAAATTAAGACATTCCAACACTCAAAACATCCCTGCCTAAACCTACGATAATAATTACCTAACGCCGGGAAAATACATTATCAATATGGGGTCATGTTCTGCAAGAACAGGCTTAGCTCAGGACAAACGAATCGCGTAAGCTTGACACCAATTTAAGTGTCATGTAAGTTAAAACCTTAAGGCGCGCCAGTGTGCACTCAACAATTAACGCATTCGTCCTTACTAAACCTCGTAAATCAAAACCGGAGGAAAAGATTAACGAGCCCCTTAAGCGCAAACAATGATGTAATAATCCACATCAGCCCGGATGGGGTTGAATGAGCTAAAGAGTTCAACATCGTGATTCATAAATCCAACGGACGCTATTGAGCCAGAGGGAGAGATGTTTCAGGAAGCTAAAATTCTCATGTACCTAACTCATGTTCAAACTCCAGAAAAATTATAAATATTACGCGTAATGTCAACCTAGAGAGCCAACACATTAAATACTGGTCCACATTGACCAAACTGTGGGACCTTTGTCATCGCCTGTACCAATTGTGTCAACCTGACACACTTCACAAGAACTATGTTCTGTAAGCGAAGCTAGTTACAATCTACAACAAAAGTTATCCTCCCCCTCCAGGAGGAACCGCAGTTATTCAAAACTCTCATAATACGTCTTAACTAAATTCTGGAGGATGTACATGCTAACTTCCACTATCGACGCAAATAAATATTTAAAAAAAACGTAGTTGCACTCCCTCTTGCTCTTCGGCGTTGCGAGGTATGATGACCTCACACGCCAGCCATCTCGGCCTCGTCCAATGTGGTATGCCGCATTATCATGAAAAATTAACACATAGCACATATTAATATATTATATCCAAGAATTCAAACTAAAATAATGAACTACTATATGAAGTTTACATCTATTTGTCATTGACAAAATCGCCATAATAATAAAATTGATATTAAAAGAGGAACAATCTACATGCAAAGGTAATAAAAATCTACAACCTAATATGAAAGGGCTTTAATCTATTTATATGTACAATATCCCGAAATCTTCTATTATTTAATTTTCTAATAGCATAATTTACATCAGATAAACGTCTTATTATTTGATAAGGTCCCTTATATAATCTACATAATTTTATACTCCTATCAGATACACGCCTAGGTGTATAGACCATAACCAATTGATCGGGCATAAAGTTTCTTATTTTAGCGTTTTTATCATACATAGCTTTTTGCTTGGTTTGTGCTTTCTTTATATTAGTAATAGCACAATTAATTAGAGCATTATGATGATTATGTCGTTCTGTATCATTAATTATGCGATCACGACCATCATTGTTGACAATATCATTGTTGACAATCTTATCAGTCCGGAACAAACGTTCCCTAGCATATAATAACATGTACGGTGAGAATCTACTGCTTTTTTGTTTACTGGAATTATATGCATAACACACTACTGGTACATAACTACACCAGTTTCGATAATCTACACAAAATCGCCAGGTTTCATCTGGTTTCTGCACCAACACAACTGGTGGTGGTAACATTTCCTCCACTTGGGAATTAATAATGTCAAGCCATTTTGGTGACACCCTATAAAGTGGTCGATGAACTGGTATATCATCGATCGTTTTAATATCTACTTCTACTAAATTACAGCTACCTAAATCTGAGGCCTTAAAAGCAAAATTTTCTCTATAAGAACAAAGAAGTTCTCTTATTGGTCTCTTTTCAAGAGTATCCAAGTCTGGACTGATGTTAATTTCATCCACTGGAACTTTAATTTCTGAAAGTGATGAAACATACTTTTCATCATGTTCTTGAATTAGATTTGCAAAATAAAGATAATCAATTTTTGAAATTGATTTCGAACCTCTTTCTTCTACAGATACATGGTCACATAAGACATTATTATTTTTAATTATTTTGTCATCGTGACGTTGACATGCTAAAGTAGGTACTAGACATTGACGTATCATTATGATCAGAAACTTCACAAAAATCAGCACGAAAACGCCCTTTTAACATTAGACAATTATTGTGAAAATCGATGACGGCACCGTATTTATTGAAAAAGTCCTGACCGAGGACCAGTTTCTGGTTTATATCTTTGATTACCACAAAACTGTTAATAAATACACATGAGTCCACTATGAAGTTGATCTCCGTTTTTCCCATGACCTTCAAACATGAACCCGAAATTGATTTCACAAAATGCTTCGTATCGTCATTAGTACATTTGAGCTTCAGCTCCAACATTAGTTGCTCTGATATGCACGAAATTGATGCTCCGGTGTCTACCAGCGCAGTATAGGCCTGTTTATCTATAACTACTTTAATAAATGGACTGAACGCACTCTGTTTAATATTTTCTGGGAGTTTAACACTCCTGGACACAGACTGCAACACCTCGGTAGGCTGTGGGCTTCTTGTACTGGGGACAATTGGTGACCTATAATCTCTGTTTGTATAACGGTATTTTGGCCGAAAATTATACCTCGGGGTATGAAAGGTTTCCGCATCTCTATCGCCGGCTGACCGCGTGGGAGTCCTGGCAGAAGGTGGCGGTGTAGGACTTGGCGATCTAGTAGTCATTGGTAATCTTTGGCTATCTATCGATGAGGGATGATCTATCGTTACATTGGATAAGACACCTTTAGGAGGTAGTAAAGGTAAGTTCACCATTTCATGCTGACCCTCTCCAAATATCTCATTTATTTGCACAAGTGTGGCTTGTAATTCGGCCTTAGAGGTATAAATTTTGGTGCCCAATTTTAACTTGTATTCATACGAAATACCTTTCAAACATTTTTTAATAAAGATTTTCTCATCTGTGATTCCTGCTTTACGAGCAATATCTGCCAATGTGTAGAAGAATACCATTACGTCTTCATTGGCTGTTTGACTTGCGGTATAAAATTTCTCGATGTAATCAATGTTTGTGGAGAATTCCGCTTTGAATAGGTCACATACCCCTTTAAAATCTAAGTCATCTCTATAAACAAACTTATAAAAGGCAAGCGCTGGACCTTGCAAGTAAGCTCCTAGTATGAGCGCTAAGTTGCTCTCCGACCATTGGTTGATAGCCGCAACTAGCCGAAATTGCGTAATAAAATCCTCGAAGCAATATGCACCCGTGCCTGAGAACTGAATTTGTGACATGGTGCAATTCTTTCGTATAACCACTTAGCTATTTTTCTTTAAGTAGAGAAGCTCCACTGCCGTCGTCGAATCGTCTGGCGGTATAACTTCTTCGCCCAACGAGTTTCACTTAGCTGAAACAGATATAAAATCGCCGCAGCACTCCGGTGCACAAATACACGTTACTTTACCCTTTACTATACTTATACTTTTACTTGTACCCGGCGCCTCCACCAAAATGTGAGGGTTTAACCTCACAGGGGGTTGGTAGCTATACAATAAAATATGCGGAGGTACTTGTAAGAGGTCCAGAGGACCGTTATATTATAAGCTCACAAGTAAATACAATATTAGAAGCACGCTTGCACGAGACGGGGCCCTAGCACGATCTGTCCCAAGACAAATGCTAGACACGTAAATATCAAAAAGTAATTCTAAGTTTAAATGTTGGAATGTTGCTGCCAGTCATACAAACTGCCAGCCACTAAAGCACTACAGTACGGAGCGAGAGGGCATGGGAGGCCGTCACCTCCTTCTGCGAAGCAGTAATACTCGCGAAGGAGGAGGTGGAACACGTGAGAGAGAGGCAAATTTCGTGCCCACACACGCAGGAGACGCCCTGGGCGTCGGGAATTGCAGGCCGATTCCCGGCCACCGTAGGCGCAGGCTTGCGGACGGTGGACCCAGGTTGACGGCGCGTTGTGTTCCACGCGCGCCTCAAAGAGATGTCAGCACCCCGGCCCTGGTTTTAGTCAGTAAGAGTCTGACAGTTTGCCCTCCCATTCCGCCCAAAGCGGGAGAAGTGATTTGATAATTTACCCAAAAAAAAAGGCATATAATATTCCTACGTTCTAGTTCAGGGTGGTTTTCTACCCCTGAAAGCATCCTGAGGGTCTGCAGGGGTGCCAAAGTTTATATTGAAAAATCAAAAATCATCGCGAAAGAAATCGAGGGCAAAGTCCTAGTAAACTAAACTTACAGAAACCGGATTCTTTTTTGCAACTTAATATTTTTTTCATCCCACCATCTCGGAAAGAGTATTTTTAATCTTCAGTATCTGAGTGGAAAAGCCGTTTTTATTCTCTAGAGGATAAAGTAAATTGAATTTAGAACATCGTGTGCACTAAGTTTGTGAATTAAAAAAAACATTAAACCTATTTACTGCTACCTCTATGGTGCCGAATATATCATACAACTTTTTTTTAATTTGTTAAAAACTCAGACTCGGAACCTTCTTGGTGTTCTTTTTTCAATTTGCTTTGTACGCGGTTCTTTACGCGGCATTTTTTCACGTCATTGTTAAACCTTAGATAAATTAAAAACAAGAAACTTGAAAACAAGTGAAAAAACTAAAATGAGTGATTCTAGCGACGAGGAAGTTTGCTTGACGCCAACAGAATTGACTGAAACTGTTAATAATGCGCAAACGTTTTTTTTTTTGCATTTAGTCATTTCCTCGCTGAGGTGGAATGAAAAGTTACGTGTTGCACTCGAGTGCAAAGATTTTTCACCTCGTGCTCTTTTGATTCCCTCGCTAACGCTCAGGATTCTAATTTTGAATCACTCGCTGCGCTCGTGATTCAATTTTAGAATCCTTCGCTTGCTCGGTCATCAAAATTGAACACGCGGTTAAAAAGCAACTTTGCACTCTTGTATAACAAATAACTATTTAATGACATAATTATTAGTAAAACAGCATTATGTTATGTTTTGTGCCTGTTATATAAAAAGAGCCATGCAATTCAAATTATTGTATGGCAGCTAAGAGGTTGTTAAGGCCCAGGTGGACGGTATGCGTGACTCATTGATTTGAGAATAGCCCGCGGCATCTTCTAATGACAGTTGTCTGTTTGTTCTATCTGTATACTTACTTTAAGGCTGTATGAAGACGGCACGGGAAGCGTTTTAATTTGTGTAATTGGATGTCTGAAGTCGGTATATATACCTACATGAGACCGCCCCGGTAACCTGTACCCTAATTACGTAATACACGATCAACCGGAATTTGAATCATTTTGAAACAAATTGCTAATCCATTGCTTCATAAGTTCGAAAAAAAAACTGCTCAGCAACGTAAATAACGCAATGAATGTTGAAATTAACTGTCAAAATGAAACAAATTTGTCGTAATCGTTTACGAAAATGTGTTGCATAATTAGTTCTGAGCCGTTTATGTAGGTAAGTACAAAAAACGAAAATACTTAATAGAATTTTAGCAGATCGTCACAAACAATCGTTGTAAAAATGACATCGGTCTAGATTCTTACTTTTGGGACCTCTCCTTCATGACAGTGATTGGTTATTTAGGTTGACAGTGGTCGCTCTTGTGACGTTACACAGTCGATAAGAAAAATAATAGAACGTATATTTTGTCAATCAAAAACAGGTATTGTCACCGTCACCGTCAAAGTAAAATAGCCTCTACACTTTTCCTGGTGTACATTAATCGACTCTGTGAGGTTCCAGTCCAGCAAGCCGAAATAACAATGTTTGCTGATGATACAGTGCTCCTGTTCCACAACACATTTTGGGAGGGTTTGGCACGGGTAAGTGAACGGGGACTTTCAAGAGTGTCTGGCTTGAAGACAGCCTACTATCCATAAACAAAATACCTTTGCTTCAGCATGTCAAAGTCAGGCAGACCTAGTCGAGACTTTAATGTGCCCATCTACACGTTCCCTTGTAATAGAGGTCGTGTTTTCGTGCCTGCAACTTTCCTGTGCCTGCCCTAAGGGCAGGCACAGGAAATTTGAGAGACTCAACAGTACCTCGGTGTTACAATCGATGACAATTGAAGTGGAGCCAATATATCACAGTAACTGCAAAAAAAAAAAACGCGTTAGCTTATATACATATTCAAAACCCTGAGATATGTTGCCAGCCATAAAGTGCTTATACAAACGTACAAAGCCTTGTGTCACTGCGTTTTGGGCTACGGTATCTGTGCATAGGGTGTTTTCAAATAACTTTGCCGCTCTAAAGTTAAGTTGCGCATGCGTGCTGGCATGCGCGCTGCTGTTATTTTTAAGTAATATTGAATAGTGCGCACTACTGCGCAGACATCTGTAGTCTACTTCAGAGCGGCAAAGTTATTTGAGGCGAACTGTAAGTGTATCTGTATACTTAGTCTGGCCATAAATACTATTACAATTAAAAATATGAAGATTTATACGATTGTTCATTGAGTTTTCTAATTTTGACGCCAATACATTGTACAATATTTTGCGATGTTAAAATGGAGTGGGGTGATAAAGAGAACCGAATCGCTGTGATTGCATTACACAAAGTTGGTATGGAGCCAAATGCAATTTTTAAAACTCTCCATACGCTTGGTATTAGTCAAATGTTTGTGTACCGGGCTATTAATAGGTACAATGATACCTCCTCTGTTTGTGACAGAAAAAGATCTGGCCGTCCACGTAGTGTTCGTACGAAAAAGTTGGTCAAAGCAGTAAGGGAAAGAATTCGAAGAAATCCTGTCCGAAAGCAAAAGATTTTATCTCGGGAGGTGAAGATAGCACCCAGAACCATGTCGCGTATTTTAAAAGATGACTTGCAGGTGCAGCCTATGAGAGACGCACTGGTCATTTTTTACTGATAATTTAAAAAAGAATAGGGTTGTAAAATCGAAACAACTACTGAAGCGGTACCTACGCAAAGGGAGGTCACAGATTTTTATTGTTTACGGATGAGAAAATCTTTACAATTGAGCAACATTTTAACAAAAAAAATGACCTTATTTATGCTCATAGCTCTAAGGAAGCTTCCCAATTAGTCGACAGAGTGCAACGTGGGCATTATCCGACTTCAGTGTTGGTTTGGTGGGGTGAAGGAGTGACAGAGCCATATTTTTGTGAAAAAGGTATAAAAACATCGGCACAAGTGTATCAAGATACCATTCTTGAGATGGTAGTTAAGCCCCTTAACAACACCATATTCAATAACCAAGTATGGTCCTTCCAACAAGACTCGGCGCCGGGTCATAAAGCTCGGTCCACGCAGTCTTGGTTGGAAGTGAACGTTTCGGACTTCATCAGAGCTGAAGACTGGCCGTCGTCTAGTCCCGATCTTAATCCGCTGGATTATGATTTATGGTCAGTTTTAGAGAGTACGGCTTGCTCTAAACGCCATGATAATTTGGAGTCCCTAAAACAATCCATACGATTGGCAGTGAAGAATTTTCCCATGGAAAGATTGCGTGCTTCTATTGATAACTGGCCTCAACGTTTAAAGGACTGTATTGCAGCCATTGGAGACCACTTCGAATAAGCTTTTTATATTTTAAATTGTTTTATATTTATAGATTAAACTAACACACTGTAAAAGTAATAAATATTATTTGCAATAAAAAATAATTTTTTTCTTCATGACAATACCTATTTATGGCAAGACTAGGTATAATACCTAAAAGTTCTTCTAACCTCCACTTTTATTTTCTTTATGTGTAAGTAACTGTTACTGTAACTGTCTTTTGTCCCAAATAAATAAAATAAAATAAAATATTTTTATTTAAATAGATATGTTTACAAAAAAAATGGTAGCTAACACAGTGAAAACATATACTTATCGCTTATCGCTTGCGTCTCAAAGAAGGAATTTTCAGTTTATCCATAAGTGCTCACTGAAATGTCGCTTTTAAAAGATAAAATTGTGCCAAAACACTCAAAGATCCTTCATTATGGCCTCATCATAACGCGGGTAAGCCATTAGATTGTCATCACTAAGTAGATACGATTTCATTACGGTAATCGAGAGAGCTCGTTCAAGTTAACGCGATGAGAAATTAATTTCGTACGACAAACACGGTCGCTTGCTCTTTTACAGAAAATAAACACTTTTGGTAAATGAGGTTTTAGAAGTGCACGTGGGTTAGTTAATAAACGTTACGTACTAAGGAAGCTTCTATGAAATAGATATTTTAATTATATTTATATTTTAATTTTGTGTTTTGTTAAACACATTTTGGCGATACTATGTCCAAGAGGGCCCGAGATGACGATGACTACGTTCGCCCTCCACTGATTTATATCATGAGTTGACATAGAGTCATACATTTGATAGTGCTATCATCATAAACTGTTTCCAAGTTATCACCCCATTTTCCACGGATACCTAAATCCTAATTCGCCATCGTGAGGAAACCGTCATATCCTAGAACCAACAATTTGAAGACAAGTGACATCCACATAACCCGCACTGGATCTGCGTGGTGGAATGCGGCCCTACCCCTATCACGGAGAAGTGACCTCAGGCTTCTGTCCGGCCACCGTACGCGCGGGCTTGCGGACGGTGAGCAATGGGTAGCTCGCCGTCCGCTAAGGACCAAGCCCTGGTCGACGGCGCGTTGTGTTCCACGCGCGCCTCAAAGAGATGTCAGCAAGTGAAGGGGTCCGATGAGACCATTGCCTGGGTTGCGGGAAAGTCCGAAAGGGATACCGTGGCCCCCTGGCATTGCACAGGCAACAGAAGGAACACGGGTGGGTTTTAGTCGGTAAGAGTCTGACACGCCCTCTCGCTCCACCCAGAGCTGGAGGAGTGATTTGATGATTTCCGACCCAAAAATAAAAAATAAAGGCTTGTTTCCTAGCAGTGGGAAGTGGGAGCATAAAAAAAATGCCATCAATGGTACGCGTGCCATTGGTTCGCCAACCCTTTTTTAGTAGGTACCTACACTACCTACTGCTGACTGCTGGAAACGATCGCTACGCTTCCCGAAAAGTGAGACAGTTGTAACCTGACTGCCACGATGGCAAAGAGGGTAATATGTTTAGCCGGTTAGCCCTGCTTGCCTCATCACTAAACGTTCCAGTGTGTTCTATCATTCACTTGTTAAATGGATCGAGAGAAGAGGAGGAAATTGATTACGTGTCGCGCATTGCTAATCGCGATCTGATGAGCACCCAATGATTGATTCAGACATTTCAGACAGTTTATTGCATTTCTGTGAATGAAGACTTTTTCTGTCTGTGTTTACTTTATCTACCAATCCACTTTTCATTTGACTCTAAAGGTACTTGGAACAGTTCGTACTTTATGAAGAACGTTTCGCAATAAAGACGGAGTAAGTAATGAGCCATGAACTGACCTAGGTATAAAACTCTTGGGTATATTTTTTCAGCGTTAAAACAATTTCTATGAAAAATGCACGGAAATTGTTCTACCAGAATCGCGTCACACCGTGGCATTGTCGCGTTGCTTTCTGCCTTGTGAAGATCGTAATTGTGTCGTAAAGTTGCAATAGATTCAATGGGTGTTAACCTACTTGAATCACACTAATATTATAAAGGCGAAAGTTTGTGAGTGTGTATGTTTGTCTCTTCTTCACGCTGAAACTCCTGAACGGATTTGAATAAAATTTGGCACACAGATAGTTTATAGTTAACCTGGATTATTAACACATAGGATACTTTTTATCCCGATATTCCCACGGGATCGAAACTGCGGTAAAACCGCGGGGCGCAGCTAGTAGTAAATAATTAAGAGACCGTTTATAAAATATTGTTACTGTATTATAGTAATAGTAATTTATGTCCAAACTTCAGAATACGTTACATCAATGAGGTCTCGACCCCTGAACTAGGACATCCTGTATGACAGGGGTGGAGGTTTTCCCAATTACATGGATTAACATGAGAAGGCTTAGACTAGATACAGTTTACACTTACTTTTTACAATAATTTAAAGAAAATAGAAACAAAATAATAAAAAAATTACAAAAAGCTAATTGAGTTATGTTTATAAAAGTGTCTGTTATAGAATAGAATAGGAATCTATTCTAAAACAGAAACTTTTTTTATTCTTAAAGTTTCTGTTTTACATAGAATAGAATAGTAGCGACAGCGTGTGTGTGATGGGTGTGTGGATGTAGGTGTGTGAGTGTGTGTGTTGTCTGACGTTGTCCACTAGGTTAGATTACTGATTTATATGTTTTCCATATTATCATAGGCATAGCTTTCAAGCCAAACTAGGATTTCCTTTTAAACAGTTTTTTTTTGTATCACGATTACTCCGCCCATTAAGACATGATTTTGATGATTATTTTTGTTTGGTAGGTCATACTTTAGAAGTGGTCCTATATAAATTTTACTAACTTTGCTTGGGTAGTTTTTGAATTAGCTTTAATAATACGTATTTTTCCCAATTAGTCTATGTGGATGACATGATAAGTTCCTGTCACTATTATTTACATATCAGGTATTCAAATTTGTCTGGGGTAGGTCCACAACTCAAAAGTGAAAAATAAACAGCAGAACAGACTTAAAAAAAACACTAAAAAGTGCAAAATAACTTGAATTTCGGAATTCGGTGGCAAAAAACGAAAATATAGAACCAAAGACACCGACTTTAAAGGAATAATTTATCGAAATTAAAGGTATTTTGCACTTTTCAGTATATTTTTTTTGAAGTCGGTTGATTTTTTTTGTTAAAAGTTTTTTTTGTAAGGAAATTGTTCACGTCTCTAACTATTTTGAACTGGCTAAATTTGCTGTAAAGGCGTGGCGCTATACTGTTGTATTCCTTTCGGGCAAATTTGCTTGCCCATGGTACTCGTACGGGATATCTATCCGTTTTTTTTTATTTTTTGGCAAGTAGGGGCCTGTGTTCCGGTGATATCTCCGCAGGCATTCAAATTAAAATATATTTCTGACGCTAAGCACCTACTCCTGCTCATATACTAGAGTGGTAGTGGTTCTGAAGTTTAGGGAAAGCACCTTCAAGACTGCACGCTGTGACCGCTCTAATTCAATCCTACGGGTTTTTCCAGCACCACCCTATGCACAGATACCGTAGCCCAAAACGCAGCGACACAAGGCTTTGTACGTTTGTATAAGCACTTTATGGCTGGCAACATATCTCAGGGTTTTGAATATGTATTTAAGCTAACGCGTTTTTTTTTTGCTGTTACTGTGATATATTGGCTCCACTTCAATTGTCATCGATTGTAACACCGAGGTACTTTATGCTGTTGAGTCTCTCAAGCCTAGGGCAGGTACAGGAAAGTTGCAGGCACGAAAACACGACCTCTATTACAAGGGAACGTGTAGATGGGCACATTAAAGTCTCGACTAGGTCTGCCTGACTTTGACATGCTGAAGCAAAGGTATTTTGTTTATGGATAGTAGGCTGTCTTCCACTAGAACTTGTAGAGTGTCTGGCTTGAAGCCAGACACTCTTGTAAGTCCTCGTTCACTTACCCGTGCCAAACCCTCCCAAAATGTGTTGTGGAACAGGAGCACTGTATCATCAGCAAACATTGTTATTTCGGCTTGCTGGACTGGAACGTCACAGAGTCGATTAATGTACACCAGGAAAAGTGTAGAGGCTATTTTACTTCCCTGGGGAACACCGTAGGTGCATAGTGCTTTGTCACTCATCAGCCCATCAATGCGGACTCTTTGGTAGCGGTCAGACAGGTAGCTTTTAAACCACTCCTGGGGCACACCTCTCACGCCAACGCCTTCCAATCGACTCAATAGGATGGGGATTGACACTGTGTCGAAGGCTTTTTGTAGATCGAAGAATATACCAACACATTTGTTTCCTCTATCCCAGCAGTTCATTATTGCAGTAGTAAGCCTTAGAACAGCGTCAGTCGTAGAACGTCTCGCCCTGAAGCCGTATTGTTTATTCGATATCAAGTTGCTGTCAAGGTTTCCAATGAGACGCTTATTCGCCAGTTTTTCCAAGATTTTAGAGAGAGTGCTCAAGATGGATATAGGTCTGTAGTTGGTCACTTCCGATTTGTCACCGGCCTTGAAAATGGGACATACAACGGCTTTTTTAAAACTGTCTGGAAGACATCCTGCATGAAACTAATGTTACAGAGGTTTGCAACGGGCGAAGCAAGTTTGTGATTATACTTTTTTATTTTGTAAACGTAAATGTTGTCCAAACCAGGAGCACTTCCATTCTTAAGGCCATTGACCATCTGAATAACCTCTACTAAATTCGATAGATGATATCAACAGATGAGCTGTTGGTACAAGTGTCATCGAGTTTAGCACCCATTTGACCTCAGTTCATGCGTCGCCAGTGTATCTTCGAATACATTTAGCCTTGTGAGAGTTTTGTTAGCCAGTTCTTTTCCAATTGACGTAAAATATATATTTTCATCCCACCATCTCGGAAAGAGTATTTTTAATCTTCAGTATCTGAGTGGAAAAGCCGTTTTTATTCTCTAGAGGATAAAGTAAATTGAATTTAGAACATCGTGTGCACTAAGTTTGTGAATTAAAAAAAACATTAAACCTATTTACTGCTACCTCTATGGTGCCGAATATATCATACAACTTTTTTTTAATTTGTTAAAAACTCAGACTCGGAACCTTCTTGGTGTTCTTTTTTCAATTTGCTTTGTACGCGGTTCTTTACGCGGCATTTTTTCACGTCATTGTTAAACCTTAGGTATATTAAAAACAAGAAACTTGAAAACAAGTGAAAAAACTAAAATGAGTGATTCTAGCGACGAGGAAGTTTGCTTGACGCCAACAGAATTGACTGAAACTGTTAATAATGCGCAAATGAGCTTTCTCCCTCAACAATCACGCGAGAAGTATTTAAAACAGTACGATATGTTCAACACGTGGCGACTAGCAAAAGGAGCCAAAACTTTCTCAGAAAACGTTTTGCTGGCATATTTTATAGAATTATCCGAGAACAAGAAAGCAAGCACTCTATGGAGTACGTATTCGATGCTAAAAGCAACAATAAAGATGAAAAAAGACAAACATATCGATACCTATCCTAAATTAGTGGCATTTTTAAAAAGAGCCTCATCTGGTCATCAACCAAAAAAATCGAAGGTTTTCACAGTATCTGATATTGAAAAGTTTCTTAACGAAGCACCCGATTCCGTATATTTGGCGGCAAAAGTAAGTCAGTTGCACATTCAGTATCTACTTAAGTATATTAATCTCAATTAAATAGTATACTTAGTAGATGTTGATAGGCATAATTATGCGTTCATATCAATTTTATTCATTTATCTACTACAATACTCTTTACGTTACAGGTTGTTCTTATTATTGGAATAAACGGAGCATGTCGAACTAATGAACTTATAACACAACTTAATGTCAAAAACATTGAGAAACATTCAGATGACTTACTATTAATTAATTTACCTAATACAAAGACAAAAAGAGACCGCAACTTCGTCATTCGCAAGGAATACGTAACGATTGTTGAGAAATATCAAGCCTTACGCCCGCCTAACACTCCAATCAATCGATTTTTTCTACAGTATCGCAATGGAAAGTGTGTTAGACAGCCTATGGGTACTAATAAAATTGGCAGTATCCCACGAGAAATAGCAACATTTCTTGAACTTCCAGAACCCCTGTTGTACACGGGTCATTGTTTCCGACGAACTTCAGCCACACTTTTGGCTGATTCCGGAGCTGATCTGCTGTCCCTTAAGCGCCACGGAGGCTGGAAGTCCAATGCAGTTGTAGAGGGATACATAGAGGATTCCATCCAAAATAAGTCTAAAATATGTGAAGGCATCGTAGGAGCCATTACACTGAAAGAGCCTCAATCGGATCCTTGTACTGGCCCTTCTACATCAAAAATAAGCCGTTATGAAACACCTAACCATCTCCCTCTCTCTCCAACATTCACGCTAAGGGAATCCGATGAATCGGTACAACTATTAAGTATGACAGATAGTTTACCGAAAAACAGTACACAAGTGACTAACACCAATATTACAGTACCAAACAAAAATATTACACTCAATTTAAATAACTGTAGCAACGTTACTTTAAAATTTTCTTAATTATACCTTAGTATTATTTTGTTATAATTTAAAGATTATTCTGTAATACTTACCTGTCATAATGTAGTAATTAATACCTAAACTGAAATAAAAGTGTACCTATCTTGTGATTGTAAACGTTTTTTTTTTTGCATTTAGTCATTTCCTCGCTGAGGTGGAATGAAAAGTTACGTGTTGCACTCGAGTGCAAAGATTTTTCACCTCGTGCTCTTTTGATTCCCTCGCTAACGCTCAGGATTCTAATTTTGAATCACTCGCTGCGCTCGTGATTCAATTTTAGAATCCTTCGCTTGCTCGGTCATCAAAATTGAACACGCGGTTAAAAAGCAACTTTGCACTCTTGTATAACAAATAACTATTACTTCATTTAAAGAGATATGGGGACTATCTTCTGATCAGAGCAGTTCTGGAGCACGTTTAGTGACATTCTTCATATTACAAATTTATTTGATAGTATTCCATGTTCCTTTGATATTGTTTTGTTTTTTTCTAATTCCGTGTGATAATACGAGCGCTTTAGATTTTGGATATTTTTTTTGCAAGTATTCCTGTAATTCGAGTTTGTTTTTTAAAATATTCGTTGTTTAAAGACTTTTTTAGTATATGATGCCTATCTCTTTTCCTTTTACATTTGTCGATGCCAACGGTCATCCAGGGCTTTAGTGATTTTTTGAGAATATTTTCGTAGTAGTGTTCTTAGACTTCTTAGTAATAACTTTTTGTAATGCTTTTATAAAAAGTCTGCTGCTTCGTCTACATTTTGGATTTCGAAAATAGGTCCAATTTGATGTTATCAAGGTTGTTATAGTTGATGATTGTTTTAAAGTGTTTCGCGTAGGTTCTGACGATATTTAACTTATTCATATATAACAGAATTGGACTGTGATCTGTGAGTGGTTCAAACACATTTTTTTTTACTTTATTCCGTGATTTAATCATGAAGTGATCAAGACAAATTATCAAGTCTAGTTGGCTTATCAATTCCCAGCCTTAGACCATGCGTGACTAGCATATTCAAATAATCATAGTAACATTAAACTAACACCATTGATTGGGCCACCACAGGGCCAAGACAAGGGGCAAAGGCAATCGCTTTCAAAGCGTTTTGTATTTCTATAACGACTTTTAGCAGGATTATACACATTATACAAATTATGACCATAAACTTTTCGGTAGCTTATGTGTCAGGGGGCCTACTCTCTACGTCTGTCAACGAAGATACGGGGGCATCAAAAAGTCATTCAACCTACACCCAATTAATTTCGGACGGGTAAAAAGACTGCGGGTCTAGTCTAGGGACACTGTCAAATTGTGTTTGTCATAATTCTTATTTCGGGTCCCAAACTTATATTATGTCCGTAGATTAAGTAATTATCACCCGTAACTTCGGCCGAAACGTCGGGGAGCGTGCTGACGGATATATTTTTGACATTTTTATCATCGTTATGACTGATAGTACTATGTCGCTTATTCTAGGCTCTCTGATAGTTATTGTGGCATCAGGAACAAGCATGACATTCGACAATATAGGATCGCCATTAAAAAGCGCTACGTACCCATGGCTAAGTATTGCTAAGCTTCACATCGACGGAAAACTTACTAAGTAGGTTGCAGCCTATGAGTGTCATAATGCCGTAAATGACATTTTGACACCGGAGCTAAAGCCGGCTCGAGACGCGAGCTCGAAGATTCTAAAAGATTGCGAGTTGTCTATGGTTTATAGGTAATAGGCGATGGTGGGGGTTTTGTGGGATAAATTCTTGCATACTTAATGGTCCTTTTGTTTAAATTATGTTGTAAGCTGTTCCAACAATAGATATTAACGTTAGAGAAACAAAAGATTTTTACATTCAACAGACCGAGTTAGAACGTTAAGGTGAAAAGCGTCAAGGTAGCCCACGAAATTCAAATTTTCTTACATTTTTGTAAATTGCAGGTCTTTAACATGTTGTATGTTGATCTAAATATGATTGCGGCCGTATCAAATGTTTATTTATCGAAATAGAATCATAAAAATGGTCAGTACAACTATCTAAGTTCATGTACCTAATCCTTTTGAATGACTACCTATTTCATGAAACTGACATTTGAGGATTAAGCTATCTTAAGTAGTTGTATTGCTGATTCTAATGATTATAATTCTGTAAAGCCATATTTGTTACGGTCGCGAATCATATTTTAATAAATATAGAACTTGACACTGACCTACAAATTACAAAAAACCAAAGAAAATTTGAATTTCGCGGGGTACCTTAGCGCATCTCCATCCGCAGTTTTAGGTAAAACATTCATGAATGGATCGCGTACCGAAGGACCATCTTTTTTCGCAATTTTATTACAAAAAGGAGTTCTTGTCTATTTTAGGCATTATCATATCTCCATAGCATAGGTCCAGTTGCTTTCGTTTCACCCTTCGGCGTAGGTGGTATAGCTGCATACATTTTACCCGTCGGTGTCGGTAGGTACAGCTGCATTCGTTTCACCCATCGGTGTCGGACGCAGCACGTCAACCTCCTACAATCTGTCAAATTTCTTTAATAGATTTTCAACTTTATCACTAAAGCATAAGATTCAAAGTTGATTGGGTAAATTTCACAGTTTTGGGTAGGTTGATGTGCTGGCGTTTGTACAGCTGCATTTCTTACCAATTTATTCTCTCCTCATTCAAAATAATTCCACATAAAAAGTGCAATAAATACTGCAGCAAAATGGAAAAATTTCCAATAAAGGTACCAGGAATGCATGTTTTCTAAGCTATAGTTAGTGAAAGTGTTTGAAGCAATTTCTATTGTTAGCTTGGTCGGCGACCAGGCACCGTCGTTGGTCACACGGTACGCAGCTACGCGTGTCGGGGCGAACGCACTGGCGACAAACTATATGCCTTTTATTATTTCAACTACACTTTGACCTGAGTATAGGCTGTTCTATTTCTGTTGGCTTCGGAGGTAAATAGAAGTTGAGTCTACATCTCTATGATGTTTTTCTTTTCTCTTTATTGTTCTGTTTTCTGTTATTGAACGTTATTTTTAAGTTCTCTAGCTATATAACAATGTTCTATTAACTGTTCTGGTTTATTAATTAGCTTAATAATAATAGCATAATCAGTCTGTAATGTTTCCACAGCTGCACAGGCCACAGGCCTCCTATCGGTAATAGAGAGTGAGCCGTAATCCTCCACGCGCGCCCATTGTGGTTTGATAGATGTCACACGCTTTTGAATTTTTGGTTCTAGGACATGCCGGGTTCCCCACGATGTTTTCCTTCACCGTTTTGAGAGCAGTGCTGATGAAATAATTTATACAAAGTAAAGCGCCGCACCGATCAGGGTTCGAACCTACGACCTGTAACTCGTTGGTCGCGGCTGTTACCACTGTTCTTTCATCAACTTTACCAACCATCAATTAGAAAGAAAGAAAGAAAGAAAATACGTTTATTTGCGGTACATATGACGCAAGCAAAGGAACAAACACTAAAAACAAATTTGAGGGAAAATATGCGTCACATCCACGCAAAACGGCCATCACTCAGCATAATGCTGGGACCCTATGCGAGACAGAGCCCCAGCGCTGGTTTTCAGTGTGACAATGTGTCCAATTACTTTAAATGACATAATGTTGCGACAGTATTTAAATGACATATAATTAGAGAGACGATAATTATTATCGTCTCTCTAATTATATTATAAGACGCCATTTTAATTACACTAATATTATAAAGGCGAAAGTTTGTGAGTGCGTATGTTTGTCTCTTCTTCACGCTAAAACTACGGAACGGATTTGAATAAAATTTGGCGCACAGATAGTTTATAACCTGGATTAACACATAGGATACTTTTTATCCCGATATTCCCACGGGATCGAAACTAATGCGGGTGAAACCGCGGGACGCAGCTAGTTTAAAATAAAATGATGAAATTGAAAAAGCTTACCATTTAGAACAGCTGTACCTTTTCAAGATTTTTTTGTGAAAACTTTTCGCCTAACATACGCACAGTTTAGAGTAGGTAGACCAGTCGGCACGCACGTAGGCACCGTGGAAAATTTTCGCCTTGTTCTTATGGAAAAATTTGTTCTCCCATAAACGAAAGTTAGCGAGAACGGGCGTTGATAGGTTATCAAAATTCTACGCTCGTTTCAGTTCGGATTGGGACGTGAAATGTGGGTTATTGGCTGACGAGGAAACGGAACAAAATAAGAAAACCTTTGTGTTATTTCTCAAAATGTTTACCTGTTAAATGTCTGTGGTGTTCTTGTTACGAACTGCTAATACAAATAAAAAGTGCAGAGATAAACTAGCGTGGCTCTTAGAATTTATAGTGCTTCCGTAAAAATGCAGTAAGTACCTGGGGTACTTTATCTAGTAGGTACAATTAGCTTCTTTTTTTCTTCCTTCTGAAATTGTTGACCGTTTTATTTTATATGCAACATTTCAACAGGAAAACAATAAAATGTGGTTTCATTTGAATATCTACAACAGTTTGGAGGCCAGCAATAAAAATGAAACAAAACAATACCGCAATCTTAAAAAAAAACGAAACAACTTCTTCTTCTTTTCGTGTGGTTAGTGACTAACCAGTACCCTAATTACGTAATGCAAAATCAATCCGAATCTGAATCGTTTTGAAACAGATTGCTAATCCATTGCTCCGTAAGTTCGAAAAAAGAAACGTAAATAACGCAATGAATGTTGTTGAACTGTCAAAATGAAACAGATTTGTCTTTATCGTTTAGGAAAATATGTTGCGTAATTAGAAAGCTGGCGTCAGTTTTAAAGCCGCCCATGGGCCTCTGACTTGGCTTCACATGCCGTCGAGAAATATCTCTCAGGCACGGTTTCCACACGATGTTTTCCTTCACCGTTTTCGAAGCAAGTGATAATTATAGAATACGCACATGAATTCGAAAAGTCAGAGGTGCGTGCCTTGGGTTTGAACTCGAGACCTATGACTTGGCAGTCCGACGGTCTCACCACTAGGTACCTATTTAAGTTGTTTCGTTGAGCAGTGATAGCACTGCTCAACGAAACAACTTAAATACACATAAACTCACGCCTTCTTCACACGGGGGTAGGCAGAAACTACAGAACGCCACCTGCTACGATCCCTACATACAGGCAAGCCGGTTGAAACACCGCACCTGACGGTGCGTAGTACTCTACCTTTTTGAAGAACATCACCAATAAGGTCAGTATTATGTCCTAGGGCATCCCCTCCCGGCGTTTCCAGTCACATCTGCCTTGTAAATACCTTTTGTTAATGGCCAACCATTACATATCAAGACAGGTCCAAGCTGACATTCGTAGATCTTTGACAATCGTTACGGGTATTCAAAAGCCCAAAAGTCTGACAACCAGTCTTACCAAGGGGTATCCGTGTTATAGGTAGTACCTGGGTTGTGGAGGTCAGACAGACGGTCGCTTCTGCAGTCTTCAGCTGCATCCGGTTAGACTGAAAGTCGGCTCGGTAAAAGGCTAAGTAGATTTCATCGTTCTTGTTCAAAACATTTTCTTAGAATGATTCTAAACTTGTCTGAATTCAATAAGAACGTCCTGACTATAATAATTTTCATTAGGATTCCTAGGCGTTGTAGCGACAACTAGTTATGTGAGTAGATACCTAAGTAAGAATATAATGTTTGTGTTCAGTTAACTGTACTCACGCAATTTGTTTTATAATGAACTAGGAATTATAGCTTTTGCTTCACCTGCTTAACTTCCTGGGAACGTTATCTAAGTGTTGGATATAGTTTATGTTACATCGTCATTTAGGAATTAAATAGCTAGCAGTTCTTTGGATGAATTAATTAGGGATCTAATAAATATGCAAAAGGAGTGTTTTCGATTGTTTCAAAAATGGAACGTGCTTCTTACTTGAGCCTTTGATCGTGCCTAACATTAATTAGTTCTTTAAAAAGATTCTGGCTGGAAACATGTTGCTAACACCTCTAACCATGAAAGTGTCACTTAAGCCTACAATTTTTTTATGAAGACGACGCTTCGATTTTGGCAAAGATAAGTACGAAACTGTTCTGCATTAAAGTTCAAATGGGAAGGAAGGAACTGCATAATGAAATTTTATAATCTGAAAATAAACTGGAACGAATAAGTGGTGAAGAAGTCGTTAAGGAAAAGTAGTTAACGGAAGAAAATTATCAAAATAAAATTGGGCTAAAAGACAACAGACTATTTATTTCTACTCCACAAATGTCTAAATACCTCTTAATACCCTAATTGAATACACAAAAACAGTTTTAAGCCAATTATTTCTCCGGTTCAAATTCATTATGCTCCCGCTCCAAAAGATAAACCTCTGGAACAAATTTAAAAACACAAAATTGTCCGCCATCTTTATTTATAAGTTTCAATGAAGCACCCTCGTCAAGATTGTCGCATATTTTTTCTTTATTAAATTCGATCACGCAGCACAACTTTTTATGTAAAAGGCTAACTTCATACCTTCTTATATTTAATGTGAAACGATTACTTTTGCCCGATTGGGCAGCACTTGGCACAAAAATGGAAAGCTTTTAGGCAGCTTGTACTTTTGACGATGTATTGACATTCTTGAGTGATGTTGGAGGATCGAGGGAGGTTATACAATAGTCCATGCTGGCTTTTCTTTGTAGGAAAATCACCATTCATCTTTCATTTATCTTGACAATGATAAAACTGTTGATATTACTTTTTGAACAAGTCATCTTCAACCAAAATTAATTTATTTTGAGATCAATCTCATTACCGTACCTACAGTTTATGACAAAGCATTAGGGGAGTAGGTATTCTTTGCCAGGATGCACAAACATGTGCAGAAGAGCAGTATCCTCCAGTTTGCTAATAACTACAAATTAATGCGATCAACAAACCATTCGCCAAGCGTCGTAATGTTAATGGAATCTATCCTGATCGTACATTATGGAGCGGTCATTTGGGAGCCCATGTGGAGCACCAATTTGCGGCTGATACGATGTGATTGTAATTAGTTGACAATTTATATGTAGACTTCCCTATAGTTTTTATTGCTTTATTTCTGTAGTTTGATAGAAGGATCAGTAAGTCTATGATATACGTCCTTAAAACTAATACACGATTACAGATAAATGCGTGCTGCACTGACTGGACAAGTCCACTCAAATCTGTGTGCTTGTTTCCTCAAAAGACCATCTCAGATATTAATCTGCATGGTCCTCTTAAATTCTGACCAAGATTATGTCTGGACTTTCTGTGACCTCTGGGTTTGTTTCCGTCTTTATTCTCAGATTAGTCGGTTAGGAAACACGGGACTGATCTAATTTTAAAACAAAATTTAAAAGTATTTGTTTAACAATTTGCAGAAATAAATCACATTGAATAACTATCGTCCTAAACTTGTCAAAGCGTCACATTCACTGGACCTTGTGTACAGAAACCATTGGAAATTCATTTTTACGTGGATATAAAATCGGTCTGGAATAGGTAACGGGTCCTAAAGTTGGTCTTTTATGCTGGACTCCCGCCCGAGTTCCCTAGGGAAGGCAATGCAGTAGGTACGTAGCGGTGTAACTCGCTTGAATATGCCCGCATCCAGCTCAGTTATGTGGTCCTTGTCACCTGCTCACATGATACATTAGGTAAACCTCTTTAGAAAGAGTGTTCGCATACGTGAAGGTAGATAAATCGTTATATTATCGAGCTATTTAAAGAGACAGTTGCAAAGGTAAGAATGGGAGAGAGGACGCGCTAGGGACTAGGGAACCGAACTGTTTCCAAAAATCATTATTAATGGGCCATTTTAAAGGCTTGGGTCTGTATTTACAAAACTTGTGTCTGTATGAGAAAGTCCTAGGCGTTGTCTTATACTCGTTTTCACCAACACGACACCTAAATGTATTGCCTAATTAAAGCCCGCTGTTGGATTTTCAACGCTCGGTTCAGCGCCGAGGGTTGAGTTTAGGTGTCGCTTAGTGTTACGGAAAACTGGCATTTCGGTAGTCACTGTCCGCAAAACAATTGCCAATCTAAATAAAACACTTTTCCATTCTTCGATCAATTGCTATTATTGATCGAAGTTTCCAATTAAATACATCTTACATTCCATTAAAGTGTCTGAGATTAGATAGACCTACAGATAAGCTATCAACTTGAATAAATAACGTTTGAATAAGTAATAACCAAATCAAAACACTACATTCTTATAGAATCTTCAAAGCGATCGATTAAAATTACAATCGTATGTAATGGAATGGCATCTTCTCGCTCAATTGAAGTGAACGACGCGCGACGCGACGCTATCCAAGCCAATTGGCGCCTTAATCGCTTGAATTGCGTCTAATAGTGTTAAACTCATGTTTGAACAATTAACTGATCATTGTCACATAACATAACACAAGCACGATCCCACATTCTCTAGAGAATAGGGATGTTGACAAAAAATGTTTTTATTTTTATCGTCAGGTAGATTATTAAAATATATAGGACACGTTTTTTTCTTTTTTTACATAATCTTAAGATTACGCCAATACATTACTTAGTAGGCAATCATGACGTCAATCCCCAGTAGATTTTATACTGACTTGTGACGTAGCGAGCCCCCACTCCCCAACTTTAATGCGTTCTATCTAAACCATTTTTTATTAATTTGATAAAGCAAAAAATCGTATCTAGTATTTTTTCATTTTCTGACTGACGGACTAAATAGTTTTTTTTTTCTCAGTCAACATTCCTATTATTCTCTAAAATTAAGTAGGTAGTGATACCTACTTAATATTAGTAGATATCATTAATGTTCAAGCTTATTGTAAAACAGGCCATTAGATCGTAGATTAGCGTTATAAATATTCATATTCCGCTATTGTATAAATAGATAGCTTATTGAGAATTAAAATGAACACTAAAAGCATCACTGAGTTCGGAGAAGGCGAGATGTGTTCGTTTGCCAATTACAATAGAACATGAGTGTAGGAACAGACAAAAGTGCATGATGCGGTTTTGCTCGGCGACCCACCCGTACCCGTAGACCTGCTACGTCTATAATAAAATAAATATATTGTAGCGGTAAACGTTTTATAGGCCCGGGGGTGCGCGGGGCGGGGCGGGCCGCGCGGAGAGGGGGTGCGTTGACCTCGGGCCAGGTTTACGAGTGCATTTGCACAGTGACACCCCCCCGCGAGCCGCGCGCCGCCCCCCGCCATCACCATGCGTGCACGCAGCACTGCGATTCTCGAAATCGCAAAAAGCGGCCAATTATGATTGATACGGTCAAGATTCGACGACGTCGCGCGTCGCGCCGAAAGGTAAAAACGAGCCAAGCGCTCTCCGCTTCATTGAAGTCGTCTAGACTTGATAACAATCGAGGTCTTTTATTTAGACTGATGCTTTTCTAATATCGATTCGATATTATCTGGTGTTCGAGCGAATTTTGTTTTCAATAGATGTCAGACTGGCGGCACACGCGCGCTACTCGGCATTGTGCACGCCGGGAATGTTGCGTTACTTCCTGATAGATACGGGCGTACAATGCCGTGACGCGACAGTACACCTATCATAATAAAGGCTCTTCAGCGCAACCCCCACTGTACATATTGTAGTTACAGACTGTTTTCATAGTGCTTTGTGGTGCCTGATTTACATCACAATGCAGAATCACATTTCAAATAATTTCATAGTCCAGTAATAATGCATAGAGGTGTCTTGGAATAGAACAGGGACTTCCAATAAAACGGAGCGATAGAATTTTTTCCGAGAAAATGTTCCTAGTGATACAAAAAAGGTCTGGCGTTGACAGCCTCGTTTTTCATTTAACAAAGAAATAATTAGTTCATTGACATCACAAGTAAATAGTAAATAGAGTTCTTAATGGGATTGTGAGCGCCTTAAGGCGAGAAGGGGCATTAATGGGAACGACTTAAAAGCCCTCTGGAACATTTATTCAACCGCCCATCTAGGCAAGTGTGAAGTGCGGCCACACACCTCGCCGTTTCGCCTGTGAATCGGTCGCTGAGGTGGCGACAGGCTCTTAACCGCGTGATACACCGGGGATCAAGAATTCAAGACTATGTGAAAGGAGTAAGTCGATTTTCTCGATTTTGTGTCTTTTCAGTCAAGCTTCTGAACATGTTGAAAGGCTTTCAAAGTTTGGAAGTGTTTTTGGTTTGTCGCGTTTCAAAAGTTTTGATGTGTTGGCAAAGTTTGTACATCTTTTCATGAGTAGAAAGAGAAAATATCAACTTGAAACCGAAGTGACAAGTACCTAAGTGAAATCGAAGTGATAGAAACCTACTAAGTACCTATATATCTTGCTATAGATAATGGAAAGCTAAATTATGTCTTCTAAAGAGATCTCGTGAAAAGCAAGATTTATATCTTTCCTGGCACATTTTAGATTTATTCTTCCCTTTGCTACTGAATTTGAAAAAGTGCTGCAATATTGTCCTGACAGGTGAGAGCTTTCTACAAGCTTTTTAAAGAAAGGTAAACCTTTAAAAGTTTTTAGAATTGTACTGTTTTATGGATGTCTACGAAAATAAGCACTAAGTATATTATTCGGTTTGGTAAAACTTTCTGATCTTGTATGGCAAACATGTGTTACATATTTTTATTTTTGTTTGTAGTTCACGAAAAATAAATCACTGATAGACTATACTGCTCATTATTCCTAACTTCCTACATGGGCTAAAGCAACAAATGCACGGTTTCTATGGTCATCTCTATGTGGGTGAAACCGCGGGTCGCAGTTACAAGTAGACAAGAATCCAGATCACCGCCCGTGTATCACGGGGCTTTTAAGTAGGTAAAAAAGTGAAGTAGTATGTGAAACAGCTTCTTGTGGCGGTGTTTGAGCAGGGAGCGAGCGCGGCGGGTTTGTCGAGCAAACACGAGCGGGACGCGTGACGCTGTGTCGCGACCTCCCGACTCCCGCCATTGTTGTCTCCGGTGCGCCTGCGCATGCAAGGGTGCGGACATGATGGAGGAAAGGAGCGGGAGCGGGGAAATTCTTTCTGCATTGTTCTTCACATGTATCACTTCAACATGAATACTGTAACCAATATTTTTAACGATATTTTGATTAAAAAGAGTGTTCGTAGAGTTTCGTCCGAATTGTTCTCCACAGGAACCTACTACGCTTTTTGGAATGGGCAACTGGCTTCATCTTTTTGGCGGACCGACTCCTTGAATATTCAAAATTCTGTAATTGATTTAATTGAAATACATTCTTTAAGTTTGAGGTTGGTTGAGGAACGCTTCAGACAGTCATTAATACGAATTTCCATGGGTGGTCGGATTACGTAAAATGAATCGCATTCATTCGCATGTCGTTTGTAGTAATACAATGGAATTTATGAAAACGATTAATAAACACGTATATTTAGTAAATAACTAACTACCTAACTATTTACTTTTATATAAAAATCAATAGCCGTGCATTAGTCTCGCAAAAACTCGAAAATGGCTTGACCGATTTGGATATTTACCTTTTGTTTTGGTCACCTCAATACTGGGGTGGTACATAAAAAAAGAAAATTAGGAAAAACCCAAAGGAACCGCCGGAAAATCGATCGATTTTCCGTCTGTCGATCGGTGTAACGTCTGTCTGTCTGACGACTCAGCTAGTATAATATAAAAATTACATTATATAATACTATTAATAAACTAAAATATGGCGTCGTAAAACAATTTAGTTTAGTTACCTCCAAATAGATACATGGTTAAAAGGACTATCAGAATTGAAATATTCTTTAAGATCAGTATCACCTGAACCTGCAGCTCTAATTGTGTAACATTTAGCAATCGTCATCGCTTTAAATTGAACAATTGTTTACACTATTCATTGTGTTAAAGTTGCCCAGACAACAGATTGTTAATCTAACAAAATTCAATGTATATTGCGAGAATATAAGAGGTCGATTTTAATTTCTATGTTGGAAATTTAATTTTTTTAACATATTCCTAGATTCTTTGCGATAACCAGGGTGGACAAATGGCCAATTTATTCCTTAAAATTATAAGTTTAACATAACATAACATCACGACTTGTTTCCCCGACGGGAGGTACCTATATGCCCACTTTTGGTGAAATGTGGGCAGTGTTATTGGGTTTCTATCTGGAACTTCTCAGTAGCAGCCCGAAGTTCGGATTTGGATCCGTATTAATTCTCGCCCCCCATTATATGGGACTTAAACACAACTGGAGTTATGTTAAAAAGCACATGCGTCCGGGCACAAATCCGGACTCCGGGCTGCTATATACTGAGAAAGGAGAAGGCGACTTCTGGGCCCAGCAGTTAACTAGTTGAAATGTTTAATAAAAAAACCGTCATATTTTTCTAAGGAAAATCACTAAATATGGTACCTTGTTTCTATCTAGGAAGCGAGAAAACTTAAATTAAGTTATGGAACTAAATAATCGATTAAATAATGCCTGAAATGTTAGTAATCGATTACGAATAAATCGGTAAAATGTCAGAATATGTATGAAAATCGAGTAACGAGTATTTTTTTGTGGAATCGATTCATATCGAATCGATTTCCTTTAATTTCTCTTCTGGCAGCATTCCTGCCTGATATCAGTCTGTCACCGATCGATTGACAGATGACACTCTTCGTTGTTTTTCAATCCGAGTGCGCACGTATTTTCCTTGTTTTATTGTTTAACCCCACGACCTCGGCTTTTATTGGACTATTGACGGATCTTGCATTTCTAAATTACCTGGCTCTCTATTTTGGACAACTGTTTACGCCTATCGATCGGATATTGACGACATGGATCGCTGTGTGAACTGTTTGATTGCGACTGGTCGCAGTAACTCTATTGGCAGAAGAGTCTTGGAAGATGAGGCGATTTTAGCAGTTATTTGTCGGTGGCGTGCATCTCAGCCTGAAAGTTTTTACCTATTTTATATTTTTTGTACCTATTCAAATGATAATGGGCGTGATGGGTCGCCGGCGCGTTGTGTTCTAAGCGCCTCAACGAGCTATCAGCAAGCTGACGGGGCTCCCTTAGAGGGCCAAAGCCTGCCGGAGTCGCGGGACTAACGAGCTACCGTGACCCCGGAACGCAAAGGGCTATTGAAGGACACCGTGGATTTTAGTCAGTACAAGTCTGAAATATCCTCTCACACTGCCGTGGGTAGGAGGACTCATTTGATGATTTTACCAAGCTAAAAAAAAAAGCTGGGACATAGAGATTTGTTCGAACATGCACTTGTATTAGTGACATGTTACAAAACGTGTTTACGGTTGAACAAGATTTAAATAGTTAACTTATTTCAGGTAACCAGTGAGAACTATGTATGCCAAGCATGTTGGGACTTGGCTCAAGATGTAGTTCTTGGGAGACGTGCGATTGAAGCAAAAGTATTTCGTAAAAAACATAAAAAAACTGCAATGTTATAATATAACCTCACTGTTACTATATTTCATATAACTTGATTCCTGGATAGCCAAATTTCACCAAATTTACAGTGAGGCCTTGTTATTATATTCTCTTACAAATAAGGCTAGTTTGATTCAGTTAACACCTGGGCCCAGGAATGTATGGAGTAGTTCCCTTCTCCTTTCAGATAAACCCAATAAAACTTTACCCGACCTGCATTTGATCACATAAGCGAATTTAGAATCAGTTTCAAAATGTAAAAGAAGCGTTCTTTTTAGAATATGAACACGTCCTCTTGAAATAATCTTATTTAGCGGCAACGCCATATCTATTTCGGTACCAGCCTTATTGCGTAACACACGATCAATCACAATCTGAATTATTTTGAAAGAGATTGCTAATCCATTGCTTCAAGAGTTCGAAAAAAAACTGCTCAACAACGTTAATAACGCAATGAATGTAGTTGAACTGTCAAAATGAAACAGATTAGTCTTATTTACGAAAATGTGTTACCTACGCAATTAGATAGCGGGTCTCCGACGAGCTCTACAGTACACTCACTCACTGATTGCTGGTCCTATCATTCCTCCATATCTCCGCTACTGCATCACCCGCTTCTACCATCACCATGGTCGAACCCCACCGCGTTCGTTCGCTGCACTTGTCACACATATGCATAATAAAACATCTTTACGTGGCATGTACCTCGCTCCGCGGCGATTGTGTGAGTCGTCCACTCAAATTCGATTAGTTGAGATTGCAACGTTGGCTTAACGTAAACCTGAGCGTTGCCCGTTGGCTGTATGAACCTTGCCTGGCTGTATGTAGGCTTGCCTTTGCCACTACAAGCGACGACTTTAGTAATCACGTTTCGTTTCCTAGTTTAGTTTAGAATGTATTGTTTTTGTTTCTTTGACTTTGTGCAGCGTTTTATATTCGTGTGGTTGTGGTCTGAACTCTGATTCTACAGGTTAGTTGTGAAATGCAACTAGTGGTCCTGTGGGAGCTCAGAATACTAATGCTGTTCAGTAGAATACCGAGTTTGAATTTCCGACTCTTGAATCTCGTTAGTGTGTTCTTGGATGCCGAAATTCTGCACTACGAAACTGTTATAATTAGGCTCTTTGTCTTCTTGATTTCTTACTTAATTTAATGTAGACCAAGTTATTCTAAAATAATTAAATAATTATTATTGGGTGATCTAGGTATATCGATGACATAATGGTCTCAAAGAATATCTTTTTAGTTTGTTATTTTCGGCTTGTTTCGTAGTCTACTTTTCACCACAGCATTATGTGAAAACTTTATCAATCTAATAATTCCCAAGAAAAATTACATTTAGCTATGTAGGTACACTTTGGTATCAATAACTTAGTCAATTCGTATCGTAGGTATTCGTTAGTTCTAGGATTGCATTGCACTAACAGTTTAACACTCCAGTTTAATTATCCATTGCGCCATTCCAGCAGCAAACGAGCAAGTTTCACTAAAACTCGTATATAAACCACGCAATGTACGCCGCAAAAGGTTAACATACCTATTTCTAGATGGAAAGGTATTTTCTTAGTAGATCGAATGGATTACGTTAAGTAATCCACGTGTCAGAGTAAGCTCCGGAGGACCGCTGTCACACTCAATAGATAAAAATGTGGAAAAAATGTAGAAAGGTTGGCTAGGTCAGGTGCTAGCCGTCCGCGAGCTAAGATGGATGACTCAATAAATACACCATGTGTACTAAGGCTAACATACCTTATCCTTGCTATTTCCTTTTTGCTACATCTTACGTATGTTTTATGTGAATTGCTGAGTGCATTAGGTCCCTTATTACTTAGAGAATTTCCTTCACCGTTTTTAGAACTTCAAATTCGCGAAGGTTACTTTCATGAGTTAGCTAATTCAATAATTCCGGTTTCAGATCCTTTTGTTGAGAGATCATCTTTTCCTTTGATCTTAACGTTTGTTGTTCGATGTTTATCTGCTCTCTTGCAAATGTTTGTCTTATCTCTGGCATACCGAATCCATTTTCGTTCGAACAATTCTTTTGTGTTTGTCTTTTCGAAAAGTCGGTAAAAAGGACAGCGATGGCTTATTCACAGCGATGATTATTGTTTAATTATATTATTCCGTTTGTTAACGATCGTGAATTAATGAATGAAAGGCATTTATATGTAAATCAAGCTCATTATTGTTGTGATCTTTTATTCCATCGACACTTTTCTATCCAGTTACAACTCTATTTACACCAATAAGGCAGAATGCTTGAGCGAAACACCCATTCAGTATAACGAGCTACATCTATATTTAGTCCCCGCCATTCTATTAACATCTCCCAATATCATATACACTCCTTTCGCCGTAATATCATGTTCACGATAAGCTAATCTATGGCCTTGTTAACAGCGAAACGCCAAGTAAAAACGTCTTTATGAGGCCGGGGATCATTGGAAATGGCGGACCGTCAGCAATGCACAGCATTTAGAGAACCATGTCGCGGCCAGATAAAATCATTTAGCATAGCTGGCATTTATGTAAATACCGCGAATACACACGGGAAAACGATCAGACATGTATTGGACTCGTGTACCCTGGCCGTTATAATTGGCTTTGATAATCTGTGGTGCAAATTATTGGCGGGAAAAAGATTGACAATTTAAATTCAGAAAGTTTTCTTTTTTTAACTTTTGACGCACTTGTAATAGCATACTGAAGCTAGCATAACGTAATGTGTTATAAAAAAGTAGCATTTGATTTAGTATTCCATTGTCGCCATTCTTCCATTCCCCTGTAAAGCAGGAAGTTAAAACTTTTCTGTTGTAATGCCGCTAATACAATACAAAGTTTTTAACTGGGACAATGAAAAACTAGCCTATTGTGTTACTTATGAAATGGAGATTTATTGTAAGTATACGACACTTTAGAGGCATTTTCATAAATACCGGAGAGAAGTACCAAAGAGTTTTAGTTACTGAGTTAATAAAATACATAATATTGAAATAAGTTTACCTAATTGACTATGCTCGTTACATGAGGAGGACGAAACATGCGCATTTTGGTTATTTATGTAATCGACGAATGACATCAGAGTTTTGATCAAATCACTATCAATCAGCAATTAAAAAATGGTAGGTTCTCACGAACAATTTTATTAGTTTAGTCACGGTTTGTCGATACATAATAAATACGTTGTTACGCTTAAATAATATTTATTAACAGTTAGAAAGTATTAAAACTTAAAACGAATGTTATATTCTGGCCTGACGCGAATGTGGCCGAATGGTCCTTAATCGGTTTCTTGACTTATTCAAATGTATTAGTTTTAAACGTTCGAGTGCAATTTGATTTAGGAACGACAAAGGCCGCGCACACACGCGCGGTATTCTGTGTGTAGCACATAACAGGTTTGGCATGAAAGTGTGGACGTCGCCTCAGCGAAGTGTGTCGCGCGGCGCATGAGTCCCGAGAAACTGCACTTCGCAATTTAGATCCTTGTTTCTTTTTTGTTCATAATAAACATGACGCATAACTGGTTAGGTTTTTTAATTTGTGTAAATAATGCACGAGAATATAGATTCAAAAGATAAGGCTCAGGGTACCGGAAAATGCGATTAATATAGGTAGGTATATGCACTCTCTTTGCTTCGGACTTAGATTAGAGAAATTAGATTAAAATCACTTTGAAACTAGTCTCTATTTCAAGTCCTACAAACATAAAGAGAAACCTTATCTTAGGAAATTCTGTGTCGGGGACATTATTGATTTAATTATAATGAGTGAGAAGAGCATGCAGCCTGAACAAGTTTCTACAAGTCTAGACTTATTGGTTCGTGAACACGCGCATAGAGACGGTAATAAGCAAATCTATAGATATGGAAGGAGGTGAAGCGACAGTAGTACATTGTAATATGCAATTTATACGGTTGAAAATGGCGATACGTTTGATTTTGGTTGAATCTCGTGTCCGCCAATAAAATGCATAGGAATTTCGCAGTTCTAAAATAAGAATTAAAAAAAAAAATACACCAATATAAAACATTTTTACTAATTTTTTTTTTTTTTTTTTTTTTTTTATTACAACAAAATGTATAGTTGTCGCTCAAAATATTGAGCATTTTGAAATGATAAAGTTTTTTCGGTGTCTTTTTTGCGACTTTTTTTTCTCAAGCAGTTAGATCATAGGTATCTTTGTATAAGAGTCTTTTTTTATACCCTTGACTATACAGATACACTGCATTTTTGGGGCTTATAATATGTAGCATTACGGCTAACATTGCGACGTAAAAGTGGACGTTACGGTCTCTCTACTTGGGTAGCGCCTTAAATAAGAGCATGAATTACTATTTCTACGGTTGTGAGAGTGAAGATAAAATTAAGCAAAATAATAGAGAAAACTGAAATCAAATCTCTAAGAAAAAAAACTAATATACATTTTTTTTTTAAATTGTACATATGATATTACAAAAACATGACCTCACAATCTATCCTGAAATTTAAATAAATCTATAGCTGCCTAAATATTTTAATAAGAGATGTCCTGCCTGACTGATCCATCAACGTAGACCCTAAATCATTGAAGCTGGAGACATGAAATGATGAGGGTGCTTTTGTGACGTAATAGGCATCTACTAAGAAATGTTTTTAGAATGTAGGTATATTGTTAAGGATAAAAAAAAAACTTAAATATGTTTAAAAACTGAAACTGAAAGTTTTTATGAAAATCCGTCATTTATAAAGTAACATCGTAGAAAATGTGTAACTGAAAAAATGTGGAAGACGTGTTTTAACAATTCAATTCAATTCAAAATATTTTATTTCACATAAACCTACATGGGCACTTATGAAACGTCAGAAGCTAGGTGCACGGTTCCAATTGGTCGTTACCTATGGAGAAGAGCCGGCAAAAAATTCCACGGTTACTTTTTTTTAAATAATACACTAACACTCTCGACTCCACCCACTTTTCATAGGATACGCCATGCCGCCATACATATTGGAAGTGAACCCTCCAGGAGGGTTACCGGCATTACGTTTGCGCTAAAGTTAACCATGGCGGACGGTCAACGGCACTAGGTTTTAAATCGTGTCATAAAACACTGTAAAACGAAGTAATATTGTGTTTTCAGGGGTCTTGTCGCTCTAAGTAGTTTCCAACCTTTTTAGTGAATATTTGTAACAGTGAATAAATATGAAATATAAATAAATAATATGTTTGGATTTTAAAACCAACGCATATAATAATAAAACTTATTAAAATCTTACTATAAATCTAATCAATCTTGTCAAACATCAGATTTGATTTTCACGGTTTATAATGAAAATCAAATCTAAAAAAATTAAATTCGCTAAGAAAAACCTACATTTGATCCTACAAATGAGCCCTCCGCGAGACACCCGGCATCCCATATGCGACTAGGTGAACCCTCCAGGACGGCTCCCGGCACTCAATGTGTTAAGAGGGTAAAATAAGAGATGAGTTTTATAAAATTCTTATTTTTTTTTAATACGTATTTCGAAAAGTTGTATTTAGGGGTTCGATTACAAAATATGAACTACATGTAGATGGGATGAAAGTATGTATGGTAAAGTCCAAAATCGATTCAAATTCGAACGAAGTCACTGGCAAATTAAAGTGCTACTCGTAGATGTCAGAATCACCCTGTTTGGCAAAGAGACCTCCCCAAATCCACATTACATTAAAGATTGTGGTTGGTTCATAATCTCGAACTTAGTGGAATAGAATAGAATTGATGTTTATTTCATTGGGTAGGTAGGTACCTACGTTACGTTACATGTCATCATACTAATATAAAGAGGAAAGATTCGATTGTTTGTTTGTTTGTATTGAACAGGCTCCGAAAATGCTGGACCGATTTGAAAAAATCTTTTACCATTAGAAAGCTTAGTTTTCAGGGAGTAACATAGGCTACTTTTTATCCCGGGAAAAATAACGGGTCCCACGGGAAAGATCACGGGAGCGAAGCCGCGGGCAAAGTGCTAGTAAAATATAATTTTACAAGAGCATTATGTGTATTTTATTTTGGCGCACTTTGTACGGGTACGGATCTTTTGCAACCAATTCCTTTCACACACGATTGATTGATATAAAACAAGTGTGTGCAAAATTTTGGACTTAGGATCCCATTACCTGAAATTACTTAGTAGCTGGGACTCGTAACTAAGTATAGTGTAGCGCCAATACCAAAGCTCAAAAAAACCCGTTTCAACTACTGTTAAAAATTCAAGCAACACCTAATTATAAACACCAAATAAAGCATTAATAATAGCAGAAAAACCGACCCACAGCCCATTATTAAACCTGTGTTGTACTGGTTTATCAAACGCGCAGTTTGTCTGACGTTTCATCCCATTTGGCTTGCCTCCAGCCTCCAAGCGCTACACTGAACTAATCAGTGCTTTTAAAAGGCTGCTGAGCGCATTCAACATAGCTGCTGAAAAGTCTTCAGATAGGCATAATTCGCTAAAGTGTTTAGGTAATACGTTACATGCTCGTTTTTGTAAACGAGGGTGTGCATGAGAGATTAAATTTCAGAATTTTCTGCAAAATTCAAAAGTCATTTATTCAGACTAGGCTGAGAATCAGCACTTTTCGAACGTCAAAATTACATAAGACAGTCCCCCAAAACGCCCACCCTTCACCACTTCCTAGTGCTTTTGCTGGGAAGAAGAAGTGGCGCAACAAACTCCTCAGCAGCACAGCTGACTGTTCAGTTAGAAAAAAAAAATTATTCTATACAATAGTATGCAAGATAATTTACATTACGCAAAACACAATTTAAATTATAAATGTTCTACTGTTCTAATGCTCTACTAACTGTTCTACTACGTATCTGCGTTCATGTTTTTTGTAAAGGCAGTTAAGTGCTTTCCAGTTTGGCTAGATGTGATATCCTGTGATTTCTGTAGAGCTTTATTGCAATAAAATGTATGTTTCTGCGAATAAAATAATATTCCCCAAATAAAACGCAAGTACCAATGAATAATTCCCGAAACAGGACCGGAGTGGAATACTTACTTAAGATTCGGGTGCGGACTACCTGTCGGGCCGCTCGGGTAGTTAGTCGGGTAGTTGCAAAAACAGCGCCTGCGCACCGCTCCCACGCTCGCCGAACAAGGTCGTTGACCTCGCCGCCTTGCATTGATGCTAATTTGACGAATACTGACTAAAGTGTGATAACGACGCCGACTCTACGCGAATTCCGATCGGCCGCTAAACGATACCAGCTATGTACCTATATTATGTGATCTGCGCCTGAGTCAAAGGATTTTTATTTGGAGTTACTGTGAATGATTTCATTAATTGATTGATTAATTAATTTCAATAGTTTATTTGGTAATAAACCAAACATGAGGTGTTCATTCTCTCTACCAAACACTTATAAATACATTATCTATTTAGGTACATGATGTAGCTAAAGATATTAGTATTTTTATTTTTTATTGTAGGTATTTAAAATTAAACTAAGCTAACTAAAATACAATTTTATCAAACAGTGTAGGTACTAATCCGATTTGATTTAGTCTGACTGAAGTGCAATTAAAATTATTTCGAGAAGCGAATTTCTATGTAAAATAGGATACAGAAAAAACTAGTTTATTTTATTAATGTGTTGGTCTGGTTTTTATCTACCTTCATCTGTTTATAGATCTAATACTCAGATATATCGTCTGGGTTTTAGTTTTTAGATAACGATACTGCGCGAAATGTTATTTGCGAATTTGCAACGCCTTTTTTATAATGTCTGTGAGTAATTCTAAAATGGACGAAAAAGCCTGTTTCCTCGATTCAAATATTCTGGAGTTATGTCACCTTTTGAAGGTTACCAAAGAAATAATGATCTGAGTTGTCTTTGTAGCCTAATCAGCCTATAATGTCCCTACTGCTGGGAAAGAGGCCTCCTCACTTCGAGAGGGAGTGGGCTGTAATCTACCACGCGGACTTAGTGCGGGTTGGTAGATGTCACATGTCTTCGAATCCGTCCTGATGTGAACAAGTCCATTTAAATACATAAGCCACATCTCTATACACGACACGATAATCTGACGGTGTCTATACAGGGTGTTAAAGTAATTGCGTGCCATAGCTTAGGGGTAAGTTCAGTATCGATAAAGGAAGACAGAAAAAAAAAAAAAAAAAAAATTGGTACCTACTAACTTAAAACAATCGTTTAGAATTAAAATTATTTTAGTTGTTTAAATGCTTTAATTACTTACCTACTATCGAACGCGTTGTCATTTTGTCCTTCACTTCTCGCGTCCGAAACTCCGAATACGGCGGCCGGCGCATTATTTGCTAATGAAAACGGCTCGCGACAAATAGCGCAAAATGTGCGCCCCTAACGCTACGATGGTACGTAAATTACAATTAAACCTACAAAAAAGATCTTGTTTAACTAGTATTCAACAGAAATACGAGTAGGTATTTATAGGTTGATCTTTTTTTTTTTTTCTTTTTTTTCTGTCATTTCTGGCTTCCTATAACGATACTGAACCTACCCCTAAGCTATGGCACGCAATTACTTTAACACCCTGTATATGAACTTCTTCGATGGTACCTACCTCCCCTTTTAATTATGAAATAATATTGTAATTTCCGTCGCCATTTCCCTTCCTTACGCGACGGTCAAAATTTCACAAAGAATTTTCTTTTCTTTTTTATTTTTCCGGCTGGACGGGAAACTGTTTACCCAAGAGTAGGCCTTGCATTATAATTTATGTTCCAATTAAAGCTTCTGTGCAAAAACAGTGTATGATCTCATCTTTCACAAAAACAAAACTAATTGGCTCTCACATCATTTTAAACAATGTATTTTAATACAAATCCTGTCCAATTCATGTGTAGATAGCTACAATACAAGGATCTCTTGGCAACTGAATGACATCATCAGGGAGGCGTTGATGGTAAATGTCACAGAAATTGTATTGACAAAACAAGATAGCGGCGTTAGTTCCGACTTTGGTCACAAGATCCTTGTAGCGTTGTTATAGCTACAATTTCAACAGATAAAAAAAAAAAACATGTTAGACTAGCTAAGCTAGCTAGGCCGAGTGGCGACCAATCAATTGCCTGCCTAGCAGATCGCGTGCGACAGCCATGTCCAATGTTGTTCACCACGCGGTTATTATGACGCTGCTTACACGCAGCACCGCCACGCTTACACTGCTCCACAACTACAAAAGTAATAACGTAAATTGACAGCTTAGGGTTATCACACTTAGGTATCACCCTAAGCTGTCAATTTTGGAAATTATCTTTTCATTTGGTAGAGGAGACTTGCGCGGTGCCGTAAATAGTGTTTATGCACGGTGTCGACCGTTTAAAGTGCCGTAAACATTGCATTGTTTCTTGTTCAAAGTCAAATAATTTATTTCAAATAGGCACAAAAAAGGCACTTTTGAACGTCAAAATTTTACAAAAAAAAAAAAAAAAATGATTCTAGTCGTGTTATTTTGGAGTATTGAGGTAAGTTTGCTGAGTTTTGATTTGTATTTGTTTTATTACTTATCTGATATATTGAGCGGCTGGCAAGCGCTACTTCCAAGTTGCTCGCAATACAGTCATCGTAGTGACTTTTGCAATAAATCTAAAATGATGTAGGTAGGTACCAGTGCGCCGCAAGCTGACGGCACTATAACCAACAGTACGATAAAATGTCTAATCTCTAAAAGTTGGCAACGTCGCAAATAGCTGTCAAAAGTTTAGCTGTTATGATTGATTTGGAAATATTAGATAGGTAATGGTGCCGATTCTCTTGTCACAAATGCGTCTAAACTAGACTAAAAATCACTAAAATTTAGTTTACTCCTGTCAAACGATGATTTCCCATTCTGAAATAGACTAAAGTGGCACAACTTAACTATATTTTAGTTTGACAGCACTAAGATTGTACTGAGATTTTAATTTAGTGAAAATGACAATTTTGCTATTCTGAATTTGACGTTTTTCACCTAAAATTTTAATTTTCTAACTAATTCTGACCATTTTTAATCGCCACTGAAAATGGTGTGGAATATTATTAGTTGTTATGAACTAAAATTCACACGAACATCTCGACTTCGGGTGCAAAAACGGTACTGTACTGGATTTTTTTCTTTTCTTTTGCTTATATCTCGAAAATGGTGTGTCCTATCGCAAAAATAATGAAATTTTCGACCCCCTATGAAACCCCCATACCCATAATACTCAACACGTAGGTAATATTTTTTTTTATTTTCCATACAAAAAGTGAAAAATTCAATATAAAACACGTCGAGGCTGCCCCCACTGCGCGCCTCCGGCTCTAAAAAGTATGTACCACGTGGAGTCGCAATTGTCAAATTCGATTTAGTTGTGTCAAAATATATTTTTTAATTTAGAGACTTTTTACTACAGAATAGCGTTAAGATTCTCATAGCGAAAAGTAAGGAATTTTAGTGATAGTTTAGTTAGTTTAGTCCGGTGTACAAGAGAATCGGCACCACTGTGTGGAAATATGAAATGTGGGTAACATACTAACTAAAATATTGATTATGAAATGCAATAATTAATATCGTAATTCTGAATATGATGTACCTATTTAGTTTTTTCTGATTGATGTTTTCTTTAACTTAGTTGGTCATTCATCTAGTTACAGAAATTTTTAATGTGGGTTTTAATAAAAACAATAGTAAATTAATATTATGCAAACTAAGATATAGCGTCGAAAAATTCATCCGCATCGCTGTCGACTGGTAGTGTGCCCAAGAGACTGGCCGCATTGCCACGTTGTATGGCAATGCTTAGCCTCTGGCCAAGGTAAAAACCAGCCCTTAGGTCACGAGAAGTGTCAACCAGTCGTTTAGAGATTTCAGTGAATAGACCATGAGCACTCGGACCCCACAGCCCTAGGGTTTCAACCCCAAACGGCTCGAAAATATAGTTGCCTATGAGGTTATTATACTTTCGCCGCTTGAGGTTTTCTGCAGCCGCAGCGGCAGCGCCAGCACAGCACGCTGAGCCAGGAAGATGGGATGGCGCAAGAGTATCAACACACGTTGCGTCCCACACTAAAGGCCTACCCACCTTCCATGGAAATAAAGACATGCCGTCCGGTCTCTTGTCATCATCGCGTGCCAAACCATTAGGTTCTAGCACAGTATTTAGTTTTAGATGTAAAAAAAGTATTTGAAAACTTTTTAAATGCCTATTATACACCCAAAACGGTTAGGTACAACATCAAGTTCAGTGTTATATTTGCAATTCAATATTAATGTTCTAGTTAGCTAGTTAGCCACATTTCATATTTCCATACAGTAATATTGCCAAATTAATCAAAACAGCAAAATATTTGACATGTCTTAAGGCCCCAGTACACGTTGGGCGAACCCGTTGGGCGAGCGCGCTCGGCCAACAGGTTCGCCCAACGTGTTCTGGAGGCTTATAGCGACACCGCCCTTACTTCGCACGGATGCGGTCTACTAATTTGGCATACAAAATATACACAGAAACCTTCCGGAATAAATTTCTAAATGATGGTGAAAAGACCATCAAAATGAATTGCGTCAATGCGTACCCAGGTTACACAGACAGACTCGAAAAACGACTTTAATTTATAATATGTTGGAAGTACAGACGCCAGCACAGCAACCTACTATAATCTGTCAAATTTATTTAATAGATTTTCAACTTTAACACTAAATCATAAGGTTCAAAGTTGATTGGGAAAATTTGACAGTTTCAGGTAGGTTGACGAGCTGGCGTCTGTACATACTAAAGCTGTTGCTGTTACTCCTACATACTTAGTTAATTTAGTAGGTGGATGAGTGTAACTGTCGTTGAATCTTTATTTAATGTAAATTCTTAAGCTCGAGACGTTTGAAAGGTGCTGTTTCATTAAACTAATGGAAGCAGTCGCCGATACCTACTGGCAGGTACTAAGTGTTTCGAAACCACGTTCTAGTCTAGATAGATTTTTCCTTTACATTTCCATTTATTTGTAACTCACGGGAACCTCGTCCCGTATCAGCTGTCAGCGACCTTCGAATGTAGATACCATAATCGATCGAAGGTACCCTTCGAGGGTCTCCTTAGGGAATTAAAGGGATGGCGATTATCTTTTATTCAAAACCTTGATCCAAATACTGTAGCAGTTGAACACGTTTACGAAAACAAAATAACAAACTTACACCTTTTAGAACTCAAACTGTCAAAGTGACGTTTGAAGCAATATACGGATGTCGGTCGGCTTTAGCCCACAATAATGTAGGTACACACGAGCGCGCAAGTGAAGCCGTTTTCACTTTTATTTACTTAGGCGCCTAAATGTTTTCATTCCGACCTTTTAAGCCAGTCGGCCGGGCGTTAAGCAAACTCGTTCGGTGCACGCCAGTAGGTAAACGTTCTGTAAACTGTTACCATCTGAACTCGATCTTACGCACTAACTATTGTTAACTCATCAAGTTTTACGTAAAGACAATTTGGCTACAGCTGTAGGAGTAGTAAGCGTGTAATTATTTGATGTATCGGCGAGGTTACTGAACCGAAGCTTAGCTACATACATAAGTCTATTACATACACCTCCTACCTATATTTGTTTGGATTGATACTACTATCTTCCTGGCATTTAGGAATGAACACAGCGTTATTTTATAGAGATAAATAGAAGGGTAGCAAGGGATCAATCACTTAGTTCGCTACATTCATATTTTATGTATTTGGGATGTAATATTAGGTACTACCCGCATAACAAGTTACCCCGGTCGAAATATCTCGGAGAGACGACGCAAATCAATTTAAAAATATTTTTTGTAAATAAAAATGTCATTAAAACCATAATCACATCAACCGCGAAACTAAAACAAAAACAAAATACGCAGCAAAAGCAAAGCACAAAAAAAAAAAACTGCAATCTGGCGAAAAGTTTTTGAGCTCAAATTCCATCATACGAGTTCTTGATGTATAGGCTGATGGCTGATGAAAGAATTTTTTTCGCCTCCAAAAATGCAGTTACTGTGTAACGGATAAAAAGTGGTAATTGTGCCAAAGATGGTCGTTGCAATTTTCGGGTCGGGGCCCGTTTTTGCGACGGGAGCGGGATGCGACGGGTGCGGGATGCGGAGAGATGTCGCGGTAATTGCGTCGCTCCCGACATGACAAACCACTTTGAGACTACCCATCTTTGAATGTTGTACCTTTGGGATATTTATGTGATATAGTTCAGTGTTGGTCAGGTTAGAGGAAGATAAATTATAGGTAGGTATTTTGTACCTAAGTCGATGAGTTAGCTGGCAAGCAACAGGCAATCTAGTTTAATAAAGTGATAAAAATCTATGTAGATTTAATCTAATTTCAAGTTTTTAGTAAGTTGGTAGGTACTAATATTAGTCTCTGGAATTTCATACGATATTTGGCCATCATAGCTCTATTTAGCCGAACTATATAATAAATCGTAATAATCGATGAAAACCTGTAAATACTATTTTTACTAACGCCTACGTAGGTACCTGCGTAAGCATTAGATCAAAATTGTGAAGAAATGGAAAAAAAACAAGATGAAAAATTGGGGTTTAGGTAATGTGGGTGTACCTACTATAGGTACCTACACCTCTGCTTTATCCTTCGGAAAATACAGGCGTGATGTTTTGTTATGTCTAATCATCTATACTTACCCACTAAGCTTAGTAATACAGCAAACCTTTATCTTACGCGATATTCCCAAGCGAACAAATCGCATACGATTAAATCTCAGTACATTTTAACGTCTAATTATCATTTCAGAAAACTGGAACAACGAGAACTGCGAGAACAGTGAGAACAGCGAGAACAGCGGGAACAGCGAGAACAGCGGGAACAGTGAGATCAGCGAGAACAGCGAGAACAGCGGGAATTTGCGTTTTCTCATGCAAATACAATTTATCGGATCCGAAATTTTATTTTTAAATAAACGTTTAATTTGTAGTAGCGACCTGGCCCGGCTTCGCACGGGTACAATTTACATATTGTGAAGACGGTATTCTGTTCACGACACGTTGTGCACAAGTTCTGAGCAGTCACCTAACAAAAAGTACAAGGCTTGCATGAATTCAAGATAGTATTTCATTAGTATTATTAAGAGCGTATATATATTCTGACAGTGGGCAACGTCACAAATAGATGTCAAATATTTCGGTACATTTCTTATACAGTAATATTGCCAAATTAATCAAAGCAGGTAAATATTTGACAGTTATTTGCGACGTTCCCAACTTTTAGGATAAACGCTTTAAGGACTTATTTTTGTATACAATTTAAATAATATATGAGTAGCCTATGTCCGTCTGAAATAATTCAATTCAATTTATTTACTTCGGAAAACATCCATATTGTATTAGTATTAGAACTTAGAAACTATGTTAGTAGCATTAAAATCACAACCAATGTACTTACGATGAAAAACAATAATTAAATTAAAATCAATATTAAAGTCAGAATTAAATTACAATTACATCTAAATTACAATAAAAACAAAATTAAATCAAAATCAAATTAAATCAAAATTTAACTAATACATAACCATAACTTATCTTCTATGTACAGCAAAATCTATTTAAAAATCGTTCCTCAGCACCGGGCCCGCAAGTATGTCTACGGGACCAGTGCATCAGAAAAGGGTAGTCTAGCCACTCCACAATAACCTTCAGTACCTATGCCGTTGGAGCTTCCACGAATCCTACGCATTAGGGATGCCGTTCTTTTGCGCATGATAGCCTCAAAACATCTATGCCTGCCTCGGCAAACATTCCCGACGCACTACAGAACCGCGGAAGCCCAGCAACACCCGAAAAGCATTATTATACTGAATTCGGAAGGCGTACGTTCGTACCTTTGAAATGGTGAAAGGATTTTTCAAATAGAAACTGCAGTTCCTGAGATTACCCTTCACATATACACAAACTCACAAAATTCGTTCTCCCTCTTTTTTATTCTTGGTACAGATTGTTTCGTGCACTTACTGTTATTTACTTTGGTGTGTTTATTTTATTTTAGTACCAATATTTAATTTAGTAAAAGGTCACTTAGCTGACTAGGCGCCATATTGATGAAGTTTCATTCATTTAGGAACTCGTCTTTGTTTGGTTTGGCCGGGACTCGGGAGCCTAATCATAATGGTTCTGATTGTGTTGGTAATGGGTGAAGTTATCAACAGATATTGTTATAAGTTCAACAAGGCTTAAAGGCATAAGCAGAGTTTAGAGAGTAGGTAAAACTAAACAAGAAAAATATTACTTTACAGACTTATACTAAGTCTTTATAGAGGCATATTTTTAATCTAAGGAGTTTTGGAAATCTGTTAGATGTAGGTATAAACAGAAAGCACGCTAGGCCGTTGGTCCCGACTGTTATTTGTAGATCTTTGACAGTTGTTACAGGTCGTCAGAAGCCCGAAAGTCTGACAACCAATCCTACCAGGGGTATCGTATTACACAGTAAGGTTGTGCTTGTGGAGGTCAGATAATGCACGGTGCTTTATAATTATAACAGTGCTGATAAGAATAGCGCGCTTGAGGTGTACAACGACGCGCGCGTTCGAGTAATTTATTTTGATGTACCCACTCACCAAATTTATATTAAAGTAACTAATTATGTACTTCCTAACTGCACGACGAGCGCTCTGGACTACATATTTTAACAATTACGAGTACCTGCATGTTAAAACTTTGTTTGTCATTAAGTGATTGTGTAAATCTTTGAGAAATAAATGATATTTTTAACCGTAGATAGGCAGTCGCTCCATGTAAAATATTGGTATTCAGCTGCAGCCGGTTAGACTGGAAGCCGACCCCAACATAGTTGGGAAAGGGCTAGGCAGATGATTCTTCTTCTTGAACCAGGGGCCCAAAACTGCTATTTTTATAAATTCGTCCTTCCAAAACGATCCCATTGTCATTTTCGCTAAAACTTCGTAATCTGCTAAATTCATAATACTATTCACAACAAACTCTATTCCACAAACACGATACTCGTAACGAATTAAAAGAAATGACTGCATAATGACGTTCTCATGGTAGGTCACTGATCAAAGGAACTGTCAAAATTTTTGCAGATTACAGCCTGAAGGCTCGTGCAGACCAACGCGACGCGACGGCGCTACTCAATAAAATACGAGTACAACTTCTAAGAAAACTTCACGGTGTAACAATAGCCGGACTCGCGTCGTGCTAGTCTAGACGAAGCATTAGTCAGTCATTCATTGTTCAATAAGTACGAGATTACCAATAGATGCCATTTCTTTCAATGGAGTACGTGTCAGTGGCTGACCATTGGAAAGTCATAATGACGCCAATATGTTAGTAGATTATTAAACTTGTGAAAATCAACAATTATGAAATCAATGATTGAACATTCTGACACTATTGTAATAGCAGACTTGAGGCCCAGGTGTCAGAGTTTTAAAGCCGCCCATGGGCCTCTGACTTGGCTTCACATGCCGTCGAGAAATATCTCTCAGGCATGTCGGTTTCCTCACGATGTTTTCCTTTACCGTTTTTGAAGCAAGTGATAATTATACAATACGCACATGAATCCGAAAAGTCAGAGGTGCGTGCCTTGGGTTCAAACTCGAGACCTATGACTTGCCAGTCTGACGGTCACACCACTAGGCTATCACTAAGCAGATGATAATTTAGGTACAGTCACGAGCTTTAATTTGGGACCCACCTAAGGTTGAATATCGTGTAGCAAACTTTCGCCATTTAGAGCTATTATGTTAACGCTGTCACTGCACAAACAATAAACGTCATAATGTTTACCAACGACAACTTTACGTTTCTAGGGGCTAACGTCAACTGGAGCGAGGGCAAACGATTATTACCGATTTCCGAGTAATAATTACTTTTTGGTCCTGTGGTCCCATAAGAAAAAAGAAACAAATAAAAAAGAACAAAATTATATTGTCAATATATGATAGCTAGTCAACTAACCCGCTTATTCTTCAAACCTATATTAGTTAAAAAGTTTTGTCTCTTTCTCAAACATAAATATCAAAGTGACGGACCAAAACAACATATTTAAAATAAAATAGGTTTAAAGGCCGTTTATGATTATGGGGGCTTAGAAGATTTCAGCTAAAATATTGATTAATAAAATCTAGAAAAACAAAGTTATTTATTCTTTATATTTATTAAGACATTTATGACACAAACCTCAATCTTAACACAATTATATAGAAAGCATGGTTAGCGGTGCACAAAATAAACACTTATCACCGAAGGCTACGACTAAATTAATTTAAATCTCTCCAGTAATTTTTTTATCATAAATATTCAAAACCGCGTATATCCACCTTCATTGTCAATCACAGCCTGGAGCCGGTTACGCATGGATCCAATCAATTTGTCACATATGTCAGTACCCCTTAAACTTTCCCAGACTGTGAGGCAGTGATCCATAAGTGCTTCTCTAGTTCTTTCGTTTCTATTTGACCATTTTTGAACCATTAAGCCCCATAAATTTTCTATAGGATTTAAATCGGCACACTTTGCAGGCCACGGAATACGATTTAAATTTGCTCTATTATTGTCGAACAAAGTTCTAACGATTCTTGCCGTATGAATTGTTGCGTTATCTTGAACAAAGTTTATTGGAGCAACATCTTCTTGTGGATAATATAGTTGCAATGTTGGAAGGACACTCTCGTCTAATAAATCGACATAATCTTGAGCAGTGGCCCTGGGTGGTAAATTTATTAGTTCTCCAATGCCGGCTGAACTAATCCAGCCAGACATGTTAACTGTAATGCGACCAGACGCGTTGTTAGCTATGACGTGGTCTTCGTGTATCGCGTCCTGTCAATTCACCACAAATGTAGTCTGCCCGTTTGGGAAGATTGAAAAGTCTTTTCATCGATGAAAGCCGTCGTCGTCCAATCAAAATTTAGATACTGACGTGCGAAAATAAGTCGAGCAGCTTTATGGGCATCCGTCAACGCAATTTTTTTTGCCGCCTGTGATGCAGTCCCATAGCTTTAAGATGCCTTCTAACTGTTGAAGGGTGGACTTCAAACGCTTCCGCAAAATGCCTCGTTGGCGTAAATCCATTCATCAGGTATTGCCTTTGCATCAAGCGGCTCTGCTCTTGTGTTATAACTTGCGGGTGATGGTTGTTTCGTCGTAAGTCAATAATATTTTCCTCGTTCCCGTGGCGTCGAACCCAGCGGCGAACTGTGTTTCTTGTCACATTTATTCGTCGCGATATCTCGTGAATGCCTACTCCTTGTTCGTGCAAATCAATAATTTGGAGCCTTATTTGGTCACGATTAGCCGCAAGCATTTTATTAATTGGTAAATTATATTTTGTGAAAAAATCACATTAAACTATTTTCTTAAATGACACTGACACGACACATGTTCGTAATTAGAAAATCGTAATGATAGCTTTTTGCAACGAGGTTATCATTTCATAGGTCGATTAGATAAGACATTTTATGTCTTAACTTGACATTCAACATTTCAACCTTAAAGCAAAGTTTCAAAGTTTCGACCTTATTGCATTATGATTGTTCTAACAACATTTAACGGAAATGGGTCCCAAATTAAAGCTCGTGACTGTACTACCTATATTTATATTTACATATAATTCAGCCAATCGTTTTGGATTCAATTTTCTTCTCTCCACGTCTTTTCTACTGAAAAACATATTAAATATTTTATTTAGTTGCCACGCGACGGAATTACGTTCAATATCATGTAAACACACTGAGGCAACAGGGGATAATAAATATTAGTTCCCTGTACCTACCCCACAACACAATGGTGGCGCGCGGCTCAATTTTCCCCCTGAGTAAATATTCTTGGTCATGGTAAGGTGTGAGCTTAGATGGGAAATGTTCTCGAGTAGCATATTGTTACTAGACCATTAAATATGAGGATCGGGATAATACATCTAAATCTAAACTAATATTATGAAGAGGTAAAATGGTTTGGTTTGTTTGTAAGAGGCAATCTCTGTAAGTTCTAATCCGATTTTATAAATTCTTTATTTATCTGGCTGTAGGTATGTGAGAACTGAGGGATCACACTTTAAGAGCTGTAGTTTTTAATATATTTGTTTACAAATTCCCATATTAATTCTAGAATTGTTTTAAGTCTACTGCTAAATCTTAGGATTTTTGTCTTTTAGGTCAGAAAGAAAATAATTTATGAAGTACGATATACTTAAGTTGAATAATTATAGTTTTATAGGGGTTAATCCAACCATATTATGGACGATGTCGACTGCCATGTCATCTGACCTCGATAACCCAATAACGGATTACTTAGAACCTCACCAAGTATTGCATAATTGATGGGACTGTGTTTAATTACTCAGTATGTCATTCCGTTAACATTGTCTACCAACTGAACGTGAGGCTTCTCATGCATTTGTAGCTAAACCCGCTAGAATTAACTGTCAAAGGGGAAATTACCGTAATAATTATTGTTATAACGCTTAGAAGACGCATTTGTAGTGAATAGTAGAGCTGAACAATACAGTGTAGTTTAGATAGTGTGTACTCACGTGTCACGTTAGGTATTTAAAACAATATCACCATATAAGAGGCATGAGGAACAGGGTGTAAAGTTCACTCATCCTCTATAGAAAAAGGAGGATCCTCCGACCTCCGACCGAATGAGTGAATCTAGACGGGTGTCGTGTCTGGTGGGCAACTGCCCGACGATTCTTGTTGGGAAGTTATATATATGCTGATCGCGAGGTAAACTCTGCTTGCGCGATACAGGATATGTGTCACGTCAGGTTTTTGATGCGTAGTTCGCATGTAGCGTTATAGATACCGCCATATTCCGAGCCCAATTCCTAATTGTATAGAGAAATTCTTATTGGGAAATCACAATAACGCTTTGCCCGACCTGGGGATCGAGCCAGGACTCCATGCTCAGAAGTCGCGCTTCCACGAGACCAATTAATCAGTTATTGAAAAACAAGCCGAAAAAATTTCAAGCTTCTATAATCAGTAGTTTTTTTTAAGCTTGCCTATATACTATAAAGATAGATCATAAACACATTATGACAGGCTGCAGGCGTCAATTCCCACACATAGTCCCCCATTGATCGGCACAACGAGTTCGTTTGAGGGTAATGCGGTAATCACATCAGCGTTGAACTCATTCATTCGTGCGCCATGTGGGTGGATGCTGTTCACTCACTTTATATTACTCCTAATCGCATCTTATTACCCCGAATGTGTTATCGGGTGTGAACTTTACCATATTTATGATTTTATTGAACAACACAAAATATAAGATCTACACTCTACATTTTAGAGTGAATTTCACTAATGAAACTAAACGCGATCAGCACATCTAAACCACGTTCAAGAGCAGCTTTCGATGTCATCATTGCTGTGGAATATTCTCAATGACTGCTCTTGACTTCGATTATTTCTTACGTCTACTGTACACCACCACACGATATCTACACGCTATAATCCATATGTTCATGTATTACTGCTGATTTTATTCAGTAACTGTGTTTTATTTAGACGCTATATTTACTGAAGCATCTACTTGATCACTCCTCAAAGGCCCTCCATAATTTATCCATTGAATCGAATAGGGATGATGACTAAAAATTCTTTTTTTGTCCGTCAGGTAGATATACTAAAAAAATTGGTTTGATATTATAAAATATTGGACACGTATTTATTTTAAATTTGCCATGACATCACGAGTCTGTAGATTGTATACTCAAATTCAAACTCAACTCAAACTCAAATAATTTATTCCAAATAAACCAATTACAGGTACTTTTGAATTGTCAAGGGGTCGGTCAGTCAGAAAGATGAAGCTAGTTGCCCATTCCAAAGCGTAGTAGGTTCCTATGGAGAAGAACGGGCAAGAAACTCCATGGACACTCTTTTAAATTAGAATATTGTTACAAAACATTGGTTACATCATTCATGTTGAAATTATACATGTGAGAACAATGTAGTAAATCGTGCACGTTAAAGCGACCATAATAAAAATATAAAAACAAAAATAATTAAAATAAGCCATGGCAGCTAAGAGATGACCAGTCCCCACTGACGGCGCCCGTTCACGAACATGACGCATGGATCAGCATCATTTAGCTCAACCATTTTGAAGGGAACTTATTATGTGACGTAGCGACCCCCACTCCTCAAGTTTAATGCGTTTTATCGAAATATTTTTTTATTAATATGATAAAGCAATAAATACATGTCTAATATTTTTTTATTAACTGACTGACGGACTAAATACAATTTCTTTTTTTTATACCCAGGCATCATCCCTATTCTGGTGATGTTACTCCGCATCTTTATTCCATCCATGACTGCTGAATATATTCAGTGACTATGCTTTATTCAAACGACGCTATTTTACAGAAGAATTTATTAGACCATCCCTCATAAGCCGCACGGGGCGGATCAGGTTAAGCTACGCTTGCCACAGTTGGTGGGTGGATGGGTGACCATCTTAACCTACCAAGAACCCTCCGTGCCTCGGAAAGCACGTTGCGTTGATCCCGACTGTCATTCTTGGATCTTTAATCAGTCGTTACGGGTCGTCAGAAACCCGAAACTCTGTCATCCAGTCTTACCAAGGGGTATCGTATTACCCAGTAACTGGGTTGTGGTATTCAGCTGCATCTGGTTAGACTGGTAGCTGACCCCAACACAGCTGGGAAAAGAGTAGGTAGATTTTTTGACAATATTGACAACTCACACATTTTTACAAAATACACCGGCTGATCTCCATCTATCCATAAAAGGAAAACAGCAATCCTACATGTCTGTACCTTCATACAAGTGTTATAATTGTAGTCCCAGATACTAATTAAGATTAAAGCTTTAATAAAATCACTGGCGCCAACTAATTAGATATGGATCAGCCCTGTTCATACGGAGATAAATGAGTGCGATAGGACGAATGCGTACATTTTACTATGGGTTTTTAAACCACAATCGGATTTAAACGGATTGGATTACAATTGAGTTGTTTTTATTGGGTGGATTTTTCACAGAATTCAATCGTTATCGTCAACACAAGTTAATAAAAGATTAAATAAAAAATATTGAGATTCTGAAGTCTTTCAAAATCTCTTTATTTTTTATTTATTTATTTTTTTACCGAAACCAGATGCTGTTCAGTTCCAGAGTTCTTGAATATTCACCAACCATTTTTCTATATTGATACCTGACTTCTTCCAAACCGTACTTATCAAAATCTCAGGTGCGGGCAAGTGCTGTTGAAATCAGCCGGTCTAATCTGTAATAATCTCACGGTGAAAACTTAGGTGCGATGAAGTGAACGTGATGTGAGCTGTCATTCCACCCGCTGCTAGGGACTGACAGCTCACTCCGAGCTCACTTCACCTAAGTTTTCACGGTGAGATGGTTAAAAAACGCTTATGAAACATTTTAAATTAAATTTTATCGAGCTCATGAATCTTCGATCACTTTTCTCTATTCCTCATACTTAGTCTGGATGGGCTGCACTGGGCCCGCGTGGTGGATTATTGCCCATTCTCTCTTACAGAGAAGAGGCCTGTGTCCCCCCAGCAGTGGGAACATTACAGGCTGAGTAAAAGGCTAACAGTAAAAGTAAAAGGCTGACAGTCAAAGTAAAAGGCTGACAGTCAAAGAAAAAGGCTGACAGTAAAAGTAAAAGGCTGACAGTAAAATTAAAAGGCTGACTGACAACTTTGTTGGAGTTAAATGAATATAAAGATATGCAAAAAACGATTTCCGTTGTGAGTCAGCATAAGAAATAGGACCTTAAATTCGGAACCTATCTATCATCAAAAGACGCTCCATCATAAATTATTTAGACTAAAGAGCGTCAACTACAGAATTCAACCTGAAAATCCCATCACACGTATTCTGTGACTCTAGATGATTTTTTTTGTACTTTTTTTATTTAAATTTAATTAGGTATACTTATGTATAATATGCAAGCGTTTAGTAAAGTAGTACCTAGTTAATGTAATTATTTAAGAGCAGCTTAACCAGTTTAACCCAGATGAAGTTAGCGTTAACTAGGTTAAACTAGAAGTTGACCATTTCGTAGAACGGAGCGGTGGAAGTGTTTTAAATGTGTAGGTACAACTTTACAAATGCTGAGATAGGAGCCTTTTGGCCTCGCACTGTTCTTTTTTTTTAGTTATTTTCATGAAATTTTTACCGTTATTTAAAAAGAGTTCTGTTTTACATATACATACATAACATCACGCCTGTATTCCCCGAAGTGTTAGGCAGAGGTGTCCCTATAGACACCCACATTTCGCAAGTTATTTCTAAGTCCCAAGTAATAGGGGGCGAGTCAGACTCCAGGCTACCACTGAGAAATTCCAGATGGGAAATCCCAATAACACTTTGCCCGACCCGGGTATCGAACCCAGGACCTCCTGCTCAGCAGTAATGCTTGCAACCACTAGACCAACGAGGAGGAGGAGGTTCTATTATTGTTTGTATAATAAATAATAGTAGATTGTTATACAGGGAGCTAAAATGCCCCATTATAACGAGGTAGCTTTACTCCCGAGCTTTAGATATGGAGTAAACAGAAACTGAGTTATAATGGGTTTTTAGCACCGTGTCACTTTTTTATCACTCTAATTTTCACTACGATTGCGAGAAAATAAAATAATGCAATACAATATTAAATAGTTTATTTTATTAAAAATTAAATATACTATTTGTACAATTCTGGATATTTAACGAGATGTTTTTTCCCAGCATCTTAATTTCAGTCCTCTGTGAAGACGAAAGTTGAGTTGTCTGTGCGGTAAACGTGGGAGATACAAGTAGTTCCAGGTTTGAGGGTCCCTCGTTCGGATGTTCTGAATAGAGAATCAGCTGAGTTGATTCATCCCTTGATGTGGGTGCTCGTGGGCTAGTTGGGAAGATATATATTGAGCGTTCTGTGATACTCTGGGTGATATCAAATTTGTTTTGAATGGAGTTCTGTTATATAAAAAAACATTGTAATTTCTTATTATACGCTGATGATCTTAAGGTATATAGAACAATAAAAAACCCTGCTGATAGCAGCCTTTTACAGGATGACTTGAATAGATTATCTGCTTTTTGTGAGGAAAATAAATTAAAACTAAGCATCCTTAAGTGTAAATACAATTTTACTAAAAATAAAAATGTAATAGCCTACGATTATTCACTTTGTAATAAGACTTTAGTTATAGAAACCTATATCTGTGACTTGGGCGTTCTTCACTTAAATCTACATATAGATAAAATTACTGATAAAGCATTTTAAATGTATAACTTTGTTATGAGATCCACGTCAGACTTTAAACGACCAGCCACTTATCTGTATTTATTTAATTCCTTAGTTCGCCCACAGGTTGAATATGCTTGTATGATCTGGGATCCATATTATAGTAAATATGAGATTGCAATTGAGAGAGTTCAGCGTAAGTTCCTCAGTACATTGCAGTACAAATGTCGCACCGTACACTTACCATATAATAACTCTTTGAGTAAGTTTAACCTATTAACATTATGCTCTATACGCTTGTTGCTCCAAGGAATGATGCTCCATGGACTTGTACATAATAGGTTTGATTGCTCTGACTTAATTAGTAAAATTTGCTATATTGTACCTAGAACAGTAATGAGACGTGAGACACGCTCTTATCCACTGTTTGCTACAACTCCCTGTCGTACAAATGCGGGGGAGAGAGCGCCGCTCCAGAAATTGGTTCAGGCTTATAATAATAATTTTAATGATATCGATGTGTTTGCCCTATCGAAACTTAAATTCAAAAAACTATTTATTAAGCGCCTTGCTCAATTTTTTTAATTATTTAAGTATCCACCATCTATTTGGTTTTTATATTTATATTAAGTTTACGAAATGATTGTATTGTTGTCAAATATTTATTTTAAGTAATTTTACCATATCTGTATTATTATTATTTTTAAGCTAGTAACATGTGGAAACGTAGTGGATTGTACATTTACATATAGCATACTACATAGATCTAAATGTATTATACAATGTGCGATTGTCTGTTTTCCCAAATAAAATAAAATAAAATATAGCCTTTCGCCACTTGATCAAATCTCCATCCACCGTGGCGGTTTAGCGTTGTTATATTTGCACCAGAATCCGCCAAGAGAGTGGCGGATGTTCTTCGGAAACAATGGCCAGTGTACTGTTCCAGATTAGGCAAATTTAGATAAGTGTCGATCTCTTTTGGCATGTTGCCAAATTTATTTTTGCCTATAACTTGCCTTGTGCATTTTCCGTTTTAATAGTTGAGAAAAGAACAAAAACAGTTGAGAAAAGCTAAGAATGGACGATACGATAAACGTAACATTGAGAAAACATCAGTTGGTTAAATGCAAATCACTAGAGGATAACATGAACAATGTACATTCTTTAGACTCTTCTCCATCGTTTGACCTACTGGGCAAAAGCTTAGATTTATCAACAAACTTGTTTCCATCTAGTTTTATTGAAGAGATGAAATCTGAAATAATAAGTTTAAAATCGAATCTACAAAGTACCCAAAACGAAATGGACAATGTAATTCTGGAAAATGTTGGATTAAAAAACAAGTTACTAAGCTTTCCCAGGAAATTATTATTTTGAAACAGATTTGTAGCCAAGCCGGAAAAATAGTGTGAAACGACGACTCACAGATGTTTTTCATCATACTCCTATCACACCTTGTCCTAAAAAGGGGATGGGTAAAGAAACAACCAAACCACTAATACAGTCTCTTCCAGATTCGGAAATTAAAGTGGATGACAAGTCAACAAAAATGACACCGGCGTGCAGAACGTCAGGATTCCCAACTCAAGCTCAGCATAATATAACACAAGCTGAAAGTGTAGTCAGCGTTGACAGCGTAAATGGCAGCCCAAGTAACATAAATAAAGATGTCGGAACGAGAATCAACGCTAGTAATGGAGCAAATAGTTACTAACACATTCTCCTGAACTCTAACAACGACAACGTGGCACCAGTTAAAATAAAATCGAGATCAAAACAAAAATGTTTAAATGAAGATTATTCTGATATTAGCAGAATATTCTTATTTGGTGGGAAGCAGTGCCTTAAAATATCTAAAATACTAAATAAATCGAGAGAAAGAATTCCATAAAAACATTACCGATTGATATCTTTCATCAAACCTTATGCATCAACAGAACAAAATATTTTGCAAGTTATTAGGGAAATTGGTACGAATACAGACGAGTTTCTTCGTGACTAACTTCTTGAGAGTACTTCATCAAAATGTAGCAGGTATCTTGAGTAAACGTTATAATTTAGAAATACAGTTATCTGACCTTTACAAAAATACCGAGCCAGATGTTATCTGCTTGGTATTGGTAGGGTAATGAGTGTCTTATTAAAGTAGTAGTGGTTATGATGTGGCAGTTTCTAATTGTAGAAGAATTAAACAAAAGCGTGGAGCTGTTGCAATTTTCATTAAACGTGGCATGAATCACAAATAATTGTTCTTCCTGAAGGTCACTCTCGTTTCCACACTCTTGATAAACAGTTTGAATGTTGCGGCTTGGAATTACCTTCACATAACATTTTCATAATAGCTTTATATTTATATAGAACGCCAAGTTCTATTTTTTTCTTAATTTGTTATGAAACTCACTTCACTACTTTTCTACATAAAACGCAAATATAAAAAGACACAAGTTATTCTTGTAGGAGATATAAATGTAAACACTTAAAACCAGAACAAAACTAAGGATCTTCAGGATCTGGCTGCAAATTATAATTTTTTATTTTTCATATTACTGATCCAACGCGGCAGAATACCTGCATCGATCACATCATAAGTAATATTCCACTTGCCAAAGGTGAGCTTTTGCATTGGGATATAACTGACCAAAATACGGCACAATTGTTAAGTGTACCTAGCTGTCAAATATAAGGAAATTCCTCAACAGTACTATATTTTTAAAAGAGACTGTGGTTTAGAAAATATCCTTAAATTCAAGGAATGTTTGTCTTAACTTTCCTTGTCAGAAGTTTATAGCCACTTTAACATTAATTCGGCTTATGAATCTTTTCAGGAATTGTTTCTATTGTTTTATAAGTTATGTTTCTCTAAAGTTAGAATTAAAATGACAAGCAAATGTAAAAAAATCAACTGGATAACGAAAGGCCTTAGAATTAGTAGTAAACGTAAACGCTCATTGTGTTTTATATACTACGAGTATAAGAATAAGACCAACCGCAACAAGATGTTATATAAAAATACAGTAAATTACTATGATGTTGTATCACTAGTTCTATTAAAACATCAAATGACAACATACTAAGGTTTGCAAAAAATAAAAGTAAAGCGGCTTGGAAACTTATAAAGCAAGAATCAGAATGTTCGAAGAAATTATCATTGATAACGAATTTAAATATAAATAATACAATGATACACAACCCAAAATAATTGCTGGATAGACTTAAAAAATCAACAGAACGATAACGTAAGGGATACCTAGTCTGTTCCTTCGGCCATACGGTTACATTGACATACAAACAATTATACTATCCTTAAACAACAGAGGAGCGGTCGGGTATGATGAGATTTCGACTAAAATTTTGAAGACTTGTTCACTGGAAATAACTCCTGTGTTGACACACTTAATAAATTTGTCTTTCTCAGAAGGCTGCTTCCTAGAGTTGTTTAAGTTTGTGATTGTTAAGCCTCTTCATAAAAATAGCTTTCAAGCAAATAATTACAGGCCTATTAGTCTCATATCAATAAATTCTAAAGTTTTTAAAAAAGCTATGCAACACCGTCTTAATAAATTCTAAGAGACGGCTGAATTCTTAAGAAAGAACAATATGGGTTTCAAAAAAGGAAATCGATTACTCTTGCATGCTTCAATCTTGTACAAAATATAATTGATGAAGTAGACATAGGTAACCGGGTATCTGTTATCTTCTTCGATATGTCAAAAGCTTTTGACTTTGTGTCTCATAGATTGTTACTTTCGAAGTTAGAACGATCTGGTATTCGAAGTCCGGCCCATAATTGGCTTGAAACCTACCTACTGGGTAGAAAGCAAATGCAAATGCATTGCGCAATGTGTTGAGATTCCAAGCATGACTGAGAATAAAGAACTAGAGGGAATTACTTTCAAAATTTAACAACTCGGGTGTACCACAAGGGAGCGTTTTGGGACCCCCTTTATTCTTATTATATATTAACGATTTTCCTGAACCACACACTTACAGTAAAACGTAATATATTTGAGTTGCTTAAGGATATCATGGACGGTAAACAAACAGAAAATCAGTCCTTGTACGCGTTTTATTTCGAACAAAAATTGAAAATGTAATCCATGCACATTATTTGCGGATGACATTTCGATTATTATGACATCACCAATAAATACTAAAATAAATAATTACAGAATTGACATTAATAATACAATTGAATCAACAATTTCTTGGATAAGGTTTATATTTGCATGTAAATATAAGTACAACATTTTTTTTTTCAATTTGGGACATAGGTATGGTCGTAAGCGAGAGAAACGTAACATTAATTATAATAAACAACCTCTATAGGAGGCAGAGGAAACTACTTTTCTGGGAGTTTCATTGGATGGCCACATCTCATGGATACCACACGTAGAAAAAAAAACACTACAAAGTCAAAAATAACTTTGATTTCGGAAGTCGGTGTCTTCGGGGTTTTATTTTCGTTGTTTTGCCACCGACTTCCGAAATCAAAGTTATTTTTGACTTTGTAGTGTTTTTTTTTGGAAGTCGGTTTTATTTTTTGTAAAAAAGTTTTTATTTTTCACTTTTTAGTTGTGGTACCCACACAAAACCTCCACAAAAATTTGAATACCCATTACCTGCTATGTAAATTACAGTGACAGGAACTATTAGAATATCGTCCACATATACTAGATGGGAAAAATACGTATTATTGAAGCTAACTCAAAAACCACTCATCAGATCTTGACCAAATTTATATGAAACCACTTCTGAAGTATGCCCTACCAAACAAAAAAAGAATCATCAAAATCAATTCATAATTGGCGGAGTAATCGCGTAACAAACATACAAAAAAAAAAAAAATACGTACAACCGAATTGAGAACCTCCTCCTTTTTGAAGTCGGTTGAAAAATATGCAACAAATTAAACAAATTCGTTTATGTTCTCTACACACTGCGAAAGACCTCGTCGCAGAGTACGATGTTGACTGCGTATCACGGCTGCGTTGCTTCGCCTCTACAATACGGCCTTATACTATGGGGTAACTAAACAGACGCTGATAAAGCCTTTAGGGTACAAAAAATTGCATTCGAGCCATTTGTGGCATTCCACCACGGGAATCTTGTAAACCATTGTTTCTAAAATTAAAAGATATTACCCAGTATATTATAGAATGTGCTAAATTTGTCTGACGGCACTTTGACCTGTTTGAAAAGGTTTAAGGTAGGTTTTGGTAGGTTGCCCTCGAATAGTAAGAGATCCAGATAGAATAGTCCTGCCCAGGGCTCGAAGGACTTCTCTGTATAAAAAGAACTGTTATCATATGTGCGGACTAATCTGTAACAAAATACCAAAGAACTTTAAAGATTTACTTAATAATTTATTTTTTATACAGTTAAAATTATGGTTACTGAAAAAACGGTTTTAATCTATCAATGAATTTATAAATAATGTTAATAATCTATTTTAAATTAATGTAACAATCATATTAATAATGAATGTATTTAAAATTAATTAATAATATAAACATTTAAGGCATGCCATAGGACATAAATATTATACTCTAGTATTTAAATACATTGTAATGTTTTGCATGTCAAATGTCTGACTTTGTATTAGGAACTTATTACTGACTATAACACCAACACTGTACCAATACTTATTGTAAATAAATGATTATGATTATGAAAAAATCTTGGCGTGCCGTAAATCTTGGTAGGCTTTGACAATTTTTCGAAATTCTCCACTTACCTACAACGAATTTCCTCTCCTTCTTTGTCTTTGTATTGGGCAGATTTATGGCTTGAAGATGGGTATGGTGATGGGGTCAGTTTCGACATCTTCCACTGTTATGTTAGCCAGTTCTATCCCTGTGCAGGCACCGCTGTCCCCAAAAATTAAAGCAACCTGTAAAATAAAAACTAAGTGTGTTAAAACTGTATTTTGGTTGGTACCTACAAATTTAGTATGATGAAAATAATAGAAAAACGTTAACAAATGTAAGTAAGTACCTTTGTTGCCAAGTATTTTTTTATTTGGTGCCTTATTTACGAAATTCTCGATGTCTTTCTTCGTGAAAACTTTGGATTTCTTGGCCTTGTAGCCGGTGGATAATTTCTTGAGAAAAGCCGTACAATTTACATATTTCTTTGTATTGAAATTACGTCTTGTCTGTTGTTCGTAACATTGAATAAGTGCTCCAAATGGTTGAACTTTGATATTTTTTGGAAAGTTCATCAAAATACATAAGAAAAACTCCCTCCGTAAGCGAATCCACTCCTTTTTCTGTCCTCCACTTCATAAACTTTTCGTAAGTATTTAAATAAATGCTTTGTGACCTTGATGGCAACAGATTGAAAATCATTTATTTTCCTTTCTCTTCCATCTGCAAATTAGGGCCTCTATTCTCACTAGATGATGACATTTTCACTATTGTAAATTATATTACGGTCACCAATACAGTTAGTAATAATTAGAGAAAAATTCTAAAGATTTCGCGCCAATAGAAGTTTTTTTTTATTTTCTTCTATAGCCGCAATGCAATGTACGCATTCTACCGAAGAGATCGCCACTTTTAGTTCAATTTTCAAAAATAAAATGTCCTTTTTTTGTGAAACAGTAATAAGTCGAGTCCTTATTCATGATTATTCTACATTTAAGAATAAATACTTTTTTCATCCGCCCATCTCGGAATAGTAGATTGTTTGCTTAGGGAGCAAACAACTATTTCTAAGACGAGAGTGTTTTTTTTTAATCCAGAGCGGAGTGAAGGATTCTAAAATAGAATCCTGAAAGCAGCGAGGGATTCAAAGTACGTCACTCGAGCTTAAAAGAATGTTGTTCCCAAGGTGAACACTCTACTTTTCATCACCCTCTATGAGAAAAAAAAACGTGTGCGGTCCGACCTCATCTCTCACTTATGATTTAAACCAAAACAAAATTTTAGCAGCCGCCATCTTGGATTTACGTTTTGTCCTCTTTATAGACTTTAGCAGCTTTAAAAACCATTAAAACGATAGGTAAGTACCTGAATGAAAAATGCGGTTGTAGAGGGATACATAAAGGATTCCATCCAAAATAAGTCTAAAATATGTAAAGGCATCGTAGGAGCCATTACACTGAAAGAGCCTCAGTCGCATCCTTGGACTGGCCCTTCTACATCAAAAATGAGCCGTTACGAAACATCTAACCATCGCCCTGTCTCGCCAACATTTACGCCAAGGGAATCCGACAAATCGGCACAACTATTCTGCCGTCATAATGAAAAAAGGCACATCTAACATTTTATAAATATGGAGAAAATCGAGTTTAAAATTTTTATTGGTTTTTGGCGAAAAATATCGACTATAATTTAATTTTTCTAAAATAGATGAATTAAAATAAATTCATTTTCACGATTCCTATACGATTATTAAAATAAAAGTTTTTATTTTATTAGAATTTAATAATAAATCAACATTTTCTCTTTCAACGTAGCATAAAAAATTAAGTAAAGTCATTAATATTACGAATAGAGGGCTTAACTAACCAATTGTGACTTTTTATTCTGACATTTTCTGAAAAAATATGAAATAATAAAACAAAACGGCATATTTATTAAAAATGTGCCTTTTCATTTTAATAATTATACAAAAACAGGTAAAAAAACAATTAGGGAATATTTATAAAACTTTTATTTTAAAAAGGTAACAATAATATTTAGTTAAGTTACAGTTAATAAATGTCAAAAAAATACATTTAGGTACTAACTGTAACTTAACAAATTAACATGAATTAACTGTAAATATCAGTTATCAAGGAACATTTGTTAATTAATTATCAAAATAAGAACTATTTCGTCTTCTGAGTCAGAACCATCACTATAGCTGATTTTTTCCCGTATTTTTGGTAATTCGTAATTTTTATCCAATTTTGAGTCATCAGAATCAAAATCGGACCCTGTATCTAACACAGAGTGCGGCACCACAACATGCTCCGAGCTTGATGCTTGCATCGAGTGTTGAACGCCACTTGTTAACGGCGCGGGAGACCATTCGCCTACAGAATTATCATTGCGAAAAGCAGCACTAACTAATCTTGCGCTTCGTGATTGCATAATGCTGAAAAAATAATTTAGTTATTTCTTGTATAGACGTGCAGAAACCAGTTAACAATTATTGCGCGTTTCGTATTCTAAATTATTTAAGATATTTTTAGATTTTTAGTAGGTACTGTTACCTACTAAAAACTTCATATTTTTTTAACTAAATCGCATTATTCACTCAAAAATTTCGCCAATAAATACTTATAAATCATATTAATGTGTCACAAAAGAAGCTTTATATAATAAAAGCGTGCAAATGTAACAAAAACTTAATCTTACCAGCGCAGCACAGACAAGCTTGGACTCGCCAAGACACGTCAGCCACAACTGGCGGGATTCACTTTGTACCTCGAGCCCCTCACTTCACCTCCAGTCAAATATTTTTAGTAGTAAAGGCATAACTGCTAGTTGTGACTTTTCTTTTAAATTAAATGTCAAAAACTAGTTGGTAAACTTTAAATCAAAGAGCACATCTGTGGTAGTTATGCCTTTAATATTTAACGCTGGTCAATTATGCCTTTTCAAGTAAATAAATTATATTTATCGTGATACAAATAAAAACCGCATGTATGCATATGTGACCTTTTAAGTCAGATGTGCTCTTTTTACGTACAAAAACTGAAAAAGTGGCTCAGTTGTGCCTTTTGAGCTTACGGTATTTTTGTTTATCTTGTTCCTAAAATTGTACAAAAATATTGGCAGATGGGCCTTTTTTTTCTGATTCCGAATATGTATATAACTCAATTTCGGAAAAAATGTTAGTTGTGCCCTTTTTCCTTCAGACGGCAGTATTAAGTATGACAGATAGTTTACCGAAAAACATTACACAAGTCACTATAACACCAACATTACAGTACCTAACAAAAATATTACACTCAACTTGAGTAACTGTAGCAACGTTACTTTAAATTTTTCTTAATTATACCTAAGTATTATTTGTTATAATTTAAAGATTATTCTGTAATACTTACCTATCATAATGTAGTAGTTAATACCTAAACTAAAATAAAAGTATCTTGTGATGGTAAATGCTTTTTTTTGTATTAGTCATTTCCTCGCTGAGGTGGGATGAAAAGTTACGTGTTGCATTCGAGTGCAAAGATTTTTTACCTCGTGCTCTTTTGATTCCCTCGCTAACGCTAAGGATTATAATTTTAGAATCCTTCGCTTGCTCGGTCATCAAAATTGAGCACGTGGTTAATAATAAAAGCAACTTTGCACTCTTGTATAACAAATAACTATTACTTTCTTTCTTTTTTAAAACAAGTGAAACTATGTAAGAGCAAATTATATGCAAGAGATCTGCAGTCACCATGGGCGTTCCCACAGGGTTCAATTCTATGTCCTTTCTTATTTCTAATTTATATAAATGACTTACCTTACCTTTTAAGAGATAATCACAAGATCGTTTTATTCGCACATGACACTTCCCTAATTTTTAATTTTTATATATATATATATATATTTTTTTTAAATCAAACGTCATTTAGTTAACTTTGAGCAAGTTAACGATGCACTCTCTAAAGTTGTGCATTGGTTTAATCTTCTCTTGAACGAAAAAAAGACTAAATTCCTTAGATTTTTAAGGCCATATGTCAGGCAGCTAACTACCAATGTTCAAGTTAATGGAATAGAGTTGGTCCACGTCGAAACAACAGTTTTTCTTGGAATAACTATTGACGGTAAATTACAATGAGGCCCACACATAGAAAACTTGTCGGGAAGGCTTAGTTGGGCCGCCTATGCTATTAAAAAAAATTGACAGGTAACTGACGTAGATACAGCCAGAATTGTTTATTTTAGTTATTCTCATAGTCTTGTCTTATATCTTATGGGATTCTTGTCTGGGGATCCTGTGCGGACGTTAATACTATCTTGGTTCTACAGAAAAGGGCTTCTTCTTCTTAGCGTTTCGATAGCAATCTAAATGGACTCCGCCCAGAATTCGGCGACTTGTTTGGCGCCATCACCAACGTCCATTAGTTCCTGTAACGTGCAGCTGACAGGACACGCAGGACACGATATTAAGTGTCCCATCGTTTGTGGAACAGCACCACATTTACATTCCAAGGCGGAGTCGTCTGTGAATCTCCACCTGGACAGGTTTTCCTTGCTTCGGCCAACCTGGGTCCGGAGTCTGTTTAAAGACTTCCAGGCTACCTAAGGTAGTAACTTATGTCACGGCGGATTTGGTAAGGAAGCACCGTACCGCCACAGCATCAATCTTTCTTCAGATAGTTCGCCTGTGAGTGGGACAAGACACTTTATAAAACTGTTTCGGCTTTTCAGCCTTTGTGGCACAAGGATGTAGTCGTGCATAGGGTGTCGTGAGTCGGATACCATTTTGGCTCTTTCGCTGGAGGCTGCCACCGCTCTGCGAACCACTGGTAGAGCTATTCCTGCTAGTGGATACAGCATTTGTACCGGGTCGGTTTTAGGCAACCAGTGATGTTTCATTCAAAGTTGTATCCACCAGTTTTGTATGGGCATAACGACTCCTCATGGGACACGCAAATTTTCCCGCAGAAAAAGATAGAGCCAGTCCGATAGTCCGCATAACGTCAGGCGAAGCACCCCACTTCGATGAGACTAGTCGACGAAGAATAGTATATTAACAAAAAATTATTGTGAGGCTACAATCAGAATGTTTACTTCTGATTGTAGCCTCACAATATATTTTTGAAAACCTATTGTATGTACACAAAAATATATCATATTTTAAGAAAATATCCGACATTCATAGTTTAAATACCAGGAATAAACTCAACCTTGCTGCCTTGCTGTACATCGCACACGTCTCCACAGAGTAGGCAACTCGTTCATGGGTCAATGTATACGCTTTTACAACAAACTTCCCACTGACATTCGAAACTTACCCTTAAACGATTTAAAAGCTGTATTAAATATTTCAGATTATTTAGAAGATAAAAAAGCGTGGGATTGAGTTGCTCGCTCTGCTAAGCCTTGTGATAAAAACATACAATTTGATATTTTAATTATTATATAAAATCATTAAAATATACCAGTTTTAAGTACCTACATATTGACACTGTCACAAATTATATACAAAATGACATGATTACTTTGTAAAGTATTATATTGTTTTAGTAAGTGGATACTTTTTAACCCTCTTTAATTTTTTTTTCTCAGTAAGTTTTAATGATGGTCTGGCAGTTTGAGTAGTTTATGCAGCCTACCCAAATGTCCATTTTTTGGTATTGTTCCTCGATTACTGACAAATGCTTGCACTGACTGGACAGGTCCACTCAAATCTGTGTGGTTCTTTCCTCAAAATACCATTTCAGACACTATAATCTGATCATTTGGCCTGACCAAGATTATGTCTGGACTTTAAAAGAGACTGTGACCTCTGAGTTTGTTTCGGTCTTTCTTCTCAGAGTAGTCAGATAGGAAACGCCGAACCACTCATCTAGCTAATTTTTTATAAATATTTTTTTCATATGTCGTGTAAAAGTGATTGCAATACCTTATTTACATAATAAACAATTTCATTTCATTTTTATTTTATGGAATATTTTTTTGTTGATCAATGAGATCAAACAGAGAATATTGTTTTCAAAGGCATAAACATCGAAACATGTCATAACAATGGGGATCGTGTTACCCAGTAACTGGGTTGTAGCGGTCAGACAGGCAGTCACTTCATGTAAATTACTGCAATTCAGATGCATCCTGTTCAAATGTTTGGATTGATTTCTTTTGAAATGTTTGAACACTTTTCTGACAAAAGCTGTTATCATTCTCTTGCCTTTATCTCAATTTATGTATGGTCGGCGCAACATGTCCCTTTCTTCCACACTTCTCTATTAGGCCCGGCGCCCATTATCGGCATCGGCAAGGAAAAGGATCCTTCGGCATCCTACATGCAAGCGCACACTATCGGCAATTATGCTTTGGCATGCTGCAACGTTCTTAGGGATGACGAGGCGTCCTTAAGGATGCCGCAAACTATCCCCCGAGTGTTGCCTCGGCGCCGGCGGCGTACCGAAGGTTGCCGAAGGATGCCGAAGCATCCCGAAGCATTCTCAAGGCTGCCGATACACCGGCCTCAAGCATACCGAAGCGGTATTTTTGTTATTACGACCACATATCACGGAAATTTCTACTTTATTGCCATTATGTTATAGTATATTGCTATTTGCCACCTAAAATCCTCAGTCGTACCGATGCCGATAATGGGCGCCGGGCCTTAGTCGTCATCTCGGTAGTCACCTCCTTTCTACCCATATCATCTTTCACACAGTCCATCCATCGTTTCTTTGGTATTCCGCTACTTTTATAGCCATCCATATTCACACTCAAAACTTTCCTCACGACAATTTCCTCATTCTGACCAAAACAGTAAGTAAAAGGAGTATTTATTATGTATTCGTAAATATTCCTCAATCAGCTTTCGCTGGCGGCTTCGTCCGCGTGGAGGTCGTAAATTATCCCACGGGAACGTACTACCGGGATAAAAAGTAGCCTATATTATCTGTGTGTCAATTTCATCTAAATCCGTTCAGCCGTTATTGCGTGATTGAGTAACAAACACACAAACTTTCAGTTTTTTTTTCTGGGTTCGAGTCCCAGGTCGGGCAGTGTTATTGGGTTTTTCTTTCTGGAATTTCTCAGTAGCAGCCCGGAGTCTGGATTTGTGCCCGGTTGATGGCAATAGGCTCGCCCCCTATTACATGGGACTTAAACATAACTGGCGAAATGTGGGTGTACTAATAGCTATACCTCTGCCCAACCCTTCGGGGAAACAAGGCGTGATGTTATGTTATGTTATTATTATTTACAAGTAGGATATAATTATAGTGGGATATATCCGCTGACACATTATAAAACTAAACAGTACATCTTTGTTCAGTAAATCTATTCTTACGGCACCATTTCCGACATAACAGCTCCACAGACTTACTGAGAAAAATATACGAGGTATCAGCTACCTATATCTCTCTTTATCTTTCCGCGGAAGTTGTAAAAGTCTCGTGAAAATAATGTATGGCATGTAAGAGGATAAGAAGCTGCTTAGAATCCAGGTAGCGCCGCGGCTCGAACATAGTGCATTACGACGCGAACTGATAACAACACACTGAACTGATAGCACTGAAAGTTTGCATATGGGGAGTGTTACAAGTAGACTGGTGTTATGTTAGGGCTATGAATATAGGTGATTGATTTTGTTAGTACCTACCTACATTTTCTACAGAAGGTTTTGAAAATAAAATATGTAAACTACCTAATTTAGTCTCCATAAATATAAACAAGTAAGTGCTTTTGGAAAATTCACTTTAAAGCCTATGTTTAAAGTTCAGTGTGCGCTACAAATTCAAACATTTTTAGGATTTTTTCAGTAGTATTCTGAAATCAACTTAATTTACACTTGAATAAAGTTGAAGTCAAAATGGTTTGAACGGACTGTAAAATAGGTTTATTTATATCTAATGAACTGAATAGTACCCTTACCTATTCGTTTTCAATATTTATGAATACATCTCTGTCAAAATATATTCAAGTGAATTAATTAAATTCATAATTTTGTTCAATTTATTTAAATAATATTCAGCGTTTAAAATACATTTCCATTTCAGTTTCTATACAAAGTTCTTACATTACATACCGTAGATAAATACATTTGGCAGATTTCTATTTTTAATAAGTACTAGCAGCCCCCGCGGTTTCACCCGCATAAATTAATTTAATTTAATTAAAATTCATTTATTTCGGACAACAGTGATCCATATTGGGTTAGTATGACAATACAACTTATATTCTAGTGTTAGTAGCAATTACAAATTAGTTAAGTTTGGTTAAAACAAAATTAGCGCAGTCCACGCACGCAGAGATCGACCTGACAACAAAACACACATATTTCCTACCTGATCAACCTCCGCATAAAATGCCTTTTTTTTTTTGCTAGCGGGCGCTACATACTAGTTGGTCGCAGTTATACTTGGCTATTTACCTAGTTTATTTTTATTTTTTAGGACCCAAAAAGACAAAGAACTTGACTCGGTTATAGGTTCACAAAAAGAAGCAAAACCTTTATATTAGTGTTCAATAATATGTTAAGTGAATTGAATTGAGAAGGGAGTGAATGATACCGTGACGGCTGATAGGAGAGAATGGAAGAAGAAATCGTATTGCGGTGATCCGAAGTAACATGGGACAAGGGCAGGAAGGTGGTGATAAGATGATGACCACAAAATCACCACCAAAGCACCATCTACTGATACTATGACGCGTCTTAAAGTTATCTACTAACCTTGGAAAAACCGTCCCAAAAGTACGAATAACAAACAAAGATATTTATTCGAATGTATCTGTTTCGAAGGGCAATGTCAAGACGCACGGTTATAGTTCACAAAGGTTTATATGACGATAACCGTCCGGAGTTCCGGACCAGACCGGAAAGTTTGATTTTGACCCTGAACTTTTTCACAGTCAAATCACCCTAGAGGTAGTAAAAATCTTAGAATTCGATATAATTTGGCTTCTAATATACTACCTATATGTACGAACACTAGGATGTTAAAAATAGCGAACTATTTGTAAATCAAAATCATGTATTTAAGTTACCCCAAAACGCCCACACTTCACCGCTTCCTAGTGTTTTAGCTGGAAAGAAGTTGCGCAACCAATTCTCAAGCAACACATCTGTCTGATAAGTAAGAACATGATTCTAGTCAATACTTTGTATGCAAAGTAATTAAGATTTAAAAACAAGGATAAGAAATAACCACGTTTTGGCTAGCACACACCAGAGCTCACTATACAATAGCAATCTGCCTAGCCTTTTCATAACCATGTTGAGGTCGGCTTCTAGTCTAACTGGATGCAGCCGAATACCAGTATTTTACATGAAGCGACTGCATATATCTGACCTCCACAACCCAGTAACTAGTTATAACGATGACGCGATACCCCTTGGTAAGACTGGTTGTCAAACTTTCGGATTTCTGACGACCCATAACGACTGTCAAAGATCTACGAATGACAGCCGGAACGCATAAATACAAAGGCGGGTGCAACATAGACAGTAGCTGTTCTGTAACGCAGCCGCGTCCGTATGAATAAAATATCACAAAATTGTCTGCAATGCGATTGGCTCTGAAAGACATTGTTTAAAAAAAAGGCTAAAATACCTACAGCTTAGTACTCGCTCTGTGTACACTGCAGGCATCAAACTTGCTTGCGACGTAACGCACCTTGCGCTAGTACTAAATAGCTTGCCTTTCGAGCAACTTTGAAGTAGCGCTCGCTCGGCTCGCGCGCGATGGTCTCAGTTCTAACCTAACCTAACCCATTTCACCCAGTATACAATTTTTCGACAGTTTATAATGTAACGGAAATAATACTATGGCTGTCTGCGTTGAATCCACCTTTTCATTGCCTTATACAAACAAATAATAATAATATACCATTTATTTCAGGCGACACAGGCCCATAGAAAAATACCTTAACCTAAACATACATATTTTAATAACAAAATCTTGTGTTAATAAATAAGGCTTAGACTATGTTAGTAGCACTTCACTTTGCACTAGCTTGACTTTGTGCTGTCCTGTGGAACTTGTCCGCGGAAGCGACGGAACACCACGTCCTGCGGCCAAAAGTCTTCTTCCATGACGAGGGGCAGGTAACAGTTCGGTACTCGCACGACGAACGCCTTGAAGTTGACGTTCCAGTGCGATTCTAGTAACTGCACCCTCGGCATGTACCTCATCCTTTGGCGCACGTACTCCACGATGTCCTCCGCCTTAATGGTGTAGTGCAGGCGGGAGATGTACACCGGTGTATTCGGCTTTGCGGCACGCAGGCTCACTTCGGGGTCCGTAGGAGCTTTGCCGCAGCGGTTCTTGTTTGTTCGCAATCGGCGCTTGTTCCTTTGCACCGTCACGAAACCATCATCATTATCAGCCCTATTCGGCGCCTTTTCTGGCATGGGCTTGACACTAGGAGCACCAGGGGCACTCGCGGTGACGCTAGCGAAATGGCTTTGCAAGGGTTTCGCCAGGACTGCAGACACTGGCAGCGGGAACGGGCGGGGGGCACGGGCGGCGCTGCGCAGGGGAGCCGCGGTGTCAAGCACGGGGCTTCGGGGCGCTCTGCAAGCTCAGCAATCGACGAATGCGCTGGCGATGAAACTGCTGACGCGGAATTCGACGACGATATATCGAGGCCGGCTCCGCGACATGTGTTGACGTTTGACGCATCGACAGGTGACCTAATTACCGCCACGCTATTGCGCAAATCGCTAACTTCTTTACGCAAATCAGCGACGGTGTTTTGGGATGCATGTAATTTCGTTAGCACATCCGCGAGGCGGGTCTTCAGAAAGACGATGTCCTTCAGAAGGCTCGTTACATCGACGTGGTCGAAGGTGACGGGAGGAAGCTTGTGTAGCTCCTTCGCCACAAACGTTGGCACGTCGTCAGGGTCGGTCTCCTTGAACAGCGTGATTATATCCTGTAGGCTCCTCTTAGTCCCATCACGCCGGCGGGACACCATCTGGTCGCGCTTGTTCAGCACACTGTACAATAACAGCTTAGCAGCAGCTATGTCGTCCTCGCTGAAGTTCGTAGCGCAGATCTGGACAGCGGACACCTCGTCCATTACATCCAGCTTCTGCTGCAGGAACGCCAGCAGCTCATTCGCCACTAGTTCATTACTCATGGCGGGTAAATTACGAGCGACAGCTTGCGCCGCGCTAGCCAAAATAATGAATATGCAAAAGCGTCCGCATCGGAACGCAGCACAAGCGAGACTGTGCAACAAATGCGGCTGCACTACAAACAGCTGTGTTGCAGTTGAGGTCGGACGGACTATTACTGCTTAAAGCCATTCGCCAGACAATGCAGCACAGACTATGGGTGTCTGTGTTGCATCCGCCTTTGTATTTACGCAGCCGGCACCAATGGCTTAACGTGCTTTCCTAGGCACGGAAGGGTCTCGATATTAACAGATGGTCAGAGCGCAATATACATACCAACTAAATAGCATTGACAACTAAACTTGAGCAAAAAAAAAAGTGGTAATGGGAAAGTAAGTACCTACCCTAAGTGTCTATGTAACTTTATAGTGCATAGTTTTCATACTTAGTACCTAAAAATCTACAAAATATTCGAACTATAACATGGCCGCCCTATATTGTTATAAGTTTGACTGTACAGCTAACCCACAGGGAATATTGTAGCAAAGAAAATTGCCGGCTTTAATGATATAGTCATTTTTAACCATGACTTACTTTCCCCTCCAACTACAGCCCTCTATTGACTGTGTATGTATAGGACAAGCCAAAGGCAACTTATCGGTTACAATCCAATCCTGAGCTGCGACGGAGAATTTTCTATTCGAAAAGCCAATTGCAGTTTTCCTGATCGAACCGAGCCTCGAGATCGAACCGAATGAGAATAGTTTTAACAGCTTTGGATGGTGGTTTATTGAATGCGTCTTTATAAACATCATAATATTCGAAAATGTGAGATGAGATCAGCACCGGTCGTTATCTAGCTGACACCATTTATATTTTTTAGTAAACTATACCAACTGAATCTATCTTGTTTTGTTATTAGTAATGAAAACATCACACGCAGTCGGTAGATAAAAATATCATAATATTTGAAAATGTGAGCTAATGAGATCAGCAGCAGCCATTATCTGGCTGACACCTAACACCAATTATATTTTTATAATAGTCTATACCTACCTTATCTATCTTGTTTAGTTATTAGTAATGAAAAGATCACGCAGTCGGTAGATAAAAAATTGTTTACCGTTTAAAAACAATATCGGTTTTTCCGATTCTCGTGAGGCTATCGAATACGCCGTGCCATTTCTCGGGTTCAGTAGCCAAATGGCAAGAAACGAACTCTTATAATATCGTCCTGTCCACCTGTCCATCCATATGCTACAGATGCATAGCTGCAAAGCCAAACTTCTTAAACTCAATGTGCCATTTGTAGCCTTTTGTCCATGATTGCATTAGATTATTTACCTACATTGAAAATTAATCTCGACATTGTAAATATTACTTACCTAGAAGAAGAACCTTATAATATCGTAATTAAAAAATAGCTGTTGAAAAAATGGCATCGCCCAGGAAAAGAAGACCACCAAAAACATTTCTTTTTGTAGGGAATCTTATTAGTCCATTTTTTTATATTTAAGCGGTGATTAATGTGTTTCTAGCACGCCATTGCCAGCAGTTTCTTTATCATCATCATCATCATTATCGTCATCATCCTGTTTACAAACTCTTGGAAAATCAGTTGGTACCATCTGATGGCCAACTCTAGCACCACGCGCGAACATTGGCCAAATCAAATAGCACGAGTTAAGTGTGACGACCCTAACACTATTTGCTTTGTCAGCAAATCCACCTCCACTCAATGTAGCAAATAAGTACTTCATAAGAATATTGTAGACTTAGCAATAATTAATTATAAATACGTCTCATGACTAGAATAATCATTACTATCTTAAGTACTGTAACGCTGTTCATCTAAATAAAATCTTTTTTTTAACTAATCAAGTGTCGATCACTTAATTGGCGCAGCCGGTAGGATCTCCGTAGTCAGTTCGCGACGTATACAACTCCTCAAGCATAGCTGTTCAGCTATGCTTCTACAGTTTCAGTTTTGTCTGTTTCTACAGTTTAATAGCGATCGCCGAACAAACAAATCTACACAACGGCTGGCGCAGTATCTGATAGTACTCGTAGTCACAAGGAGGAGATGGGAGTAGCTACAGGACTGTGAGTAAAACTTTTTCACTATCCTTTCTGTTTTCCTTTATCATTTTTCTCTTTGTTTTGTGTTATTGGGGGTTGAGCAATACCGCGATAACATTATTTTATTTTATTACGATAAGTCTTGCGTAATAAGATTAACTTTAGTTTAGTATTTAGGGCATTTTCCCTTTCTTTTTTTTTCTATCTTTCTCTGTGTTTTGTTTTTTTTCGAAATGGATCAAATCGTGCAGGTTCCGTCAGCTATGGCAAAAATTATTCCAGAGTTTAGTGGCGATTCTAAGCAAATCCCACTTTTTATAAAGAAATGAGAATATATTATAAATACGAGTACATTTCAAGGGGGAGAAACCCAAAACGAATACCTATTCCACGTTCTTACTAGTAGATTAACTGGGGAGGCCGCGAACCTAGTAGCGGAACGGGAAAATATTCGTACTTGGTTGGGAGTTGAAAACATTACTGGCCCAACATTTTTATGATAATTTTAAAATATAAAAATGTTGGTATTTTTTTATTATTTCAGCTAATCAAAGTACCTACTGGCCCAAATTATCTATACCATTTTGCACTTTTTGATGGCAGTTTGTAAATCCCTTTACTGTAGAAGTCTGCCGGACGGGAAGCGATGAAGTCAGCGAAAGCGTTTTGTACTGCCTCTCGGGTGTTGAATTTATTCCCACTTAAAAAATTGCCTAAATTTTGAAAAAATCTGAAATCTGTTGGGGCAAGGTCCGGTGAGTACGGTAGGTGACGGAGAGCTTCCAGCTGTCTGAAGTGTCGCTGAGTGAATTGAATTGAGAAGGGAGTGAATGATACCGTGACGGTTGATGGGAGAGAATGGAAGAAGAAATTGTGTTGCGCTGACCCGAAGTAACATGGGACAAGGGCAGGGGGCGGGAGGGTGGTGATGAGATGATGACCATAACATCACCACCAAAGCACCATCTACTGATACTATGACGCGTCTTAAAGTTATCTACTAACTTTGGAAAAACCGTAGCACAAATACCAAACAAAGATATTCATTCGAATGTATCTTTTTAAAGGACAATGTCAAGACGCACGTTTATCGTTCACAAAGTTTTATATGGCGATAACCGTCCGGAGTTCCGGATTAGTCTGGAAAGTTTGATTTTGAGCTTGAACTTTTTCACAGCCATATCACCCTAGAGGCCGTAAAAAATCCCCCGTAAAAAATACCTATTTGTACGAACACTACGATGTTAACATTAGCAAACTATTTGTAAATCAAAATCATGTATTTAAATTACCCCAAAACGCCCACACTTCACCGCTTCCTAGTGTTTTAGCTGGAAAGAAGTTGCGCAACAAGTTCTCAAGCAACACATCTGTCGTCTGGCAAGTAAGAACTTTATTCTAGTCAATACTTTGTATGCAAATTAATTAAGATTTAAAAACAAGGAGAAGAAATAACCACGTTTTAGCTAGCACACACCAGAGCGCAATATATAATCGCAATCTGCCTAGCCTTTTCATAACTATGTTAAGGTTGGCTTCTAGTCTAACTGGATGCAGCCGAATACCAGTATTTTACATGAAGTGACTGCATTTATCTGACCTCCACAACCCAGTTACTAGGTAACACGATACCCCTTGGTAAGACTGGTTGTCAAACTTTCGGATTTCTGATGACCCATAACGACTGTCAAAGATCTACGAATGACAGCCACAACGCATAAATACAAAGGCGGATGCAACAGAGACAGTAGCTGTTCTGTAACGCAACCGCGTCCGTATGAATAAAGTATCACAAAATTGTCTGCAATGTGATTGACTCCTAAAGACATTGTTTAAAAAAAAACGACTACAATACCTACAGCTTAGTACTCGCTCTGTGTCCACTGCAGGCATCAAACTTGCTTGCGACGTAACGCACCTTGCGCTAGTACTAAATAGCTTGCCTTTCGAGCAACTTTGAAGTAGCGCTCGCTCGGCTCGCGCGCGATGGTCTCAGTTCTAACCTAACCTAACCCATTTCACCCAGTATACAATTTTTCGACAATTTATAATGTAACGGAAATAATACTATGGCTGTCTGCGTTGAATCCGCCTTTTCATTGCCTTATACAAACAAATGCGGCTGCACTACAAACAGCTGTGTTGCAGTTGAGGTCGGACGGACTATTACTGCTTAAAGCCATTCGCCAGACAATGCAGCACAGACTATGGGTGTCTGTGTTGCATCCGCCTTTGTATTTACGCAGCCGGCACCAATGGCTTAACGTGCTTTCCTAGGCACGGAAGGGTCTCGATATTAACAGATGGTCAGAGCGCAATATGCATACCAACTAACTAGCATTGACAACCAAACGAGAGCAAAAAAGAAAAAAGTGGTCATGGGAAGTAATTACCTACCCTAAGTGTCTGTGTAACTACATAGTGCATAGTATTCATACTTAGTACCTAACAATCTACAAAATATTCGAACAATAACATGGCCGCCCTCATATTAAAGTAAGTATAAGTTTGACCCGCCCTCATATAAGTTTGGCTGTACAGCTAACCCACAGGGAGTATTGTAGCAAAGAAAATTGCCAGCTTTAATGTTATAGTCATTTTTAACCATCTGTTACTTTCCCCTCCAACTACAGCCCTCTATTGTCTGTATATAGGACAAGCCAAACGCAACTTATCGGAATCCAGAGCTTCGACTGAGAATTTTCTATTCGAAAAGCCAATTGCAGTTTTCCTGATCGAACCGAGCCTCGATATCGAATCGAATGAGATAGTTTTAACAGCTTTGGATGGTAGTTTATTGAATGCGTCTTATAATATTCGAAAATGTGAGATAATAAGATCAGCAGTGGCCATTATCTGACTGACACCTGACACCATTTATATTTTTATCTATCTTGTTTTGCCGATTCTCGTGAAGCCATGCGATACTCCGTCCCATTTTTAGGGTTCAGTTGCCAAATGGCAAGAAAGGAACCTTTATAATATCGTCATGTCTATCTGTCCATCCGTATGCTACGAAGCCTATGCTACAGATGCACAGCTACAAAGCCAAACTTCTTAAACTCAATGTGCCAGTGCCTTATTTGTGGCCTTTTGTCCGTGACTGCTTTAGATTATTTACCTACATATTATTCATAATACCTATATCAAAAGACATTGTAAATATTACTTACCTAGAAGCAACTTATATCGTAATTACCTTAGTAGTAATTAAAAAATGGCATCGCCCAGGAAAAAAAGACCACCAAAAACATTTCATGTCAAAAATTCAAATTCAAAATATTTTATTTCACATAAACCTACATGGGCACTTATGAAACGTCAGAAGCTAGGTGCACGGTTCCAATTGGTCGTTTCCTATGGAGAAGAGCCGGCAAGAAACTCCACGGTTACTCTTTTAAAAATAATTGGTTTGTACAATATTTTCAAATAACAGTGTTATTTGGTATGGGAGGACAGTGCAGGTCTTTCAACAAGTACCATTAACAAAATAATTACTGTCAGCAAATATACAGTCCACTAAGCCTACAGCGTTTTCACATTCACAAAATAGAAAATGATCTATATAAAGATGAATAAATTATTAAAAATAAAAAAGTATTATAAACGAAATGACGTGATTGCTATTACAATTCTGAATAATTATCATGTTCACAAAAGCCACTAATAAAGATTTAAAGTTAAATTGTAGGTATATTATAATGTCAAATAATAGATTGATTATGTCAAGGAAGAATGTAAAAATAAAAATGTAAAAATATATATATATAAACATGGTAATTTGGGAGCAGTTAATAGACTTATACAATTTGCCGTTAATGAGCTACCAGGGAAGCCACATGTGCAGAAGGAATTATTGCCAAACTTCCTTGTCTTCAACGTAGTCTTTAATTTTATAATATGCATTCTTGATAAGAACGCGTTTAATGTGGGTTTTGAACTTCCCATCGCTAAGCTCTGTAAGCGACTTAGGCAATTTGTTATAAAAGCGGATACTGTTTATAAGAAATGACTTGCTTGTTTTAGTTAATCTAAATTTGGGTATCAAAATTTCATGTCTACTACGTGTATTTATATTATGGAAATCGCTTCTTATTTTGAAAAGTCCTAAATTTTTGCGAACATACAAAATACTTTCTAAGATATAAAGAGAAGGCAGAGTCAGTATATCCATTTCTTTGAATTTTTTTCGAAGGGATTCGCGAGGACCCATTTTATAGATAGCGCGGATTGCTCTCTTTTGTAAGATGAAAATTGAATCTACGTCAGCTGCCGATCCCCACAACAGAATGGCATAAGACATAATACTGTGGAAATAAGCAAAGTATACTTACCTAGCTGTGACTATATCAGTCAACTGCCTTATTTTTCTTACTGCATATGCAGCTGAACTTAATCTACCTGAAAGAGTTCTAATGTGGGCGCCCCATTGCAATTTTGAATCTAAAGTAATTACTTTAGATACTTTTAGAACTATATTTTTGGGAATTCCCAAAAATATAGTTTCCGATAATGCATCTAGTAGTTTGCCATCAAGTTTTAGATTTAGACCAACTTGAGGTACATTTGGTAATGAGAATCTAATACATTTAGTTTTTTTCGCAATCAGTAAAAGATTATAAGCTGCGAACCATTTCGAAAGAACAGCTAGACTATCGTTGATATGTAAAACATCTGTATCTTTTCTATCTATTTAAAAAATTAGAGAAGTGTCGTCAGCAAATAGAATGATATCCGATAAGTTAGCCATCATATAAGGAAGGTCATTTATATAGACTAGAAATAAAAAGGACCAAGAATTGAACCTTGAGGCACGCCCATTTTAACTAGAGACCCCGAGGACGTCGCCCCATTAACGTTTACTTTTTGTTGCCTGTTTGATAGATAGGAAAGAACAAGGTCAGCAGCTTGCTATTATATTATATGCTATTGTGGTCAACGCAGTCAAACGCTTTTCAGAGGTCACAGAAAATGCCAATTGCATCCTGGGAATTCTCCCAGGATTCCAAAATGTGACTGATGAGTTTTACTCCAGCGTCAGTTGTCGACCTACCTTTCGTGAAACCAAACTGGTGACTATGTAAAATCCCATTTGAATTAAAATGTGACAGCATCTGGTCCAGCATGATTTTTTCATATATTTTACTTAATGCTGGTAACACAGATATAGGTATATAATTATAGGGATCACTCTTACTACCCGATTTGAAAATTGGTACTACTTTACTATGTTTCATTAAATCAGGAAACATACCGCTATCTAAACATTGATTAAATATGCCTGTTAGAACAGGGGCAATTGTGTCAATGATATCTCCAAGAACCTTAACGGAAATGCCCCATAAGTCTTCAGTGTTTTTATGTCAAGACTTTTGAATGCTTTTTCAATTGTGACAATAGAAATAGGCTTGAATTCAAAACTTGGAATGTCCTTACTGAAGTTTTCTTTTAGAAGAGATTCAGCTAGTATTGATGATGAGGAGAGAGATTTCGTAACTTCTATTGGGATGTTGGTAAAGAAATTTTCTAGTGTCTCAGCAACTTTTAACTTATCTGAAATGGTTTCATTATCAATTTTTAAAGAAACTTCATTCTGTTCTCGCTGTTTCGTGTTTCCAGTTTCTTTGTTAATTATCTGCCACACAACTTTTATTTTATTGTTAGAAATACTAATTTTGTTACTTAATAATTTTGATTTAGCTTGGGCGCAGACTCTTTTAAATATCTTTGAATAGTTTCTTACATAATTATGGACAGCTTCATCAGAAGTCAATGATTTTTCGTTATATAAATTATATAAAATATCTCTGCTTTTTCTAATGCCAGCAGTGGCCCATTCGTTAAATTTTGGTTTAGTATTTATTGTTACTTTTCGTACAGGACATGCTTTATTGAATTCTTGGCATACTGTAGAAAATAATGTACCGTATTTTATATTGGGGTCTTGTGGATCAAAACTAGCTGTTGAAAGATTGTTATGAACATTATTATTAAACATTTTCAATTTGTTTTTAGTAAGAGGTCTTAACTGAATAGTTTTATTTAAACGTAACTTTTTATATGATTCAAAGGCTACAAGTTGACCTGTATGATCAGACCTTTTTTTTTTTTTTTTTTTGGGTGGGAAATCATCAAATGACGTCTCCCGCTCTGGGTGGAGCGGGAGGGCGTGTCAGACTCTAAGACCCACCCGTGTTCCTTCTGTTGGCTGTGCAATGCCAGGGGGCCACGGTATCCCTTTCGGACTTTCCCGCAACCCCGGCAGGCAATGGTCTCATCGGACCCCTTCATTCGCTGACATCTCTTTGAGGCGCGCGTGGAACACAACGCGCCGTCGACCCGGGCTTGGTCCTTACCGGACGGCGAGCTACCCATTGCTCACCGTCCGCAAGCCCGCGCCTACGGTGGCCGGGAATCCGCGATCGATTCCCGACGCCCGGGGCGTCTCCTCCTGCGGCGGCTAGGGGCGTGAGGGCGCGAAATTTGCCTCTCCCTCACGCGCTCCGCCTACTCCTTCGCGAGCATTACTGCTTCGCAGAAGGAGGTGACGGCCTCCCATGCCCTCTCGCTCCGTACCATGGCCTGGACCAGGGCCGGACGCGAGAGATCCCCGCCACCGATCGCCTCCACGAGGACACGGCGGTGCTCTGCCCAAGCCGGGCATACCTCCACCGTATGCTCCACCGTGTCCTCCGGGCGATCCACGCAGTGGCATCGGAGTCAAGCCCCGGCGTTTCGCCTCCTCGCGCCACTCCCAAATATGCGCGAGGACTTTTGCCTCCAGATCCCATGGCGGCAATCCGGCAAGGAGGCTCGCCGCCTCACCGGAGACCGTGCGGTATCCCCGGACCAGCCGGTTGGCCATGACCCTCTGGGACGCGTTCAACCGGCGGGCAGGCCGCCGCCTCAAGGAACGCGCCCACACCGGTGCCCCGTACAGGGCCATGGACCGCACGATCCCCGCGTATATACTCCGGCAGGAGGCGTTTGGACCCCTTAGATTGGGCTGTATGATCAGACCTGACGCCACTAATTAGGGACGAGTCTTTTATTTTACAATGAGTAAATACATTATCTATGCATGTAGCTGAGGTTGCTGTTATTCTAGTTGCTACATTAAATATAAATTTTAAATTGAAAGATTTAAACAATGAGATGAGCTTACATTTTTCAGGTGAATTTACTAATAGATCAATATTTAGGTCACCACAATCAAAAACTATTTTATTATCTCTAAAAAGTTTAGTTAGTATATCTTCCATTATGTTTAAAAATGATGACAAGTTTGAGGCTGGTGGTCTATAAACACATAAGAAAGTATGGCCTTCAATCTCTGCACATGCTACCTCACATAAGCGATCAATAGAGCAAGTAGTGATATCCTTCCTTTCCTTATATCTGAAATGACTATTGCATAATATCAAGGTACCACCCCCTAATGAAGACCTGTTGTACGCACTGGCAACTGAAAAATTATTTACATTAAACAACATCCTATCTGGTTTTAACCAGGTTTCACAAAAACACAAGATATCCATATGATATTTATCTATTAACATTTCCACGTCTAGGATTTTGCCAGAGAAGCGATTTAAATTCTGGTGATATAGTAAAATATTCTTATTATGCTTCTCTTTTGTCGATTCTAAAAGTTTAAAGAATCTGTTACAGTATTATTAGAAGTACTAGATAATACTGTTTCGTCACTTAAGCTAATCTCAGTTAAAACATTAATAACTGCGTGTATATTGAAGGCTAATAAAGTAGCTAATACATGTTGGCTTTTCTTAGGTAAAAACATATGATCCTGAGTCAACACAAAATCTCTAACAAAATTGTTAGTATCAAAATACAATAAACGGTCACTATGACGACATGCCAAAATATGCATAAGATTATTTAAGCTAAAAATGTAATTGTTATCTTGCTCATATAACTTATCAGAATATGGCAATGCACATAATATTAATTTACCTAATTTTAATTTAAGTAGGGTGTCAATATCATTAACTATGTCCCTTTTAGTAATGCTCAGACTGTTTCCAATTAAAAGCACTACAGTAGTCTGCTCATTCATTGGTGTATGTTTTATTTTATGAACAAGCTCATTAAAGTGCAGGTTATGGTAACAACAGTTAACTATAGTATGTTTAGGGCGATTATTTAACAATGATCCAAAACCTGCTCCTAGTCTATCTGAATAGACCAAAACATTACTTTGAGTTGGGTTTACAGTTTCTAAAGTATGAGTTAAAGTGGATAAAGCTGTAGGAACAACATGCTGTGACGTGAGAGGTGGCGGAGTGGAAGCATAACTACAGGTGAGATTGTTTGTCAGTGACTCACACCTCTCTGCATTGCACTTCACCAAGTCCACCAACTCACAGGCCCCTTGCAAGCGCTCACTTAACATTTGTTGGCTGTGCTCATACTTACAAAAGATTTCCTTTAGTGAATTTTCCCTGCTCAGTAATTCCTTCTGAAGGTTCTGTATGTCAACATCATACATTTATCTGCTAGTTTCCAACTTATCATTACATACATTTAATTGATTTTGTAAGTTGATACGCTCTTTTCTATGATTAATGTTACACTTATAAACATTATGTGTTTTCAAGAGTTCTTTGTATTTTTTAATATTTCTAGTGATTTTAATATATTTTTTAATTTTATTATGAATAGTTAGGATGGGACATTTAGTTAAGGTATCTTCCCCAGTCAGATCTATGGTAATGGTGGACTTTTCACACTCCAGTCCGGATACACTAGGAGTACCAACCAACTCGTTGAAAAGTTTATTGGTGTTGGCTACCTGTTCGCTGGCTTTCAGAGAATCGATGATGGAAATTTTGTTGTGTGCTTTGCACAGTTCCGCTTCAAGACCTGATATGCGTTTCAGTGCCTGGTCATGAGTGTCACTGCATGTAAAGTAGGTTGCCAAGACTTGCATAACGCTTTCACTGTTAAAAAGATTTACAGGTCTAATGCAGAGGCAAGCCCCTAACTCTACAAACCTTACATCTTGGTAAAAATGTACGGCCATAAGGTAAGAAATTAAGTCACTGGTCTTTAATGTTGTGTCATGCAAATAGTTCAATGGAACTATTGACATGAAATGTTTTTGGTGGGATTTCATTTCTTTTTGTAGGGTGTCTTATTAGTCAATTTTTTATATTTAAGCGGTGATAAAAAGATATTTCTAGCACGCCAGCAGTTTCTTTCTTCATAGCCAACCAAACTGTCTCTTATTATCATCATCATCGGCATCACCATGTTTACAAACTCTTGATATCTGACGGCTAACTCTAGCACCGCGCGCGATCATTGGTCAAATCAAATAGCGCGCGCTTCTGCGGCTTCCTGTTACACACTTCCGTCCCTTTTCACGAAGTTCCACCCACAGATTGCAGGAAAGCGAGAGGAAGTGTTACATTACACATCAAACATGGTTTCTGGACCTTTAACGGTTTATACATATTTTTCGACAATTTTTGTCCATATTTTGTGAGTATTTAATTGTTCTTATTTTGTTGGGTCGATAAGTTATCTGTGCGATATGACTGAGGGAAAATTACCACTTATTAATATGAGCTCTTATCATACGTCTTTATTATGATCGGGGTGCCTAAAAATGTCTTATTTATATAGCGAAGAGCCAACGTTTTACTTTAATATTCCAAGAGCGGTGGTGGACGCACCATCTACCTCTGCTGAAACAGCGCAACGTAGTATTTCTGTAGTTTAAAATGTGTAGCACGCAGTGTGTGCTGGCGTTGGTAGCTCTGTACGTGGGGTTGGTGAACTCCTGGGGTAAGTACGAGGGGCGTGCTTATTATATCTCATTATCAATGTTTTTATTACAGTTTTGCTTGTATATATGTCGCAGTAATATGGTTATAGTCGTGATATAGTTATATCCCTAGGGATATAGCTATATACCGTTATATAGTTATATGAAAGCGGTTCATAACTATCGGAATGCCCTAATTTTGTTATTGCGACCAATTATTACGTAGCGCTGGCCGCTGCCGCGGCACCGCTCGCATAGCTCGCTTGGCTCGCACTTAGTTGGTCACAGTTCTAACCTAGCCTATTTGATCGGAGTGCCCTAATTATTAATTATTACTAGATCGTGCTCGTATCAAAGTTATATTCCCAGCATGACAGTTATCAATCGCTTTCACATAACTATATTACGGCATATAGCTATATCCCTAGGGATATTACTATATCATAGCTATAACCATCTTAATGCGACATATGTATATATACTTGTAATTAGAGTATCAATATTGGGTGGGATAGTAGGTAATAGCATAGTGTGTGTGTGCCCCCCATGCTCCTAACCTGATTTTTTTGGGGCACTTATACTATTTTTTTTAAACGTTGCCCCAGAATAGGAATTACTCTTGTATTGTGGGTACGTTTACAAACGTTTAAACTCAAATGCACAAACAGCCAGACCCGGAACAACTACTTGTAGATCTTGTAGGTTCGGTTTTGGTCTGTTTTCCTGTAACATCTTACTTCACACAACTCCCAGAAGTCTATACTGAGGAAGACAGCCTTATGCACCGCGGGAATGGATTCGTAGATCTTCTCGGCTTCAACAGTCCAACCGCGACAGCTTCACTGAGTTGCGTTCCTCGGCATTGATATAACCTGGGCGTCCCTGATGATGTTCTGGAGGAGCTTCTCCCCCGATGATGTTTTCGATCTTCTCAAAAAGAAATCAATCGATTATGATAAGTAATTCTATCACTAACGTAATCATCGTACTTTCAGGAAGGTTTGAGTACATAATACATTAGGTTATCATTCTTATGGTTATGATTTCTCAACACGGAGGAAACAATAATAACGGTCTTCTCGGGCACTAGTACACCACTCATCGTACCTTCGCTTCACCTTCTGGACCGTTTGTAACGTCACACACACCATTCTTGCAGTACGACACATACTGATGCGTAGTTCCAGAAACAGTACTGTAGCGTTGTATGGACACCACATTACGCCACTCATAAACTTTTCTTAGAAAGGGTCCAGAAACTATTTCTAGGACAACTTGCTTTTTCCAAAGGGAAAAACAAGCAGCTGCCCTCCTATGTGTCCCGTCTGCAAACTTTCAAGAAGCTCTCGTTATCGACTCGAAGAGAAGTTATGGATGGCCTGTTTCTGTACAAACTCCTCCGAAAGCAAATAGACTGTCCACAGTTACTAAGTCTCATCAAGTTTCGTGTCCCAAACCGCTGTCCTCGAAAGCCCATCATTCCGCTCCACCCGCACTTGCGTAAAACTGTCCTAGGTGCTAACTCACCTATACCGCGAATGTGCAAAATCTTAAACAGCTGTAGTGATCTGATCGACGTACACCACGATAGTATAGGTTTTTTTTTATTATTAATTATTATATACTACTCGCACTACTAAGGCATAATTTGAATTGGCAATTTATTAATTTACGTACTTCTTTAACGTTATTAGTAATTTAATTTTACTTATTTATCTGCCACTCTGTTACCAATCGATATAATATTATAATATCTTCATTTTTATTTTTACTGTTCTATTTTTTTATTTATTAATTTAATTCGATTCTTGATTTGTGTGTTGTATTGCTAGATGTATGCTTTGTTTTTTCATTATTTTTAATCAGCCAATAAAAATGTAATATCTAAATATATATTGTATGTGGTGTTAGCCTGAAAGTAATTGTTGCACTTATAAATGTATATCGTGTACTTTTTTATATGAAATGAAATGTGTCTTAATAAATAAATAAATACACTAATGTCATCTGTATGTTTAGTGTTATTCGATGATTATGAAGTACTAAAAATTGTAAAAACTAAAAGCACTTTTACAAGAAAACACAAAACTAACAAATTCACTACCTAAATTTAATTCTCAATTTAACTTTAATTTCGGAAGTTAGTGAGAAAACAAGATAAACAAACAAATCTAAAGCCAAGGGTTTTTTTGGAAAATAGGTTTTATACCGTTTCCAGCTTGGGAATAACCGGTTGCATGCGAGAATATTAGATTTTGGTTTAAATTTATACCTATACTCCATTTATTATAACATAAGACAAATAACGATTATCTCCCTTTCGCTATTCAATATAATCGTATAATAAACTCCGCTATTTCACGATAAATACAAAGCAATATAATAATCTATTTACCATTTAAATTTTAAAAAATACTCTTAAATGCAATTATTTCAACAATAGTACACAATAACTGTCGTTATTTAGCCGTTATTTGTGTAATGTTAAAATAAATGGAGTACCTATAGTGGTTTATTTAGGTGTCAGGTAAACATAACTACTTTGCTTTTGTTTCAGACGTAGCCCTATCTAATGGAGATCTACTAGAATTTTATACCGACGAAATTAAAACGGACACCGTACGTTTTAGTTCACAAAACCTTACAGCGTTAGCTTACGATGAAGTTCACAACATGATAATATACGTCGACAACCAGAACGATAACGATGCTATTTGTGGTTATAACATATCCTCCATGCAATACAAATATTTGACAGTCAGAAACGGCAGAAACATACAGGGTCTCGCCTTCGATCCCGCCACAGAGTTACTATTTTTCACTGATACTAATGAACGAAGTATTAATTGGATTTCATTAAAACCTGGATCTAAGAACAATGTCAACGGAAATGTTTTAATCAAGATGGATGACGGGATCCCAACTGACATTGCCGTCGATAGCTGTAGAGGGTATGTTATCAATTATCATTGATAGTTTAATCATTTTGATTGCACAAAATCTATTTTACTACGTGAAAAGTAATTGAGGTTTTCAATTTACAGGTATATTTACTGGATGAACATAAACCTTACGACGCCCACAATAGAGAGAGCTCGACTTAATGGTTCCGAGAGAGAGGTTGTTATTAATTCTCAAACTCTGTCTATCAACCCAACTTACACAATGGACCCACACAGCTTAGCTATTGATCCACAGACACAGAAGATATACTGGATTGAGCCTAAGACTAGTTCCTTATACAGTACGTGCATTGCAGATTTGAATGGAAAAAACAAACATGAGTTAATGCAGTTAGGACGTTCTGGTAGAGAAAATCTACGATTATCAAATAGATTGACCGTTTCAAACAAGTTTTTCTTCAGGGCTAGCTTGGCAGGAGAATACGTTTGGGGTTATCCAAATACAGACTTCAGAATCCACGACTTCGATCGGGAGCCTTTCAAAAGTGTATCTATTCCTGCCGGTATAGCTGCTCACTATAAAGTTTCAGAACAAATTCAAGGTATTCAGGATTGTAAAACACTAACTAGTCTGGTACGGAATAACTACGAGACCAACAACCCATTCAAAATTGCTACAGAATATGATGGGCCGTTTTGTGTTCATGGTGTGAAAGTTAATGGACAATCTCTTTGCAAATGCACCCCCGGTTATACCGGTGAGCGATGCGATGTTTCAGTCTGTGAGAACTATTGTATCCAGGGTAACTGCAGTCTCAATGATGAAGGGCTTCCTAAGTGCAGGTAAAACAAATTCTACTCCTTGTGTTTGTTTCCTTATGTAATTAAATGATGACTTATTTAATATTCTCGTTGTTACAGATGTAATGTCGGTTATTCCGGGGAAAGATGTGAAGTCAACGCGTGCTATGGTTACTGTCTGAACAACGGAGACTGTTCCTTGAATGAAAAGAGTGAGCCAGTCTGTCAATGTACAGGAGATTATTCAGGTGATAGATGTGATGTATCAGAATGCCTGAACTATTGTATCCAAGGTAACTGCAGTTTCAATGATGAAGGGCTTCCTAAATGCAGGTAAAACATATTCTAATCCTTGTGTTGGTTTCCTTGTTTAATAAACTTATGCCTAATATCACATTTTTGCTATATAACAGATGTAATGCTGGATATTCCGGGGACAGATGTGAAGTCAACGCGTGCTATGGTTACTGTCTGAACAACGGAGACTGTTCCTTGAATGACAAGAGTGAGCCAGTCTGTCAATGCACAGGAAATTATTTAGGTGATAGATGTGATGTATCAGAATGCCTGAACTATTGTATCCAAGGTAACTGCAGTCTCAATGATGATGGGCTTCCTAAATGCAGGTAAAACATATTCTACTCCTTATGTTGGTTTCCTTATTTAATTAAATGATGACTTATTTCATATTTTCGTTATTACAGATGTAATGTCGGTTATTCCGGGGAAAGATGTGAAGTCAACGCGTGCTATGGTTACTGTCTGAATAACGGAGACTGTTGGCTGAACGAGGAGGATGAGCCATTCTGTCAATGTGTTGGTAATCACGAGGGATCAAGATGTGAAGCTGTTAAAATTGACTCTTTCGCCAACACCCATATGTACACTTCAGCGGAAAGAAACCTAACTCTAGCTGACTTATTTTCACATTGGCAACGACCTGTCTCAAAAATTTCCGTTATCATTGAGGCATAGTTGAACTTTACATACTATCTGCTTTTTGTATACGTTTTAAAGCTTTCGGACGTCATTCATGTAAGTCTTCAGACCGAACAAAAACCAAGACATAGCGCTGTCAACAGTGAAGTGAAGCCGGTTTCGTAAACATGTGTGCACTTAGTGAGTTGTATTTCGATTGTAAGTGGTTGTAAATGTGTGCGTGTGACTGTGTGTGCACAGAGCGGAGGTGTAGTTTTGGCATGCTTCACTGTCTTGGTTTTTTTATTTGGTCTGAGGTTCAGTCAAATCCAAATTATTTTTGTCTGCTCATTGCACGGTAGAATACCTTTTGAAGTTACGGCACTGAACATTTATTGCATAAAAAAACTATATTAAATTACTTGTTAACAAAACAAAGATGTTTAAAGAGTTGACAGAAATCTAAAATGTTTTTATAGACTGAGCTAACACCATTTAATTTGAACACCTGTGCATTATACTGCGGTAACCTTTAACTGCTGTAACTTTATACATCGCTAGATTTAACCCCCACAAGTTTTGCGCAGAAGGCTGCATACATTTTAGTTAGCGAAATAATTACGTGCACACAGGTAAATGCAATGGAGTGACGTACATGAACACTCAACCTGAAACGAAGTCTTACCTTGGTCTTAACTGAACTACAAAATGTTTAAGGCTTTAAGGGAAGGTAGGTAGGCTGCTAGGGTAGGTAGGTATACATTAATAAAGATCATCTAAATTAAAATTGTACGCCCTTCCACGATTATTTCTATACAAACACCAAAAAGCACTGTTAACTTTAGATTTTATTTTCAGACTCAAAATTAGAAACTGTTAATGAATTTACCTTACTCGGACTAGTGATAGATACACATAGAAACTGGAAATCACCCGTACACACGGCAACACATCTAACTATACATTTCCAGTTTATACCAATCTCGCATTGTGTAGGATTTCCGTACAATGACGAATACCTAAGTGACTAAGTGACAAGTCATAATTTAAGTAGGTACCTGAGACTTACATCTCTCAATAGATATCTATTAATATTTTGTATAGTTTATCTCATAAAATACCTACATCATTATTTTAATATAGTTGTTTGCTAAGTAATGTTATATTATTAACAAATGCTTCCTCTCTCCTATGTCACTTATTTTGCTGTGCCCGACAGGGTCCATATGATCTAATTATAAGTTTACCACCTAAGAATACCTACATGTGGAATGCAATAGAAGTATTGAGTATGGAATACGTAAGCAACAAGCAGTGGAAGGGCGTGCATTTTTTTATTAGACGATCTGTACAACGCTTTCAAGTAATCTATATATATCTAGTATATCTTCTTATGTAATAATACAAACTAATTTGATACGATAGAAAAAAAAACGAAGATTCCTCTAAAAAATATTTTTGTATTATATGTAGATCATAAACATGCAATAATTCTGATTTTTTGTCAGATTATTCTACAAGAAACATATATTAGCATAATAGTGTTTTAATTTTTTAGAGCAATGAATAGATTTTTTGTAAATAGATATATGCTTAATATTTTGCATTATTAAGCTTTAAGTTTCTTAAGTCTTTTTAAGTAATGTGTGTCTTGTTTGTGCAGAATAAACATTTCTTTTTTCTTTCATATCGATTTGTAATTTATCTTTGTATCTAATACATATTTCATAATGACTTTTCAGGATCGATAATTGATTTGATTAAAATATTAACGATAGGTTAAAAAAAAATCTAATTACCGTTTTTTGGTAATACATTTTGCCAAATCAATAATGCTTTCGTGAAATAGATTTAGAGCTAGGTATTGCACCAGTCATTAATATCTACATCTATGTACATAATATACATATATCATATTATAAAATAAAGTCACTTTTCGTGCCTGTCTGCGTGACTGCCGTTGTTCTTCGAATAGACAGACTTTGATGTGGTTTTTGCCATCATTTGTTTTTTTTCCACGACGTTGGGAGCCCTTGGCCTGCATCTCACCAGATGGTAATTGATGATCAAGCGAAAGGTGGAAGCGAGCGTCACCCGGAATCCTCAACATGGAGGAACTGCACGTGTAGCATAACAACCATGGAAACGGTTTTCTACAGGTTTTGTCGACGGAAGAATAGACAAAATGTCAGATTGTGATTGTTTATCTGTACACAATCACATTATGTCTATTCTTCCGTCGAAAAAACTTGTTTGTATTGTGGTCATGCTACTTCTGCCGAAACACAACAATACAATGCAATTTAGAGTAATGACACCGGATAATACATTAATGTTTTGTCAAGTTGTCAAAAGTAGTCAAAACTATGCGAAGTGAGGAAGGGTCGCTAGTCATGTAGGTACAGACGCCAGCACATCAACCTACCCGAAACTGTAAAATTTTCCCAATCAACATTATACCTTATACTTTAGTGATAAAGTTGAAAATCTATTAAAGAAATTTGACAGAGTGTAGTAGGTTGACGTGCTGGCTTAATTCGTTGTCTGTACTTAATTCGTTCGCATACTTCGTTACATGTCTACATTCAATTTTATTTCATGAAGTGATTATTGCATTATAGCTTGTCCTCTCTGAAATGACGCGCCCCACTACCGAATTTACGCTAATGCGGATTACTGTGGGTAATGCGGTAGTGGGGCGCGTCATTTCAGAGAGGACAAGCTATACCTAAGACTAACAACCGTTACTTATGGCAGTACCCATAAGCATATTTATCGTAAATGTTCAGCAGTGCTACCACTCAGCACTAATGGGCTAACAAGCTGATGACAAACACTGGCTTCTTACCAGTGCAACCAAGTTACTGCAACGTCCTAACGCGTTTGACTCTACGACTGTACTTAGAACTAGGGACTATTATAACCTCACACGCTCCATATATTTCCTTGATTACTACCAGTCGGTAACTGCTAACTGCCCCTGCAAGCCAACGTACTGAGAAGTCTTAATAAGACCGCCCCTTATTTTTAAGTATCTCATAACGAATCCTGTAGCATTGGTAATGAAAAAAAGCGGTCAAATGTGAGTCGGACCCGCACACGAAGGGTTCCGTACCACCGTAGGTACAATGTCTAATACTACATACTTGTTAAATGACGAAAAAAACACGTTTCTTGTATGGGGCCCCCTTAATTTTTTTATTTAATTTTACTTTTATTATTTGTTGTTATAGCGGCCGTAGTACAGACACCAGCACGTCAACCTACTACGATCTGTCAAATTTCATTAATAGATTTTCAACTTTATCACTGAACTATAAGGTTCAAAGCTGATTGGGAAAATTTGACAGTTTCGGGTAGGTTGATGTACTGGCATCTGTACAAACTGTGAAAGTTTCAAGTGTCTATCTATAACGGTTACGAAGTCAGCCCTGTGACCTACAGAGGAGGAACGCCACCCTGTAGGGACCAGCACCGTGGCGGCCCCTACAGAGTCGGCAGGTGGTGAGCCGGGCGTCGCTGGCGGCTCCAATTCGGAGCGAGCAGCCAGGTTTGCGGAGGCTGTGGCAGCCGCAATGAAGGTATTGGTCTTGAAGAGGACTCAGTCCTCTAAAGACAAGGCCATGCCTGCGGCCATAGCCTCTATTGTGGCGGCTGCGGAGGCCTATCATCTCAGGCCTCCGTCGGATGGCATGTCTGAGATGCGAGCGGAGGTCGCCCGCTTGACAGCCGCCATGGAGCTTCTCCGAAAGGAGAACGAGGAGCTCCGAGCAGACCTAGCTGGGCTCCGAGGAGCCGGCCCTCGTGAGGTGCCGCAGGGGAGGGAGCAGCATGGGCAGGGACGGCCCGTGCCTGCGGAGGACCGGGTTCTGACCCTGGTGAGGCAGGAGATGGCTTCTCTGCGGTCCCGTTTTTCCGCGATAGAAGCCATCGTCCTGCGCCCTCCTCTAGCGGCGAGCATGCCGCCGGCCTCTGGCCAGCAGAAGACGGCTTCGTATGCCACCACCGCAGCTGCCTCGGCCAAACCAGGCTCGTCGGGGCAGACCAGGGGTGGGGTGGCTACAAAGGCGGCGAGGGCCCCGGCCCAGGTGGCGAAGGTCCCGGCCCAGGCGGCGAAGGCCCCAGCCCTAGCGGCGAAACAGCTGCCCCCGTCTCCTCCTAATTCTACCCCGGCTGACGCCGAATGGCAGGTAGCCGGGGAGAAGAGGAAGGCGGCAAAGGCTAAAAGGGCGGCCAAGAAGAAGGAGAGGAGGCAGCGGCGCAAGGAGCGAAGCGTCGCGGCTAGGCTCCGCGCCCCGAAGTCCGCAGCTGTAGTGATTACACTACAGCCAGAGGCGGAGAAGAAGGGCGTGTCCTACCGCGACGTGCTCGCCAAGGTGGGGGCGGCGGTGGACCTCAAAGAGATCGGCGCCGCTGATGGCATCCGGGTGAGGGTCACTGCGACTGGGGCCCGGATGCTGGAGGTCCCCGGTGCGGCAAGCGGCCCGGCCGCTGACGCTCTGGCCGAAAGGCTTAGGGCGTCCCTAGATGCGGACGAGGCCCGAGTGTCCAGGCCCACCAAATGCGCAGACATGCGTATTCTGGGCCTGGATGACTCAGTGACGGAGGGACAGGTGGTGGCCGCTGTTGTTAGGGCTGGAGGGTGCTCTGCCGAGCAGGTTAGGGCGGGCGCCCTCCGTCCTGACTTCACGGGGTTGCGAGCCATTACGGTGAGCTGCCCCGTGTCAGCGGCCAAGAAAATAGCCGAGGAGGGCCAAAGGCTTTTGGTGGGCTGGGTTTCGGCGCAGGTCAAACTGCTGGAACCCAGACCTCTGAGGTGCTTCCGCTGCCATGTGGGCAACCACGTGGGAGCTAAATGCACCTCGGAGGTGGACCGCAGCGGTCATTGTTACCGCTGTGGTCAGCCCGGTCACAAGGCCGGCTCGTGCGAAGCCACGCCGCACTGCGTCGTGTGTGCGGCGGCTGGCAAGCCAGCCGGCCACCGGATTGGGAGCAAGGCCTGCGCCCCACCCACCAAGGCCAGAGGCAAGCCCTCTGCCACCGCCGTCATAGCCGCAACCTCCGCCACCGCCGCCGTTGCCGCCTCCACAGCCGTCATCGCCGCCGCCGCCGCCGCGGCAGGGCCCTCACAGAGGGCCCAGAAGGGAGCTGCAATGGAGTGCCAATAATGGCCCCATTTCGCCTCCTCCAGGCGAACATCAACCACTGCGCCGCAACTCAGCATCTGTTGCTCCAGAGCATGGCGCAGTGGTCGATCAACATCGCCGTGGTCGCTGAGCCGTACTTTGTCCCGCCCAGGGATGACTGGGTGGAGGACCTGAGCGGCTCAGTGGCCCTAATTTCGTCGGCCGCCGCCGGTACCCCGTCCCTCGAGGCTGTTAAGAGAGGACGGGGCTGCGTTGCAGCACGGTTCGGGGAGATTGTCGTGGTAGGGGCATACTTCTCCCCGAACCGAACTCTCGCCGAGTTCCACAACTCCCTTGCGGAGTTGAGAGTCGTCGTCGTCGGGTTCTGTTCCCTCCCCGTGCTCATCCTCGGGGACTTCAATGCCAAGAATGTGGCTTGGGGTTCCCGGTATACGGACACACGGGGCAGGATGGTGGAGGACTGGGCGCTGGAGACAGGCCTGGTCGTCCTTAACCGGGGTTCTGTCCCCACGTGTGTACGGATGCGGGGTGAATCGGTGGTGGACATCTCGTTCGCCAGCCCCGCTCTGTTGCCACGTGTCATTGACTGGCGCGTCATGGAGGGGGTGGAGACGTATTCCGATCACCGGTACATCCGGTTTGACGTCTCCGCCCAGACCTCGAGCGCGTCGGTCCGACAGGCCCCGAGTGGTCCGCGGTGGGCGCTGAAGCAGCTGGACCGGGAGCTCCTCCTGGAAGCCTCGATCGTGCAGGCCTGGGTGTCATCACCGGACAGGCCTGCCGACATCGATGACGAGGCGGAGTGGTTCCGGGAGGCCATGTCCGAGATATGTGACGTGGCAATGCCCCGGGTCCAGCCCGGACGTGCTTCGCGCCAGGTGTACTGGTGGTCGCGACAGCTAACGACACTGCGCAATGCGTGCGTTGCTGCGCGACGCCGGTACACCAGGCACCGCAGGCTCCGTATCCGACCTCCGGATACGGAAGCCATTCAGGCGGAGATATACGAGGGGTACAGAGCGGCGAAGACCGCCCTCCAAGCGGAGATCCTGCTGGCCAGGGCACTGGCCCGCGAGGAATCGCTGGAGACTCTGAACAGAGACCCGTGGGGACGCCCATACAAGATGGTGCGGGAGAAACTCCGCCCATGGGCTCCCCCGCTGACGCAGAGTCTCCGGCCACAGCTTGTGGGGGACGTGGTGAGCGCTCTGTTCCCTTCGAGAGGGGAACACGCCTCCCCGCCCATGGCTCCGCCTACTGCGGTGCCCGATGCGGACCACACCGCCGACGACGACGACGATGCTCTGGAGGTGACCGAGGTAGAGATGAGGGTGGCGGTACGTAGGCTGAATGCCAGAAATACCGCCCCAGGACCCGACGGCTTACCTGGGAAAGCCTGGGTCTTGGCCTCAGAGGCTCTCGGGCCTCGACTAAGGGGGCTCCTAAGCGCATGCATGGAGAGGGGCCAGTTCCCGCTTCGTTGGAAGACGGGGAAACTGGTCCTCATCAAGAAGCCGGGGCGCCCTGCGGACTCTCCGTCCGCTTACCGGCCCATAGTGCTGCTCGACGAGGTGGGCAAGCTCTTTGAAAGAGTCATTGCAGACCGCCTCGTCGGGCGGCTGGTGCGGGTGGGGCCGGATTTGGCGGAGAGCCAGTTTGGTTTCCGCAGGGGGCGCTCCACGGTGGATGCCATCATGCGCGTGCGAGCCCTCACGACGGGGGATGCGGTGGCTCGGGGTGGGGTCGTCTTGGCGGTGTCTCTAGACATCGCCAACGCCTTCAATACCCTGCCCTGGAGTTGCATCAGGGAGGCACTCCGGTATCACCGGATGCCGACCTACCTCTGTCGTGTGGTCGAGGCCTATTTGACGGACAGGGCCATCATCTACCCCGGTCACCAGGGAGAGTGGAACCGGCGAGAGATGTCGTGCGGTGTCCCACAGGGATCGGTCCTGGGGCCGCATCTGTGGGACATCGGATACGACTGGGTGCTGCGCGCCGACCTCCCCAATGGCGTCAGCGTCGTTTGTTACGCTGACGACACTTTGGTCCTGGCGCAGGGGAGGTCGCACCAGGCGGCGGTCGAACTAGCGACACACGGGGTTGCGACAATCGTAGCCAGAATCCGGCAGTTGGGACTCGAGGTGGCCTTGCACAAGTCCGAGGCCATGTGTTTTCATGGTCCTCGGAATGCGCCACCGTCGGGTTCCCAAATAACGGTAGGAGGGGTTCACATCGGCGTCGAGTCGACGATGAAGTACTTGGGACTCGTCCTCGACAGTCGGTGGAACTTCGTGGAGCATTTCCGACGTTTGGCTCCCAGACTGGACCGGGCCGGGGCTGCCTTGAAGCGGCTCCTGCCCAATCTAGGGGGTCCAAACGCCTCCTGCCGGAGGCTATACGCGGGGATCGTGCGGTCCATGGCCCTGTACGGGGCACCGGTGTGGGCGCATTCGTTGAGGCGGCGGCCTGCCCGCCGGTTGAACGCGTCCCAGAGGGTCATGGCCACCCGGCTGGTCCGGGGATACCGCACGGTCTCCGGTGAGGCGGCGAGCCTCCTTTCCGGATTGCCGCCATGGGATCTGGAGGCAAAAGTCCTCGCGCATATTTGGGAGTGGCGTGGGGAGGCGAAACGCCGGGGCTTGACTCCGATGCCGCGAGAAATCGCGGCACAGCGGACAGAGCTCCGACGGGATCTCATGGCGGCATGGAGAGTACGATTGTCGCAACCCAGTGCTGGGCACGCCACTATTGCGGCGATAAGTCCCCTCTTTGAGGAGTGGCTGGAGAGGCGCCACGGCGTCCTCACCTTCCGCCTGACGCAGGTCCTCACCGGACACGGCTGTTTCGGGAGGTACCTGTTTCGGATAAGGCGGGAGGAAACGCCCGGGTGTCATCACTGCGTGGATCGCCCGGAGGACACGGTGGAGCATACGGTGGAGGTATGCCCGGCTTGGGCAGAGCACCGCCGTGTCCTCGTGGAGGCGATCGGTGGCGGGGATCTCTCGCGTCCGGCCCTGGTCCAGGCCATGGTACGGAGCGAGAGGGCATGGGAGGCCGTCACCTCCTTCTGCGAAGCAGTAATGCTCGCAAAGGAGGAGGCGGAACGCGTGAGGGAGAGGCAAATTTCGCGCCCTCACGCCCCTAGCCGCCGCAGGAGGAGACGCCCTGGGCGTCGGGAATCGATTGCCGATTCCCGGCCACCGTAGGCGCGGGCTTGCGGACGGTGAGCAATGGGTAGCTCGCCGTCCGGTAAGGACCAGGCCCGGGTCGACGGCGCGTTGTGTTCCACGCGCGCCTCAAAGAGATGTCAGCAAGTGAAGGGGTCCGATGAGACCATTGCCTGCCGGGGTTGCGGGATTAGTCCGAAAGGGATACCGTGGCCCCCTGGCATTGCACAGGCAACAGAAGGAACACGGGTGGGTTTTAGTCAGTAAGAGTCTGACACGCCCTCCCGCTCCACCCAGAGCGGGAGACGTCATTTGATGATTTCCCACCCAAAAAAAAAAAAAAAAAAAAAGCCCTGTGACAGAAGGACGGTCGCACACACTTAGTAATAGGACCCTTTTTTTTGCGTTAACACCCTTTGGATACGGAACCCTAAAAAAAGACCAACTTAACTTTTTAATCACCTTTTAAAAGAGTCGCCTAATTAAAAGTTTCTATACAACCGCGATTTTATCTCCAAAGAGTTTTAATTTGCAAAATTTAATTATTAGCATAAGCACAGCATGGGCCGTAATCTACCACGCGGGCCCAGTGCGGGTTGGCGGATGTCACATGTCTTCCAATTCTGGCTCCTAGGACATGCCGGTTTCCTCACGATATTTTCCTTCACCGTTTTGAGAGTAGTGGTGATGAGAATACACAACGCAAAGTGCCTGCCTGGGTTTGAACTTACGACTGCAACTCGTAACTCGGTGGCGAATTGGCGATGCCACTCATCATCATCATAAACACGGGCCACCCCGCTCATCATCATCATTAATATGATTACTGCAATAATCTAATAAATGCTGGAGGTTTACCTAAATATGATTACTGCATTAGTCTAATAAATGCTGGGGGTTTACAGTTAATTATTATGCTTATATTAAAGTTGAGAAGTTATTTGGCATGTCAAATGAATATACAGGCTGTACATTCAAGTTGTTATTGTCTTTTTAAATTGCTAATTAAAATCTAGTATTTATGAATGGATTGTCTCTGGGGCGTAGGAATTCACAAACACTTTTGTGTATAATAGGTAATACTCATATTTAATTTGTGATGTAGTTTTGCAGTCATTCAACTCTCTGAACTCCTACTTCATTGGCTTTGTTTTATTAATTAAGTACAGAATCTAATTATAGCGACGGTTTGATTAATGGTGCGGTCTCGAAGTTTGATACAGTCTCACACCAAATATTCTGTTTATAAATCATTTTGCTTTTAGAGTACCTATATTTCTGGTGTAAGTAGGTACCTATGTATATTCATTAAAATAGTCTAGCTAGTTTAATAAACCCTTGGGCCGTGGGGTCTGAGTGCTCAAGGTTTGTTCAACGAAATTTACTATCAAACGGCTAGTTGAAACTTACTGTGACCCAAGGGCTAGCTTTTATCTTGGCCAGAGGCTAAGGCAATGCCAAATAACGAGGCAATGTCGTCAGTCTGTTGGATACATTACCTGTTGACAGCGCCTTATTGTAACTAGTTAGGTTAGGAGATTATATTTCAAGACGAAAGCGTCAGTCCAGGGCCGGATTTAGGGGAGGGCAACCGGGGCGAAAGCCCCGGGGCCTCCACAAACGGGGGGCCCCCACAATAGAGACTTCGGAAAAAAAATATTCAAATTCCAACTAGTTAACACTAGTAAGCATCTTTTCCTTTGATATTTTTTTTTTGCTCTTTCACCTTTACCTACAGCCTACAGTACTTTATACATACATGATTATTTGATTATATTAATCTTAAATAACAGAAATCATTGATCTATATTTGTTCACTCCAATCAGGCAATCAGTGAAATATCAAAATCTCAAATGGCCCTGATAAGCACTTCCATCACATCGAGAAGATGGATTCTGAAAATTTGCACGCTGCAGCAGAGGCATTGGTGAAAGTATCCGGATGATTTAGAGCCTAGTCTTGGTAATGAGTTGGTTCAATTTGTGTCTTTGATTGACTCATAAAAAAAGGAAAAGGACTATGGGACAGATCAATCGCCGGAACTTTTTTACTACCAAATTCTCGAAAATCAAAATTTCAGAGCTACATTCCCAAACCTCGAAATTACATTGAGAATGTATTTGGTTTTGATGGTAACAAATTGCACTAGAGAGCGCTCATTTTCAAAACTGAAAATTATAAAAAATAGGCTTCGAACCACGATGGTACAAAACCGTCTATCGAAGCTTTCTCTCCTGAGCATTGAAAGCGATTTACTCCGAGAACTGGATTTCAACGAAATCATCAACGATTTTTCGGCGAAAAAAGCTCGAAAGGTTCCGTTCGTTAACCCTAAAATTTAATTTCAGATAATTCTTGTTTCCGTTTATATTTATATGTGTTTGTTCAATACTAAGGGAATCTACTTGGTTTCACAATAAATTATTTATTGAAAAACTTGACTGAAAAAAAAATTGTTTACTTTATTTGGAAAATAATTTGGGGCGAGGGGGCCTCCGCTCCTTTGTTGCCCCGAGGCCTCTGGACCTCTAAATCCGGCCCTGCGTCAGCCAGCGAAATGGAAAATTTCTTACGTCGTTTGCAATTTGCAGGTCAGTATCATTAATTGCAGGTTGTATGTTGATAAACGAAAATTTGAATTTCCTGGCATCTTAAAATTAAGGGGGATAGGCACGCCACAATTGTGGCGATAAGGCCCCTCTTTGAGGACTGGCTAGAGAGGCGCCACGGCGTCCTCACCTTCCGCCTGACGCATGTCCTCACCGGACACGGTTGTTCCGGATAAGGCGGGATGAAACGCCCTGGTATCATCATTGTGTGGAGCATACGATGGAGGTCTGCCCGGCATAGGCGGAGCATCGCCGTGTCCTCGTGGAGGTGATCGGTGGCGGTGATCTCTCGCGTCCAGCCCTGGACTCCCGCTCTCGCTCCGGAGCAAGAGGGCATGGGAGGCTGGGAAGCAATAATGCTCGCGAAGAAGGAGGCGGAACACGTGAGGGAGAGTCAAATTTCGCGCTCTCACGCCCCTAGCCGCCGTAGGAGACGCCTTGGGCGTCGGGAATCGCAGGCCGATTTCCGTATGCACTGATGCCTGCCGGGGTCGCGGGAAAGGCCGAAAGGGATACCTTGGCCCCTGGCAACGTACAGGCAACTGAAGGAATACTGGTGGGTTTTAGTCAGTAAGAGTCTGACTCGCCCTCCCGCTCCACCCAAAGCGGGAGAAGTTATTTGATAATTTCCCACACAAGAAAAAAAAGAAGGTATTAGGGCATCCCCCTTAATTTTAAGATCATCTTTATCAAGTCCCTATTGATGAATGGACGTTTACTTGGCCGTTTCCTGCGCTATAGTAATAGTACTAAATATATGTTATTCTTTTAATATTTTTCTTTTAGTATTAATTTTCTTAACAGAAACTTTAAATTGCAAGAAATGTCACCATGTTTTCCACATACTAGGTACATATACTTTATCAACACTTGAGCGAATCATCACTACAGTGTTCACACATGATTTTACGCCAGGTATTGGTACCGGAACCTTTTAGGTAAATGACAGGTAATCCAAAAATAGCTCCCAACTTAAAGCTTTAAGAAAACAAGAGGCTCTACCAGACGGTGCGCGCGGCAGAGGCGGAGGGGGAAGGAATAGAAAATATAGGTACTCAGAAGGTTCAGTTGAAGCAAGGCGTTTACTTGCAAGCTACTTTAAGGGAAAGCGCACACCTGGATCAAGCACTAAGCTTTCTCGATAAAAATGAAGACGTGACTTGCGCGATTACTAATTAAGCACCGCCAATCACATTTGCTTGCCTAGCATTCTAGATAGATAAAGGCATAAAAAAGTGAAGCAAGGCTGCCACACGGGAGTATCTTTCTTTTAGTATTTACGTGAAATTACGATTGAAGCGTTTCGCGTCCATTAATATTTCAGTTGACAGCCTAAGCAATCCTATATGTGTTGCTAGCCTGAAACCTGGACTTAATATTATTGAGTTCACGGGACTGATTGGTTTATTATTGTACCTTCACTGTGATGAAAAAGTTGGTAACTAATGCTCGTTTCTCTCTGTATACAAAACTAAAACGCTGCAAGATAAAACTCCCTTCCTTTGTCCTGCAACGTTTTTGTTTTGTAGAGGTTCTTCTGCACTTTTCCACCTCGTCTCCGGGACAGGTCATGTCAATATTTAGCCGCTGCGCGTGCGACGTTCTCTGGACACCACCTGATCACACACACCGCGCCGCACACGGAATATTATCTTACGATATGGATGCACCAGTGTAAGATAATGTTTTTAAAAGCTTCGATGCTGGTGTGAATGTTTTGTGCATGTACTTTAATTTAATGACTTGATTTCCTTAAAGTAAGCGGTGTTCTTTGCGGATTTGTGAAGGTGTTGCCAAGTAAGTACACACTTCCAAAGTGCCTATATATTTTTGCCTTTTTATTGATATTTGTAATTGAATTTAATAATAGAATTTGCTGACATTTTAAAATTAATTTGTTGACATTTTGTAACTTAATTTATCGAGATAGTAAAAATTTAATTTATTGACATTATTTTGTAACATTGTCTTCAGCCATTTTTAATTAAATTGATTGACATTTGTAGTTTAAGTTACTGACATTTTTAATTTATTTTTGTAATTCTTAGTATTGGCATTGGGCCTAATTCCGAACGTCATATTGTGAATCGTTAATAATGTTAGCAAATGTTGAGTGAATACAATGCAATTTTTTATGTTTCTTTGTTTATTTTTTTGATTACTGAATGTTTTATGATAAATAATTTTGCAAGCCGTAAGGCAAAATGTACCTATCGGGATTCTCGTAAAAATTACCATCATATCTGTATACCTACATTATTGGCAAATAAATGATTTCTATTCTATTTCTATTTCTAGGGATCAAGTACGTTTTAGAATATCGCCGCAATTGAGGATTACTATTTTAACTTTTTTGGATCGTTATTGATTCTTTTTAATCGCTATTACACACTTTTATGGGAATCCACAATCAAAATAACATTAAAATAATATAACATTCTTTAAATGTTGATTAAAAGTAGAAAATCAATGTCTCACTGTCAATCAGACTGCTTTTTCTTTAAATTTTGATTATAAATAGAAAATCAACACTGTCAATCAGGATTCCCATAAAAGTGTGTAATAGCATTTTTACAAAGCTATTACAATTTCTACATCGGAACTAAAAAAAAATGCATCGATATGGAGCGACGACATCATTTGACACGAGAAGAGATGATGAGAGCCGTTGGAATATTGCAAGCTGGTTCCAGGCAACGTAGGTAATGTGGCTGTCGCTCTTGGCACTACACAGAGCGTCACAAGCCGCCTCTGGACACACTATCGTATCATGGGCAGCGTGGCCGATCGACATGGAAGACGATCTCGCATCACCACTCATAGACAGGACCGGTACATCCAAAATACTGCTCGACGGAATCGTACCATGACCGCCATGTTGGCTACGAGGTTCCACAGCTCTTCAGGCTTGCTGATAAGCTACCAAACCATCCGAAATCGTTTACGTGAAGCGGGTCTGCGTTCCCGAAGGTCGCTGAGAGTTCCACATATAGCACCCAGCAATCGTAGGGCCAGTTTACAATTGGCTCGCGAAAACAGAAATTGGGAGGAAGAAGACTGGCGTTGTGTTTGCTTTTCTGATGAATCTCGTTTCGGTATGAGGCCGGGTACAAGAAGTTTCGATGACGTCTGGACGTTAAGAACGTTTAAAATGTTGTTAGGAAGTTAATTCATATGGAGGGGGATCAATAATGGTTTGGGCCGGTATTTGGATCGGTGGAAGTACCGATCTCATAAGGATCAGCGGCAACCTCAATGCTCAGATTTATGCGGGGAGGATTGTTTCAGACGTGATCATCCCTTTGCGAGGCCGGTTGGGTGATTCGTTTCGACGAATGCACGACAATGCACGCCCACACGCACTCTTGCCGATGCCCGCATCAACGTTCTGCCGTGGCCTGCTCAATCGCCAGACCTCAACCCAATTAAGCACGCATGGGATATGCTGAAGAAGAGAAAGAAGAGCTCTGCCGAGTATGGATGCCGTGCATACCCCACAACCACTTTTTTGACTTGTTAGAAAGAACGTGGACGGCCATTCCTCAAAGTGATATTAAACATGCCAAATCGCTGTAATTGTATGATTCGTGTCAATAGTGGAAACAGTTGTTTTTTATTATATTTACAATAAAAAAATAACAATTCTCGTTTTTGCCATGTAATTGACGACATTTATTTAGGTTAATTTCCCACAATTTGCAAAAATTGCAATTTTTCTTATTTTTACAAAATATAGGGATAAGTTGTAAACTGAAACATAGGAAATAAAGTAAGAAAGCCAGCCTGGAAGACTAGACTGATTTGGTAAATATTAATCGGATATTTTTTTATAGTTACAAATGTACTTGATCCCTAAACACTTTTGATGTAAGTATGACGATTAAGAAAGTTGCCCATTTGTTCTCACTTGTAGAAGCAACAAGAATAATGTACCGGGGATTTTGTAATATCTTGATTTAAAAGAGTGTCTTTGGAGTTTCTTGCCCGTTCTTCTCCATAGAGATCTACGTTTTGGAATGGCAACTAGCTTCAATTTACTGACTAACAGACCGACTCTTTGACGAATCAAAAGTGCTTGGGAATGGTTTAATTGAAATAAATTATTTAAGGTTGAAAGAAATAGGATTGGTGTCTGTCTCTGTAATACGCCCTCTATTATTTTGATGACATGGTATGTCAGTGAAATATGACTTCTGATATTAATATTGTTCTGAAGTTCATGTTAACGTATCGCTAAGTTATCTTCTAAGTTCGCAGAATTTACTTAGGGCTGATAAGGAGTTCGTAAACAGTTCAAAAGTTTATCTTTGCTTTCGATTGCTGAAATATTGTTCTCATGAGTCAATTTGTGTAAACATTCTAATTTCTAGTACACACAACTAAATGTACGTTAAACTAAATTTAGCAGCATATATTTGACTGCCTCGTTGGGTGTACTATAGGTACACCTCTGCCTATCCATTCGGGGACAGGTAGTGATGTTATGTAAATTAATACTTTTCATGAAATTATAATGAGATGAATTCGTAGAATCATTAAGGCTAAAAAAACCCTGATTAATTTTTGTTCACAATAATAATTAGAACCTTCTAAGTATAGAATATTGCGTTTATAGTATATAATAGAGGACGTTAAATAGCGAGATGGGCAGATGACCTGAGGCTCACGGCTGGACACCACTGGAGAACGTTACGCATTAGACAGAATCTAATGGAAAATGCTAGAGGAGGACACTCAGAATAACGTTATATTCTTTAGAAAAATCTCAACATTTATATATGAAATGTTAACCTCGATATTCAGAATCATCATCAGCTGCCCAACCTTTTCCCAACTACGTTGGGGTCAGCTTCCAGTCTAACCGGATGCAGCTGAATACCAGTATTTTATATGGAGCGACTGCCTATCTGACCTCCACAACCCAGTAATTGGGTGATACGATACCCCTTGGTAAGACTGGTTGTCAGACTTTCGGGCTTCTGACGACCCGTAACGACTGTCAAAGATCCACGAATGACAGCCGGTACCAACGGCTTAACGTGCTTTCCGGGGAACGGAGGAGTCTCGGTATGTAAAGATGGTCACCCATCTACAGACCAACCCCGGCAAGTGTAGCTTAACCTGACGGATCGACCCGTGCGGCAGTTATAATTAGCCACGAGCTCCTCAACCTCGATATTCAGAATAAAGGGCTTATTATTATAGAATATAATACCAAGTATAAAATATTGGTTATAAATCCAAACCATCATGCACTACACAAGAGCCTGTTGTGACAAGCGTGATGTTCTCGTTTACACCAATGATATTAGAAGTAAAAAGACGTAGATAGGTTACCTACCTAACATTCTATCTTCAAAAACGGCACTATGTCACACTATTATATGACACGTGGAAGTAGGAGGGCGTGTCGTAATTATCGGGAGCAAAAAAGAGACAAAATGAAGAAAATGTGGCTAGTTAGCCAACTTTTGACGTGCCACTTGCGGAACATTTATAACCTATCTACCTCTTTTTACATATTTAAATATAATTGGTTCACTATGCAATTTTAGTAGAAAATCTATTGAATATCACCTAACAATATCTAAGGTATTTGGTAACCTACAGAATTGCAAACGGGTTCTTCGCAAAAATATCGAATATCTTGGCGTATTGCTCAGTAATTATTCCTTAGAAAGCAGCTCTCTTGAACTTTTCCTGAAATCTGAATAGCTTATTTTTTTATATACCTTAACCCCAACATAGCGTTGATGACGTGAACGGAGACTATTAGAGTACTCGTATATAGATAGTGCAATCCACGACGACGCGCCCCTCTCCGCGATTACTGCACTGTCAGCTATACTTTAGTACGGAGCGGAGCGGAGTGGGGCGCGTCGTCGTGGATTGCACTATCTATATCTAGGTATCAATAATTATATACAATAATTAACAACGTATACGGCAATCACTAATTACTTTTAATTAAGTAACACATGATCAATCACAATCTGTTTCATTTTGACTTCTAAATGATTCAGATCATAATCTGACCTACCTACCAGCAACCCAACTATCAGATTACCTATAAGCATATATCCCTCTACACGTAATTAGGAAATCTGTGACATTCCCAGTCAATAGACTGTTTACAGAATTACTGTGGCCTGAATACGCCTAAAAATATCAGATAACACGACATAGTAACAATGTTACTAATTATTTCATAGAATACTGCCTAATTGGCGTCATATTCAATATCCACCCACCCTCATTTATGTATAATTGGCTTCATAATACCTAGTCAGTATCACCAGCAATGCATACTGTCCACAAACGCGGCGGTTCACGTTCACGTCAATAGTTAACTGCGGTCAAAAGGCTTATTTACACGAGGACTGATTCTAGCGTCAAATAGCCGATTATTGAAAAGATATTTTTTTTAAAGTTGATTAAAAATAGTATAGTACGAACGATAATCCCATTTTAAATGGCAGAAATTACTATAGCAAATGTCTTGTTATCAAAAGATCGTATTTCAAGTTAAAAACTGTTCCACCGAATCGCACTTATCAAAATTTGGTTTCAGTGCGGCTAGTAGAACAGCATGTCGATTCCCGTAACCACTTCACCGTGAAAACAGTGAAGTGAGCGTGGAGTGAGCTGTCAGTGTCATCTCACCCTGTTGGAATGACAACTCACTTCACCTAAGTTTTCACGGTGAGATGGTTACAGAATAGCACTGCAGCTCACACTCTCATTGCGTAGCATACGATCCATCACAATCTGTTTCATTTTGTGAGTTCAATAACATTCATTGCGTTATTTACGATGTTGAGAAGACACATTTTTAAAATTCATAATATTCATATGAAGAAATGTATTAGCAATCCTTCAAAATTAAAGAGATTGAGATTGATCGTGTGTAATTAGCGTGTAGCTCAGGTGCCCTTCGGTCAAGTGCCGTTTAAATCAATGCTCTGAGTGGAATACCACGAAAATCACAACTCTAAAACATCGCCCGATTAAAAAAAAAAAAAGTCGTCAAACTAGGCTGAGAATCAGCACTTTTCGAACGTCAAAGTTACATAAGACAGTCCCATAAAACGTCCACCGTTCATCACTTCCTAGTGCTTTAGCTGGGAAGAAGAAGTTGTACACTAAACATAATTTAAATTATAAATTAATAGCCATATGTCAGCTAGCACACGCCAATACCAACCAAAAATATCGAGAAATATAATCAAGCAGAAAAAAAAAAAATAAAGACTAAACGTAAATAATATCTAAATAAAAGCCTCCAGTCATAAAGGGCGTGCCCGCTTACATATAGCTATATATAGCTGTAACTGGAATTTATAAATGATAAACTAGGACCATCGAGGTAAAATAAAAAAAACAGTTAATTACTAATAACAAAACCATGATCAGCAAGTCGACCAGCCACCACAAGCAGCACCCGTTCACGAGCATAATGCAAAGATCAGCCATTACCCCCCTCGGCATATTTGAGGGAAGGAGGCAACCCGACCCCCGACGCTACCACAAGCAGTGACATCTAAGGGAGTATGACGAACCTGCTGCCGGTGGGTCAGGCATAAAATAATATGATCAATTGTCGAGGTCGCTAGCTAATCACATAGTGCAATACAACTCATGAAAATTATTCAAATGAGTAGATTATGTCAACAAAAAATAAATTTTAGGGGTATGAGGAACAGGGTGTAAAGTTCACTCATCCACCATAGAAAAGGGAGGATCCTCCAACCAGACGGGTGTTGTGTCTGGCGGGCCGACTGCCCGACTATTGATTTCGGATAGTCTTATCTATGTCGTTCGCGCGGTAAACTCTAATTGCGCGATGCAGGATTTGTGTGACGTCATGTCTTTGATGCGTAGTTCGTATGTGGCGGTGTAACCGCTACATCACTCCCCTCCGGAGACCGGAGGTCGATAGTGGGCTGAGTCTTGTATCTTGCGATGCTTCACAGTACCAGTGGAGGTTCCAGTGAGTCGGAACCGAGTGCTGCATAGTTCGCGGTGAGTCGGAACTGTCTGCGGTGATTCCCCAGTGAGTCGGGGTGGCGCTGCGTCACGATCCAGTGAGTCGGATGTGGTATAGCGCCGGGTTGTGGCGGACTGCAAGCGTCAACCAGGAGAGGGTAGAAAGATCTCTGCTTGTGAGACCGGCCGAAGATGCAGATGCTGTGCCAAGGTTGCTGATGAGGCTGAGGGTGATGACCAGGAATGCGCGTTCGCTGCATGCTGGTGGTCAGGATACCCCGTTGAAGCGTGCACGGTGTGGCATCGTGATCCCGGATGAGCAGGGGGTCTACGGTGAGTCGACCAATATTGGTCGTGCTCTGAGCTACCAGAACCCTTGGGTGGACATCAAGAGGTGGGTACTGCTGCACGCCGACAAACAAGCCTCGGCATGGTTCGTAGTGGTCGGTGTCCCAGTGGACCAAATCCCGACTCTGATGGAGGCCGGACGCCGCCTCTCTATTGGTCTAGGGGCGGTGTACGTGAAGTTCCAGGGTCGGAACGGTAGGTTCACAGACGTGCCTCAGGGTTGGGATCCCGCCACGCGAACCGTCTGCGAGCCGCTGGAACTGCCGCAGGCACCTGCAGGGGAGTCCACTCCCCCTTCAAGCAACCCGGAAGCATCAGCGGCTGAACCTGCTGCTGCAGAGTCGGCCGCCCCTGCCGCCGCCACCGTGGGAGCCGTCCCCTCATCGGGCGAGGAGCTGGACGACATGATCTTGTCCCCGGCTTCGGGCCCGGGGGAGGACGGCTTTGACGAGGGCGACCTATTTGCTGGGCTGAGACTTGGGGGGGATGAAGAGGGTTCGACCAGCGATGGCGTCCCCTTCGTCGGCCTGTAAAGTCCTCCAGGCAAACCTCCACCACAGTCAGACCGCGACGGCTCAGCTTCGCAAGTGGCTGGAGGTACAACACACGGCCATTGCCTTAATCCAGGAGCCGTGGATTAGGGCTGGCTGCATACAAGGACTCTCCAATCTTGGCGGTAAGCTCCTATTCACCTCAGATCACGAACATCCCAGATCGTGCATCTATGTCACAGGTAACCTTAAAACACAGCTCTTAACTGACTTCTGTTGCAGAGATGTCTCTGCAGCTAAGCTGCTTATACAGCGCGACGATGCCATGGAGGTGGTGATCGTTTTCGTCTCGGCCTACATGCCCGAGGCGGAGGCGCCGCCTCCTCAGGACCTCGCCCGTCTCGTGAGCCATTGCGAGAATTGTGGGTTCGAGGTCGTCATCGGGGCCGACGCAAATGCACACCACCAACTGTGGGGTATGGACACGCAAAATGAGAGGGGTAAGGCCTTGGTTGACTACTTATTCTCGACTAACCTATCCCTACTAAACACTGGCTCCGAACCAACTTTCGTAACCAGGCGAAGCCGCACAATCATTGATCTCACTCTGGCAACAGAGAGCGCGGCGGAAATCATCACCGGTTGGCAGGTATCCAAAGAGGCCTCCTGCTCTGACCACAGATGGATCCGCTTCGACATCCAGGTCTGTGTGCCACCTACAACGCCACGGCGCCACCCGCGTAACACGGATCGAGCCACCTACAAACGCAACCTTGACTGCAAGCTTGCGAGAATAAACAACCCGTCGACATGGACGGACACGACACAGATTGAAGTACAAGTAAGCCATCTTACTAAATCAATCATAGACAGCTATCAGACTGCATGCCCAGAGACCACGCCGCGGAATACACCGGGTAAACAACCCTGGTGGGGCGCGGATCTGGAACGCAAGCGTAGCAAGGTAAGAGCTGCTCTGAATAGAGCTATGAACACATGTGCGGATGAGGACTGGGATAAATACTATGCGGCCAAATCCAGCTACAAAAAATGCATCAGATTCAGGAGCACCTCGGGATGGCGCAAGTTCTGTGGCAGCATTGAATCCTGTCAGCAAGCAAACCGGGTAAGGAAGGTGCTGGCACAACAGTATACACCTGGGCCCATCACCCTTCGCAAACCGGATAACACATTCACGACGTCACCTGAAGAAACAAGACGCGTCCTAATTGAAGCTCACTTCCCAGGTTGCGTCTTCGCGCAGGTAATTGACTGGCATGATGAAACTCAAACACCATCAGACAATGATTGGCGCTACACACACAGGGTGATCACGTTGGAGAAAATCCAATGGGCCATCCGGAGCTTCCATCCTTTTAAGGCAGCTGGTCCAGACGGTGTGTTCCCCGCCTTATTACAGTGGGGGGGAGCTACTGTTGCAACAAGATTGGTGCCCTTAATGAGAGCGTGCCTGGCCTTTAGATATGTTCCCAAAGGATGGAGGGAAGTGAAAGTCACATTCATCCCAAAGCCAGGTAAGGGTGACTATACAGACGCCAAATCCCACCGACCAATAAGCCTGACCTCCTTCTTACTAAAGACTCTGGAAAGGCTTTGTGATAGGGAACTGAGGGACGGTGCTCTGATAACAATACCGCTACATAGTAATCAGCACGCATACAGCTCAGGTAAGTCGACTGAATCTGCTCTTCATCTGGTGGTCAGCCAGATAGAGGAAGCGATTCATCAAAAAGGCACCTGCCTGGGCACTTTTATAGACATCGAAGGTGCCTTCGACAAAACCAACTTCTCCAATATCAACAGTGCCCTCTCCAGACATGGAGTGGAACAGGTACTAACGGATTGGATTACGAATATGCTAAGCAAGCGAGTGGTTCGCCTTGAGGACGAGCAGCAGCTGGCCATGATAGCCAGAGGCTGCCCCCAGGGAGGGGTGCTGTCCCCTCTTCTATGGAATTTGGTGATTAATGACCTCATCACCAAACTCAACGACGCTCGGTATTACACAATAGGATATGCAGACGACCTCGCAATCCTGGTCTCGGGGAAGGTGACGGGAACGATCTGCAACCTTACTCAGCAAGCACTACGTATTGTAGAAAATTGGTGCAGGGAATTCGATCTATCGGTGAACCCCACTAAAACCGAACTAGTCATGTTTACCCACAAACGAGCTATGGGCCCTTTCCGCCTGCCCAAACTGTTCGAAACAGAGCTTCAGTTAGCCAGCGAAGTCAAGTACCTCGGGGTCATATTAGACAGTAAGCTGAACTGGAGCAGTCATTTAGACAATAAGCTAAACAGAGCCTGCATCACCTTCTGGCAGTGCAGGAGAATGATAGGTAAGAAGTGGGGCCTATCCCCCAAAATAATACTATGGCTGTACACAGCTGTGATACGCCCCATGATAGCCTACGCGGCCGTGGTCTGGTGGCCCCGCACCCAGCTGGTTACAGCCTCCAACAAACTACAACGCATGCAAAGACTGGCCTGCATGGCGACCACAGGCTGCATGAGGACTACTCCGACTGCTGCAATGGAAGCCTTGCTGGGACTACCACCGCTGCACCTGTTTATACAGCAAGAAGCGTCGATGGCGGCAGTACGCCTAAATGCAGCAAATCTCTGGGGTAAGAGAGATACACAACACACCGCGCTGCTTGAGGGACTCTACAAGGAGTTCCCCATTGCGAAAGCCATAAATGACCGGGTACCGAAACAATTTATCTTTGATAAAAAATACAGAATCCAACTTCACGAGGATCGCCGATGTGAGGGCTTGCGCCCAACAGAGCTGCGCATCTTCACGGATGGATCCAAAACAGGTAGTGGTACAGGTGCTGGAGTCTTCTCGGAGGACCTCAACATCCACATAGCTACATCATTGGGAGTCCTTAACACAGTGTTCCAGGCCGAATGCATGGGTATTTCTCTTGCCGCTTCGGCTATTCTGGCTAGGGAAGTTAAGGACCACTCGATACGCATACTCTCAGACAGCATGGCTGTTCTGCAAGCGCTGAACAGTCACATTGTGGACTCTGGACTTATATACGAGTGCCACCAGCGCCTTAACCAGGTGGGTGACCTCAACAAAATAACCATTCAATGGATCAAAGGACACAGCGGTTCGCTGGGGAACGATGCTGCAGATGAACTTGCCAGAAGAGGATCGAGCCTGGCACCAGTGGGGCCCGAACCCATCGTGCCACTCCCCTTCGGTTACCTACGCACTCTGGTAAGGAAACGAACTAGAGATCAGCATCAGAAACTATGGTCGGACCAAGGCGAGTGCAGGCAGGCTAAGGAGGCACTACCCTCAATCGATGACCGCCTCACAAAAAAGGTTCTTCGACTAACTAAACAACAGCTGCGTGTGATTACAGCAGCTATAACTGGCCATGGGCCATTTAATAAACACCTCTTTGTCATAGGAGTCACAGACAGTCCGCTCTGCAGAGCCTGCATGGAGGACGACGAGACAGCAGCTCATGTGCTGTTAAACTGCCCGGTGGTCGCCACTTACAGGGCAAAATACTTCGGTAACCCAGGTACCCTACGCGAGATTGCCAATAATACCAAGGCGTTGCTGGCATTCTTTGAGGAGCTGGGGTGGATTGAATGACCGATTTTTCCCACCCGTACGCAAAATACGCGCTTTGACGTGGAGTTGCGGAAACCAGCCCGTATTACCTATTACCTATTACCTATTATTACCCCGTTGAAGCCGAGGGTGCTGGCTGTCTGTGTGACTCGCCTCACGAAAGCTTGCGGGAGTGATGATGATGACGTCACGCTGAAGTAGTTGCACGAAGGCTGCGTTGACGTTCATACTCGGGGTCACCAATTTAGGGGTATGAGGAACAGGGTGTAAAGTTCACTCATCCACCATAGAAAAGGGAGGATCCTCCAACCAGACGGGTGTTGTGTCTGGCGGGCCGACTGCCCGACTGTTGATTTCGGATAGTCTTATCCACTGACCTCCATTACAAGTACGCTGGACCTATGATAAGCAGAGCCATAGTGGGGCGATTTGATTTTCGCCATTTTGGCGCTGATCGCAGAAGTGGGTGGGAACGGAACTAATAATAGGGATGAGACAGTAAGATAAAATACATCGATAAAAGGCTTTTCCGACCATCAGGTAATACTATTTCTATGTTTCCGACAGATATAGATATTTCGGCCGGGTTGTTTATATAAACTAATATAATAAAGCTGATGAGTTTGTTTGGTTGAACGCGCAAATTTCAGGAACTGCTAGACCGATTTCATAAGTTCTTTCACCGTTGGATTGGTACGTTATCCCTGAGTGACATAGGCTATGTATGTACCACCGGAGAAGTTGGGGCAGACTGCTAGTCTTAGGATAATCCGAAGCCAGACTAAGGGGGTACTTAGTATGTGACTAACTAAATCCAAAAATAAATAGGGAACGCTTTTTAAACAGAAATGAGGGTTTCTTGGGATGGAGTGGAATAGGTAAGATATTTATAGAAAATAAAATGAGTTATGTTTAATAAAACAGTCATCGGAGAAGTGCTTTGAACAGATGTAATCATATTTTTTCGGAAGCCAACTAGGCTTTTCAATGTTTTTCAGCCATAATTCCAGTCTTCTTTTGTCAGTCGGAAACCTGTGAATTATTTTAAAATTATATGTATTTGATAATAAAAATCGGTCATCGGCGATTTCCGTTCCTGAAAGTAAATAGATATCGTTAGGAAAAATATCGATAACTTTTATCGACAGGTAACTTTTACAGCACTATAAAATTTTGTGGTTTATAAAAAACCGGTTATACAAAGACAAATATATTGTTATTACGTATAATAAGATAAGTGACAGATTTTTAAATGTCTAATAATAACTTGTGGAATGCAACCCCACTTCCTTTCTGGTAACGAGTTTTGCATAACAAACACTCTTTCATAGTTGACCTATGAATGACCACCACTTATTTATGTATCAACTAAATTAATACGACACAACAAAGAAGCTTAATCGTGTCAAACCTCCAAAAACAGTCTAAAAATACGGGAGACAATTCAAACGAGACAGCGGCCATTTGCAAGTTACGTCAGATTTAGTTCTCTTCCCACGCAATGGGGGCGCTTCAAATAGGCACAATAAAGAGCTGTCATTTCATAGGGTATCGTAAGTCCAGCGTACTTGTATATATGGAGGTCAGTGGTCTTATCTATGTCGTTCGCGCGGTAAACTCTAATTGCGCGATGCAGGATTTGTGTGACGTCATGTCTTTGATGCGTAGTTCTTATGTGGCGGTGTAACCGCTACAAAATAAAATACAATTAAAATAAATTGACGTAAAAAGTCAAATAAAATAAACTTTTATATAAACTTATATAACCTGTCAATAGGTAAGCTAATTCTGGAGAAAGAACATAAACATTGTCTTGAGTTAATCACAGAGACCAACTATTCTTTTCATTTAAGTACCTAGTCGTTGATGGTATAGTTTGCCTTTGAACAAAGGTTGGATTTTACTTTAGTTTTAAACGCATTAAAAGACAAATCTAGCAAAGAAGAGGGTAGCTTGTTGTAAAAGGTTATACCAAGCCCAACAAATGAGTTATGAACCTTATGAAGCCGGTGAAAGGGAGCACGTAGTTTATCCTTCTAGTGTTAACATTGTGAATATCACTGTTATTAGTATAAGTGTATATTTTGCCTGATATATAGGATGTTGGCGAAGATGAACTTTGATGCAACTGTGAGGATACCAATATCTATGAAAAAATCTCTCAGAGAAACTCTGGCACCCAGCTGGTAAATTGCTCGAACAGCTCGTTTTTTGATATGACGAGTCTCATAACATAATCGTATCGCTGGCGAGTTATTGTTTTTCGCTTGAGTTGTAGTGTGATATGAGCGCGATAATCCCCTACGAGGTGCATGGATATTCACACTTCTCAAAGGGGGAAATTCTCAACTCTCGACGGGCGAGAAATTCACCTCATGTAAATGAGCCCTTACGTGGCATGCGCCCTGACGCCTCCATTAGCCGCCTTATATGCATTACGTATTAGATCAGATACCCGAAACAATAACCTACATATACATATATATGGGCGACACGTTCACGCAATCATAGCGTGTGTTTCCCAAATGCCGAACAAAGGGACGTTACCCGTGAGTATTAATTATTTAGAGATGGAAATAGGTATAACATGGAGGGTTCTTGAATGTTGATATAACACGTTAGATTTTGACATCAATGGTATTTAGGCTCCCGCAGATAGGCGACACGATGGTGCGACGCGATGGTCCGGCGCGATTCTGGTAGAAAATTTTCTTAAAGTTTTCATAGAAATTGTTCCACTGGTCGCGTCGCGCCTGTCCGCTTCCACCTTTAAAACATTTGTAGGGTAATGGTTGGCGATAAAATTCGATTACCTACCACTTCCTTCAGTTTTTTTTTAAATCTTCATCTTTGAGCAATATATTCATAAAAATAGGAACTGATATGAAATTAAAACATTTTAACTCTTAGCTATTACATGAAATGCAGCAATGTATCAAATCATTTTGCGTTAATTTAGGTGATATGTTATAGTAAGCCAAGGGGCGTACGGACGATGTTTTAACGCGACAATTTTTTATCGCGCACTGAAATTTCAACTCTCGGTGTTGAGCCGAGCATTGAAAATCTAAAAGAGTGTAACCCAGCGCGTCATAAAAATACACTGTTGGAGTTTCAACTCGCAGTGCCTTGAATATCCATGAGAGCGAATAAAAATGTACTGTTCAAAAAGTCGCCCGTGGGTACGAGGCCGAACGGTGTTATAAGACTTTTGTTACTGACTGTAGGTACAATGATCATAACAGTTTTGCTGTTTCAAATCGAGTCTTGAAAGCTCATGTAATCAACTAATATATATTGTAGCTTTCGCCCCCGGCTTCGCCCCTGTTGAGGTCGGAAATTATTCCACGGGAACATACTACCAGGATAAAAAGCAGTGTGGGTGACCAGCGAGCCAGAATGAATGAGGCATATACATATATGTGTATATATCTATAGGATATAGGATAAGGGTCTATTTACAGCGATGGCTACAGAAAAATTGTTTGGGTGTCATTTCAGCTCTCTTGTATGTGTGGCACGTTCGCACAATCATACTTAGTTCATAGCGATCCTGAAATGTCGAATAAAAGGTGGTCGTTAGCTTTCGGTACGTACCTATTTATTTAGAGACGGGTACACGAAAAGATCAAAGCTATCTCAAAATAGACATGGAAGCTACTACACTAGTGAACCGCCCCTGCTTTGCTCGGTTTTTATGACTGGACAAAACATCGTTTTTTTTTTTCTTTTCTACTATGGGAAAAAAATCCAAAACGTTTCGGATTTTTTCTAAATTATTGATATACAATGTGGAAAAAAAACCGGTCCGATCCGAAAGGGGCTCATAGGTACTCATAGATATAGGTACTGTAATAAAATTACCAAAAAGTAATAAAATATCTTATTATGATTGAAAATAAAAACCTTATTGCTATTTAAAATTCACATTTTTAATACGAAAATTACCCCAATTCCTTAAAAGATTAGCAAATTTTCAACAGGGGTTATGACTTGTACATACGAGTAGACACCCGCTAAACGACGGGCGGTCCGCGCCCCATGTGATAATCCGGTATAATTCCCCATTGAAAAAAAGGAGCGTATTTTTTTTTCTCCATTTTCCTGAAAATTATCACTTAAGGACAAACTTTGCACGGGCTCGAACTCACTGGTGGGCGTGGCCAAAAAGCACGCTGTCTCACCTAGCATCGTGCCCGACAGAGACAGTGTCAGTGATGAGCAGTTAGACGCTAGTCTACACACACAACGTCTGTTCGCACGCACACAAACACTGTTCCCAACTGAAACGATGTTAGACGATGCACACATGCACCGCCGCGCCGCTCTGTGCCGCTCGCCGAGAAGTCAGCAAGTACCTACAAACTCGTAATATAATAGTAAGCGCCGCCGTTATAAACCCTTACACTTATAGGTACCTGCAGATTGCTTATTTTATTGTTTAGTTTTCCCCGAGTGTCATACATGCAGCGATCGCTCGAGATTACGACGCATGCTTACTTGAACAATCATCACTCGCCCGACCGCGCATATTATTAGGTACCTACCTACTAAGAGGCACATCAAGATTGTTTTCAGACAAGTATGCACCTATGTAGATTATTGCGTATAGGTAGGTTTACAGCCGATGAAGTAGTACCTACATAGGTAGTTTCTCACAACCACGAGTCACGGTCCACGGACGTACGACTACGCATAAAGTAGGTAGGTACTACCTACTTACCTACATAAAGCACAGAATAATAAAGATTCTAATGTCCACTACGGATGTTTGCGATATTTTTGGTTGTAAGTACGTACTTACCTAACAACACGTAATAAACATGTAAGACAGGTAATTATAACAGTAAGTAGGTACCAGGTAGATTGCAGATAATATTCTGTTGGCGTATGATAACCTACCTACTTACCGCAAGTCTTCGACTCCGTGCATCAAATTGTAGGTGTTAGTGTATGCAAAATTTGCGTTGTCAATTGAAATAAATTATTTCGCAAGCAAATAGAATAAACCAAGTACAGCATGATTTTTAGTCATATTGTCATATCTACTTTACGCACGAAATACCCGTCGCCGCCTGATTACGTAGGTACTTTGTGCTTTACGTGATGAAAGTACCTACTCAGCACAAACAACTTTTACTATGAGGCCAACCCTGAAACCGTGAAAATAAAATCAGCTGATCCCTAGTAAACTGCAGTAGCTACACGATCAAAATGCATGGGATCTGCTGACTTTTTTTTTCATATTTCAGGGTTGGTTCCATAATGAAACTTGATTGTATTCATGAGTACCTACTTACTTTACCTACTCTCTAAAGTTTAGAGAGTAGGTCATGACCAAAAAAACACCTGGTGTAAGTCAATGATAAACCGAGCGTAGATACATGATGAGCGTATGGTGCAGCGGGGTGTCGGGAGCACACACCATAGGTAATAGATATAGGTAGGTAAGTATGAAACTCGCAACCACAGAATAAATAATAGTACTACAGTAATAGTATACAGTATAACGTAACGTAGGTAACGATAGATTGCTACAAAGGTTGTCAGTTGCTTACTCAATTTATTATAAGGGTACACACGGCTACATATCAAGCTAGTAATAGTCCTTACGGTGTATAGATATGAACTTCTTCGATGGTACATAGCCATCATTTATTAAGTTATTTTATAAATCTTTATTGATAAAATGAATACCTAACATGATTATTGACATAACGTCTGCGGTTTGTAACTATCGCCACTACAGCTCAAAAAGTAATTTTATAACGACAGAAAATCATACCGAAAATAGTTTTATCTACTCTCATAACGTAAAATTCGAATTATAAACTTCAAAATGAGTTAATATTGGCATACTTTTTATACACACTATCGAAATTTAAAAATAGAATCATATTGTAAAACTTTTTCTCTGACAAAATAATGTTATAATAGTAGATTGTTTGCCTAGGGAGCAAACAACTTTTTTTAAGGCGAGAGTGTTTCTTTGAATCCAGAGTGGAGCGAAGGATTCTAGAGTAGAATTCCGAGCGTAGCGAGGGATTCTAAAGTAGAAACCTGAACGCAGCGAGGGATTCAAAGTACGTCACTCGAGCTTAAAATAGTGTTGCCCTCGAAGTGAACACTCTACTTTTCATCACCCTCTATGAGAAAAAAAGCGTGTGCGGTCCTACCCTCATCTCTCACGTGTGGATTAAAACCAAAACAAAATTTTCGCAGCCGCCATCTTGGATTTACGAATCACTTTATCGACTTTAGCAGCTTTAAAAACTATTACGAAATGACACCATTGGATTTACATTTTGACTTCACTATCGGCTTTAGAACCCTCGAAAACTATGAAAACGACACCAATGATGATTTTTTTTTAAATTTTCCCAGCTTCCATCTTGGATTTACATTTTGACCTCACTATCGGCTTTAGAACCCTCGAAAACTATGAAAACGACACCCATGACGAAAAAATTGTAAATTTTCGTAACCGCTATCTTGGATTTACATTTTGCCTTCACTACTGGCTTTAGAACCCTCTAAAACTATGAAAACGACACCCATGACGGAAAAATTTAAAGTTATCGTAGCCGCCATCTTGGATTTACGTTTTGACCTCACTATCGGCTTTAGAACCCACGAAAACTATGAAAATGACACCCATGACGAAAAATTTGAAAATTTTCACAGCCGCCATCTTGGATTTACATTTTGACCTCACTATCGGCTTTAGAACCCTCTAAAACTATGAAAACGACACCCATGACGAAAAATTTGAAAATTATGTAGCCGCCATCTTGGATTTACATGTTGACCTCACTATCAGCTTTAGAACCCTCAAAAAGTATGAAAACAACACCCATAACGAAAAAATTTAAAATTTTTACAGCCGCCAACTTGGATTTTCATTTTGACCTCACTATCGGCTTTGGCGCCCTCTAAATCTATGAAAACGACACCAATGACGAAAAATTGGAAAATCTTCGTCATGTGTCATTGCCGCCATCTTGGATTTTCATTTTGACCAGTCTTGTCAAAGTGTGAATAATAATTCACACTTTCTCTCTCTTTCTTGCCAGCCTTTCTCCAACTTGTTCATACAATGTTCGTGATTGATCTCCTTGGTGATTGGAACTTTTTCTAACAATTTCCACATTCCAAATTCAAATCTACTTTGCTCCCTAGGGATCAAAGTGCTATTTTGGTCCCTGTTTACAAAGAACAAACTAGCTCTTTTTGAATAGATGTGATGAAAAATATATTTTTTACCATTATGATACAGTTAAAATCCAAAAAGTTAACATCACAAAGGAGTTTCCATTTTTCTTTTTTTCTCTAATGGAACTAGCGGGGCGCGCCATTTTTATTGCATTACAAAAAAGTTTTGATTCCAACACAGCGTCCACTCAAACCAACAATTCCAATTTCAAACAAAAATACGTAGTCAAAATTTCAGCGCGACGTCAAACAGATAAAGTAGGTAGTATCGAAACAACGCGACATCATAGTATCGACAAACTTACAAACGCGTAGGCCGCAGCCGAAAAACACTCAAAAGTACGAAGTTAAACGTGCGTGATATGCACGTGCCTGAATCGAAATTCGTGTACGTATCACATAGTAATGTGCATGTATGCGTGAGCGTCTTCCCTCCGCACCGCGCGGGGGAACATTATCTAGTGAAATGCACGACAATTCATAGTAAAACGAGCGCGAATAAAATTACGAAAAGTCCTTCGGGAAATCGTGTTTTATGAAAAAACCGCTGCGTAAATCATTTACAAATAAAGTTTATTAAAATCTTCGATAATTGAGCTATGTCTGTACGGATTTTGTTTTGGAGATTTTCCATTTCTTTTATTACTTATTTACGCCCAAAGTTGCGTTAAAATTAGCAAGAAAAATGAAACTTTGTTGGCTCATAACTTTTTATTGGCTTTTAATTTTACTATTCCGCTTCCGTACAGACACAATTAATAATGAGACAAAACGATATCATGTTTAACTTTGGATGTACAATGTCAAACAGTGGAGTAATTCACTCCCGAAATTTGTATGGGAAAAATGTTGGCTAGTATCACCTTAAGGACAAACTTTGCACGGGCTCGAACTCACTGGTGGGCGTGGCCAAAAAGCACGCTGTCTCACCTAGCATCGTGCCCGACAGAGACAGTGTCAGTGATGAGCAGTTAGACGCTAGTCTACACACACAACGTCTGTTCGCACGCATACAAACACTGTTTCCAACTGAAACGATGTTAGACGATGCACACATGCACCGCCGCGCCGCTCTGTGCCGCTCGCCGAGAAGTCAGCAAGTACCTACAAACTCGTAATATAATAGTAGGCGCCGCTGTTATCGTTATAAACCCTTACACTTATAGGTACCTGCAGATTGCTTATTTTATTGTTTAGTTTTCCCCGAGTGTCATACATGCAGCGATCGCTCGAGATTACGACGCATGCTTACTTGAACAATCATCACTCGCCCGACCGCGCATATTATTAGGTACCTACCTACTAAGAGGCACATCAAGATTGTTTTCAGACAAGTATGCACCTATGTAGATTATTGCGTATAGGTAGGTTTACAGCCGATGAAGTAGTACCTACATAGGTAGTTTCTCACAACCACGAGTCACGGTCCACGGACGTACGACTACGCATAAAGTAGGTAGGTACTACCTACTTACCTACATAAAGCACAGAATAATAAAGATTCTAATGTCGACTACGGAGGTTTGCGATATTTTTGGTTGTAAGTACCTACGTACTAACAACACGTAGGTAATTAACATGTAAGACAGGTAATTATAACAGTAAGTAGGTACCAGGCAGATTGCAGATAATATTCTGTTGGCGTATGATAACCTACCTACTTACCGCAAGTCTTCGACTCCGTGCATCAAATTGTAGACCTAGTGTATGCAAAATTTGCGTTGTCAATTGAAATAAATTATTTCGCAAGCAAATAGAATAAACCAAGTACAGCATGATTTTTAGTCATATTGTCATATCTACTTTACGCACGAAATACCCGTCGCCGCCTGATTACGTAGGTACTTTGTGCTTTACGTGATGAAAGTACCTACTCAGCACAAACAACTTTTACTATGAGGCCAACCCTGAAACCGTGAAAATAAAATCAGCTGATCCCTAGTAAACTGCAGTAGCTACACGATCAAAATGCATGGGATCTGCTGACTTTTTTTTCATATTTCAGGGTTGGTCCCATAATGAAACTTGATTGTATTCATGAGTACTTACTTTACCTACTCTCTAAAGTTTAGAGAGTAGGTCATGGTGGTTTAGACTAAACCACCATGACCAAAAAAACACCTGGTGTAAGTCAATGATAAACCGAGCGTAGATACATGATGAGCGTATGGTGCAGCGGGGTGTCGGGAGCACACACCATAGGTAATAGATATAGGTAGGTAAGTATGAAACTCGCAACCACAGAATAAATAATAGTACTACAGTAATAGTATCCAGTATAACGTAACGTAGGTAACGATAGATTGCTACAAAGGTTGTCAGTTGCTTACTCAATTTATTATAACGGTACACACGGCTACATATCAAGCTAGTAATAGTCCTTACGATGTATAGATATGAACTTCTTCGATGGTACATAGCCATCATTTATTAAGTTATTTTATAAATCTTTATTGATAAAATGAATACCTAACATGATTATTTACATAACGTCTGCGGTTTGTAACTATCGCCACTACAGCTCAAAAAGTAATTTTATAACGGCAGAAAATCATACCGAAAATAGTTTTATCTACTCTCATAACGTAAAATTAAATTCGAATTATAAACTTCAAAATGAGTTATTATTGGCATACTTTTTATACACACTATCGAAATTTAAAAATAGAATCATATTGTAAAACTTTTTCTCTGACAAAATAATGTTATAATAGTAGATTGTTTGCCTAGGGAGCAAACAACTTTTTTTAAGGCGAGAGTGTTTCTTTGAATCCAGAGTGGAGCGAAGGATTCTAGAGTAGAATTCCGAGCGTAGCGAGGGATTCTAAAGTAGAAACCTGAACGCAGCGAGGGATTCAAAGTACGTCACTCGAGCTTAAAATAGTGTTGCTCTCGAAGTGAACACTCTACTTTTCATCACCCTCTATGAGAAAAAAAGCGTGTGCGGTCCTACCCTCATCTCTCACGTGTGGATTAAAACCAAAACAAAATTTTCGCAGCCACCATCTTGGATTTACAAATCACTTTATCGACTTTAGCAGCTTTAAAAACTATTACGAAATAACACCATTGGATTTACATTTTGACTTCACTATCGGCTTTAGAACCCTCGAAAACTATGAAAACGACACCAATTATGTTTTTTTTTTAAATTTTCCCAGCCGCCATCTTGGATTTACATTTTGACCTCACTATCGGCTTTAGAACCCTCGAAAACTATGAAGACGACACCCATGACGAAAAAATTGTAAATTTTCGTAACCGCCATCTTGGATTTACATTTTGCCTTCACTACCGGCTTTAGAACCCTCTAAAACTATGAAAACGACACCCATGACAAAAAATTTGAACATTTTCGTCATGTGTCGTTGACGCCATCTTGGATTATCATTTTGACCAAATAACTTTCACTTTCACTTTCTCTCTCTTTCTTGCCAGCCTGTTACTTTTTCATACAATGTTCGTGATTGATCTCTTTGGTGATTGGAACTTTTCCTAACAATATCCACATTCCAAATTCAAATCTATTTTGGTCCCTAGGGATCAAAGAGCTATTTTGGTCCCTGTTGATGAAGAACAAACTAGCTCTTTTTGAATAGATGTGATGAAATAGTAGATTGTTTGCCAAGGGAGCAAACAACTATTTTTAAGGCGAGAGTGTTTTTTTTAATCCAGAGTGGAGCGAAGGATTCTAGAGTATACTATTATATATTCTATTATATATTAGTATACTATTATATATTCTACTTTAGAATCCCCTATGAGAAAAAAAAAACGTGTACGGTCCTACCCTCATCTCTCAAGTATGATTTAAAACCAAAACAAAATTATCGCAGCCGCCATCTAGGATTTACATTTTGAACTCTTTATCGACTTTAGCAGCTTTAAAAAATCCTGCCTTCACGTCTGCACCCTCAAAAACTATGAAAACGACACCCATGACGGAAAAATTTAAAATTATCGTAGCCGCCATCTTGGATTTACGTTTTGACCTCACTATCGGCTTTAGAACCCACGAAAACTATGAAAATGACACCCATGACGAAAAATTTGAAAAGTTTCACAGCCGCCATCTTGGATTTACATTTTGACCTTACTATCGGCTTTAGAACCCTCGAAAACTATGAAAACGACACCCGTGACGAAAAATTTGAAAATTATGTAGCCGCCATCTTGGATTTACGTGTTGACCTCACTATCAGCTTTAGAACCCACGAAAACTATGAAAATGACACCCATGACGAAAAATTTGAAAAGTTTCACAGCCGCCATCTTGGATTTACATTTTGACCTTACTATCGGCTTTAGAACCCTCGAAAACTATGAAAACGACACCCATAACGAAAAAATTTAAAATTTTTACAGCCGCCAACTTGGATTTTCATTTTGACCTCACTATCGGCTTTGGCGCCCTCTAAAACTATGAAAACGACACCAATGACGAAAAATTGGAAAATTTTCGTCATGTGTCATTGCCGCCATCTTGGATTTTCATTTTGACCAGTCTTGTCAAAGTGTGAATAATAATTCACACTTTCTCTCTCTTTCTTGCCAGCCTTTCTCCAACTTGTTCATACAATGTTCGTGATTGATCTCCTTGGTGATTGGAACTTTTTCTAACAATATCCACATTCTAAATTCAAATCTACTTTGCTCCCTAGGGATCAAAGTGCTATTTTGGTCCCTGTTTACAAAGCACAAACTAGCTCTTTTTGATTAGATTTGTGATGAAAAATATATTTTTTACCAATAAGATACAGTTAAAATCCAAAAAGTCATCACAAAGGAGTTTCCATTTTTCTTTTTTTCTCTAATGTAACTAGCGGGGCGCGCCATTTTTATTGCATTACAAAAAAGTTTTGATTCCAACACAGCGTCCACTCAAACCAACAATTCCAATTTCAAACAAAAATACGTAGTCAAAATTTCAGCGCGACGTCAAACAGATAAAGTAGGTAGTATCGAAACAACGCGACATCATAGTATCGACAAACTTACAAACGCGTAGGCCGCAGCCGAAAAACACTCAAAAGTACGAAGTTAAACGTGCGTGATATGCACGTGCCTGAATCGAAATTCGAACGAAAGTACGTATCACATAGTAATGTGCATGTATGCGTGAGCGTCTTCCCTCCGCACCGCGCGGGGGAACATTATCTAGTGAAATGCACGACAATTCATAGTAAAACGAGCGCGAATAAAATTACGAAAAGTCCTTCGGGAAATCGTGTTTTATGAAAAAACCGCTGCGTAAATCATTTACAAATAAAGTTTATTAAAATCTTCGATAATTGAGCTATGTCTGTACGGATTTTGTTTTGGAGATTTTCCATTTCTTTTATTACTTATTTACGCCCAAAGTTGCGTTAAAATTAGCAAGAAAAATGAAACTTTGTTGGCTCATAACTTTTTATTGGCTTTTAATTTTACTATTCCGCTTCCGTACAGACACAATTAATAATGAGACAAAACGATATCATGTTTAACTTTGGATGTACAATGTCAAACAGTGGAGTAATTCACTCCCGAAATTTGTATGGGAAAAATGTTAGCTAGTATCACCTTAAATAGACTCAGTACGATACTTAACAACACCCTCACGGATGGGACAGGGTTTTTTTTACATGTTGTATGCTGCATCTAAATCCTTAGTGGATTTAAACTCCGATTAAGTAGTCACACAGACAGACACGAAAAGTAACTTTATTTCATACTATTTATACTTACAGGGTCAAGTAGACATATCTAGCGAAACTCAGCAGACGTCATGAGTCGATATCTAAACATGACAAAACGAAAAAATAATGAATTGATCATTTTGTTTTGGGGTCAACGACTGCAGGTTGTGTAGTTACTAGACAATACAATCCCAAGCACGTTTTTCAAACCCGGGATTTTTTATACGTAGTCCCGGGATCCCGGGGCCGTCCCGCAATTTGACTATGTGGTTTCTAATTGGGCTCAAATGAAAAAATAACTTGAGTAATTTCTTAAAAAATGTTTTTAAGAGAAGTATTTTGAGCGGGGAAGTCCCTTCTATCTAAGTTCTACAACAAACATATTATTAGGACCTGTGTAGTACGTATCGTACGGCGTATCTAAGGGATGTTTTTTTGTCATTATGTAATTATAGACCATTAAAATGTTATTATACTCGTAGACCATTTTTTCCAGCTTTTTAGCTTCCAGTTTTAGGTGAGTAAAGTGACTGCTCTATTAATATATTCAAGGTCAATGTCAAGGCGCAACGGACTACAGAATCCAAACTAGACCTGTTTGTGGCAATCCCGAAAATCCCGAGATTAGCCAAATACAGTCCCGGGATTTTCGGTTTCAGAAAACGGCCGGGATTCCATTGTATTCTGTAGTAGTTACTGATGTAAACTGCTTCAAAATCTTTAGTGGATTTAAACTTCACTCCTTCTGGAGTTTAGAAGGACTAAGTGATCACACAGACAGACACGAAAAGTAACTTTATTTCATACTATTTATACATACAGGGTCAAGTTAAATTATTTAGCGAGACTCCGCAGACGTGATGAGTATCGACATCTAAACATGACAAAACAAAAATAAACCGAATTGATCATTTTGTTTTGGGGTCAACGACCGCAGATACTCGTAGCGTCTTCGAGTATCTTAGTTTAGAAAATTAGTTTTCTATTTTGTTTATATCGTGTTTAGATCGATTTACGAAAAATATCAACGCAGGGGGTCCAGAATGTACTGAATCTATGGTAACAGGTTGTGCGTCGATGTCCTTACCACCCTGTATTATACTGTGGTCTAAGCTGAGTAAAGAAGAGAAAATGATCAACTCTCTTTTTATTTTTAGGTTGCCTCTCATTTGCAATGGGTAATAGATATTAATTTGTCGTAATTATTAATTATTTTCATGAATATAATGCAGCCTTTACCTACTTACATGACATAGAAACTGCCTAATTATATTGTTTTATAAAGTAGGTACCTAATTTAAGGAACAAGGATATCATTTCTTCCCAGAAAAATCATTAAGGCTCCCACAGCCAGGCGCGACGCGACGACGACGGTGCGACGTGATTCTAGAAGAAAAATTCCATGAAGTTATTTAAGTGGCATGCGGAACAGGGTGTAAAGTTCACTAATTCACCTAGAAAAGGGAGTATCCTCTGACCAGACGGGTGTTGTGTCTGGCAGGCATCTGTCGTTCGCGCGGTAAACTCTAATCGCGCGATGCAAGATTTGTGTGACATCAACTTTTTGATGCGTAGTTCGTATGTGGCGGTGTAACCGCTACATCACTCCCCTCCGGAGACCGGAGGTCGATAGTGGCAGCTAAGGTTCCAGTGAGTCGGAACCCGGTGCCGCACAGTTCATGGTGAGTCGGAACTGTCTGCGGTGATTGCGGCGATTGTGGTGATTGTGGTGATTGCGGTGATTGAGGTGATTCCCCAGTGAGTCGGGATGATGAGGCTGAGGGTGATGAACCAGGAATGCGCGTTCGCTACATGCTGGTGGTCAGGATACCGGTTGAAGCCGAGGGTGCTGGCTGGCTGCGTGACTCGCCTCACGAAAGCTTGCGGGAGTGATGATGATGACGTCACGCTGAAGTAGTTGCGCGAAGGCTGCGATCACGTTGGCGTCATTAATTTAGTAGCATGAGGAACACTGTGTAAAGTTCACTCATCCACTATAGAAAATGGAAGATCCTCCGACCAGATGGGTGTTGTGTCTGGCGGGCAACTGCCCAAATGTTGATGTCGGATAGTCTTATTATATATGTCGTTCGCGCGGTAAACTCTAATGCGCAATGTAGGATTTGTGTGACGTCATGTTCTTGATGCGTAGTCGTATGTGGCGGTGTAACCGCTACATTATCATAGATTTTTTTCTACAAGAAACCCGCCGAGCCTTTAAAAAACTGCGGATACACGATCTTAATCAGTCATTTGTAACAGTTTTATTCGCGACATGTCTAGACGAGGTCTATGGTTTTTTATCAGATGACCTCTGAGAACAAACACAGACACAACACATATACTTTTAGGCCAAGGTCTTTTTTATTGTTCTCTGCCATTTATTTGCATCCAAAACGTTTAGTATAAGATCATTCGACTCTTCACGTGACCAGAGGGCTGGTCTATATGTTTTGGCCAAAGGATCAGCATTGCCATCAAACGTGGCAACGCTGCCAGCATTTTGGGCATTTTGGCTTTTTGTGTTAACAGTAATGCGGACAAATTGTTTGATGCCTAATGAGCTCTTCTCTTTTTTACATAACATATCTATATATTTTAGTGTAAGCTTGTACATATTATATTGTATTTAAGATGACCAGATCTGGATAAGACTATTAGAGAATGTTGTAGACTCTCAAAAGGACTTTGAAGGAGTTAGTCATGTTTAAAAGTAAAACTTTTCAAGTATAAACCAACAATGGACACATGCATGTCCTCGTGTAGCTCGAAATTGTCCTAAAAAGCTCAATAATTCAGCACAAAACAAAAGCATAAATATTTGAGCAGGCCTAGTTTAAATTTTCAAACTGTAGAGTCACCTTACACAGACCAATTTACTTGTATGTTTAAGTTACATAAATTAATTTGAATACATTGAGCACCGCTAAATTAGATCAGATAGACGGGACACCAAACTAATATCAGTGTTCATGTTTGTGTCACATGTCCGCTTTGTCATAACTCCATATCTATTTTCGAAGTTTCGAACAATGGCTGAATTTTAGATACGGAGAAACCGCATAGGTACTGCCATTGATACACAAGCATGCTTTTTGTACATAGGTATAAGGTTCTATACATAAAATACCGAGAAACTAATCGCTGAATATCCATAGTGTTAATTAAAACCTACGTAGGCCGGGTAAAGGGTTAAAATCTGTGCAGGAACCAGTAGCTCTTCGAATTCTAATCCATTTGGCCACGACGGCAACAGCGGGATTGACTGGTACTTTTGTGTCAGGTCTGTCTAATCAATCAGACCCATAGATTGATTGATAACTCACCAGATGATACCGCAACCTTGCGGGCAGTAGATAGAATATTCTATGGATGCTTGCACTTGTATCCTAGAAAAACTACTCCATGTACGGTGGTACACTACGGTGTACCTGAAAAAAAGTATCCTATATCATTCTTTGGGTAGCGTTTAACCTTCGTGCAAATTTTCTTAAAATCACTTCAGTACCTAATTGAAACCTCAAGAGGTAACAGTCAGACTACGTTCGGATTTACAATATCAGTATGGTTGTTCTGGTTTGTCCTAGTTGAGTTTCTTAAAGCAGCCCGGAGCCTAGATTTGACCTTTGTCTACCCTCAGGAACACAGGTAAATGTTATGTATAGATATTATTATACAACATGTAAAAACAACCTTGTCCGATCCATGAGTGTTGTTAGGTATCGTACTGAGAGTCTATTTATGTGGAAATTTTCAGGAAAAATCGCCTCATTTTTTTTCAATGGGCAGTTGTACCGGCTTATTACTTAGGGCGCGGGCGACCTTCGTTTAGCTTCTACAAGACATAACTTGACCCCTTGACCCCTGTTGAAAATTTTATAATTTTTAATGGATTTGGGGTAAATTAAGTACTAAAAATTTGAATTTAAAATAGCAAAAAAACTTTTAGTTTTAGTGAAAAATAACTTGGAATTCGGTGTCTTTGGTTTTTTTATTTTGATTTTTTTGCCACCGACTTCCGAAATCAAAGTTATTTTTCACTTTGTAGTGCTTTTTTTTTGGAATTCGGTTTTATTTTTGTAAAAAAAGTTTTTATTTTTCACTTTTTAGTTGTTGTAGCTACACAAAGCCCCCACAAAATTTGAATACCACTACCTGCTATGTAAATTACAGTGACAGGAACTATTAGAACATCATCCTCAAAAAAGCTAACTCAAAAACCCCTCATCAGATCTTGACCAAACTTATATGGGATCATTTCTGAACTATGTCCTACCAAAAACAAAAATAATCATCAAAATCTATTCACATATGGCGGAGTAATCGCGTAACAAACATACAAAAAAAAAACTACCGAATTGAGAACCTCCTCCTTTTTGAAGTCAGTTAATAACCTTTTCATTTTCAATAATTAAAATAAATAAAAACTTTTCGGTAATGTGCCCCTTTCGGATCGGATCGGGTTTTTTTTTACATATTGTATAGGCACTTGGGCAGTATTAGGCATCATCAATTCAGTTTTGGTCTATTGGTCGCAAGTGCTACTGCTGACCAAGTGCTCCTGGTTTGCATTCATTCGGCTGTCACTGAAAACCAGCGCTTGGGCTCTGTCTCACATAGGCATCGGCATAATACTGGGAGCATTTGCCGAGATATGGCCCCAAGAACTTGTTTTTTAGTGTTTGTTTATTTTTCTTTATTTTCTTTCATTCCCAGGTCAAGCAAAGTGTTATTGTGTTGTTCCATCAAAAATTTCACAGTAGCAGTCCAGTGTCTGGATTTGTACCTACCCGGTTGTTGGCTATAGGTTCGATTCCTTTTACATAGGACTTAAACATAACTGGCAAATATGGTGTATTACATAGGTTCACCTCTGCCGAACCCTTTGGGGAACAGGCGTGATGTTATGTATGTATTCATTGAACATGGCATCCCTCAGAGCATCCGGAAATCGAGAGGCGCGAGGAATACCTCGCGCCTCTCGATTTCCGGATGCTCTGAGCGGGAGGGACGTCATTTACCTACCACGGCTAATTAGCAATATTAGATCGATGTGGCAATGAAATAGTCGTAATTAGAACATATCTAAATCGACAGCTATCGGTCGTGTACTGGAAGATAAAGCTTATGAAGTGTGAAAAGATTCTCTACAGTAATAATTAAAGATTGCACCCGTAAAGCTAATTTTGAGCTCGTCGCGAAGTTGTCTGATATAGACAAGATGGATTACATTAAGGTGCTACCCCGAGCTAATTGGTACAACCCTCATTGAATAAAAAATCGTAGCATAGCATAGAAAATAAAAATAATAAAATGGAATCTAGGAGTTTGTTACAAAGAGGATAAAGTATGTTTCGAGAGGTGTTTCGTATCCAAAGTAGATAGCAAAAATGTCAAAAATGGCCACTTTTGACACTTTTGCTATCTACTTTGGATACGAAACACCTTGAGTCCTATTTTAACAACGTAAAAATACTTTTTCCTCTTTGTAACAAACTCCTAGATTCCATTTTTTTTTTTTTCTATGCTGTGCTACGATTTTTTATGTAATGAGGGCGCCACTTAGCTTGGGGTAGCGTCTTAAAATATTTTGCTTTGTATTAAGTTCGCTGCAGCTTTGTAATGTATGCATTACTACGTCAACACGGAGATTTATTGTAAACCCTGGATTCAGTGTAGGTAACTACGTGCACTGCAAAATGTAGCAGATGTTTTGACTGTTTGTACATCAGTCGTGCTTAACGTGGATGTTAAAAAATAGTGGTTACAACTTTAAATAAAAATGTAGTGGAATTTTCCAGAGACTTGATAGAAAATATTTTATTTATGAGTACGAACTAGGTCACTAGGGATTAAGCTAAATCCTACTTTATCATTCAAATAGTGACATCACTGCAGTTTACAATGACGCAATACCGATCAAACGAAACTGGAATTACCGATTGTGAATCAAATTCACGTAATTATATAAAATAATTGGTGAATGCGTTCATGCATCTAAAAAAACGATTACGGACTAATTGCTCGATGCGATGTGGCGGCGATCGCATCGTAATAGCGATAGCGCACGTGCATCGTTCAATGTTGTACCAGCACATACTTTAATAACCATTCTATTATGTGAGCGAATCAACAACAGCTTTTGATGTGATTTTACAGAAATACTCGCACAAAGTACACATGTAGTAATTATTTGTGGTGTTACATGAAAATTCTGATGAGAAATTCCGAATTTCCCGCTGACAAGTGTTGAAAATGTACAGCTGTTTGTGACTGCGCCACTCAGTTCGAGAGGAATAAGTACCTAGTAAGTAAATTGTTACAGAAGTCGTATTCATGTAATACAGGGTCTCTGAAACTTTTGCTTTGTTATTTTCAGCAATTTCCGAGACAATGGGTACGGAAAGTCGGATAAAATGAGCTACAAGAGATGAGGAGTGTAAGAGGTAATTGTAGTAAATAAAACACGCACATCTTAGACTATATACCTATACTTAAATAACAAAAGTGTGAGTGTGGCGAGGACGCGAGTGGCGGCGCGCGATGAGATCACTGTTGCTGCTGCGGCGGCGCCAACCGCGCGGCTAGATGGAGGATGTCACGCTTCTCCTTAGGGAAACGGAGTTCCCGCGCGGCCAGGCGAGCGGCGCGCAGCTCGCGCTCGGCTCTTGCGAGTTCAGCCCTCAGGACCCCGCCGCCCGTCGCCGCCGCGTCGCGCTCCCTCGCGGCCCATTCCCTCGCCATCTGCTCGCGCATCGCGTCATCGAGTGCGCGCGCCGAGTAATGCGCGACCACCTCTTGCCGCGAGCACTGCCGCTCGCGCATTGCTCGCAGAGATCCGTTCCAGTGCAGCAACTGGAACACTGTCATCAGCTCCTGGAACTCCAGCATCGTGCGGCCCTTGTTCGCTTCCAGCATGAACCTGCCACAAGTAATTACGTTGACTCTGATGTTCGGTGACAATGGGAAGATTCTAGTTCATATATCCAGACTATAATCCTAACAATGAAAAGAAAGCTCGCCACGGTTTCTTTGTCTTGGAAGTTGGACGGATCTCGGACAGGCAGATAAAAGAATAATCCTTCGTTCAATCCGACTTTAATCATTCAGTCGCGTTGTATAACAATAGATCATGAAACAATGTAATTTCACATAGACTAGGTAGGTACTAATGAGTGTTGCTTTAAACTTCATTGTAAGCTGACCGCTTCGTTAGTTCAATGATCAATCAAAATAGGGTTGATTAAAAGATAGCCTCTACAAGCAACGCAATTTACGACTAGCGGTCAAATCCGCTACCTTGCTATTTTTACCAAGGCATGAACTATTAATTAATACGAGAGAAGTAGTATGTATGACCTCTAACGACGTCTTCTGCTTTTCCCTCATGAGAACCACCAGCTACAGGTCAATAACCAGCCCTAATAGACTCACCTGAAGGCCGCAATCCCAGCGCTGGGGTCTTGATGGTGGGTGGCGGCATCCCCTGCGAAGGAGGCACGTGCCTCAGCCACCGCCTTTTCTATGAAGTGCTCCGAGATACGCCGCGACTCATGCTCGTTGAACACGCTGTTCATCAGCGCAATCTTCGCTGCGCTTCGGCGGGCCTCGGCTTTTGTCGGACAATTCTAGAGGGAGGAAATTGCGTGTTAGTAATGATATCTTATCAGTCATCCTCTCAAGACGATGAAGGAAGACATTGTGAAAGAAAGAAAATAAATTTATTTGACTCAGGTCAAGGCACACAATAATCACATAAAAAGAAAAAAAAAAAAAAAACAGAATTGTACTGTGTGCCTCACGGCTGCGCCAAATATGCCCAGTTCAGCATAAATGCTAGACAACTAGTGTCTGACGCTGCTTTTCAACTTATGTTACGAGAACGTCTTATGAATGTAAATCAGTTTTATAGTGTCAACATCTTCATCTTCGACATGTCTATTTGTCTAAGGAGCAAAGAGGTTGCCACATGTTCAAAGACATTATGGGACATTCACAGGGCTCGCGTGGATACCAGCCATTCCCTTTCACAAAGAAGAGGTTGAGTCCCAACATTGGGAACATGTAGGTATGCTAAATCTTATGTTTGTTAGATATGTGTAATAAAATCCAATCCGAAATGTTAACATAAAGTACTGAGATAAATATAACACTGTTGACTTTCACCGTCCTGTTTCTGCCACGTAGAATCAACACTTTTAAAGCGAGTGGTTTATTTTGTATAATTAAATGTGTATTTACGTAAATACTGTGTAGCACCGTATAGCTTGCATTGCAAATATACCTTACATACAAATTACAAAGTTTTGGACAGTGTAATATTATTATATGCAACTGATAAAGCCTCAGCTTCACGGTGTCTGACAGTGTAGTAAAACTCATCATTGTAATTGCTGAACTCCCAGTATAAAAATCAAAGTTTTTATTTCGATCTAACAACCGTCAACAGGTACCTACTTACTTTATAAAGTTTAGATTCCTTTAAAAGACAATATAATCAAGCTAGAATTTCCTGTTTTTATGTATTTAATTAATGACTCTTATAATCGCGATGCGATGCGTATCACAGTTTATTATATTTATTTTATTTTTATTGTTTCACCAACAATTATTTACACTGGATTAATGCTTATGAGAAACATGCAAAAATGTATGTAACTCAACAGTGTAACAATCACTTAGAGGTACACTCCGCATGCAAAAATAAGTTGTACAAAAATTAATAACAAATGAATCTAGTTTTAAATTACTTATCATAATAATATAAAAATATACTTTATGTACTTATTTTATGTAAACACATTTCCTTTCAAGTGAGATAATGAAAGTGTGATCTATTTAATCTGCGTTCGCAATTTCTTTGCCAAACATGTAAACAAACATGAATTTTATGGAAAACAACCGTATTGCCTACACATAAGGTTCACTTTGCGCCATATTTTTTATGTTTTTATAACAGTACTAGTCAGTCTAAAATCAGCTTCATTTAAACTAACATAAAGTTGATGTTTGTTTAAGTGGAAAAAACATCATTTTGAAACAAGGTTTTAAATAGACCTTAGAAAGATACTTAAAAAAAAACAGTTCCATCATACCCTGAATACAAACTACGGATTATGTTTGGGACATGAACCTGAACATTTCGCATCGTTGCCATTTGGTTGAGTTAAAAAAATTATGGAATGAGCCTAAATCAACTCGGTTCGACCTCTCGACTCTAAAACGATAATTTGTATCAGACTCATATCAAACATAGTCTATCGATTGTTATATACATATGAGATTTAAATGTTCAAACTCCTCACTCAAGGAGTTCCTTATTTACTGTTACTTGTTACCTGAAAACTCCCAAAGCATGCTCCTCCGGGCAGTGTGACGTAGCACACGTAGGGCGGATGCGCGGCTGGCACAGACTCGTAGATGACGAGGGCGCCGCCCCCGCTCCCCGCACCTCCGCCCCGCGCCGCCTTCACCTGCCAGAACTCTTGCAGTGCTTCCACCACGTTTACTGTTGATAGGACTCCGTCAGCTGGTGGAAGGAAATGGAGTTTTAGATGATCTGCACAAAATTGGGCTACTTTTAGATTAACACAGTAACCATTGTCTTAGAGTCAACCTCCAGCTCAGAATATGAGTTTTATAAGGGAAGTAGAATCAAGAAAAACGCAAAAGAGGAGACGAAGAAAGAAAAGGTTAATTCGAAACCATTGTGGAAGGAAAGGAAAGCAAACGTCACTATAAAACTTTTGCAGAGCATCCCAATTTGGGCAGGTGACCCTTAATCATTCTATTTTTGCCAACTTTTCAACAGGGCCTAAAGTTGTTGACAAGGGAATTAGGGAAAATGACCCACATTCCCTGTCAACGTACTGCAAACATTTCGCAATTGGGCCAAGTCCAAAATTTTGCTGTAAAGGCGAAAGGACAATTCAGGATCAAACGCACCCGCATGAATACAGAAACTTGTACATTTAACCGTCGTTTTAGCAAAAATCCTTTACCATCTGAGCCCCTAATGTCAAAGCATCAAGCACTTCCCGTTTTGAATAAGACATCCAATTTGTCTCGCCATTTTCCCTACAATCAGTGCAGGTAATTTATTTGTAAAAGCCTCGCCTTTATTCATATTTCCGTTGGCTTCCCTGTAATGGTTATGGCTTTAATAACGTCAGGATATGGTGGAAACACAACTATTCCCGCGCCTTTAGACCAACATACGTCAGATGAGTCTTCATTTAAACTGGTTTTGTTAATAACAATACCAGTTGTTTCATGTAACTGGCATCCTTATCGATTCTAGCTTTATAATTAGCTTGTCTTTATTAAAAAGAATACCTGTTATAGGTAGTTCAGTTTTAATACCATATTTGGCTGGTATACTATCGTATAGTGTAGTGTTGTTGTTGTTGGTAACTGCACCAATGCAAAGCAAATTATGTTCGTTATCACTAATCCGTTTGAGCCGCGTATCCCGCGAGGCGATTATAGCGTTATCCTCCATGATTGTCCATTAGTGGTCTGTGGGGGATATAGTATAAAGCGCAGGTATACCTCGTAAATAAGCGGTATTGTAGTTGAGATAAACTCATGAAACGATTTCGACCTGCCAATATTTTAAGCTTCTCCGTTATGGCCTGCATTTTTTCCGTGGAGCAGGCTTCAAGAGGATAAGCAGCGAATGTCTACTCTGATTATCTAATAGTTTATGAATATTAACACCAAACTTCTGCCAAAGCTGGTATTGATAGTGCATCATTCTCAATCAGCCTTTAAAATGATCCCACTGCTGGGAAACAGCCCTCCTTTCCATGAGAGGGAGTGGGCCGTAATCCACCATGCGGGCCCAGTGCGTGTTGGTAGATGTCACATGTCTTCGAATTTTTGGTTCTAGGACCTGCCGGTTTCCTAACGATGTTTTCCTTCACCGTTTTGAGAGCAGTGGTGATAAAATAATATACATAAAGAAAAGCGTCTGTCTGGGTTCGTACCTACGACCTACAACTACAGTCGAGGCTGTTACCAATGGGCCCCATTATTATTGGTATACTAATATTCAGCAGTAAGTAGAGATTTATGGGATCTTTTAAGTAATAATAATTATGAAAACCATTTTCATTATTACTTATAAAATCCCATCCAAGTTGCAGTCTACTGAGGGGTTTCTAAATTTGATAAGATTCTTTAAGCCATTGTGCCACTTCAAATGGATAAATATTATTTTATAATAAAGGGTCAGCATTGTTACATAAATGAATGAGTTCGGCTTTCGACTCGCTTTGTGACGAAGAAAATATGCAAATCGCAGACGAGCTTAATTTATGAATCGCTTGTATAAAATTCATCACTTTGCAAACGTCAAAACCGCGAGTATTCGCCCAGAATAATGATTGCTTTTGAACGAGCATTACAGAAGTTTTTAATCTTTTCTTCATGGCAAGCGGCTTCCGGACTCTAGTGAAGAGATTTTGGGGCCAAAGCGTAATTGGGTTTTCAGTTTACAAAAAGTTTAGGATAGCCCCGGGTTAATATTTTTCTCGGGAAACGATCGTACACAAGCTCGTTTTCAATGGAAAGCTTTTCTACACGGTTTCTAAATATCAAGCAGAGGTGAGGTATGATTGTCACTAAGCTTTCACAGAAATAATGTTCCCACTAACAACAGTTCCTCAATGACAAAAACACTACTACAAATGTTCTCCATTTCTGTTTAATAACTAGTTTATTAGAGCACTCTCATATCTCAACTAATGAGAGCACAAACAGAAGTAAAAATTTAAGCACTCTGCGGTTCGCTTCCTCGGCTTTTCCCCCGTAGACATTATTATCTCACAATGAGTCGACTGTTTCTGAAAAGCGACTGTAGCGAGAGCTCTCTGTCAGCTTCCCCTGTTGTCCCCATCCGTTACGATTTCACAGGATTTTTCTCCTTTGAACGGCTGCGAAATTTCCGGGGAAGGCAATTTTAAAGACATTTTCAAGACACAGACGGATTCGGAGTTTCATTATTAAGAAGCGGAGTGAAAAACGATGCAAATATTTCAAACACTACTTTGGTTAACTGTAATCTAGTGGGGAGGTATATATTTTTTGGCTTTTATTTATGAGAGTGCTTGTGTTCTCAGGAAAATTAACACACATTCATCATTTGCAATGTACCAAATGTTATACTGGAAAGTAGTCACTTCGAGTCGCGATGAAAATTCCTCATTTCACAAACAAACTAAGTTAACAAGCTCACGGCTAGTAGACATACTCTCTAATAGCGTCTCAAATAAAACTAAGAGTTGTAACTTTCCCATCGTAAAACAAAACATGAACATACAAACAATATCCCGGTTATTGATTTACTGATGGTAACATTTCAGTACGCCTCTAGTTTTATTTGTGTCATGTAACGTCACACATTAGGGGTGATCAAAGTAATTAGGGACGACAAAAACAGTGGATGTCGTGGCTGATAAGTTAAATATGTGCTGTGTCATTGTGCATTTTCACGCGATTTACGCTATCTGTTTTTTATTATTTCTGTCTTTATTAGTCTTAGCTAGTTTTGTAAATAGTTTCCAGTATTATTTCAAAGTAAACCTATTTACCTCTAAAATCTGAACGGTATCTGTAATAGTTTAAACCACACGGAGATTGGACTTTTATGTCGTGAACTCGCATCTTGAAATTTATATCTTTATGAAAGCTAAAAATAGCCAAGTGCGAGTCATACTCGCGTAGGGTTCTGTACTACCGTATCCAAAATTTAAACATTAAAAAAAAAATGCCATAAAACCTTTAATTTTTAACTTTGATTTATTTGTATTATATGTTGTTATAGTTGCAATAGAAATACAAAATCTGTGAAAATTTCGGTTCATGAGATACAGCCCGCTGCCAGACAGACGGACAGCGCAGGCTTAGTAATAGGGTTCCGTTTGGTACCCTTCGGGTACGAACACTAAAAAAGCAAACGTTTTTACAGGAATATTTTTAACACAATTATTAAGGTCGAAGAGATTCAACAAAAAACTTGTGAAATTGACGTTCACCGAGTTTCAAGGGAAATACAGTGCGAAGTACTCTTGAATGCTCCCACACAAAAGAAACTTTCTTCTTTTACCCTGCTTTTACCTTTTTCTACTATTTTAGTTGCCGTTTTTATCATAGCTCTTACAAACACGTTTCAAGTTTCCAAGAAAAATCTTTTAAGTAAATTTTCCTATAGTTTTACTGCAGCTTACGAAGCCCGAAAGTCACACAGTCAGTCTTACCAAGGGGTATCGTGTTTCCTGGGTTGTGGAGGTCAGATAGGCAGTTGCTCGATGTAAAATACTGTTATACAGCTGCATCCGGTTAGACTAGAAGCTGACCCCAACATAGTTAGGAAAAGGCTAGGTTGATTGATTGTGTCGAATACGACATAGAACCCGCAAAGAGTTACAAAAAATTACTACTACTTCATTATAAAATACAGGATACAATAACAAGAGAAAATCATTGAACGTTACCGCACGTCAGTGCGCTAAACGAGGCTATGTAGTTCGTCCGTGGTTACTGTGTTGCCTCCACCAGGGGAAACTGGGGGAACAAAGCATTCATTCACAGGCACATTGCATCCATTCAGACAGGCAGGGGAGGTAGCTGCAATAGTCGTACGTATTTATTTAGCTTCATTTTATATGAGCTTGAGCGACCGAACGTTTATTGTGCCAATATCGATGTCATTTGAAGGAAAATTGTTCGTTTAATAGAGATCGTTCGAGCACTGATATTGGAGTCGTTTTTATTTATTTTATTGGATTTTTTGATCGGAATGTGGATGTGAGTTTTTACGTGATTTCATAAGCTATGAAAGCAGTGGTCAATGCAACTATGTATTGTCTGATACGCGGACAAAACAGAGACTAAACCAGTGAAGATTTGAAGACAATTGATGCTCATTTTAGAAGCAGCACAGCAAGCCAGATTCAGAGAGATTTTAAGGGACACGAACCTCTAAGGAGGGTGTAACGGGAAGGAGTAAAGATTTTATATTATTCAAGAAGGGTTTAAAGATTTTAAGGCATAACCTATTCCCTGTGTTTCCGAAATCCAAGCGAACGAAAGTTCAGGCTAAATCTAGTTTTAGAAGCGCTAGCCCGTTGAAGTTAGTTCCCGTCTTAGTTACCAGATGCGGCTGAAAAGCTCCGTGTAAAGTTTCTGAACTGTGAATAGAACTTTCTGAAATTCCAAATGACCTTCAAATATCAACAGTGCCGAAAGATTGCGAGTTTACTCGAGACAGCTGTTCTAAATATTCGCGGGCACGACTTGACGTGCTCGTCGAAGAAGATAGGGGTTTAATAAGTAAGCAAGATACACCCATCGGAACAGAGATCACCTAAATACAGATAGGTAATGTTGATGATGTGGGTGACCTATTAATTAACCTATAAGTAATAGTAGCCATTTAGTTGTGAGCCCAACGCAACGTTTCCGCTAGTTTCATAGTGTGCAATACGAGTAGTATTGATTCTGAAGCCGTCATTAACTGCCAGCCAAACTACCGTTGGACCAATCAATCAGCCGAGTGCGTCCATAGACGAACAAATTGCGAACCGAACATAACTGACGAACGTTTTATATTCACAATAATTACTGAGAAACGCGAGTACGATACGTTTCACACGAGAATGATGCGAGGTAATGACAATTTATTCCATACATTCTAGAAAGTTCGTGAGAAATTAATGAAGAACTCTTCAACAATGTGTTGAAAGCCACGTATGGGATTTTAACAAGTTTTTTTCATTATAATTCTTCTTATTTTTGCAAGTCATTTCGCTAACGTGCAGATTAAATCTGTGCACCGATGAATGTGCGAGTTTCTCAGACGTTAAAGTGGGTTTCGCGCCATAGATTAATTCACAGAAAGGTCAACTCGTTAATTTATTAGCGTGACAGTTGGTAAACAAACTTTTCACTTTAGTTTTGTTTGTGTAGCGAAAATACCGAACGGTAATATTTCGGATTCGAGTTCATATTCAGATATCCCAACTACGCCGAAATCTTTAGTACCTACATAGTCTATGGTACCATGTATGTTAATGCATTTGAATACCTACCTATCTAGAGCATGTATGTATTGTCAAAGCAACAATTGAGTCTGAGTCTTCAGGGAATACAGACGTTGACAGGCCCGTAAATTGTCGATTGAGTTGGTTCAGTGACGCAGTGACGAAGCAGTACAAATGAAACCATGACCTACATTAATATTGTGACGAGTAATCTATACTATATTTTAAAGAGAGACAGCGAATTTTGTGAGTTTTTACCTATCATTTTGTTTGAATGTGAAGGGTAACCTCCGGAACTGCAGCTCCTATTTGAAAAATTCCTTCACGATTTGCAAGGTACATTATTCCAAATGGTCATATGTACCTAAATAAATACCAAAAGAAGTACTTTTCGTTAGGTGACTGCTCAGAACTTGTGCACAACGTGTCGTGAACAGAATACCTTCTTCACATGTAAATTGCACCCATGCGAAGCTGGGGTGGGTCGCTAGTAATAGATAGAATAGAATAGAATATTATGATTACATCAAACGAATTACAGTTGTAGACATTTTACATAGGGTGACACAATGGGTAGTCTTCTCGCTAAAAGCGATCATTTAAGGCGAAAGAGTCAAGCTAGCCCGCGAAATTCAATTTTTCTTACGTTCTTTAGCAGTAATTTGCAGATCAGTATCATGTTGCATGTTGATCTAAATATGATTCGCGACCGTAAAAGATGTTTATTTATAGAATTATAATCATAGAAATCAACAATACGTTTAATTATTAATTAGTTTTGTTAAATTACGCTTAAATTTTAGAAGTTTCTTTATTGTAGGTACTCGGAATTATATTATACAATTTGATGCACATAATATAGCTGTTGTTGGCTGTGTGAGCTGTTGTTGGCTGTGTGAGAGATTAGTCTTGGGTTGATACAATTTATTAGTACTATGAGATCGAAGGGAATAGTAGTATACATCTGGAATAGGTACCACAGACATAACAAAAGTGGCTGGTCCAGAGACAAAACTGAAATGTCCCCTTTAAACCGGAACACAGCAATGCCGCTTAGAAGCAGAAATAAGTATTGTGGTAGTACTTCAGTGGACGATCTCATTCAGAAAGTGCTCTACTAGAATAGCTCTACTAGACCTATAAACCTTACTAAGCATCTAGTAACACTAATTCTGTCACTGTCGCACAACTGTCAAAGTATAAGTGTAAGATAGAGACGGGAACATGTTTAAGTCAAAGCATGTGTTGAGTAACGTTTATAGATATTGGTGCCGATTCTCTTGTACACCGGACTAAACTAAACTATCACTAAAATTCCTTACTTTTGGCTATGAGAATCTTAACGCTATTCTGTAGTAGTCTCTAAATTTAAAAAATATTTTGACATAACTAAATCGAATTTGACAATTGTGACTCCACGTGGTACATACTTGTTTGCCCTACTCCGTGAATTTTTTTAGAGCCGGAGGCGCGCTGTGGGGGCAGCCTCGACGTGTTTTATATGGAGTTTCTCACTTTTTGTATGGAAAAAAAAAAAAAAAACCTACGTGTTGAGGGGTATTAGGGGTAGGTATAAGGGTTTCATAAAGGGGGTCGAAATGTTCATTATTTTTGCGATAGGACACACTATTTTCGAGATATAAGCAAAAGAAAAGAAAAAAATCCAGTACAGTACTGTTTTTGCACCTGAAGTCGAGATGTTCGTGTGAATTTTAGTTCATGACAACTAATAATATTCCACACCATTTTCAGTGGCGATTAAAAATGGTCAGAATTAGTTAGAAAATTAAAATTTTAAGTGAAAAACGTCAAATTCAGAATAGAAAAATTGACAATGGTGCCGATTCTCTTGTACACCGGACTAAACTAACTAAACTATCACTAAAATTCCTTACTTTTGGCTATGAGAATCTTAAACGCTATTCTGTAGTAAAAAGGTCCTAAATTAAAAAAATAAATTTGACACAACTAACTCGAATTTGACAATTGCGACTCCACGTGGTACATACTTTTTAGAGCCGGAGGCGCGCAGTGAGGGCAGCCTCGACGTGTTTTATATGGAATTTTTCACTTTTTGTATAGAAAAAAAAAAAAAAAAATTACCTACGTGTTGAGTATTAGGGGTATAAGGGTTTCATAAAGGGGGTCGAAATTTTCATTATTTTTGCGATAGGACACACCATTTTCGAGATATAAGCAAAAGAAAAGAAAAAAATCCAGTACAGTACTGTTTTTGCACCCGAAGTCGAGATGTTCGTGTGAATTTTAGTTCATGACAACTAATAATATTCCACACCATTTACGGTGGCGATTAAAAATGGTCAGAATTAGTTAGAAAATTAAAATTTTAGGTGAAAAACGTCAAATTCAGAATAGCAAAATTGGCATTTTCACTAAATTAAAATCTCAGTACAATCTTAGTGCTGTCAAACTAAAATATAGTTAAGTTGTGCCACTTTAGTCTATTTCAGAATGGGAAATCATCGTTTGACAGGAGTAAACTAAATTTTGGTGATTTTTAGTCTAGTTTAGACGCATTTGTGACAAGAGAATCGGCACCATTTTCACTAAATTAAAATCTCAGTACAATCTTAGTGCTGTCAAACTAAAATATAGTTAAGTTGTGCTACTTTAGTCAATTTCAGAATGGGAAGACAGGAGTAAACTAAATTTTGGTGATTTTTAGTCTAGTTTAGACGCATTTGTGACAAGAGAATCGGCACCATTGGCTTGCTAGCTCAACTTAAAGTTCAGTTTGGTAGACGTTGATTAAAGAAAGATCACATCGTGAGCCTGCATCTTCTAAAATTTTGAAGCTACGCGATGATAATCTAGATTAGTGTATTTTTTAGTGTTTGTTAGTAATTAATTAACACTTTCGACTCCACCCATTTTTCATAGAGCTCAAACGCCATGCCGCCATACATATTGCAAGTTGACTCCAGAAGGGTCACTGGCATTATTGGCGCTAAAATTAACCCTCGAGGACTGTCACCGGCATTATGTTTGAAATCTTGTTAAAATATACAACTGATTTTATTTTTACAGTTTAAATGACGTATATTCGCTAAAAAAAACCTACATTTATAAAATGAGCCCTAAGCGAGGGCTCCCGGCATCCCATATGCGACATGAGTGAACCCTTCAGGAGGGGTCCCAACACTGAACGTGTTAAACGAATGACTCCTAGTGGAGCACAACATTGTCACATCGTATGGTATAGAAATGTTGATGCAGGGTTATTTGAGAAATTTTTAATATAAATAATAGTAACTTCTAACGCTACTAGATTAAGACGTATTGGTCCTTTGCTCTTTTTTATCCAAATCTTCTGTTATGCTTGACGGAATAATGTTTTTTTCATGATTTCCTTTGCTTCATAAACATCATGCGGGACAAATGCGGGATGGGATCAAAGCCACAACTTATAGCGCTCTAAATCGCGAATAGGGTTGTCAAAAGAGTTGTAAGTACTTTTGTTTATAGTATTTTTAATTACTACAAGAACAGCATGATGAATGTCCTATAAAGGTAAATCAGCTCTTAGCCATCCCTACCTCCCTAATTGCAGCTACGCTAACACCACGATTATACCTTTGTTTACCGGACTCAACATGGAGAACAAAGGCCAGGCGATATATCTACATACTCATACTTATAATTTAATACCTTCCATCGTGCCCCCTTCGCATGTTACACGCAGGCAACTAATCATAATTCCCATATCACAACGTCATATGTCAAAAAGGGATTCGCAATAAAGGAGGATTGAAAACTTAAGGGATTCCGAACCCAAAGGTCGGATGTAGGATCCGTGGAAACTTAAGGTCAAGGCAAGAACATCTCTATCGTTAAATCTATAGGTACTATCGGAGAACTTCATATCTACCTAAGCAGTTTGAAAACAATATCCCTTGAACGCGATGACCGATAGCGGCCGAGCGCTGCAAGCAGAAATAGTCCTTACGGTGTATAGATATGAACTTCTTCGATGGTACATCTATACAAATAAATAAAATTGAAGTGTCTGTTTGTATTGTCAAAATAACAGCTTTTTACTAAATGCATAAGAAAGTATATACGGTACTTATAAACTTTTTTTTTTCTTTTTGTTTAATCCAGTTCTTCGAAACGCGTGGACCGATTTTGACGGGACTTTCAGTGGCAGATAGCTGGTGTTATAAGGAGTGAATGAAGCTACTATATTTTAGAAAAATAATTAGGGAACACGTGGGCGAAACCGCGGGCAGTAGTTAGTTTTATGTGACAAAATTGACCAATGACCCAGATAGAAAAGTTTACGAATATAAAACGACCGTTTACAAAGGGCAAACTATTCGCTGATATTGTAAAGCAAATTGGGCGTTTGATAAACATTTTAGTAGAAAATAATATTTAGAATTAAATAGTTATGGGTACAGTAATATTTTCTTTCTGGGAAAACGTATCGTCAGTGTCAAATATTGAGTAGATTATGCGTAGGTACCTAGTTACCTACCTATTATATAGTTTTTGATTCCGTTCCATATTATTTTATTAATAGACTAGATTCTCATCACGACTTCGTTCGCCTGAAATTTCTTGTTTTAACATAAAATATATCGTATAATTGTGCCTCGTTACTTCGTTTTCGACTAGCGTACTTTTTAGGGTTCCGTACCCAAAGGGTGAAACGGGACCCTATTACTAAGACTCCACTGTCCGTCTGTCACCAGGCTGTATCTCATGAACCGTGATAGTTAGACAGTTGAAATTTTCACAGATGATGTAGGTATTTCTGTTGCCGCTATAACAACAAATACTAAAAACAGAATTAAATAAATATTTAAGTGGGGCTCCCATACAACAGACATGACTTTTTTGCCGTTTTTATAGATAATGGTACGGAACCCTTCGTGCGCGAGTCCGACTCGCGATTGGCCGGTATTTTTTATTTCTCACTGCTCGACTCCTAAGGGTCGTAGCGTGATGTTAAATATATAGTTTATAACCGTCCTCACGAATTATGCTATCAAATTCAAGAAGATTTTTTTAAATCCGACTGGTAATTCCAGAGAATATCGTGTTCAAACAAAAAAACAAAGTCTTCAGCCTTATTGTAATATTATAGATATATCATCATCTGCCTAGCCTTTTCCCAACTACGTTGGGGTCAGCTTCCAGTCTAACCGGATGCAGCTGAATACCAGTATTTTATATGGAGCGACTGCCTATCTGACCTCCACAACCCAGTAATTGGGTGATACGATACCCCTTGGTAAGACTGGTTGTCAGAATTTTGGGCTTCTGACGACCCGTAACGACTGTCAAAGATCCACGAATGACAGCCGGGGCCAACGGCTTAACGTGCTTTCCGAGGCACGGAGGAGTCTCGGTACGTAAAGATGGTCACCCATCCACAGACCATCCACGGCAAGCGTAGCTTAACCTGACGGATCGACCCGTGCGGCAGTTATTACTTAGCCACGAGCTCCTCCGTAATATTATAGATAGATACAATATGCAAAAGTTAATGATTTCTATTAATTTTGATATAAACACATTATTATTCCCATAAATCGACATTTTCGTTATTCTTCGCTTACATTAAAAGGATCAAAACTTGTTTATGTTAGTCACCATATTAAAGGATCAACATAAAATCGAATAAATCGCTTCCGAACACAAAACGAATACCTACGTAATACCTAGTTGGGAATGTTATTTTAAACGTTAGTTCATTTTAAATGTAATTTGCATCGATAATATTAGAAAAAGATCAGACGTCTCGGCATTTCAAGCGCTGTTTGTCAAAGGCAAATGTCTAAAAATTACTACATAATTTAAATTTAGTTCCATTTTTTGACAACAGTTTATGCTGGGCGTCGCTAGTCGCCCACAAACGAAAGAAGTTAGCAATTGTATTTGTTAAGTAAAGCTGCATCCACGGTGGAGGTATGCCCGGCTTGGGCAGAGCACCGCCGTGTCCTCGTGGAGGCGATCGGTGGCGGGGATCTCTCGCGTATGGCCCTGGTTCAGGCCATGGTACGGAGCGAGAGGGCATGGGAGGCCGTCACCTCCTTCTGCGAAGCAGTAATGCTCGCGAAGGAGGAGGCGGAGCGCGTGAGGGAGAGGCAAATTTCGCGCCCTCAGTGTCAGCGAGTGAAGGGGTCCGATGAGACCATTGCCTGCCGGGGTTGCGGGAAAGTCCGAAAGGGATACTGTGGCCCCCTGGCATTGCACAGGCAACAGAAGGAACACGGGTAGGTTTTAGTCAGTAAGAGTCTGACACGCCCTCCCGCTCCATCCAGAGCGGGAGGAGTCATTTGATGATTTCCCAACCAAAAAAAAAAAAAAAAAAAAAAGGTATGTTCTTTTGTCCGTATCGTACCTCCATTTCGTATCAGCGTCGCCCGTTCAGTATGGACAAAAGAACTTATCTGAACGCAGATTTAAGTAGGATTCGTGATAAAGTTTCATTCGCGCGCTCATGATTTGGCATAATTAATGCTAACCACTAAGAGTTCTTCATCTCCGTCTTTACGTTTCGATGGTAGTCTTCTTTGTTTTTATATTGTTTGAGCCCTGTAGGTGGCCACGTTGATGAAAGTTCTTAGTGAAGTTAATGTAAGAAATACAGTAAGTATCCATTTCATTCACATTTTGATAACATTATAATTAATTATATCCTAACAAATATTATAAATGCGGAAGTGAGGTATTTGTTTGTTTGTTACGCTTTCACGCTAAAACGGCTGAACGGATTTTGATGAAATTTGGCACAGGGGTAGACTTTGACCTGGAGAAAGAGATAGGCTACTTTTCATACTGGATCGCAGACGAAGTCGCGGGCAACCGCTAGTAATATTATAAATGCGAAAGTGAATTTCTTTGTTCCGCTTTCACGTTAAAACCTTCAGACAGTCGCAACGCTCGGTAAGTAGAACAATTTCCGTGAAATTTTCATAGATATTGTTCCACCAGAAGCGGGTCGCGCCCACGATTCTTAAGTAAGGGCTGTCATGTCACTACTGAAGCCACGCCATTGATCTTTTGACATTTTTAGAAGCAAATTGGTAACATAAGTTTCTATTATAAAAGTTAATTTTACTAATATAAAAACGCATATCCAAATAGTTTCATGACTAAATCAATTACCTAGTCTAATACCAATTCAATTAAAACCAAATTAATTATTTAAAAGCCACACTAGCGATGCGGTGAGGGGTATTAGCGAAATCCGACAACCCATTCTAGAATATCTATTATTGTATTGACTATGTCTACATAATAGAAGCTTTAGGGAGGAAGATAAAGGTACCTAGTAACTATTCACCTTAATAATGAAAATGGTAAACGCTAGAGCGTCTTATGTCCACTGAAATTTATATTTATGGCCTAATACCGGCGAACTATTGTGGGGAACCTAATTAAAGGTAGGTGTACGAGTATCAACCGGAATAGGTAAGTAGATTCCTACGCTTAGAGTGGCAGCCGGAGACAGGTAGACTGGATGTGGAAATCGGACAAGTAAACCGCAATAGTGCAACGTGTTTTTTTTTTCTTTTTTTTTTCTGTGCTAGTGTCAAGTCGCACTTTAAAGTTTTTAGAGATAAAAAAATAAAAAATGAAAAAAAAACAACTCGGTATCGGGAGGTGATTTTCCCAAAATTAAAATTGTAAAATATGCACCCAAACATGCTCTACCAGATTATATATAAATAAAATAAATATCTTGGACAGTTACGTTTTCAGAATTTATTTTAATTTTTTAAATGAAAATATCACCAAAACTTCATGATTAAAAATAAAAAAAAGTACCTATTTGAAACGGACACGTGGCCCGTGGGTGTTTTGCTCGTGTATTATAAATGCATCCCTTGATCGATAATTACCATAAGCAGCAGAAGGAATGTTTTTTATCAAATGGAACACTGTGCGGGCGGGAGAATTTAATACGTTAGTATAACCTACGATTTTGACAGCTAAGCCAAGCGCACAGTTTATAAAAATCGAGTTATACTACTTTGTTGTTTATGTAGGCTTATGTCCAGAGCGAAATAGAAACACAAAATAAATCAAGATAAATAATAATTGAGCTTAAGGAAACGAAATGTCTACATCACGAGAAGTTACTCGCAGTAGTCGCAGTGCAACTTTTCATTACTTTCATCCCGGAAAACCAACCAAGAAATTTCACACGACGCGATGCGAACGGAAACAGCGAGTGCCAAAAATAAGTAAAATGAAAATGTGACAGAGCCATGAAAACGGCAACAGATGGCGCCGCTGTCATGTCGGATGTGAAACGGGACGTCCGTCGCTCGCAGAATGAAGACACATCGTGTGAACAGAAGCGTGAAGTGGACACTGGACACCATTGACCAGTGGACAGTTGGACACATCTCGTGCCAAATGTTCATCACAAAGTGATGTTCCGCGTGTGTTTTATAAGATTACCTAAATAGGTACTGTTTTTATTTATATGCTATGTGCTCTTTGGTTCTAATTTTGAATTTATTGCAAATATTAAACAAAGGTTTTTATCATCGACATGAAAGGAAAAATTGATTAAATAAAAGGTCAACCACCTCTCGAAAGGATTCTCAATTTAAATTCGTCTATGACTCACAAGCATACTTTTTAAAACCATAAATTCATAATCCTACTTCACCTCAACCTTCCAAAAATAACAACACTAGACGAAACTGCTTCACATTACAAAAACCAGTTGTTCACGAGGAAACAAAACTCAAGCCAATCATTTTAAAGAATTAGTCGACCGTTAATTATGTACGTTTAACTTTGTATTGATCACTTTATGACATCAATAAATAATTATATTCATCCAATCATGCGCCGACATCGCGATTTTTATTATTTAACTGACGGCGTGATACTTTTTTTTAAAGTTTTTTTTAAGCTTAGTTTAAGTAAGTACAAATGCGGGGGAGAGAGCGCCGCTCCAGAAATTGGTTCAGGCTTATAATAATAATTTTAATGATATCGATGTGTTTGCCCTATCGAAACTTAAATTCAAAAAACTACTTATTAAGCGCCTTGCTCAATTTTTTTAATTATTTAAGCATTATTTAGGTATCCACCATCTATTTGGTTTTTATATTTATATTAAGTTTACGAAATGATTGTATTGCTGCCAAATATTTATTTTAAGTAATTTTACCATATCTGTATTATTATTACTATTAAGCTAGTAACCTGTGGAAACGTAGTGGATTGTACATTTAAATATAGCATACTGTAGATCTAAATGTATTATACAATGTACGATTGTCTGTTTTCCCAAATAAAATAAAATAAAATAAAAAATAAAGTTGCTAAAAAATAAGGTCGTGTAAATGAACAGTAATCTGTAACGCTAAGGATTTGAAAGGAAATCGAACTATTGAGGTGGTGCACTTTTTGCAATCGAATGTACTTAGTGTTTTTGCCCGTTATAGTGTGTAGGTACTGTTACATTTTAGAACGAAACGAGAAGAAAATAGCAAAAGAACATGTTGATGTCTTACAGATACTTTTATAGGTATTGTTTCCAATATAAGATAACATCACGCCCTGTTTCCCCGAAGTGTTGGGCAGAGGTGTACCTACCCAATGATAGAACACCTACATTTCATCAGTTAAAAATAATACCTAGTAATTAAAGTTTCCTATTACACAAATACATATCAATTAAACTCACAGCTGTAATGAAATTGAAACTTAATGACCCATCGCCGGTATAGTTTACACATCTACTCCTCGACGTCTGAATGTCAGACATTAATTTAGATTACCCCTACATAATATCAAAGTTGCTGTGACATATCACACATGTAAGTTCGAGACGGCTCATAAATGCTTCGCAATTTGTGGCAAAACTCATGTGTCCTGGTATACATACAGCCACCGACTGACTTGAGGGAAATCAACTGATGCTCCGTACTCATTAATTATGGACTTTTACAAGGTGCATTGGGAAGGTTGGCAACGTTGCAGATGGCTACTTATTATACAAATATTTACTTATTTGGATTAATTTTGCACATCTTACGCACTCACACTCTTTTACACACACACACACACACACAAAAGTACTGACTAAGAATCGCAATTACTAATAACATGACACGAAATATTAAGACAGGTAGGTGGTTAAGTTAAGTTAAATATTCAGGGTTACAATATTATTTAGGTGTCGATTCTTAAGCCATATTTTAATGATAAACAGAGCGATATTTCATCATTTCATTTTATTTCATTTAGTACATATTATTGACAATTTAATCAAAACAGAAAAATATTTGACAGCTATTTGCGACGTTGCCAGCTTCCTGATTACACCGCCTTTAATATTTTTTACACCTCAGCACCTCAAACAAGCAGGTTTTGCTGTCTAAAGACAGTGAGCAAAATTCGATTTTGCTGCGAGCGTGAGACAAAGTAACTTTTTAATTATTTTTTTAAAATGCCGAGAACTGTGACTGTGCTGGGTCTACTCAAAAAGTTCTAAAGATTTGAACTTGACTTAGTTTTGTCACTTTCACTTCGATACGAAAAAAGTGAGAGATAGAAACAAGTCGATTCGAAGTTCGATTTCAAAATTCCATACCTAGTAGGCTTATAAAAGAAACAACCAATAAAACGTTCGGATTAAAATTGCAAAGGAGACTGAAACGATTACATACAATCTTGGGCCTGGTTGTAAAAAGATGAAAGTGGTGTCAATTAATAGCTTATATATTATCAGCCTTTCACTGAAAATTCTGCGGATTTTGTCAATCTGAGAACAGAGATAAAAGAGATTATGTAAAAGTGAGGTTATGTTACAATCTTTAACTAACAGCTGATTCCTGAAGTGCAAAATATTTGCTTTTGCACTAATAGTTATTATATTTAGTAGGACATATTTGATAAATCATATGAATAAACGTCAATGACTTCAGTCCTACCTACCTATGTAGGTAACAGGTATGGAGTTACGGAAAGGATGTCTAAAACAAAATAAAAAATCATTTAAGTATTATAGTGTTTTAATCGTCTTCAATTATAATTGAAATGACGTCTAGGAATTGTGCAGGTGGTGCTATATGATCTTGGTACCTAGCCCAGCTAAGATACCATATAATGCAGATTATATGAGCGCAGTAGCCTACAGTTCGTCTCCCTACAATACAATTTACAGTAATGCATTACTATAGCCTCCCTTCCTGTACGAGAGCCATTGCCGAATCACTGACAGAATTGTTCGGTAAGGTTCATCGGGTAAGGGTCGTCAGCCCAGTGTATTGCAGTGATCAGTTGTTGTCCCACAATTCACACAGCGATCCATAGTTTCACTGTTTTTTTCTATTCCGTGGTTTCAACAATACCCAATACACAATCCAGCGGTAAAATCCAAAATAACAATTCCAAGTCAAACGTGTGAGCCATCTTCGGTGTCCAGTGTGAAAGCAAGGGTCGTACGAGGTAGACAGGGTCGGAATCCGTAAAATACAAAGCAAAGGTCGTGAAAAATGAAGAACAATTGGGAAAGCACTCAAAACGCATCGGAAAACACGAAACGAGTAAGCCACAGACTACATAGGGATACTACGTTGGCAACTGTCTCGTGTCAGTCAGCTGTCATGCCAGTGACATAGACTAAAAATAGAAAACAAATTTTAATCGATATGAAATCGATAATCATTAATATTGTTTTTTCAGTAATTAATTGATATTTTATTTATTAAATATGACTGTAATTATATGCACTATATTGCACATAAGTGTATAAAGTGCATTTAATTACTTTGAGTTAATTATTTAGTGCAAAGGTTTTATTTTCGTAACTGTGTAATCGATTACTCAATCGGTAATCTCACGAAAACTATCTTTTCCATATTTCTCCGCTTCCAGATTGAGAATTGAGGTGATTTTTCATATTCTAAGATAGAAAAATATGACTAGTTTTTTAGATCATATCTTAACTTATTACATTTAGGCCCACCGTTTTCCATCTCCTTTAAATTCTGTTTTATTAAATTTTTTGGAGTTCTCTCGTTCTCACGATTTCTGTCAGAGCACTCTTACCGCAAGCCGCATGCTTGCGGTAAGAGTGCACTGACAGAAATCGTCACGCGAAAAGGCGCTTGCGACTGTCTTCTTCTAATTCAAAGAGAAAGAAAGACGGGGAGAGATAGAAAGTGTGAATTTCATCAAAATGAAAATCCAAGATGGCGGCTTGCGGTAAGAGTGCTCTGACAGAAATCGTGAGAACGAGAGAACTCCAACAAATTTAATAAAACAGAATTTAAATTTGCAATTTCAATGGGATATTTTTCTTCATGGGTCGTTTTCATAGTTTTCGATGGTGCTAAAGCCGATAGTGACATTAAAATGTAAATCCAAGATGGCGACTGTAAAAATTTTAAAGTTTTTATCATGGGTATCGTTTTCATAGTTTTTGAGGATGCTTAAGTCGACAGTGAGGTCTAAATATAAATCCAAGATGGTGGCTGCAATTTTTTTTTCTGTTAATTGAGATGGAACTTCAAGTCTGATGGGGGTCCCCCGACCGCACACTTCTTTTTTCGCAATAAGTAATCGAACTATTTTTTTTTTTTATATTTAATTAAAGACAATGTTGAAGAAATACGAAGTGATGAAGATTATGTAAAAAGAAACCTTGTTCGATCCGAAAAGGGCATATGATACTGTAGTAACATTACCAGAGTATTTTTTCAGATTATTATTATTGATAATAAAAAAGTTATTGGTATTTAAAATTCACATTTTTAGTTCCGAAATTACCCCAAATCCATAAAAAATTTGCAAATTTTCAACAGGGGTCATAAGTTCATAACTCATAAGTTATGACTTTTAGGAACTCGTTAAACGATGGCCGCCCGCGCCCAACGTAATAACCCGGTAAAATTCACCATTGAAAAAAAATGTGGGGATTCATTCTTCCTAAAAATTTCCACATAAATATGCTCACACTACGATACCTAACATCACCCTCACGGATCGGACAGGTTTTTTTTAACATGTTGTATGTAAAAGAATATTTGCATCTCGTGTCTTTGAATCCCTCGCCGCGCTCAGGATTCTAACCTAGAACCACTCGCTACGCTCGTGATTCAATTATAGAATCCTTCGCTTACTCGGGATTCAAAATCAACACTCGCAGCATAAAACAACTTTGCTCTCTAGTTGCACAAATAACTATTTATTTTTCATCAGCAAATGCTTTTTCCCCACACCTATACACATAATTTTCGTTATAGCTAACGAAACAAAAGCCAGTTAATGAAATGTCAAAGTTTGACATTTCTGGAGCACGTGTATGTAAGGAAGAATGAGTTTAAATCAATATTGGTTATGCTTCCAGGGTGTGCTTGTATATTTTACGTAAGTATTGTACTAATGAATTTAGTACAATACTTACGTACTAAATTCATTAGTACAATACCTACGTAAAATATACAGTTTATGTAAAAAAAACTTTGCCCGATCCGAAAGGGGCACATAAGTACTGCAAAACATTAACAAAAAGGATTAAACAATGTTGTTATTATTGAAAATAAAAAAGATATTGCTATTTTAAATTCACATTTTTCGTACCAAAATTACCCCAATTCCATTTAATATTAGCAAATTTCAACAAGGGTCATAAATAATTATGACTTGTAGACACCCGCTAAACAATGGCCGTCCGCGCCCCATGTATTAACCCGGTAAATCCCCCATTGAGAAAAAAAGAGGCGTGATTTTTTTTCTTCTTTCCTGAAAATTTCCACGGAAATAGACTCGCAATACGATAGTTAACACCACCGTCACGGATCGGACAGGGTTTTTTTTACATATTGTATAGAGATACTAATTAATGAATCAAATCAGTATCTGATGATATCGAACAATAAATTGTAAGTATTGAGTTACTTTAAAGTCAAAGTCTAAGTCAAATAATTTATTTCATTTAGGCACAAAAAAGGCACTTATGAACGTCAACATTTACAAAAAAAAAAGATATAATAATTGATTCTAGTCGCCCATTCCAAAAGGTCGTTTTCGTATGGAGAAGAATGGGCAAGAAACTCCACCGTTACTCTTTTAAAATATTTTCACAATATTCCGTATACATTAATTATATAATTATATGTGAAGACGATGCACCTAGAATAAGATTACTATACCACGATAGGTAAAAAGAATGAAAAATGAAGGAATGACATAAATTAATTATGTGATAGATGCATGGTGCTCACATATTTAAAAACATTGTAAAATTATACGATATTCTTAACATTTTAACAAGTACTACTAATAATAAGTCAGTGTGTGAGTTCAAGTAATCACAGAATATAAAATTAATGTTTAAAAAAAGAATATTATACAATTAAATTGGCAACCAGTTTGATTTTGTCTAGATTCTAAATTGTCCTATGGAGCAGGACCAGCATGTTTCCAAGCATTTTTATCTTGGATATAATCCTATAATTTGTAATATGCTTGTTTACAAAGTGTACTTTTTATATGAGTTTTAAATTTTCTTTCATTTAATTCTAATATATCACAAGGTATTCTGTTGTAACATTTAACACAGTACCCCATAAAAGATGTATTTACTTTAGATAGTCTGAAAAATGGTTGATCTATTTTATCTTTATTTCTAGTATTAAAATTATGTCTAGGACTTATAAGAATTATTGCTGTAGAGACCGAAACGAAACAAAGCGAAAGAAATATACGTAAGGATCGTAGCAGGTGGCTTTCTATAGTCTACCACCATGTGAAAAAGGTGTGACTTTAGGTAACTATGTATGTGTATGAAGACCCTATGAAACAGTAAAATCAGGAAAATACTGACACCTAGGGTTGCTAACCATAGGTACTGTTAAAAACAGTATTATACTTATTCAGTCTGAAATATTGTTTACTGTTCAACAAAAATAAAGTAGTTATATAAATATACTTACTGTAGTTGAAACTTTTTATTCTAAGTCGTAGAACATCGTGCATGCAACTGGGCATGGCCGCAGTGGTTCAGCAAAACTTTATTTCAGAATGAAAATTAATTGTTATAAGAACACCTTTTAAATACTAGTATTATAGTTGTCTGCAACCTGAGTATTCACAGAAAGTGTGTTTTGAACAGAATCAGTGACGAATGCTAATGGGACGACAGAAATAGAGCTTCAATACATTCAATAATAAAATTGCTCCTCGTCTATTTGGTGAGGCTTACAAAGCCTTCAAAATTGGTGCTAAAGTGATGAGTTGCGTGACCAGCACTAGTTAATTGTGTGTCTATTTAAATCAATAATTTCTTGTAAAAAAGTTGGCAACCCTACTGACACCGTAAGTACCTATCTCTGCTAGGCAGGAATTTTTGGTTTTAGAAGCCTATTTTAGGTTTTTGTGATTCTGTAACCAGCAAATTCATAAGCACATATTGCTTGATTAAACATTCTTGAGGCAGTAGTCAAGGAATGTTACCTCATAAATCTTACAACTGTAAGGTAGGTACCTCTTTGTAAACTCCTACCGCTTGACGTGACCTTATCAGTATCGACCCCGTGGTCGGTCCCACGCAATTAACAATTCTCGTCTAATCATATACTTGCGTGACAGCTGCGGTTACACCCGTCGATGAGGATTTTAAATGACGCGAAGTTAACAAATTTGGTACTGCCAAAATTTTGATCTTTGACATGTCTCTTGTCACTTCAATACTAAGATGAACAGATTATATATTTGGGTATGTTTTGATGATTGAGCTAACTCTCACTAAATTAAACAAAGGACTCACTGTCAGCTTTGCAAACCGTTGACGATTTGAAGTTAAAAGAAATAGTTTAAATATCTTAAATTATGATTTATGCAGGTTTACTAATCTCTATTTAAACCTATAATATGGATCTCTAACATTATTTTTTTAAATCTAACTTGTAGTCAATGCAGTGAGTTTTATTCATCGTAAATTCATAATGACACCATCTGGTCTGTTCTGTTAAAAGTACCGTGAAAATGTCGGTGAAGTGAGCTTGAAGTGAGCTGTCATTCAACCTGGGATTGACACTCTTGACAGCAGAAGTGAGCGTGAAGTGATCTGTCAATAGTGTAAATCCCTAGCATCAAGTTGAATGACAGTTCACTTCACCTAAGTTCTCTCTCTCTTTACAGAATAACACAACTGAATTTCACGCTCTTTTGTTAGTAGGTACACGTAGCACAGTTAGTTTTTGAGTTAATGGACTATCAATCCGAACACACATAAATATTACATAAACACATAACATGACATAACATCACGCTTTGTTACCCCGAAGGGTTCGGCAGACGACACATAAATATGTGTAATGTAAACCCAACGATGCAACTAGTTTAAATATCTCATGAAAGCCTGATCAATCCATCCGTACACCAGCGCAAATAGACTCTTAAATTCAGAGCAATAAGGTTCTAAATTAACTAAGTAGTAGCAAACAAAGTGCCAATAATATTGCCGGCTCACGTGCCTCTATGAACATAATTATACCTAAGTATAATCACCTCTTTGATGTAGGTGTAATGATGTAGGCACAGTTGTAAGCGGCTTAAATACATGACTACGAACAGTTTTGAACGCGTTTTCCTTAAGCTATTACTTTGTGTCCAAGTTCTCTAATAAATCAAGCTGCCAACTTGAGGGATCGAGGAGAAATGATAGTAACACAGCTTAAAAAAAGAAAATGCAAAGTTCACCTTGTTACGGCGACAGAACAAAATCTTGTAGTTAGGACTACTGTTTGCTTAGTTGTTGTGTTTTAGCGTGGCATTAACGGTCATTGCCCTTTCCCTAATAACTCTCCGTAGGAAGGAACACAAACAATAAACCTATGTATGGCTTTTCATTATTGGAACATTTTGAACATCAATCACTACAGGATGTTAGCGGACTTTATTTGTTTTTGAAATTAAAAACGTGCTAGAAAATGTAGGTGAGTCAATGACCGCTACTGACATACAAAAACACAACAACTAGAGTAATTCCAGTGTGAGTGAGAGACGGAGCTATATGAGGCCGCTAGCAGCATCCTTTTTTCGCAATGGAATAATGATGGCATTAATACTTCATAATAAAGCCCCTGATGTCTCGATCTAGACGTCATAAGAAGTAGAATCATCTTCAGGATTAAAAAGGATAACATTACTACATATTTGGACTTTGTATTGCGTAACTCGCGAATCAGTCTGGCACTCATAGGAATTATATAAAGAGGCTTCGTCATAATACATTTTAGGTTATACTTGAACCTTGTATAACAACCACAAACTAACGTGATAACGACTCGTAGGTACTTATATAGTTACCAGCCGGTATTCGTCCCTAGGGAACGGCCCTTACCGATAGATTACACTCCGAACGATCTTTTAGAAGCATTAAACAATTCAATGTACGCCAGGTATATTGGTGATAGCAGTTTAATGGTAGTCGAGAAGTTTTATTATTGGGCAGAATGTGGTAGTTCGTCTTTTGTTTATTGAAGTCTATCTCATCTAGTTACCTAGGGAGTAGGTCTACCTAGACTTCTAGAGACAGCTAGTCTAAGCGAGTCAAGGAACATGAACTTTAGCATTATCAAAAATTCTGTTTAGTTTGTGATTAAGAAATGGTACAGACGCCCGCACATCAACCCACTACAATCGGTCAAATGTCTTTAATAGATTTTCAACTTTAATACTAAAACATAAGGTTCAAAGTTGATTGGGAAAATTTGACAGTTTCGGGTAGGTTGACCTGCTGGCGTCTGTAGCTACTGCAATGCATAAAGCTTTAAAAAAAACCGGCCAAGCGTGAGTCGGACTCGCACACGAAGGGTTCCGTACCGTATTAAGATCGAATAAAAAACGCCGAAAATAAACACATTTCTTGTTTCTTGACACCCTTTAATTATTTACTTTATTTAATTTTCATTATTTGCTGTTATATTAGCAATAGAAACTGAACATTTCAACTGTCTACCTATTACGTTTCATGAGATACAGCACGCTGACAGACAGACGGACGGACAGCGGAGGCTTAGTAATAGGGTTCCGCCGCCGCCGGCACCCTTTCTGTACAGAACCCTACAAAAGAAACGAGATATAATAATTAGACTAAGACTGACCTGCATAGGTACGAGTATTAAAAGAAATCATTTTTTTTTTTTTTTCTTTTAAAAAAACGTTGCCCCACACTAGGAATTTCTCCTGTATCGTGGGTGCGTTTACATACATATAAACTCACATACACAAACAGCCAGACCCGGAACAACTAATTGTAGGTCATACAAATATTTGTTCCGTGCGGGGATCGAACCCGCGACATGCAGCGCAGCAGTCAATTACTTAACCACTGCGCCAACCGTGCCGTCAAAACAAATTAAGAAGAACAAGTGTATAATTTCTTGATTATGCATTATATTATACCATCGTAATCCAAGCCACCTCTAAACTCCAACTTCAAACGAGTCAGGTTGGCTATTGTTACTCTAAAACCGTATAACCCCTGAAACGGCTTATTCATATTGAAATTCATACTCCAAAACTTGACACTACAACACTTCATACATCTCCATATTAAGGCTTAATCCTCGAAGGAAGTCGAGGTCGTACGTGCATCGCATACCCTCACGCTAGGTTACTAGCATTAACACCCAAAATATTCCGTGAATTATTATGCGAAATAATCGTATGACGCGCGGATGGAATAATGAAGTAGTTTAAGGTGTGTGGTATGGATGCGATTTGGTCGTGCGATTTTTCGAAACGATGGATGATAGATAGATAGATAGATAGATTCATTTATTTGCCTGAAATATGGTATTTTACAGATTTTATAACAAATACACAATAGTTCTACATATTCCGCCAACTAAATTCGGCATGCAAATTTTGTGACAATAACAATGATTCTAATTTAACAAAATAATTAAATTCCAATGTCAGAAAAAATAAGTACTAAATCAAGAATTGCCTAAATTATCAAATTACAAATGTCAAATAAAAATAATTCAATTACAAATTTTCTATAAATCGAATTACAAACATAAATAATAAAAATTAAATTGAAAATTAAATTACAAAATATTATGTCAACAGCTTAAAATAAAAATGTCAAATGTAATTTACATGTCCTGCAATTTTCCTATTTGTTCTAGAATTCATAAATTCTTTAATACTATAAAAACAGTTTTCTATCAGCCATGCTTTGAGATGCTTTTGAAATAGACTGGTTCGCAGTTCTCTAATATCCTTCGGAATATTATTAAATATCTGTATTGCCATTCGACTAGTGTTTTTATGGCAGTACGCTGTTCTACATCTTGGCATTGCTAATTTTGTTGGATCCCTTGACATTTTGCCCACCTTATAATTATTGAGGCTATCGGCTTTATTGAATAGGTGAGGATGTTTTTTTACAAATACTCCCATTTCCAATATGTATAAGCATGCTAATGTTAATAAACTGTGTTTTTTAAAAATAGGTTTGCAAGAATCTAATGGGTCTGCACCAAACACCGCTCGTAAACATTTTTTTTGCACAATAAATGCCTTATTGATGTCAGTGGAATTACCCCATATAATTAAGCCGTATCTTAACACAGATGAGACATATCCATGATAGGCTAACAGCGCGGCATTACGTCCAACAGTTTTCCTAAGATTTCGTAGTGCAAATGCAAAACTGTTTAGCCTATTGCATATATTTTCCACATGTTTTTTCCAATTACAATTTTTGTCAATTACTATGCCTAAAAATTTCGTATGGTCAACTTCTTCAATTTCATTATCATCTCCAATAATTTTCATTGCTTCATTTGTCATTTTGTAATTAGAGAAATTAATATATTTTGTTTTGGAAACATTCACACATAAATTATTTTGTTCAAGCCATTCTATTACAGCTTCTATTGCAGCATTAATTTTATCCTCAAATTGTTCATTTTCACTATCTTTATTTACTATCATCGAGATGTCATCTGCAAACAACACGCACTTATTACTCGTCACTGTTGGCAAATCATTAATGTAAAGAAGAAAAAGCAATGGCCCCAAAATACTACCTTGAGGCACACCATATGTATTGGTCCTGTATTGAGATTTATACGTTATCACTTCTCTGTCTTTGTTAACGCCTAAAATTTCAACCCGTTGTTGTCTATTCGTTAAGTAATCTTTTAGCCAATTTAACGCTTTTCCTCTTATTCCGTAACTCTCACACTTTTCTAACAGTATATCATGATTTACAAAGTCAAATGCTTTGGTCATGTCGAAAAATATTGCAGTGACCGGTATCTTCTTATCTATATTCTCCGTGATCGATTTTATTAGTTGATAACAAGCTAGTGCGGTTGACTTTCCTCTTTGAAAACCATTTTGTTCCGTACTTATTACATTGTATTTGGACACAAATGAGACAATTCGATTATACATTGCTTTTTCGTATATTTTTGAAATTATAGGTATTAAGGTCACTGGACGATAATTGTCTAGATCATGTTTGTTTTTTTTTTTAAATAATGGTTTTACAACTGAGATCTTTAATTTGTTCGGGTACTTTTCTTCAAAGAAACTTAAATTAACAAGATGAGCTATTATAGGAGACAATATATCGGCGCATGATTTTATTATGTGGGTGGAAATTTCATCATATCCCACTGCATTGGTATTATTTAGTGATTCAATTATTTTATTGATTTCATTGGGTTCGCAAGGTTCGAGATATAAACTATTACTTACATTGCTAGTGTTTTTTGTAATATTGTTTTTATTTTTCTTTTTGGTTTTGTCTATATTTGTAGCATCAATGAAGTGATTATTGAAAGCTTCCGCTATTTCTTCAGGTTTTTTTATGGTAGCGCCCTTGAGTTTTATGGCTTCTATAAATTGTGAATTTGTACATTTAGGTTTATTTTTAATTAATTTCCATGTTGCTTGACATTTGTTTTTTGCTTTCAAAATAACTTTGCTAGAGGATTGCTTTCTGGCCACGTTAATACACTTTTTTAATATTTTGGCGTATTTATTATAAAACAATTTATTTTCCTTAGATTTATTTTCATGATATTTTGATTTTAGATATCTTTTAGAGAGGCAAGATTTTTTTATACCTTTAGTTATCCATCTTAAAGTAGGTGTTTGATATTTTACTTTTATTTTTTGCAAAGGGAAATTTAATTTATATAATAGGCAAAAGGTTTCATGAAAATTATTAAAAGCTGTATTAGGATCTATTTCATCATAAATATCTTGCCAATTCAGGCTCAAGAGGCATTCTCTAAATTTTTCAATGTATTCTTCATTATAATTCCTCTTGTAGATGAAACAATGCGATGGAGCATGCTTATTCGATGACATTTTTGATGTGAATGTCAACATCTGAGCAGTATTATGGTCCGATAGATGTAATTCACATGTTTCTCCTGACGAGTCTGGTATATTAGTGATGATGTGGTCAATGCAAGAAGTATGTCGAGTCGGAGTATTTATCTTTAAAGTCATATTACAGTTTAAAAGTATTTCTTTTAGTGCAGTGGCATTTTTGTTAGTCGTACTGGTATTTATGTTCAGATCTCCTACCAGTATAATTTTTTTGTTATTTTTGCCACTTAGTTTATGCAATAGAGACTCGAGTTTATTAAAAAATATTGCAATATTCGAATTGGGTGTCCTATAAACACATACAATAATACAATTATAACGTGGTATTTCTATGCCACAACACTCAAATACCTTATCTACTGCCATTTCTTTACATAATTGAATTATTTTGTATTCTAAGAACTGTTTAATTAAAATACATACGCCACCCCTCTTTTCCGTATTTCGTGAGTATGAAGTGGCCAGTATGAACTCATTAATACTTATATTTAATTCATTATTATTACTAATAAATGTTTCTGAAAAACATAATATATCTACCTCTTTGTGACTGTCCTTAAACTCAGTTAAACATATTTCAATCATAGAAAGTTTATTCAATAACCCTGCAATATTTTGGTGCAGTAGTCGTATGTTATGGTTAGGAGTTTCAACCTTACCTACTATTATGTTTTCTCTTACTACTCTCATTGATAGGAACGAAAAAACTGTTTCTTTCTTAACTTAGTATAGTTTTCTGAATTTGGATCCTCCATATCTATAGGGCAAGGGTTTGTACAAATGCCAAGATAGCACTTTAGATCGTCAAAAATATTCTTCATGCCATAGTTATTGAGAACTCCACGGTGCTTATAAAACATTGACTCATCGTATGTCAGATTTAAATTCGAATCAAATATCATTGCGTAGTCATGGGTACAAATATCATGGTATAATAAATTACTAAATGTTTCTATTCTAGAGTTAAACATAGAACAAAATCCATCAAATTTGTAGGTCGGTAAACAGAGCAAAATGTTAGTGTGTTTTAATGTCATTAATATACTCCTTAAACTAATAATTAAATTAAAGTAGTTGTCAGTTTTCCTAAAATCTTTCTCTCCTATAAAAATCAAACAATAGTCATTCTTTGTGTAGTTTAACAATTTTTGTTCCAGGTGATCTATCAACTGTACAATTCCACAATTTGTTGATATGTAATGACAGATATTATGATTGGGGAAAGTACTCTGTGCTATAGCTAATACCTTATTTGTTTTATTACTACTTATTAGACAAAGTCTGCGCTGCTGACGTACCGATAAGGTTGGTTCTAATAAGGTACTGGTAACGCCATCTATTTGCTGGTTTTCCTCTTCAAGTTCTTTGTAAGTAGGAGTGTAACTGCAAACTTTATCCGGAAGTCTACGTGGTGATGGTATGTTGCTGGTGGTGTCATCTATTATCGCTTCAGTAGTTTCATTGAGCCCAAGATCTATGCAACTGTTGTTGAATGCCTCCTTAAAAGATTTATTTAGGTTTCTTGAGACCCTTTTCTTTTTTTTGCTTTCACTCATTTTACTATTTATTCCTTTAATTTTTGTCTCTGAGCATATTTCTCGTAAATTTTTAGATTTGTTCCTTTCTTTATTCAAAGCAATTTTTAGCGTAGTGTTCTCTGCGTTAAGGCTTTCTATTTCCTTGTGTGCACTGTCTAACTCGCTTTTAAGTTGGATTATTTTTCCTTTTAAATCTTCTATGTCACTGTCATATGCAGTTGACAAATCCGGTAAGCTATATCTTCTAATCATTTCAGAATTTGTTGACTCGAAAGAAATATCTAGTGAGTTATTTGCAGTAGTTTTGTGTCGACGAATTGTTACATTTTCTTCTTCCATTGTGAAATTTATATTGATAATAAAATTAACTAGGCAAATTATTTATTTTATTTTTCCGTTATTTGTGTTGGTATTTCTACCAAATAGTAGATAAATATTTTATGTGGCAACACTACTGCTTCTACTACTGTTCAATAGAGCCAATATTGGCGCTAGTTGTCATGCAAATGCCGTTTCCTCTACTCTCCACTAGAGTTAGTAATGGCGCTAGTAGTAACTACGTAGTTCTTCCGCTCGTCACAAGTATGTGTGTGGCGTTAGTAGTCGCACAAAGTTCAAAGTTCACTTTTGAATATTTTTTCGTAACGTTTTCTGATGTAGATTCAAGTTTCTTGCAAATATTAAATATTGAACAAAACAAAATTTTCTACTAAGTTTACTGTTTGCTAACGCTGCTGGTAAAGTTCTTGAGAGCACTGAATATTTTTTGTTATTATTTAGCACTAAAATTGGTTTCTACGCGAACTTCGTCGCATTAGTGATTTCACTGATTTCACTGAACGTCGATTGACACAAATAATATAGCTTGGAGATTGTTGTCCACACATACACTTCCACAACTTTTTACTTAACTTAATCTATTATTTCGATTAATTACTAATTTTAAATACGGATCAAGCAATAGTAGTATTGCCGGCGGTGTTGCCAATACACAGAATATCATATCATATCACATGGACTGTGTGAAAGATGATATGGCAAGAAAGGGGGTGACTAATAGAGAAGTATGGAAGAAGACATGTTGCGCCGACCACAAGTAAAGATATAAGGCCAAGAGAATGTTGAAGAGTTATGTTCGAAACTTTGATCTTATAGTCAGTTAAATCTGTATTGATAAGAGGGTTTATTTATAAACTTTGCTTAAAATTAAGTGACGTTCAAACGTCAAAAATTTAAGTTTAAACAGTCGCTATTCATTACTTAACTTTAAGCACCGTTTATAAAATATAAACTCAAAGGTGTACAGGATGATAAAAGGTCTTATTAAACCACCAATTAATGGCGCTTACTGGACTTAACAAGACTATACCAAATATATATTTTATGTTTTAAAAGAAAAGTAAGAAAAATTGTTTATTCTGCACAAACAAAACGCACCATTAAATAAAAAATACACAAATACAAAGTAGCCAAAAGCCTCGTATTCAATCAATAAATAAAAGTTTGAAAACGTTCATTGGCTGATGTCAAAGCCACGGGCCAAAGACAATATTGCTATTAAAGGTTTGTTTTGGGGTTGCGTTAATTAATTCACAATATAGGGCAAATCACAATATCTCTCTGTCTCAAAAGATTCTAGGCTATTTTTACCCGACTGCCACAGAGGAGGAGGAGGAGGAGGGTAATGTTTTTCGAGAGTATGTACGTATGTATGTATATTTATTTGGCACGTTCTGTAGCCAAAACGGCTTGATGGGTTTTAACATAATATGAGGTGTCGTTAGATTCATCTTAATTGTGGGAGTGACATAGGCTACATAATATTTATGTATTGCATCTGCAAATGCAAACTAAAGGGAGGGTAAGGTTTTTAAAAATAAATTACTACAATATTAGTATCAAATAAAAGCTAGTACCTACCTAAGTCAATTCTAAATATATAATTATATATATATATATATTAATAAAACTGAAAAGCTTGAAATAAAGCAAATTATTTAAAAAAAAAGTAAAAACCCGAATTTTTTTTTCATGATATGTTATGTATTATGTTGTGTATTATATGATATATGACCCGATTTTTTAAATATAATTGACTAAAGATCATACCCATTACATCATTCATATCTAGCATTTCATATCCTACATATCTAACTAAACAAACAATGTGTGAAACAATGCCCTGATTTGCGTCAAAATCGCACTAAGCCCACCTTCGCAAAATCGCAACTATGTGCCCAGTGTTGTACTATCGATATTCAGCGATTACTAGTGGTGTGCTAGTGGGCGGTAGATCTGTGGTCTGTGGTACTCTCTGTATGCCCGTGGCGTAGGAATTCGTAATATGTGAGTCAGCGTATCATGTCGCGGATATATCCTAAGATAGTTTATCGCGAAACTCAATTTATGGGCTCGGTTCCACTGTTTTATTGTTTTCCTGACTCCGCAATGTATTTTCTATTTAATATTTAGTTGTCTTGGAAAGTGTTCTTGTGGAGGAGTTGGAGTGAAAGGATGGGATGGATTTGTTATTCTAATTTCTAAAACTTTCAAGGACTATCTGAAAATACATCAATAACTGATTTAATCTTACTTTAGTTTTCGTATTATTCAAACTTAATAAAGACGGGTCTCGATCATCTCGATTCCAAAATCTAAACAAACAAGAGAACGTGCTCAGAATGGTTTTTTTTGGTGATGTTAGCCATTCTCTTCTTATTAATAACCCTCTCTTAACCCAAAAACTATTATTTCAAAAGGTGCTGTCAAAGAGACAAACTTCAACTGAATTTTAAACATTTGATAATATACGTGGTACGAGTTTCCATTGCTGTCCGTCGAATTTAGGGTGGGAGGAGGGTGGGGGGGGTACAACTCCCTTAAAAGGAAAAAGCTGCGGAGCCCCCCCCCCTTTTCGAGTTTTTTTAATTAATATTTCTGAGGTAATTTCCCTCATTTTAGGGATTAAAATTAATAATAAGCGTAAAAACCCAGGGGAGACCCCTTGGGGGTAAGGGAGGTTCCCCCCTATAATGGAAGGGGGTAACCACTTCATAAAAAAAAGGGGGACTGATTCGGAGGGATTTCTGTATCTATTTTAAGACTGCAACTTCTCCGGCACTGCGGGAACGGCAGCGTCTACGCCCTTGCGTATCAAACCGCAGGCATCCATCAGCAGGCGGATGCTGCTCTCCCTATGTGCCTCCGGCTCTATAAAAACACTCGAGGGGTAGGACAGACTCGTACCAGGTGGAGTCGGGGTCAATCGTTCTTTGACATAAGTTGAACCTAACCAAATTTTTTTTGCGTCAGTTTTACGTTTTGTTCCACAAGCCGGCAAAAGACGGTAAACATAATTTTAATAGCTCGTAATGAAAATAGTGCTGTAATTTAAATATAAACTGTTAAATATATGTGTGCATGAAAGCTATTGAAAATATAATTATTTACGTAAATTTATATGAAATAAAATGTTACCGAACGTATGACAACTTAACCGTAGGTAAAACGAAACGTTCAAAGGCGAAAATTCTATATAATCTGTGGTAGGGATTGACATAAATATTGCAAAAATAATTGATTTTCAATATATTTTTTTCTCAAAAAGTAGGTACACGTCTTCGCGTGTTGAAACTTTGCGTGAGTGCTTATAATAATGTAAACTTTCTGTAAAAAAAAATATCAACCCCCAAATCGATGGACGGCAATGGAAACCTATGTCAACGTTATCTTCTAACATCAATTCAAGAGATCGATATTTAAACGGCCGTAATTTATTATTGCAGACTAATCTTCAAATAATTACAACTGTACAAGGTTTTTTGGCGTGTGGCCAAATTTGGAACTAACGTGACCAATTATTTTTTCAATACAATTTCTGTGACAATTTCACAAATGTTTACCAGCAGCGCCCCCCTGTCAATGTCATTCAGGCGCCAAAACATCCTTGAAGCACTCTAGTTACGTTTACAAACCAAGGTACCGTTTCTAAACAAAAGATGCTTACCACAGCCCTACAAAGGGATCGTTCATAACAGGTGGATGGACAGTTAGCAGCGTCACCCTGCGATAGCCACCTGCCGAGTAGCAATTAAGTCATTATCAGGGTCGCTTTGTGCCCCACTGAGCCCCTGTGACTGGCTGTGACCCTCTGTGGGGTTGAGACGAATTCATTGAACAGTGCCACACTACAGACAGTTAGGGAGATCAAAATATATGGGGGACAATAATCGAAGTATTTTATAAAAATATGTAGATCTTTTATCTGTAGGTATTCTGAAGGAACGCTGCTAGACTTCCAGACGATAGTGGAAGATTGAAAACCCAGAGAAAAAAATCTGTATTCTTATGCAACACACACATTTTCGGCAGACATAAAGCCAATATTAGACAGACTGTCATGTTAAAAATCATTGCTATATTTATATAACGAACCTCAAATATAATTAATTTCAGAGCTTGCCAAAAACGTATGAAATTGTGGAGTTCATTAGTAACGCTCATAATTACATTCATGTTATTTGGACGTTCTCGTTAACACGCGATGATTATGTCACATTATTTAACGTGTTACAAATTGATAATTTGTTCGACAAATTTAGCAAACGTAATTGATTAATACTGATGGTTTGATTACAGTACCAATTATTACTATTTATACATGACTGGCCTCGTTGGTCTAGTCGGGTCGCAAGGGGTACTGCTGAGCATGAGGTCCTGGTTTCGATTCCCATGTCGGGCAAAGTATTATTGGGATTTTCCATCAGGAATCTCTCAATAGGCTCGCCCCTATTACATGGGACTTAAAACATAACTGGCGAAATGTGGGTGTACTTAAGGTACCTCTGCCTAACCCTTCGAGGATTATAGGCGTGATGTTACGATATGTTAAACTTTACAATTGAACAAACACTCGGAATTGCGGGAACAATAAAAGTAAGATTAATAGTGAAAATAGCCATACTGTTCCAAAAATAGCTTACTCAAAACCAAACAATTATCTTAGGAACACCAAGGCAAAATGAATAACAACCAAAATTAATACAAGTTAAACAAATTAGGGTAAAGCAATAACTGGCATCATAACTCAGAATCCTATAGAACGAGTAGGTACCTAAATCTAATAATAGAGACCTTATACAGAGTATCTGTACGGTAGGTGTTATCTTATTAATTATCTTAATAAGGTGCAAAACAGTCGCTTTCTCAGTGAAACTGATAAGCTTTATGAAGGCTTTGAGATACTATCTTATGTGATCATGTGTGCATAAAGTCAAATGTTATCTTGAACATAGATCAATAAGTTTTAGCTAACAAAAACTGTTCGGTTCTAATATTTTGTCATAAATATTATAATGCATGAATTTGGGTCTTCGCGATATAGGTATTTAACTGACAAGCAAATATGAATTACGCACAATTGTAACATCTTGTATAATCTTGGACATTTTCGAATCCAATTCTTAAATTAACTGGCTTTACATTGAAGAGGAAAACGTAAAAAAAGTTAAAGTTCAAAGACGAATGGATCCTATTGAGTGCAGAAAATGGAAAAGATTAAGGCTGACAGCAGGCGAGCGACATCCGAAATAATCCCCAAGAGAGAAGGGTGACGTCACTGAAGTATTTCAGAGTAAAACCTCCTCAAATTGGATCACAGCATTACAAACAGTTTGTAAAAGTATTTTATACAAAATACTTGTTTTCTAAATGTAATTATAACTTAAATTACGTCTTTACGGCTCAACATAAAGTTAAGGAAACAGTAAGGACTTGGAGCGGTCCATGTTTGGAGTTTTTTTAAAGGGATCCGCAGTGAGATTATCTGGGGAAGAAGAACGGACGTCACAGACATCGAAGGTTACAGAATCAGAAATCTGAAGAGGCAGTTAAGCTGGCAATGTATGCCGAAATATCGATGGCTCTTGATCGGAGCATGCGAGATAAATTTATCAACGATTAACACAACATTGCAGACCACACCCAGATGGACCTACGATGTCACTAAGGCATCAGATTGTAGATTAGACGCGGAAGGTAGAGACGTCTTCTACGCAACTGTACTGACTTGTCCATCGATTTTCAGTGAAAAATTACAGCACACTCAGTATACTGCGTTCTTAGCTTAAAATAGAGCTCATGAAACTGAGTTCATCTGAATCTTCTCAGATGAGAAATAAAATTTAAACCGTTACAGTCGATATTTCTGCCTACTTCGTTTTGTGATTATGCGAAAGGATACTGCCAGATAACGGAACACTGTCAATAAAACCAAATCATCTGACATTTATTAGTGTATAAATATTGTGATATTTCCTGATTATTGTTTAGAGCTCAAGTCTGAGTTACCTACAATAACAAAAAAAAAATTGCCAATTTTTTTTTGACATTACCTCGACGTATTATAAAATTTATAAATTATAACCGTAAATTTACTCATTCTTGAGACCAATAAAAACAAAACATTATTTAAAATAGTGAAACTATATTAAACTAGATATAAAAACTATAGGTATAAAGCGAATAAAAATACACCTCATCAACCACTATATCAACCACCTCCATGTATGAAGTAGGTTCCTACTTTCCTAGTTAAGTTATTGATTATTCAGTACAAGAACAATGTAAAAAATCTTCCATAGAAAAAGTGACCAGCTAAGTAATCGGACAACATAAATCATCAAATATTATGTTAGCCGATTCGATCCGTACGTAGGTGTCTAAATTAACAGCCTGTATAAGCACCAAAATCTATATTGAAATGTAAAACGTTGTTAAAATAACAGAGAAACACTACCATTTTCCCTTCAGACCATTAAAATACAAGTATTTCCTCAATAAAACTAACAGATTTAAGTTAAAATAACTCGAAGATGGATTGTTATTCCTGTCTTCGATAGCCTTCAACTTTAACGAAAGAACATGTTTCCAGTACAACGTTAATAATTAATGTAAACTTTGGATTGTTCAATAGAGAATTGAGTGAACCAATTGAGCAAAGGAGTGAAGTTAACCGCACGAATAGATACAGAAACCTCATTCGATCCGATACGTAAGATCAAATGTTGTTATTATCACTTTCTCCCTTCGTAAGTATCCGGGTATCCAATTCTATGTCTATTTTCTATTTCCATGGTGTTTAATTCTGAATCTAGCTCACTCTCAAAGCTTTCTACAGCAACTTTCAGACAACTTCTTGACGAAGTTTTGAAGGAATTTAGAAAACCCTACTACTGCTTTTCTTAATCCGGCAATAAGGTTAGTTGTATTAGTTTCCAACAATAAAAATGGTAGCATTTTTCAACAATCCATTAGTGAACACTTCACCTTTTATTCTGTGGATTGAACAGATGCTGATTAAAAATTAAAAGATGTTTCAAAACTCACATATCCGGATATCCGAGTTATATGGTTGCTCCATGAATCAGGAAAATCTCAAGACGGCTTGCAAACAGCATAAAGTACTGTTATACTTGAAGCACAGTTTCTAGAATAATAACGATTGCATCTGAGACTGTCCTGTGCATGTTGCACCGTGTGGGGAGCCCCACATGCGCAGGCGCTGCTAACGGTCGCAGCATCTCCGAGTGAACCGCGCCTTAGAGAGTCACCAGCGAAATTCCTTTACTCACGAATATTAAGTTTTAATACTTTATAGCTCCTAGCAAATATTCGAATGTTTTGACAAAAATAAAAGCTACAATAACTGCTATTTAAAACAACGTCAAATATTAGGTTGCTGAAAATTGTGAAGGCTGTTGGTACCTCACCGGGCTTTAAATAAATATGTTTGTAGCCTTATAATATTATTTCTTTAATTATTATTTTTTTACCCTGGTCCATTAGCAAATGTAAATGTAAGGAACAAATTCCGTCACCCTGGGCTTCATTATGTAAATTGTAGTATTTTAGAGGAGTCCCAAAAATATGTCCAATTTACATTTTGTCCAATTCAGACATTGACACAATGAGCTTGAAAAACTGAAATTATTTTATATAAAACAAACATTCCTACCAATTATGTTGACATAAATACAGATTAATGTTTAAATAATATATACACAAAAAAAATCAAAACAACATAAAAATATTTGCCATTTCTTTATCGTACAAAACGACTACAATAAAAAGGAAAAATATTCACGAAATTCTAAAGAAGCTCATAAACACGCAATTAACAGCTACGTCGCTAATCACATGGGACCATCGAATTATAAATATTAACGACCAATTAAATCTCATAATTGACATAAAAATCATCAAGCCACACATGCGATAAATGATCGTGAAATCGCGAGATATCTCAATGAATACACGCGATTGAGATGTGTGCCGATTGGAAACTCGCAGGTCATTTAATAACTCGTACTTTACGTTATAGGCCTTCTTGCATCTCGCATCGTACCCGACAGCTTAGCATGGAAAGATATGATAGCGTAGCTTTATAGACTATCGTAAACGAGATACCGACTATAAAATCACAATTTGAATTTCCTTAAGACAGTTCAATTTTCAAGGTTTAATTGAGCTTTAAAGCACCGACATGAGCTGTAAGTCCCAATTATCAATAAAACAACCGTTCAACACGACCCGACAACGTCGAAACATGATGAACATAATACTCCTACGCTGTTGTATGAAATTACTGTAATGTCATTATAAAATGAGCCGAGACGAGGTCGGCCGCAGGTGGAGGATACGCTCGCAAAGTCTATTCTCAAAAGATACAATAAGGACGCGATTAAGAATACTCTCCGTTGTGGTACTTAATTTCCAAGACAAACAAATTTTATAGACCATTGTTCACATGTCTCTGCTATAAAGTTGATTGAGAATGGTGATTTATAATTTGATTGGGCTGCCAAAGCTTTAATAGATCCAAACAAAGAAAAGGTTTGCAAACCATTCATATTAGGAAACTGACGTGGGTGGAATAAACTTCTCGGCAAACAAAAGGATTTTTTAGGAAGATATTTATTTACTCAAGTTAATATCGTAAAAAGCCTTTCGGGATTTTGTTCTCAGCTATAAATATTTAAGTAACTAAAGTGGATATGTTATTATTTCTGATACAAAACTTACTGAACTGGATTTAAAGTATTTAACACTCCCTTCACTGTGAACACTGCTGCGAATATGAAATAACCATTACAATTATGAGCTGGCTCTATTGAAATGTAAATATAATGGTTAAGTAACAGATGTCTGCCGACTGAGTCATCAGCGCCCAGTCTCACCGAGTGTGAATTTTTTAAACAAGCACAACGGAACAAAGAAATATCTTTTGAAGCCGGGGTTGAAACGTTGAAAAGTTAAATCGCGCTAAAAGTAGAATCTGATTAGGGTCAAACAAAAAAGGAGAACTTATAAAAGAGTCATTAAGCACCGGTTTTGAATTTTAAATGTTAATAACCACTTAATAATTATATTCACGCGTAAGGGTCGTTAAATGGTTGTGCCGAAGCTCAAGTGGCACAGGATCGTCGACAGGTTGCCTAACAAACACACAAAGGTTCGCATAGCGGAGCTGGTGGTTGCATTACGTTTCGTTCTAAGACAGTTAAAAATAAATTCCCTCAGCGTTTATCATCGGTGGCCTCAGATGTATGCTTTCAGGATCTTTTAGAAAAAGTGACTTCTAACAATAGTTAACGGACAGAAACTTCAATAAAGAGAATGGAGTTGACAATGAATGACGTACCTTTCCGAAAGCTTATGTCAATTCCAAACATTTCGTTGATGTTTCTTTGCGTTCAATTGCTCAATATAAAGTCTGATTTATCTGATGATAATTAGTCTACCGGTATTCGTTCTTAACATTTGATCGCGGGACAATAAGCTTCGTACCAGACCATTATCATCTGATAAATCAGCCTGACCCTGGCAAAAGCCGGGATTAATGACGCCAGGCTAAGATGAAGAAATCAGGCTGTTGGAGCACTTTACGATTGCAGAAAGTCACTTTGTCTGGTAGTCACAGCGGGGGATGTGTTAAAAATAGGTGAGGTTGCAAATATCAGCTGACCTCTGTAGACGTCATCGTAGAGGGGGGCGAGCGCGGCGTCTGGCGCGCCCCAGCGGGACGCCTCGGGGTACACCATGGGGGCGCGCCTAGCGCGACATGGCACTCGGCAGCGGCGCGTGCGTCTGCGTCGGCCGTCGCGCGCGGACTGAATACACTCGCAAACACCTACACGCTGACACACACGCAGAACCTCAAGAAACACAGAGTAGAATAACCAGTGTGTTTAAGGAATTAATATCTATACATATATGCCATATGGGGTTGAACATGAACCCCTTTTCTCAGAGTAGCCCTGATTGCTAAGACCACCTACTTCGAATTTTATACGTTTGGGGTTCAAACTACCGCCAGCAAAAAAAAATTCAACTGTCGAATGGACATACTCGTAATAGGACTTAGAGAAAATTAAGACTTTCTGTAGTTAGGTAAATTCCACTCGATATATATTTTTTTTAAAGCAATTAAGATAAGCAAAACAACCAGTTACATAAATAACAAAGAAAATCTTACTCTGTATGAAACTGATCCACAAAACGCAACGAAAGCTCACCGGGAGCTTTAAGGCAGCTCTACTGATCGCACTGTAGTTCCTGCTCTGTGTGCGTGTGCAGACGGAGCTTCCCCCCCCCCCCCCCCGCTCGCCCCTCACGTGCTTCACTTTCGCACGGTCCGCGAACCCCGTCGCGACACTAGTTTAATTGCAACCCGTCCGCTGCAGCAGAACCGGATTTATTGTCTCCCGGTCGATATCACCTCGACGTTGATGGGAAACCAGAGAAATCGACCAGGGTTCCGTAAACGGACCGTAACCGGTTTTCCTAGGCTTGGTTTGATTAGCTGTTGAAAGACTCCAACAGTTATAGACAGCCCTAAGTGTCGGGGTATGGCTGGAATTGCAACCTGCGCAAGAGTGACATTCGTAGGCGTCGACGCACTTGTAAAAGACATCAACGCGCGCGCTGTAATATGAGACCCTTTATATGAAGACATTGGACGCTCACACAACTATTTAACTGTTTTTAAAGGGAGAAAATTGTTTCATTATCGTTGCTTACTTCAATTTTACACTCAATTTATGTTAACATATGTTTGTATTATTCGTACCTTTGTACTGACTTCAAGAAATTTTCCTTTATATAAAATTTGTGAATGTATTTCATAAAGATAGTAGTTAGTTATGTACTTCGCTAAGACAAGTACAAATTGACTCATTTGTATAATTAAATATTAACAAGTAATTCCTGCTATTACCAGTCTCCTGCTGGAAAATTAATAGATATGCTACATTGCTATCTGTAGATTAAATCTTACATATGTTAAAATCTAATATGAAAAGATTAACTGTTCGTATCCGGTGACATCTGATTGGGTTTAAATGATATGATTCAGGATCTGTAATTATTTAACGGTATTTGTGAATAACAATATCATGACATGCAGCTATTCATGAACAAGGCTGTGAAATTTTAGGTGATCACCACACTGGGTGGGTGGGCCACACTAAGCCAGTTCTCAGAGATACAGACTCAATCAGAAATTACAACATAAAGCTAAGTAGAATTGCGAGTAAACTGAAATTCTAACAATAGGTGTTAACTCGTGATTAGTGCAGTGTTGAGTATCGATGCACAGGCGAAGAGCGGTGAACTATGCAGAGTTGCAGGCTGCAGGCCGTAGGGCGCGGGCGGAGGCTGCGGCGCAGGCGCTACCGCTAAAGGCAAGGCTAGAAGGCCTACTTACTGCGAAATTTCGAGTTAAAAAGAACAAAGGGAAGAACCAACTTACTACGTTAGCGCCAGACTTTGTTTTATTTTTGTATATAGGTAAGTTTTATAAAGGTCTTAGTTATGTAGATTAAATAAATTAGTATTTCTTTTCTAACTATTTCATACAGCTTGTATCGTTTCTTAATGTTTACCTATGAAGCCGTAGCATTTGCCAAAGATTGTAGGTATTCATTAGAAGGATGTAAGAATAAATGAAATTCAAAACTGAAATATATAATAGGTACATAATCTCCCTAACAATAGGGTAGCAAAAGCAGCTTTACTACTGCAACCTAAGGAAAAGGACTATGTACCTATACCAACACAAAAGGATATGCATTCAAGCATTCATTGAATGTATTGCGAACTTCGGATGATCTGATCAAACTATCCGCGAAGGAACAAACGACTTCTATACCCTTTGAATGCTTAGCGGAACAGAATGTGTTCTTTGAATAGACTCCTTAGCTTAGTGATGGATTAATTAGCATTCGCATTCATTGTTAGCATGCGATTGCTCATTTAGCATTTAGCAAATGATATGTAGTTGCTAAATTCTGTGAAATGCTAAATGAATTATATTATATCATACTATCATGCTATCATACGTCAGAGCGTCGACGCACGCAGCGGTAGCGTGCGCTCTCCGTCGCACCCACGGGAAGTCGGGAATACTAAATCTATCGGTTTCACTTGACCGTTTCTCGTGAATTCGCAAGTAAAATTTATTAGCAGATTCTGCGAATTTGCGAAGAATGGGTTAAGCAATTGTTATCTTAATAGCTTTGATTTGCGCGTACTTAGGGTTGTATATTGAATGAATGCTTGTGATTGTATTATTATATTTAAATTATTAGCATTAGCAGATTTAGCAGGGTGGTGCGATTGCTGTTTAGCAATTATTACCTTATTGTCTTTGATTTGTTCGTACTTAAGGTCGTGTATTGATTGAATGAATTCGTGATTATTTAATAATATTTGGTGTGACACGCGCTTGGCGCGCGTCGTTTTGTGCCAAAGTTCAGTACGTTTTGGCAAGTGATAGTGAGAGTTTAGTTTACGTATTCGTTAATTTCGATATACAGTAATTAAATTATTTCGTCTTGTGCTTATTTAAATAGATAATAGTGTGAACTTAATATCTACCTATAAATAATAGGAGGTAATAGTAGAAGTATTAACAAAATTCGCATACTTCATTAATATCAATTATCGTCATATTAGCAAATAGCATAGCAATAGCAACTAGCATGCTAAGACTCAAGAATTCACATGCTAATGAAATTATTGCGAAATCGCAATAATTGACATTACTACCTTAGCTACATACTGAGCTTGTGCCACTGTTCATTAAGGTGGATTTCTTATTAGAATATTTTGAAATTCAACCTTCTGTTCTCCCACTCCGTATAGCTACCGCAACCAGTTCATGTTTTAAATTCGCGATAAAAAAATATCTGCAGCGGCGCGTGTCATTAGCCGCGATGTCCCCCCTCCTCGCCCCCTGCCGCCCCCGCCTGCATTTATTAATCTTATTCGAAGAAATCGACGCATCACAAGACTGCCCCGCTCCCCTTCACCTCGCCGCGAGGATACCAAAAGTTCAGAAGGATATTGGCAGGAGATTACGTGAAATTGGTATTTGATGATGTTAGAACGTTCCGGTACAGTTTTTTTTAGGAGCTAGAGATGTTGGGGTTTGTATGCTGACATAAGTGCCTAATTTGATAGGTATTTAGAATCAGAGGTCAACAACTTTTTACTGGCTTATTAGCTTCACGAATGTATGTCTATTTGGTCTAATAGAGACGCATTTAAAAATATTGCTATGTAAATAAAACGTAAGTATGAAACGTAAACCCCGAAATGTAAACCCTCTAAACAACAGGGGTCGGGGATTTACCAATTCACAATATTATTGTATATATCTCCGTTCATAAAGCTAACATAGGTACCTTATGAAGATTTGTGCTTTTTTACATAAAAATCAATTAACATTAATATCTTTAAAAAAGTCTGAACATGGACCGAATCTTGATAGCCGGACACAGACTGTCCGATGTCATGGACACCACAGTGTCCGGTACGGCCGTTCACTCACCGTGCGACATTGCCTTGAATTGATACATATGTATTTATTTATAGGCATCTATATATAATCGATTTCTGGCCTTATATACACCACTTATTTTCACACCAAACCGACTTTTGAACGCGTCAAGCTGAGGAAGGATTTCTTAGAATTCGTTTGGAATGATAAATGAAATGGTTTTAGTTATTATGTGCTTTAAAAATTGATATAGATTCTACAAATGCCAAAGCAAAAGCAAAAGAATGAAAGATTTATTTCCGATAAATGAATGAGAATTGATCATGGATTGACGCGATAACTACGCTGTCCGTTAGTGTGTGTTACTGCTGCTGTGGCTCATTTTTTGAGGCCCATATATGGGCAGGTGGAGAGCTAAGCTAGTAGCGAAAAAAAAAAAGAAGCGGCCAGTTATCTCAGTAAACTAACCCGTAACGAAATTTGTCAAAAAATATTGAAGAAATAATACCTATTGTTTTCCTAGTTTTACACACCATATACATTTTTTGACTTTCACACACGAGTTTCGGTGGAAAAAAATGGAAGAAACAAGACCAATAAAAACCGGCCAAGTGCGTGTCGGACCACACACAATGAAGGGTTCCGTAGTTGGGAAGAATTATCCCAAGAAAAAACTTAACATTGTAGTTGAAAAACATGTTCTCACAAATTAAGAACATGTTTTCAATGAATATAACAAATATAAATATGACAAAGAAATCGCTCGACGCACAGGAAACGCCTGCAAGAACTATTGGTCGAACATCTCCTGAAAGGACCACTCCCGCTTTCACTAAAACGAAAGCTCATGGGCATGTGCATTCTTCCCACCCTCACCTACGGAGCGCAACATGGTCTCTTACAAAGCGTCAAAAGTCCGCACTCGGAGTCTGCCAACGGGCTATGGAACGAAGCATACTAGGTTTCAAACTCACAGACCGCATTAGGAACTCTATAGCGTTCTTCGTTCCAAAACACAAACAGCGGACGCTAGCCGCACAGTTGCTGGACTAAAGTGGAACTGGGCTGGCCACATCATGTCGCATGTCATGTCGGAGCAGCAATATGTAAAAATCACCACTCAGTGGATTCCTAATAGCGGGAAGCGACTACGCGGCAGGCCCAGAAAGAGATGGCGAGATGTGCTTGACTCCTTCTCAAAGGGTTGGCCCGCAATCGCAGTAGACCGGGAAAACTGGAAAGATGGAAGGGAGGCTTTTGCCCTGCAGTGGGACATCACAGGCTTAAATAATAACACTCCACATTTTTGGTATGAAGCTATAAGTACGCGGTGGGCTCGACTTGTCGAGACAATTCAGTGAATGTAACGTATTCAGAAGATCTAAGAGTTACGCGATAGAAAGAAGGGCAAAGAGGCAACTTCTAGGTGAATGTAACTCTAGGTAATTAGCGCTGTGCGAACTGAATTGCACTTTATTGTGTCGTTGCAAGAGTCGCTTTTTATTTAAATGATTTTGTGGAGTGAACCATCAGTATCAATCTGTTCTGTTCCATATTGATATAGGTACACTGAGATTTCGAAGCGTGTCGTTTCGGTCGTTTTCTATGAAGATATAATACTAACAAAATCTAATAAATTCTAATAATGACTAATAAAATGTATGTACCTACGCAGTTACTGTCACGCCTTTCACAATACTAACATAAAAATTACTAGTCAAAGGCCGTAACCTCATACAGAAAAGGCACGAGCATTGATAACCATGCTTCCTCAAGACGGGATGGTGATTTGAGACCTACACATACTACACTTATATACATAAGGTTTTATAAAAATAATTTTATTTGATTAGGTATCATTTCATTTACATATCTTAATTTTATTCATTATGTACTTACCTATTTTACGTGCTGTCACCGCAATATATTAAAAAAAAAAACATAAAACTTAAGCATCAAAATAAAGTTATATTTAAGTATAAAAACTTTATAACATAATTCAATTCTTGAATATTAATAAGGCAAAAAACCATTTAGCTTTAAATTTCTACTACCTACCCACTGGTCTGCTAATAAAGAAACAATATTGCATTTACAATATCAATATTTAATTAACATAAGCCATAAAATACTACAGAAACTGGAATCATAAAACCAATTGGCTTGTGAATAAACTTTTCAAGAGTAATTTTTGCAAAGATAAACTTTAAAACTGTGTTGTTCTTTCCATCTTTTTGAAATATTATTGAATTTGGCACGTATGTGCTTAATTTTATTTACATTATGCCCAATTCTAAAGGTATGTTTAAAGATACCATTTAATTTCATTATTAATAGGGGCGTAACAAAATATTTTATTGGGATAGCTTACAGATCTTTTGTACATTGTTTTAAAGTTGATTTAAAATTCTTCAATATGTTGGTATCGATTTAAGTTAAAATATTATGTTCTAAGCATTCAATCTGTAAGTGATCTAGGTTTTTTTGGATATCACAAATGTATCAAACAACGCACCATCCTGTTTGAAATGAGTATTTATTTTTCTATTATCTTACTAAAAGGTGAAGATGTAAATAAAGAAAAGAAAACAATAAATAAAATAATATAATTTATTTTAAAACTAAGTTTTTCTTACATATATTTAACAAGTTTATGTTACAACAATAATTCAGACACATTGAAATTAAAAGAAGGAAAGGATAGTAAACAGTTTTACAAAAATTGAGAAATATTTTTGTTTATTTTACAAAGATTTTCAAAAATATTTTTTATAAGACTGCTGTATATCTTACAAGTATATTTTTTTAACTTAGCAGTAGATTTAAAATTCCATTTTGCTTTTTCTTAGAATTAATTAGTTGATAATCATGGGCCGCTTTACCATAATTCCATTATGTTAGCTGACAAACAAAAAAGTAGAAACGGAAATAAACTTAACACAGGTTGTGGATTCATTTGTTGAAAAACAAGCTTTTTACTAGAAATAGATTTACAATCAAATTGATTTTTAAACCGTTTTATTTGATATGATTATACATTAACAAATTTTTATAGACAGTTTTGGAATTAATACTTGAATATTCAGTGTTAAGTACTGTGTTTGCACTGGCAAAACATTCACAACAAAACAAGTTGAAATCTCTATATTCTGAAAATTTTCCATACAATGTTTGACAAAAACTAGAGATTTCAAAATGTTTTGTTGTGTTTCGCAAGTGCAAACGCAGAGTAAAATGATAAATTCACATAGACATTTTACACAATGTCGATGTTAGATATGAATATTCTTGTAAAACTTTGAACACAACGTTACCTGCACTAATTAATGGTCAGCAGGAGGCGAACGTCTTCATTTAGACTCATTTAAAGTAAGGTTACTTGGCAGGGGTTGGTGCCGTGGGGGCCGCAGCAACGCGCTCCTGTGCTGCGGACAGCTGCGGTGTGGTGGTGGCCAGAGCTCGCAACTGCTTCTCAGCTGCAGCATTAACCATCTTTGAAACATTTGTCTTCATCTTATTCCGCTCCGCGGCACTCTTACTCTTCACTGGCGCATTCGGACGCCTAGTCGCAGCCTTGCCCACTTTACCCTTGTTTTTCTTCGATTTTGCGCCAGCAGGCAATTTACTCTTTACTTTGAGTTTGCCTTGAGCCATTTTTACGTTATAATAATATTTATTTTTGCACAAATACAAAACACCAAAACGTGGTTTTGACGTCGTAGTATGACATTGATGACATGACGTAGTAAAACAAAATTTCTGACAGTGACAGCTGACGCCTGAGCGTTCCGTACATAGAATAGTTTTAAATTAAGCATTTGCCGAAGACTCAGATCTATATTTACGAGTCACGCGTGTGAGTGAAAAGAAAGTGTTTTTATTCATACTCCAGGCACAGTCTTTAACTGTGCTCCAGGTTTGTATTCCAAAATTTGTAGTTTCTGACAGAAGCGTTTCTTTTTAAGAATATATTGAATATTATTGTTTTTTCAGAAGATGATGTGAGGGATGAATAAAGATACAAATAAAGAGACAAAACTGGTATTTATTTTACGGACTTTTTTTATTCATAAATCGACTGTTGCAGTATATGAATTCGAGTTTCAAGTTAAGAAATATACATAATATATAATATCTTCTAAATATATTTTATGTACAGACAAATAGAAAAGTAGTCGAGTATAATTATCGGCTATCGATAGAATCGAGCGGCGAGAGTGCAGGCGACCGGCGGAAAGCGGTGCGGACGAGGGCGCACCTCGCCATAAAACGTCTAGAAAAATAGATAAATCGCTCAAAAACGTCAGAATCAGTCGAAAAGATAGAAGAGTAGAGAACGGGCGACGTCAAAGGTGACGACGAGGGTAGGTCCTCAGGCCCTTCTCACGCGTACTCCGTGTCGGTGGAAAGCGAGCGCTCCGCGGGCGAGCGCCGCCCGCTCGCCTCCGCCACCGCCGGCTCTCCTGCCTGCGCCTGCGCGTACGCCAGGCTCTTCTGGTAGCTGAACAGTTGCCGCTCCAGCGAATAGTTCTCCGCCTGAAGAACGGCAATCTCACGCCTGAAAATATTATTCATGTGATTACTTATGAAAAACATTCACGAATAAGTTGCACCGGCAGCAATCAAACATACCTCATCTGATGCGCGTGTAGCCGACAAAGGTCATCGTAGACATGATAAGTAGCTTGAAAGAGTAGGTAAGTATCGCCCCACTCGAGGCGTACACGAAGTTCACCACCCGGGTGCAAGAAGGCGCTGCCGGGCCGCGACATGTCCTCCACGCGCAGGGCCGTCTCCATCATGAGCCCTTCATCAGCACTGTCCTGTGCGTAGTAGTGCTCGAAGGGCGCTCCGGGCAGCTCCTCAGCGTCAGGCTCGCCAGCCGCGACCCCTGTGCGCACCAGCCACGCCGACCAGCTCACGTAGCGCAGGTGGTTGCGCGGCACGTGGTGCACGTCGCGGTACAGCATGTGCAGCCGCACCGTCTCGGAGTGCATGTCACAGCGCACCGCCCACGCTTGCTTGTCGCGATCATAGCATGTGGCCGCGCGCCCCGCCGCCGGCACCGCCAGCTCGGCCAGCGCACGCGCCCACACCAGTTCTACTGTCAGTCGGACTCCTTTAGTTAGTAACCGCGACGGTGGTCGCGGATTCCAAGGCGGCGTGCGACCATCTGCGTCACAGACGCACTCTAGTGGCCCCGAGTGTAGTCTTCTCTCACCCTCGCCGAGCGCAAGAGCATATCGAACACGGCAGCGCTGTCCTTCCCCTGATAATCTCATTAGCCTTAATGTCAGCGGCTCCTTGCCACCACCACCTGTAGCTGACACTTGCCAATCGAAGCCGGCAAATGCTATGGGTGGTGTGTCAAGGCGAGGCGCGCGCAGTTCACAAGAGTATAGCGTGCGCACGCGTGACATGCTGAGCTCCAGCTGAAACTCGCCGCGCGCATCCGCGTACTTGGTGTTGAGTTCTGCGATGGACACACAGCGGCCGCGCCCCTGCGCTGCGCAGCCTGCGCTAAAGCGCACCTGTTTTCCGGAAAAGCCCTCGTTTGCCGTGAAGTGGTCACGACTGAGGAGCGTGAATGTGAAGTCAACGTACACCCGCATGCCTTCGCACGCGCCGCGCCAGACCAAATACACACCTGCAACAATATTATCAAAATTCTAACAAAGTATAGTCAAGTTTAAGCTTATCAGTCATTTTAGACAAGCTTCATTGCTGGGGGTGTCATAAGACTGGCGAGCCCTAGGTACTGACCGAGCGACGCATCTGTGCGGCTGAAGGCGACGGCCCAGCGCTGGTGCGCGCAGCAGAAGTCTTTGGAGGTAACATCGCGGTCGGGCTCACGCGTGGCTGAGCGCGTGACCACGAAGGTGAACACGTGGGTGTCGGCGCGGTCCTTGAGCCGCGTCGCGCGGTATAGCAGCGCCATACGCCCGCGCCGCGCGCACCGCCCCCCGGGGCCCCGCCTGCGCAAGCGCCTGTCGAAAACCACATATTATACATATATTTGCGTTGAAATAGTCAGCTCAGGTATTGTTTATTTCTTTTTTATTTTATTTATTTATTTATTATATAAAAACTGGCAGCTTTAGACGGGGTATTAAACATAACGAACAGAGAGGAAGATTTTCCAATCAGGAAAGCCAATCCAATCAACTTTCATACAGTTTCACATACCGAAAGCTTCTAAAATTCAAATCAATCACTTAAAACAACGAAAGCAGTTCGGAAACTTCTACCTCGGAATATGTCTTTAACAAAGTTGTTCCGTGCTCCGAGTCGGAAAATTAGACTTTCGGTAACTTACTGAATTATACAGGGTGACTTGTAATTTGACGTATTTCTTCCAGAACGTGAAAGTGTGACCCATTTGCAACAATTATGCACCACATAAAGCCTTGATGTATTTTTTATGAAAATGGTTAATAAACTTTTTCCTTTGACTTTCTGTTTGATGTCTGAGGTACCCAATGGAAAAGCAATATGAAGACCATTATATTCGAGAGTTTAGAGAAAAGTGATATTTAGTGAAGAATACTGGGAAATTTCCAAAATACATAAGAATTGGGTTTTTCTCGATTCCCACGAATTTTCACCTAGGCTTTATGGGGTGCTTAATTGTTTTAAATGTCTTCGTAATTTTCACGTCTTGGAAGGAACACGTCAAATTACAAGTCATTCTGTAAAGGTAGCTGAATTGAAGCGCGTCCGGAAAACGAACCGTACGGTAGTTAGAGCCTGTGCACACGATGCGTTGCGCACCGCAAAGATTTCGCCCCATTGGCGGTCACACGCCAATGCGGCGTCATCTGTCAAACAAGTGTTTTTGACAACGCAAAAACAACTAACCGGTGCCGCTCCAGTGTCGCAACGCGTACACCCCTCCCCACCTCGTCTCGCGGGCTGCCAGGTGTACGTGCGGTGCGATGCCGGAACGCACCCTGTGGCATACCATGGATATTTGAATGCTGGACGCCGCAGCGACACCGCTGCGGCGCCGCGCCGCTGCCGCGCTGCCGCCGCGCCGCCGCGACGCATCATGTGCACAGGCACGAGCCTGTACCTTCAGTCCCAAAGCTCGGTTGACTAGTACGAACTAGTTAACCGAGCTTTGGGACTGAAGGTGCATTACCGTGCATCCTCGTCTAATCACTTAACAATACGCCAGGGGACCAGATCAGCCGTGCGGTGTCCCACAGGGATCGGTCTTGGTGCCGCATCTGTGGGACATCGGATACGACTGGGTGCTGCGCGCCGACCTCCCCAGTGGCGTCAGCGTCGTCTGTTACGCTGACGACACGTTGGTCCTGGCGCATGGGAGGTCGCACCAGGCGGCGGCTGAACTAGCGACACACGGGGTTGCGACAATCGTGGCCAGAATCCGGCAGTTGGGACTCGAGGTGGCCTTGCACAAGTCCGAGGCCATGTGTTTTCATGGTCCTCGGAACGCGCCACCGTCGGGATCCCAAATAACGGTAGGAGGGGCTCACATCGGCGTCGAGTCGACGATGAAGTACCTGGGACTCGTCCTCGACAGTTGGTGGAACTTCGTGGAGCATTTCCGACGTTTGGCTCTCAGACTGGAGCGGGCCGGGGCTGCCTTGAAGCGGCTCCTGTCCAATCTAGGGGACCCAAACGCCTCCTGCCGGAGGCTATACGCGGGGATCGTGCGGTCCATGGCCCTGTACGGGGCACCGGTGTGGGCGCGTTCGTTGAGGCGGCGGCCCGCCCGCTGGTTTAACGCGTCCCAGAGGGTCATGGACACCCGGCTGGTCCGGGGATACCGCACGGTTTCCGGTGAGGCGGCGAGCCTCCTTGCCGGATTGCCACCATGGGATCTGGAGGCAAAAGTCCTCGCGAATATTTGGGAGTGGCGCAAAGAGGCGATACGTCGGGGCTTGACTCCGATGCCGCGAGAAATCGCGGCACAGCGGACAGAGCTCCGACGGGATCTCATGGCGTCATGGAGAGTGCGATTGTCGCAACCCAGTGCTGGGCACGCCACTATTGCGGCGATAAGTCCTCTCTTTGAAGAGTGGCTGGAGAGGCGCCACGGCGTCCTCACCTTCCGCCTGACGCAGGTCCTCACCGGACATGGCTGTTTCGGAAGGTACCTGTTTCGGATAAGGCGGGAGGAAACGCCCGGGTGTCTTCACTGCGTGGATCGCCCGGAGGACATGGTGGAGGTATGCCCGGCTTGGGCAGAGCACCGCCGTGTCCTCGTGGAGGCGATCGGTGGCGGGGATCTCTCGCGTCCGGCCCTGGTCCAGGCCATGGTACGGAGCGAGAGGGCATGGGAGGCCGTCACCTCCTTCCGCGAAGCAGTAATGCTCGCGAAGGAGGAGGCGGAGCGCGTGAGGGAGAGGCAAATTTCGCGCCCTCACGCCCCTAGCCGCCGCAGAAGGAGACGCCCTGGGCGTCGGGAATCGATTGCCGATTCCCGGCCACCGTTGGCGCGGGCTGGCGGACGGTGAGCAATGGGTGGCTCGCCGTCCGGTAAGGACCAAGCCCGGGTCGACGGCGCGTTGTGTTCCACGCGCGCCTCAAAGAGATGTCAGCAAGTGAAGGGGTCCGATGAGACCATTGCCTGCCGGGGTTGCGGGAAAGTCCGAAAGGGATACCGTGGCATTGCACAGGCAACAGAAGGAACACGGGTGGGTCTTAGAGTCTGACACACCCTCCCGCTCCACCCAGAGCGGGAGAAGTCATTTGATGATTTTCCACCAAAAAAAAAAAAAAAAAGGGGGACCAGATCAGATCCATAAAATATTATTCAAATTCTACTATATCTGATATAAGTTCCACACAACCTAATAACATTTGTACAAAACTGAGCAATTACGTTAAAGGTTATGTCCAAGTAATTCCAGGCTCACTCTATCTGTTTCGTCTGACCTTAATTCAAAGTATATTTCGTCTACGTGACTGCTTGGATTTGCAGGAATTGCGTAAATCTCTGTGAGTGGAAGTAGGCAACATCAGCCGTATCTTTTCAGTATTTTTTTATTAAGTTACTGCCGTTGGTCACGGCTGAAGTTTTTATACTAAGTAAAGATGATTCGTAAAAGTATTTCAGTAGACATAAATCTGCACCTGGCTTAGTTTCGCGCTCTAAAAGTTAAAAGGTGCCTAACTAAGTATTAATTAAATGAAAGCGTAAGCAGTGATAGCCTAGTGGTGTAACCGTCGGACTGCCAAGTCATAGATCTTGAGTTCAAACCCAAGGCACGCACCTCAGACTTTTCGGATTCATGTGCGTATTGTATAATTATCACTTGCTTCAAAAACGGCGAAGGAAAACATCATGAGGAAACCGGCATGCCTGATATTTCTCGATGACATGTGAAGCCAAGTCAGGGGCCTATGGGCCTATGGGTGGCTTTAAAACTCTGACACCAGGTTAGTCACTAACCACACAAAAAGAAGAAAAAGAATTAAATAAAAAAGTAAAACGTAGAGTATAGTAAAGAATCAAAGTAGAAAAGGTACTGGTGTTTATATAAATAAAATACCAGCTTGGCAGAACTCGGATGCAATTTATCTAATGAATAGTGGATCGGTCGTTACGCTGACATAAATATGTCATGTACACAATACATGACACATAATAAAATTATAGGGCATCATCGGGTATTAAGTAGGTGTACTCCTTCACTTATAGGAGACCACAGCGTGCACAATAAAGTTAAAAACTAAGCTAACAAAGATAAAACCTTAATAATAGGTAAGTGGTTGTTGATGCTAGTCTTGTTTTTGTATGATTGATTTTACATCAGAACAAAACCATGGAAGGATGGATCCTCACCGTAATTGAAAAGCGTGAATTATACCAGGGCCGGATTTAGGGGAGGGCAACCGGGGCGAAAGCCCCGGGGCCTCCACAAACGGGGGGCCCCCACAATAGAGACTTCGGAAAAAAAAAAATTCAAATTCCAACTAGTTAACACATCAAGCATCTTTTCCTTTGATTTTTTTTTTTTTGCTCTTTCACCTTTACCTACAGCCTGCAGTAGTTTATACATACATGATTATTTGATGATATTAATCTTAAATAACAGAAATCATTGATCTATATTTGTTCACTCCAATCAGGCAATCAGTGAAATATCAAAATCTCAAATGGCCCTGATAAGCACTTCCAATTAACTACCCATCTTGAGGGAGTACCCCAATCGCTAAAAAAAAATCAGATAATTCTTGTTTCCGTTTATATTTATATGTGTTTGTTCAATACTAAGGGAATCTACTTGGTTTCACAATAAATTATTTATTTAAAAACTTGACTGAAAAAAAATTGTTTATTTTATTTGGAAAATAATTTGGGGCGAGGGGGCCTCCGCTCCTTTGTTGCCCCGAGGCCTCAGGACCTCTAAATCCGGCCCTGAATTATACAGTTAATTACCAAAGTTAAGCCTCACAGTGACGCTCGCAAATAATTCCTCGACATAACATTTATAATTACACGCCTCTGCTAATTCTCCATTTGAGATTGCAATCTATAACTCCAAATGTAGGCAGAAACCATACATGCATAAGTAACATCCAATGGAATCGATATATGCGTAGGTAGTACATAACTGGCTACATGACATCAAACATGGCAACAAGTTAACAAGGCCGTGGGAAATTTAGGCTTGCTAATTGATGGTTGGCTGAGAGCTCAGAACATAATATGATCTGAGGCTATTAGCTATTGTTGTGGGTACTATGTTTTCCAAACACAAAGAGGTGATGAACGAGCGCATAAAATTGATAGGATCCATGAAATCCCACAAAACAGTCTACCTACTGCAATACTAGATTCTGTTTCATGTACACAGTTGTTACGGTAACATTTACGGCATAAAATTTTACGACATAAAAAGGAGAAAAATCTGAAAGGTAGTTCGGTTCGCAAGACCTTATCTCACTGTCGACAAATGTTACATCCTTAGTCGTTGGGAACGTAGCACGTAGGTATTAATAATGTAAAGACGTTTGCGGAAACGTGTTGAATATATTTGCGTCGATACTTCACTAGCTCCGGAACCGCATCTGCTGGCAAGTCGGGAAGAGCCAAAATATCTGCTTTAATTCCGGAATTCAGAGTTCCAAATATTCCCGAGCTCCTACGTGTTAACGGAGAAATACGGACCTATACTCGTATACCTACGTATTGTTTTGTTTGTATGTAAATGCTTAATAACAAGAACAATGTCAGGCGAAGCCAAGGTTGAATCGGACGATAGGAATTTATTCGGCACGTCTAGAACATAACTTCATTGTATCCTGTAGTTAGCTATATTGTTTCGTACTAAGTAAACATCCCATTTGCATTGGTAGGTATGTTAAATTATTCAAATCGTGATCCATTTCAATCTCTTTTTGATGTGGAGCCCAAAAATATTAATACATTTAAATTTGAGAAGGCATACGCAAGGTAACCACGGTTGATTACATTGGACCCACAGGGCGGAATCGCATTACTCGAGCATCAAAGATATTTTCTTATTATTATGTTATTTAACGCATCCATAATATTGTCTATGGATTTAGATCGATGTTCCGTGAAAGTAATAATTACTATTTCTTGTTCAACGATAATGTTGCCGTTAAAATTTTCGGGGAAATATAACAAGTAGGTATAACTTTTAACTGAAATCTATTACCTATTTCCCTTAATAGTAAAAGTTATCTTTACTAGGTACTTGATTTCGTAGAATTAAACGAAGACATACCTATAACACAGCTTGGCTATTTCAAAACGTAAGTCTATTTCAAGATCGAATAGGTAGGTAGGTACCAAAACTTCGATAAAACTCTACACATAAAACTCACACCTTCCCATGAAACTACAGAACCCCATTGCACCTGCTAAGATCCTTACATCCCATCATTTTCCTCGTTTACATTCATACATCTGCTATCGAATTACGCGATTACGACAAATTTGTTTTATTTTGACAGTTCAACAACATTCATTGCGTTATTTACGGTGTGGAGCAGATTTTTTTCTCGAATATATGAAGCAATGGATTAGCAATTTGTTTCAAAACGATTCAAATTCCGATTGATCGTGTATTACGCAATTAGGGTACTGGTCACGCACGCCGGTTGCGAGTACTACGCACCTGACCTTTCAAAAGAACATCACCAATAAGGTCAGTATAATTATGTCCTCCTAGGGCGTTTCCACTCACATCTGCCTTGTAAATAGCTGTTGTTAGTCGCCTTTCATTCATCCTCTCAACATAACCAAATTATAGACTGATGTAAGGTCTATATCCTTGTTTCCAATTGTTGCTATTTCCACTTAAACAAACATCAACTTTATCGTAATGTAAATAAAGTTGATTTTAGACTGACTAGTACCTACCTACTGTACAAAAAGTCATTATAAGTTGTAGGTATTACTGTTGTTTTTCCCAAAACTCGTGTTTGTTTACATGTTTGTTGATCGCAATAATTCGTATTAGCATCTTCAAGCCGGCAGGAAGAGACAAATATGTAAGTAACTAAGTACATACGTAGGTACGGCAAGGGAGCTAATTACCTACAACAAATAAAATATTGTTATAATTAGCTTCTTAACACCTCTATAGAGATATTTCAGGAGCGAGGCGCGCCAAATTATGCTTTGTTTTGTATTGTAAATATGTTCGTAAACAGTTTCTAGTGTGTTTTCATTTTATACTGAACTACATAGGTTTTGCCCGCGTGGATGTCGGAAAATATCCCACGGGAACGTACTACCAGGATAAAAGTAGTAAATCCTGTGTTAATACAGGTTATAAACCTAAGAGACTATTTAGTTGGATAAGGATTTTTATCATTACACGAACCTTTCGATTCTACCCGGGTTTTGATTGACGAACAAAACACGGTTATTGTGACTGTTAGACTCAGTATAGAGCCTCGCGACTTTTTTGTGGGTAATGATGTGTAGGTTTACTTTATTTTATTTATCGTCAATAGTTTTCGCAGCGCACGCCACATAATGAATTTTATAGCCTTTTAATTTTTGAAACCTTTGGGTAACCCAAGGTTTCAAAGCAAGGTCTCATTATTAAAATTTTCCTAAGGGTTATGAATTTTTGGGGAATAAAAACAAAAAAAAGAAACAAGTAAAATAAAATACAGCCCATGTTACTACTTGATAATGGTAGCTTTCTATGAATGAAAGATTTTTTTTAAAGGGTTTTTAAGGGGGTTTTTTTTTTTAAAGTACTTTGTGAGATTATCTATTACAAACAAACAAATCTTCATCAAATATTTTCTCTATATATTACATGTATTAGTTTAGACTAGCAACCCGCCCCTGCTTCGCACGGTTTTTACGACTTGACAAAACATGGAAATTTCTTTATTAGTTACTTATTTGTAAGTTTAAAATGTTTGTATTATACACATAAACCTTCCAGACGAAATTCTCTAAACGATGGTGAAAACCGCATCAAAATCCGTTGCGTAGTTTAGAAGAACAACGCAGTCAGTCAGTCACACAGACAGACAGGAATAATGATTTTAATGTATACCTAATATGTATTCAAAATTCAAAAAAATCAAATTCAAAAGTCATTTATTCAAACTAGGCTGAGAATCAGCACTTTTCGAACGTCAATATTACATAAGACAGTCCCCCAAAACGCCCACCCTTCACCACTTCCTAGTGCTTTAGCTGGGAAGAAGAAGTGGCGCAACAAACTCCCCAGCAGCACAGATGTACAGTTAGAAAAAAAAAAAAAAATATGATGAGTAAGTCTGATAACTACTACGTACATTTGTGTTTAAGCCTGTAGTAACTATAGTAGGTACAGTACGACACAACTTAGATGTAGTATCGGCAAAATTCCTAAAACCGATCATCATCAGAAGTCAGAACAGAGTGCGCCTCCAAAATCACCAATCTTTACTACTGCTTTAGGTGAAAATGATCTTTACGCTAACACAATAACTTTTAAGGTCTTATAACCATATACATTCGTAAAATTTAAATGAATGAATCATACATACATATGAACATGCTACATCTAAAAAATCTTTCTTTATTTCTCCATAAATGCATTCACATTATTTTGATCTAAAACTGGCTTGATTTAGTGCGCCATAGTGAAAAACCCTGACTTCTAATCTAGGTTTATCTTAGAAGCCAGTGTCCTTTCAAAATGATACGAATATTAAAAGAATAGGACACACATACTACACAATAATCCATTAGGGCAAGTCCAAGAGAAACAAAAAAAAACAACTGAATACAAGAAAAATAAAATAAAATAGGATCTAGGTTGTGTCGTACCGTACTAGAATGGATTCACTACATGATCATGAATTCTCCCAAAAGGCTTTAGATTATCCGTCGGCATCGCTCTTAAAAAATCTAGTAAACTAACAAAGGGGACATTCTCTATAAATAAAAACCGTCGTCAATTCACTGTGTTAGGTACTGCCTAAATTCCCGTACACAATAAAATTGGGTATGTAAACGAAAACAAAAAAGTCCGGCAGATAAACGAGGTGTCCGGGAGACTAATATTCATCGGTGAATTTATTGTGCTATGAAATATGCATGGCACTCTTTTTGTTTACAACAGGTACAATTTTGCTACCTACAGGAAAAATGGGTGTTGATTAGAGATTTAAAAAAATATACTCTTAGGGTTTTTTCTTCTAATTTTGTTATTTTCGTTGATGTTTTAAGTTGTTTGGTTTGTTTAGTTTTCAGTGTTTTTCTTTTCTAAACTATGTCTCTGGTGATCGGTTCTTTTCAGATTTTAGGAAAATTTGTATTTTTAAAGTCTATTATTACCACCTACTACTAAACTAACAAAAGTACCTAATTAGTACGTAGCTATCCACCACTTTGATTACAGTATCATTTTCATTTCACCTCTAAAATTTCCAACCATTCCGCCATTACACGTCCGAGTGAGCCCAATATTGTGTAGGTACTAGAGCCTGAAAATTCATGGAGCGTAAAAAGGGGCAACCGCGGGACATGCGGTGCATTCTGCTAGTGAACGATGGGGCGCCGCCGCCGCGCCGGCGAACCCCGAACAGGCACGTCATGCTCCCCAGCAACCCCATCACCTGTTTTTCCATTTATAAGTTTATAATACTTTTGTACCCAAAATGTACTCAATTAGCACATACTTTTAAAAAAGTATTGTGAAAGGATAAGAGTACAGACAATTCATTTTGATGTTACTGTAGAGTAGCTATCTCTCCCAGCAACCTCAAGTTAAAATATAAAGAAACTTACGTAGATGGTTATTGTATTATTATATATGTGTCTGAAAATAATTGAACTGTGGTTTTTACCATTAAATATGCAAGCTGTGACTGTCAAGTTAAATATTCTCAAGCTATGATATAAGCGCCTGAGACAAAAACATATATTAAAGGGTAAGTATAAGCTTTGCCCACATTAAATTGTCAGGCGTTGTACAGAAAATAAATGTATAAACACATCTAATAATAATTGTTACTCTGCTCGGTTAATATTAAGTATAGCATTCTACTGGTGAAAGAATGTTTTAAATCAGTACAGTAGTTTTTGAGTTTATACATAGCAAATAAAAATAAAAACACAAAAATACAAATCTTCTCTATATAAAAATATATTAGTGCAGGCAGATGTAGACTAGTGACCCGTCCCGGGAAGCCTACTCCGTCCGCGCTTCGTTCTCCGTCTCACTTACGGTATGTCCGTGAGTGAGACGGAGTACGAAGCGCCCGTAACTACTGCCGTAGGGCGTAGGCCCCCTGCTTCGCACAGCTTTTAGTTTAATAATTAGACAACACAACACACATAAACCTTCATAAAAAATAAATAACCAGCATAAATTATCTAAATGATTTTGAAAACTGCATCAAAATCCGTTGATTAGTTTAAAGAACAACGCGGTCACACAGACCGATACGAAAATCGACTGTACAATATGTGGGTATACATAAATCTATAATTACCTACTTTCTGGATAAGTAATTATAATGGTTTTCGTCTAAGTAACTACAACAAAATGTCAAAGATACCACAGACGAGACTTACTTATTCAAAAGTATTATTGTATGACTTTACGTGATGTCTAAACTATTTGAATAAGTAAAAAAGCTCATATAGTATTTTATAGTTCTGTTCCAAGACAAGAACATTATAAATATATACATAAATCAAAATTCTTCTACGACATGCAATATGGAATTAAAGCGGTAATTTCTCCAGGATCTGTGCTTGATTACAGTTTAAGGCGATTAACACACGGCACCGCGCACCGCCGCCGCCGCGGTAGGCGGTGAAGCGGACCTCATGTTGCATTGGCCTCTAATAAATCCGTAGATGCCTAACACACGTACACCGCCCGACCGCGCGGTCGAGCGGTGCTCGTTTCTACCGCAAACTGCTCCTACCGCGCGGTCGAGCGGTGCCGTGTGTTAATCGCCTAAAGTCGCTCACGTCTAGAGCTCGACTGATTAGGAATTACAACCTTTTAAAATTACTCTGGTATAAAGAGTCCCCGAAAAGATCAATTGCAATTGTAGTACTTAATACTTATTGCCAATCGTTTCAATTGAACTGCCGCATTGGTCTAATGATCGCAAGCGCTACTGCTGAGTATGAGGTTCTGGGTTTGATTCCCAGGTCGGGCTAAGTATTATTGGGTTCTTCGATCAGGAATTTCTCAGTAGTAGTCGAAGTCTGGACTTCTGCCCGGTTGATGGCAATAGGCTCGCCCCCTATTACATGGGACTTAAACATAACTGGTGAAATGTGGGTGTAGGTACTATAGGTACTTACACCCATAGAGAATGTGGTTTTATAGTCTTTGGCTACACCTTTGCCTAACCCTTTGGGGACAGGCCTGATATTATAGACGATATAATAGAATTTTGTAGATGATCATTTTGCGCATCAATGTGTATCAATCACATAAACATTGACAATTACAATTGACAGTTTCGGGGACCCTTTAAGATAATTCATGTGCAGGTTTAAGAATACCAGCTTTCTAATTTCTATCTTTATTTAAAGCTTCTTCTAAATGCTAACACTGCTATGATCTTATCAGTGTTACCTAAAACGTTCCCTTAATAATCGAGAATACCTCAGATCATTATTTCAGCCGAAAGACCCAAAGCACCGCTACTTCGACTAGCTCTGTGCTTCTCGCATCCAGCGGATTCCTGCCGCCTTCACAACGTCATCGGTCCACCTTGTGGGAACCCTTGCAACACTACGTCTTCCGGAGAGACAAGATAGAACCACAAAAATAAGATTCTTTCTAATATCTGTGGATACCAGCACTGTTTCTGACGATACTCTTGAACAAACTGGTCAATCGTCGTCTCCTTTTAGTATACCACCAGAAAAAAGGTCTTAGTATCTGTTAAACTATAGTGGTAATTACAAGTTAACAATACATATATTTCTCAGAGAGCTATCGAAGTGTGAAATGGTTCTAACCCTGGATAGAATATTCTAAAAAGGACACACAATCTAACGTGCTCACTAATGGATACCGAACGGGACTGAACGAATACTATTCAAATGTAGTCCCAAAAAACGAAGCAAACACAGCGGATAGAGCTGAAGCCTGAAGCATAGACTGAATGCAGTGACAGAGAGAAGCAAGTATAAGCAACGAGTGAAGTATTTATCTCAATTTAAAACGACATTTTAGTAAACACAAGCTGACCCGACAGACGTCCTAATTTAAATAAGTATGTAGTTCATACAAAAATGTCATAGAATAATGAATTCCAGTTTTTCGCGAATTTGATTTTTTTCCGGTAAAATTTTCCATAAAAACCTAATTCGAATTATTACGAACATTTTAAACAAAAAATAGCCAAATTGGACCAGCCGTTCCCAAGTGAAGTGATGCGCTTACCAACGAAGCTTTTCATTTTTATTTAAATAGAAGCCTAGCTGCCCAAAATTTTAATAAATTTGACAAAAATCCCACAGGAAAAAGGACGTTCAGTTGTTCCCAAATATTAAGATTTTCCGAGGAACTTTTGCAATTTTTCTTTCTATAAAAACTTAATTCGGACTATTACGAACATTCTAAAACAACAAATATCCTAATCAGGCCAGCTCTTTTGAAGTAATGCGCTTACCAACCAGAATTACATTTTTACTATTTATAGAGATATACGAGTACAAGGTTAGTTTTGAATTAGTCTACATGAGCTAGTGCATCGTTTTAGGATCAAAATGTAAGTTTCATTTAATTAGATAGGTACCTAATGTAGTACTGAAACTGTAAGATTTTGTAATAATGTCAGTCATTAATCAAAATTAAAGCTGTAGCCTATTTCCCTAATATCATTTCCACATACGTCAGGCAAAATGATTACAGTCCCGGTGAACCCGCCTAGGAAATTAGAGGTGCCAATCATACCACTGATGGCTATCTAGCACCATCTCTATTTGTCGATTATGCAGGGGAAATTAAACGGTTATCTCACATCTACATATACCTATCACTATCAATCAATGTTGGGTGCATTACGTGCTGCTATTTCAAACCCTGAGTTCCAAATTTAAACATTGGTCTTCAATTAACAATGGCAGTATTTTGAGAGGTCATAGGGAAAACCTAAAGGATGGAAAGTCGGAAGGGATAACTTTGCCCTGCAATGAGACACAATAGGCTCATAATAATTGGCCGGCGGGAGTGAACACTGACGAGGAACGGAGCTCCCACCTCATTCTTGCCTTAATTGGCCGGCTTGAGTGGAGATTCGCAAGAGCAAACGTGCTCGGAGGAAGGAAGTTTTTCAGTAAGTGCTCGTAGGGATCTTGACCATCTTCCGGGCTCTGGGATTGTTCTGAAAGCCGTGGAATACCTCTCCACTCCTCAAGCACCTCAGGACATGTTGCCTCCTTGTCGCTACGTCACTATGTGCTAGCGACAATTTTCGGGGGCCCATTATTGAGTGTGCAAGTCACCCCCTTGCCAATCTTGCCATTTATCCGTTTACATATAAAACATTGATCAGGCAGGGGGCCATAGTCCTTCCATAGTTTCAAGTCACCGTTGTTCTTGGGTGCACTTGTATAGTACGAGATACAGGGATAATCGTCGGTTGGTGCCTCATGTCATTAAGAACGTGTAACGGGCCTATGCGAGATGGCTTCGGCCACCTGTACGCCTTCTAAGGTCTTCTAGGTCCGGTACCCCAGGGTCCCGAGAAATGACAAACACATTCAAATAATAATAGGAAAACTCTTTACTATTGCGTGATGATAGGAGAACTGACTCCGGTAATTTGAAAGTATGTATTTAAAAATGATTGTTACCTATATATTTTTTGTGGTTTGGACTGTTATTTATTCAAATACCTAACGCTGTTTCACTCAACCAATAACATCAGCATGATATTTGACAGTAGATTCGTTGAACGAACTTGATCGAACTGTCAGTAACCGGGTGAAATCGGGTGAGGAGGGAGTGGTAAAACTTTCCCAAAAACTACCGAGAACTATATTAATGTAGGAAGGTACCGACCTATTCTTGCCAAACAGAATAATTCTTAGAACTAGGGATTCGGAACCGACTTTTAAGAATCGATATTAAATCAAGTTCGAAGAATACAATACTCCCTAGTTTTTTTTTTTTGCTCTGTGTTCACCCAAAATTTGTTTTATTACCAATGAAAATGTGCCTAAAATGGCAGCCACAAAATAGGCTATAAAAGAGTCGCTTTTAATTAGTTTTCCCGGTAGTACATGCTTTTTGTTTCAGGTTAACTAAAGCCCTATAATTTAGGGGAGAGTTCAAAAAGGTATTGGTCTGTTTGGCATCTATTTAACCCGCACATACGATATTTTTCCCCCGTATACTTAAGCGACTTTGACAGTGACCATGTTTCTTAGCAGTTTTTTATGCAAAGAGGTTTTATACAGGGTGGATTTTTGAGATGGCAGAAAAGGTTAACCTTTGCAGCTACAAGAAAACGGTCATAGGAGAATGTCCTTAACTGTTTGAGACGTTTTACAAAAAAAAACAGTCAGCAGGAAAATAGCCACTTTTCACAAAAACTTTTTTGATGCCAATCGATTCTGTTTCTTATAAGGATCAAAACACTCTATCGGATCCACTGAGGTTTGAGTACTAGAAAAGTCTGAAATCTCAAAAAGTTTTTCCCTTACATTTGGCAGGAAATGAGACTCCAACCTACTTTTTACTGTGGATAAACTGTCTCAAAAAGTTTAGGACAGTCTCCTAAGACCGTTTTCCTGTAGCTACAACGGTTAAGGTAGCTGTCTCGTCTCATAAATCTACCCTGTATATCTGTTTAGATAACAATATTTGTGAAGCAGACAGCTTCTATTAATGTCTATGAGATTATTTATGGAGGTTTTCAGTTTCAGTAAACACCCACGTTTATATACGTACGGCGCATGTTACGATTTTTTTCTCCTCACAAAAAATGCAAATCTTGTTAGGCATTAACAAAATAATAAATGAAAAATCTGGCTCTAATCTCGCTCGCAACTAAATAAATATTATATATTCTTTGGAAACCAGCTGCTTAGCAGAATGTAAAAGATTTATTTATTTACCTAATAGTAAATAAATAAAACCTCAATAATCCTTTGAAAAAATATCTTAAATGCCAAAAATTTATTAGCTCCAATAATATTAGCTCCATTTTAAAGTGGAGTAAACATCAAAAAAACCTTGCCAACACAAAAAAAGTGTAATTCACTCAAGAAAATCTTATATTAATGCTCTTAAAGCCTGAATGATATAAAGAAAGTAATCTAGGCAGCATATAAAAAATATCGTACTGAAAGTATGTAATTCGTCAGCAGCTGGTACAATATTCACGAAACAGAGATATTGCTCCCATTTATTTAACGATTAGATGATAAAGTTTGGTTTAAAATATTGATAAACTTAATCGCATATATAAACGTACAGTAAATAGACACATTTTTGTATGAACACGTGTAAAGTTAATTAAAAAGGGACGAAATTATTCAAGATTAATTAAAAATAAAAGTTGGATACGACCTACTGGCTGCATGGCGCCATGTTATTTAATTCTTTAAATAAAGAACAGATGAAAATAAAAGAGATTTTATTTGTTACAATAAAGCATTCATAAATCGTTCTCGCACTGTATTGTAGCCAGCCAGTGACATAATTTGTTATTCATTACAAATGAGGTTTTGTTTCGATACAGAGCTTTTAAAATAACAGGTGAAATAAAAAATTAAAAATTGCGAAAGTGAAAATCTATTATTTTTTGTTTTTTAGTTGGCATAATTTTAATTATTTATAATGGATTATGTCGACATTGATCGATCGTAGTAGGTAAGTATCGTATACAAATGAAGTGGTAGAAGTGAGAATCAACCAAAGCGGACCATTCTGTAGTTTGCAAAATATTTTTAAAATTGGAAGCTTCTTTTCCGCGTACGATTTGTGAATGGCCTAAAATAAAAACAAATAAGTACCGCCATCATCTGATTTTATGCGCATTTTTTACTCAAGTTAATCTGTGCTCAAGTTGCTTTTTATATTCAAATTATAAAGCTTTTGTGAATTATCAAAAAAAAATTTGCCAGAAATATGTTACAGGCGTTGTGTTTGCGTTTTTACCTCACCCCACGTCATTAAAAAGTTAGTAGGCGGTTAATTAACTCAAGTTTCTGAATAGCCTTTGTCACGAAGTCAACATTGCAACATTTTTATACAATTAAGAATACAACATTTCGTTCGTGTTGTTATGAGAGTTACGTAGCACAATAAAATTTGTCGTGTGTTCAGTTTCAACTTTTTTGCTTTTTTCGTAGTAAGTACCTACTTACATGAAACTTAAAAGTCTTAATTTCAAAACAAACTACTTACATATAATCTTTAACTTTTGCACAAACATAGTATTTTAGGTTTATTACTGCTGCGGTACCAAAAGCAAAAGAACTTACTTCGTCATACATAATATATTTTGTCGCTAGCTTTGCGTCGAAATTTTCCTCGATACGTTCATGATTTTTACTGATGTTATTTTACAAATTAAATCCTCGAGGGGGCTACAAACAAACTCACCCGCGGTTTCTGTAAGCCAAGTCAAATCGCTGATCAGCTAAACTTCTGTCAGATCTCTACGTATTGTGATTGATTTCCAAAACAACGACCACCTTTCTTCCAAGTCAGATCTTATGTAATTGAACTTTCACAAGCGCCCGGTTTCAGTTACTTCTCTTCCGAAACAGTTACATTCAGGTTTTTTTTCAGCCAATTAAGGTACAAGTCCTTAGCCGACCGCAGGCGGCAACTGCAGGCGACGTGTCGCCGCGACACGACTGATGTATTTCTATGAAGGCGACGTGTCGCTAGCTACGGAAGGTATTTTATAGAAATTCATACAAACCAGTCGTGTCGCGGCGACACGTCTGTGGTTGCCGCCTGTGGTCGGCTACGGAATGGTACAGTGAGCTCCAAAAAAACCTCACCCCCTAACATTGTAAAAACAATGCAAAGGGGTGAGGTTTCTCGCACGTTTCTCGCTACGAAGTTCCTTATCGCACGTTATAGGGACCTCGCGCACTGGACGGCCACGCCGAAGTAAACTATAGAAACCGATACGAATCGCGCACTTGGTCGCAACGGCCAACAAGCCGGTTTCTATATTGTACCTGGTCGGTGCGACTAAAAGTCGTGATCGTTTTCGTCTAGTTCGCGAGAGCCCTTACACTTGTCGAATGAGAGCTAGACAGAAAAAGTGTAATATTTTGACCGTCACGATTTTTTTTCACTGTGTTAGTTTAAAGTTGTTAATTGATTAAATTGTGCCTGTTATTTAATACTTAATAAACAGTCAAAGCAACTTCGTTCCAAACGAGTTTCCCAGGCACTTTCGACTCTTTTGAATATATTTTTTTACTTGACGCTCACAAATCTAGCATACCTTATTGGAAGCTATGTGTTTGAGCCATTTGCGATTTAAACACTAGGGCCGGTCCGAGTGCTCATCGAGTATTTCGGGACATCGCCAAGCTGTTGGTGACTCTTCACGTGTCCAGAGGTCTGGCCTATTTTTAACCCAAAGAATCAGCATTGCCATCCAACGTGGCAATGCTGCCAGCCTTTTGGGTACTTTTCCCATTGATAGCGATGCGGACGAACTTTTTGATGTCCAATGAGCTCTACGTACTCTGTACATAATTACTTTAATATATATTTTAGTGTTAGCTTGTTTATGAGTAAATAAACACGATTCTAGTCTAGACCAACACTAAATGAAATAACGCTTAAAACCTCATTCGAACAATGGCTGAGAAAAAAACAAACGAACCGCGACGGACAAGCAGAGATCTCATGGACAAGCAAAAACTACTGAGCATTGTCAGGGGTAACGAATCACCAGCGTTTTTTACCCCCACAGATTAGCAGGGGTTAAGTACTCCCGACCAAAGTAATTGGGCGTTTTAATTCAAATTATACATACGTACTGTATTCGCATGAATTACTTAACGACGGAATTAAAGATCTTTTTGTGAATATATTTAAAAGGGGATCCTTTGAGACCGTTAAATTAAAATGTTATAGCTTAAAGAGTGAGTAGGGGCTTATTGCCGCATTATTAGGATTAAGAGGGTATCCACCGTATGACCTTAAACAGGGTCAATTTAAAGTAGCTAGCGAAACTCCACCAACGCGACGGGAATCGATATCTAAACATGATAAAACAAAAAAGAAATTAATTTATGTTTTTTTTTATCTTTTTTTCTCTACACGATAAAACAGATTTTATCATCTCACACTTCAAGTAACACTATCGGTTTTTGGACCCCAAAAAAAACTTTTTTTTTGTATTTAGATATTAATACCGATCACGTCTGCGGAGTTGCGCTCGGTAATTTAATTTGACCCTGTATAAATCTGTTCATGATTTTTAATTTATGATTATGTATAACTTTGTTTTGAGTTTATCAAACAAACACTGTTAGGAACAAAGTAAATGTTTCAGAAATGTCTTCAATGTTAAAGAGTTTTCTATTTTCTTTGTTAGAACACTATCTCGTAACATACACAGAACAAACATCTATTCTTAGATAAGCTCAAACAGAAAAATCTTTTGAGTCTGCGGAAAATCGTACTTAGGTAGGTACTAATATTGTATGTTTCAAAAGAATTGAGTTTAGTAAGTGATAATCTGTTGACGCTTCTACATTCTGTTCGAAATATGAAACATAATTGACCTGAGGTCTCACGGTGTCATTCTCATCTCGGTCTCAATCTGTCAAAAATACATCTAATCTACCTTCAAGCCTCGTGCAGACTGGCGCAACGCGACACCGGTAATCGTTCTACCGCGATCATTTCATAGAAATTGATTTGTTAGAGACGCGTCGCGCCAGTCTGCACGTTTCTGACATTGTTTGTCTCTGAGATGAGAGATTGAACGTTTTAATTACGGGAATTAGCCTTCAGATGCCGTATAATATAATACATACATAACTCACGCGTTCTTCCCAGGGGGTAGGCAGATACTACAGAACGCCACCTGCTACGATCCTTACATAGTCGTTTTGCTTCGTTTACGTTCATAAATTTGGTCATACACGCACCGTGCGTGCTCGCTACCGACGTGCGTGGTAGGTGCGTAACGCACCTGGGGGCCAATTCTCGATTTTCGCCATTTATCTCGAGTTCGAGATCGTAAGTCTATCTCTATGTCTATTAAAAATATCCCTATCTCTACCAAAAAATGTCGAATTGAGCAGAATTCCGTATTCTCAGTCAAAATAGAAATAAATGTCACGAAAATGTCGAGTCGAGTGAAGATAATGTTACCATTATGAAGAATCGCACGTTCCGTTTTAGGTAGCTATGAGTTAATGAATGATTTTGTTTTAAAACGCTGACTAAACCGAATTATTTAAGTATCAAATGAAACGTTTAGTGTAAAAATAATCAGTTTGACAAATTGACAGTTGACTGTCTGTCAGTGTCAGAATTTGCGCCTATAAGCGGTTCCTTCAAATTTTTGTTATGTTTACATGTACTCTGTGTTACATCATTATTGGGTGCTGTTTTACATTTCACAATTTTTGGTGGGTAAGGTTAGTTTAGTGAACAGTTATACATGACTAATAAAATTATGAAGCAGACGATTATTTACCTTCGTTTTCAGGTCTATTTTCGTGGTATCCTGAATTACAGGAGCCAATAGATCTATTAGAACCCTTATTAAATCTTTATATAATCTGAAGTTTTTAATGACTTTTGTTTCGCTCAAGTCGTAAATATCGACGGTGGGATAAGTGCGCTGTTGTCGCCATGTATTGGCCAGTTGCTCGCCACTTTCCAACAACTCCGAGATAAAAATGCTAATAAACTCGTCCATCTTTCAGTGGTTTCAAGTCCAATCGTGGGTACACAAATTACAGAGTCTGTTATTTGCGCGAAGGTCGTCGTTTCAAGAAAACACAATGCACAAATCAAAGAGTATAAATCGAATTTCCAGTAGGTATGAGATGCCAAGCCGTATTTTATTTAAAAATTAAAGAAAATAAAACACAGTGTACAATCCAAAACTCAACGAATTCACTCAGAAATGACGTATATCTACAATCGACATGACATCTCTACCAGTGGCGGCTGTACCTTAGGTGCGCTCGTGCGCCGCACTACCGTTTGAAACCTTCTAATATCCTACCTCCCTTACCTTCTACCCATACCATACTATCTATACAATATAAATTATAAGGTATAAACTTTCAAAACAATGATCTATACATATAACTATCCATAATACTACCTACCCTACACCGAAATTACTTTTATGATAACATGGTTTTGATATTGGAGTTGAGAAAATCAAGCTGACCTATTTTGATTTCTACCGCATAAGAATTAAATCTTATTTTTGCTTGAATAAAAACGGCCGTGCGCTCGGTAAATCGCACGCAGCGAGGTCTAACAACTTCTATGAAACAAGATGTAAACCGCCGGGCGCGTGAGACGGAAGATGCTTAGAACAAAATGTATGCATTTTTAGGATAGCTACGTGCGCCGCACGCGACCGGAAATTGCCGAAAGAATACGAAAGATTCTCGGGCGGCGGGGGTAGCGGGGACACCTCGCTTTCGCATGCATGACCCGAGGCCTTGACCTACGCAGTACGCACTTGTTATTGTTACTTTTCGCGCGCGATTGCAGAGTAATTTTGTACCTGCGTAATTAATTACTTATTATCTAAGAAAATAGTGAACATTTTGTGAGTAAACATGAGTGTAAAATACAATATTGAGTAGAAACAATTTAGACTAAAATGTGTTGTGTGTGTGTAAAGTTTTGTGTCGATGCCTGCATCTCATCACTGCGCCTCGCTATACCTGCCAGTTTCCCGTATACCACGAGGCATGTCTATAGGGTGTCCTAGATATTTTATTTGAAAATATTCACTAAACCCATGCAGTGCACCACCGGTTTTCTGAGGCACCAGCCGCCACTGATCTCTACTGCTCAGAAGCAGTCGACATGAACTCTAACGTTAGTCTTCGACAAATGTCGAATTCGACATCCCCAGAATAGCAACTTTTAAAATTTGACGAAAAAATTACGTCATTAGAAATTTTTGTCGAGTTCGACACCATCTCTAAAATCGAGAATTGGCCCCCTGACCTTTCTGAAGAACATCACCAATAAGGTCACTATAATATCAATTCTTCTACCTATTTAAAAATAAAAAGCAATCACTTGTCTCCATAGCACAACACTCCGACCACAATAATTACTTTCAGTTAAAACCATGTTAATTATCACTCACTTTCTTTCTTCTTTTTCGTGTGTTTAGTGACTAACCTGTAGGGCTAACATGACAAGCGCGAGAAAGCTCTTTTTCTCGATTTGTCGAAATTTGTCTACGATTCTGACGTCATTCTATTCCCTAACATGACCGTAAACGACGAGATATCTCGAAAAAGGCACTTTGACACTTCTATATCTCGCGACGAGAAACCGATGTTGCAAGTTATTAAAAACAAATTATTTTTATGATAGCAACATGGGCTTGAGATTCCGTTTCATTCATTCAATGGTGCCGACTCTCTTGTCACAAATGCCTCTAAACTAGACTAAAAATCCCCTAAATTTAGATTATTCCTGTCAACCGACGATTTTCCATTCTGAAATAGACTAAAGTGACACAACTTAACTATATTTTAGTTTGACGGCACTGAGCTATTAATTTAGTGAAAATGGCAATTTTGCTATTCAGAATTTTACGTTCTTCATCTAAAATTTTGATTGTCTAAGTATTTAATCGCGATTAAAAAATGAACTAAAATTCACACGAACACTTCGACGGTGCAAAAACAATACTGTCTTTTTTTTTTCTCTTGCTTATATTCTGGAAATTGGTGTGTCCTATCGCAAAAATAATGAAAATTTAGACCCATAAACCTCTAACACTCAACATGTAGGTAATATTTTTTCATATTTTCCACACAAAAAATGATAAATTCCATATAAAACACGTCGTTCCAATGTAAATAATAGTTTAAAACTAAGTTTTTTCATTATTAATATATTGTAAAATAAAATGATGACTAAAATAAGTACAATTATGAAACTGCCATGTTATTTTGGAGTTTTTGTTTGTATCATAATTTTGTCTACTTTTCTCGTCGTCAAAATCGACGACGAGTAAATACGACTAAATGATCGAAAAATCGGAGATTATCTCGTGTTGAATTGTCAAAAATCGAGATAACTAAGGTGGCATGTTAGGGTTTGTCGAGAAAACATCAATTTTGACAGAAGGTGTCGACTATTTTGTATAGAAGCGCTGTCAGAAAACGAGAAAGTGACCGAAATAGACAAAAATTACTCACGCGAGAGTGAGTAATTGTCGCGTGTGTCATGTTAGGCCTGCTGGTGTCAGAGTTTTTATGCCGCCCATGGGCCTCTGACTTGGCTTCACATGTTGTCGAGAAATATCTCTCGAGATGTTTTCCTTCATATTTTTGGAGCAAGTGATAATTATACAATACGCACATGAATCCTAAGTCAGAAGTGCGTGCCTTGGGTTCGAACTCGAGACCTATGACTTGGCAGTCGGACGATCACACCACTAGGCCGTCACTCACTAATTAAACATAAATCATTGTTTTCTTGCAATTGACTCTAAACATAATTTCGAAGCCGAGAAACTTTCTTAATAACGCCCGATTGTTGGAAAAGTGTTCAGAGTACTTCCGAGTATTTAATAAAAAGCAATATTATTGTCTGTATCTCAATAATATCATTAGATACTAGCTTTTGCCCGCGTGAAATTTCGGCCCACGACCCACCGCGTCGCATCGCATCGTCCGCCCGCGCTATTATTTGGTTTTCTCTTAACGTTCTTTCCGACTTTTTTTCTTTTTTCTCGGCTCCTAAAGGTCGCAGCGTGAGGGTACATAGCTACCCTCGACATATAGCCTTTCTCGAGAATTAGGCTATCCAATGCAAAAATATTTCAAAACCGACTGGTACCTATGTACTTACTTCCAGAGATTAGCGCGTTTATACAAAAATCAAACAGTCTTCGGCTTTATTACTTATAGGTATTATGAGTATATCTATAGGCGAACACACTCCACAATCTTCACATCGACCTTTAGATGAAAATGGATGAGACTTCAAGTATTTTATGTCCATTTCACATTTTTTCGGTGAGATTGAGATAGTCGTTTTTAAATTAGTCTCGAAGGTACTTTGTTAACGATTTTCGTGGAAAATATTTAGGGGACGTAGATTTTCTTTGTAGATAGAAACCTAATAATATGTGCTAATTGTTACTTGTCCGCGCCATTTAAAGTAAGGTAAAGTAATTTTTCACCACTCCCGCACGAAAGAAGTGTCTTTCCTCTACGAAAACAGTGAGGAAAGTTGGTTTTTCCTCACTGCTTGAACAGTGAGGAAAGTTGGTTTTTCCTCACTGTTTAACAGTGAGGAAAGTAATGATCCCGTTCCGAAACTAACCTTGCCTGATTTTTTTATGTTAAGTTTTAAAGATATTTTAAAAAATAAAGAATTATTTTGATTTGCTTTGTGTCTATTTAATTTATTTACCTATGATGACTGAATACTTTCTTGCTGGGAGTGGTGAAAAGTTTTGTATGCAACATGTGAGCAAGTTCATTTGCTATTCGTTTTGTTGAGTCTTTCGCTTACTCAGGATTGAAATTTATAATCACTCGCTGCGCTCGTGATTCTATTTTTCAATCCTTCGTTCGCTCAAGACTCAAAATCAAAACTCATAGGAAAACCGAACTTTCCTCACATGTTGGATAAATGACTATTGTAAGGCCGACTGTGGTTATTTGTCAGTTTACCGTCCTGCTCCAGGTGGTAGCAAGAAATGTTATAGGTACCTACCTACCTACATATTAAAAATTCACAATGAATGAGAATATTCATATATATGAGGTATTAACCAAAATTTATTTCCTTCGCCTCTTTGGTAAGTTTGCAAGAGCACCTTCAGATGAAAAAATATAATAACCTATGTAATTTCCTAATTACTGTGATTTATTCTACAACCCTCTTTCTATAATACGTGGGTACAATGAAAGCGTATAGCAATTAAAACTAGTTATACGACTAAAAACAGCCCTATACTAGAAATACCTAATAAAAACATTTCCGACCAAATAAATGTTAAGACAAATTAATTACCTACCAATTTGTAACACTAGTACTCGTATCACCTTATCAGTGTTAAGGAACCACAACAGCTGTAATTCTAAGTTCTCGATCTACAGAGCCCACAGTACCTATAATTGGAATATCTGTCACAAACATTTTCAATTATGGCCGGGAATTGAAATTGTGGCCGATAAACGGCAATAGCCTCGGCTCCTGTCACGTGGGAACTAGGACTGTCAGAGGCAAACTGTGGATGTACGAATGTATTTATAAAATCACTGCACTCAAATATTTTCAAAGAAGTTGGAAACCGGTTTCTTAAAAAACTTCCAAGGCGTTTTATTGCGCAATCAGATTGGGTTAATTTTTTATAATTAAATTACAAATGAGGCTGTGTGTTAAAAATAAAAACTAAAACGTATTTTCTATTGAAATGCATTCTTGACAGCTGTCATTTGATACGTAGGTAAGGGATTATGAACTAGACGGTATTGATACAAACTTAATCAAATACTCTAGTAGATACCGATAGTAAATTGGTCTAATGATTACTAAACAAATTTGAATCGAAGGTTGCATTGTACAGAATCGTACTACGAGTATCTACATGATTGTTAAAGCAGACATTTTATGTGTTCAGTTTATGACCTGAACTACTTCGACTTAATTGTTATGTTACATTAGAATATTAATAGTATGCCAAGCACAACTTATGACACAGGCATTGGAATAGGTTGTAATTTTCCTTACAAATATCTGCCTGAGTAATTACTTAGAAGACTTTATAACTACCTACTTCAACTTGGTGCTACATTCTTGTTTTATTCAATAACCAAAAAAATACTTATCAATCTAAGCACGTAGTATCTACTTAGGACAAAAATGTGTAAGTACCTACTTGAGTATAAAATTCAGACTTTTTCGTTGATGTCCCCAACTCCGAAGTACCACATTATCACATTTTCATCGATGTCCCCAAAGTACCACACTATCAGAAATTTACAAGTACAGTACCTCTATAAAATTGAATAATAACCCATACTTAAACAAAAAATAACAAATAGTTATCATGCACACTTCCTTCCACAAAGGAACTTCTCGTACTCCCTAAATACAGTTTACTTCTACACTGTGTAAACGCACATCCCTACCAAATTTGTTTACTTCAATTTTGGACAAAAATACATAATGTCCCACTTCTCCCACTTCCACTCTTCGAACACGGATATAAAACTGCTACACTTATCGTCATATTCGAGATTGAACTTAGCCGTTATACAATTGTCTGTCACAGGTTTAAAATGTGTGTATGACCAGAACCCTAATTACATACACGAATAATCAGAATCTGATTCGTTTTGAAACGATTGCTAATCCGTTGCTTCATAAGTTCGAAATAAGAACTGCTCAACAACGTAAAAAAACGCAATAGTCAAAATGAAACAGATTTGTCGAAATCTTTTACGAAAATGCTTTGCGTAATTAGATAGCAGAATGTATGAATGTAAACGAATCAAACGGAGTATGAAAGAATTGACAGGATGGGAAGAAGGGGTGAGTTTATGTGTTATTCGGAAAAAACAAAAGAATTGTGTTTTTACGCGACGCACGATAGGCATCATATAGGTACCTACCTAACTATTTACTGCCGATAAACAAAGGAGGAAAAACAATGGAGGATTCTTAAATAAGTAGGTACTATTTAAGAATAGTACTCGGATTCTATTTTATTATTTTTTATTAACTTAGTTTTGTTACAGTTGTAGTGGTGGTAGTGTAGTCATGTAATTTTGTTGGAATAGGTCTTTATTTTTATTATTTTGTTTATCTTTTAAATAGATTATTTTCTTTTCAATTTTGTGAATGTGATAACGTTGAGGCATAACAGACTGTAGATCTGTCGACTATTTTCTATTTTGCTAAGTACCTGCTACTTGTTGATAGGCCTACAATGGTGCCGATTCTCTTGTCACAAATGCGTCTAAACTAGACTAAAAATCACCAAAATTTAGTTTACTCCTATCAAACGATGATTTCCCATTCTGAAATAGACTAAAGTGGCACAACTTAACTATATTTTAGTTTGACAGCACTAAGATTGTACTGAGATTTTAATTTAGTGAAAATGACTATTTTGCTATTCTGAATTTGACGTTTTTCACCTAAAATTTTAATTTGCTAACTAATTCTGACTATTTTTAATCGCCACCGAAAATGGTGTGGAATATTATTAGTTGTCATGAACTAAAATTCACACGAACATCTCGACTTCGGGTGCAAAAACAGTACTGTACTGGATTTTTTTCTTTTCTTTTGCTTATATCTCGAAAATGGTGTGTCCTATCGCAAAAATAATGAAAATTTCGACCCCCTTATGATATCCTTATACCCCTAATTCTCAACACGTAGGTAATATTTTTTTTTATTTTCCATACAAAAAGTGAAAAATTCCATTTAAAACACGTCGAGGCTGCCCCCACTGCGCGCCACCGGCTCTAAAAAGTATGTACCACGTGGAGTCGCAATTGTCAAATTCGATTTAGTTGTGTCAAAATATTTTTTTTAATTTAGACTTTTTACTACAGAATAGCGTTTAAGATTCTCATAGCCAAAAGTAAGGAATTTTAGTGATAGTTTAGTTAGTTTAGTCCGGTGTACAAGAGAATCGGCACCACTGTCCTCTCATACCTAATAACACTGTAATTTGAAAACATTTTAAAAACCATTAACTTTTAAAAGAGTAACAGTGGAGTTTCTTCATAGGAAACGACCAATTGGAACCGTGCACCTAGCTACTGACGTGTCATTAGTGCCCTTGTAGATTTGTCAAATAAAAGTTTTTTTTTATGGTAATATTAATAAGTACCATGAATAAGTATTTGTAATTTTACGGAGCAAATTTCAATTCAGTGACAGCCTTTCAAGGGGTAAATAATCATGTGGAATATGAAAAATTACGCCATCCATTTTTTTTTTCTTTTGGTTTATTAACTTTTTTTGTCCCTGAATGGCAGTCAATTAATGCAAAGACAGTCAGTAAACCAAAATTTTCTTATTAAAAACCGACGAAGCACAATCAAGAAAGTATTCCTTCTCCAAAGAGCGGTCATTGTGATTATTTCTGAGTACCTTCTTTCGTCTATTGCCGACACACTTCATTTTATTCAGCGAGGGATTTTCTAGGAAATGCCAAAGAGAGAAAATTCCCTTCGTTCACGCTACACAATGTTCAGTTAACGACAAACTTCAAGAAAGACTCGTGCCCAGCGACGTCACAATAATAGGTGGTTTCTTGTGTTCTTTCTTTTAACTACCACTAGAGATTCAACTCTGACGCCTTTAAAATTGAATTGTTGTCCTTTAGAAATTTCTCTCTAGAAATGCGATAAACATTTATAAAGCCGTCATTTTATTGCTCTGAAAGCTTTTCCAACTAAACATTAATACCGATTGTAACAAATGACGAGGATTACAAATGGTCATAAATAAGTTAAGGCTCAAAATGATTAAAAAGTGATCAGGCCTCCCGGGAAGTATTAAAATATGAATTTGTACGACAAATTGTCAATAATTACAGATAACAAACATCGATCTAGGTTATTTATGATGGATTGTGTCCATTATTGCGTCAACAAACAAATCCAATTTGTTACAACGAAATTTATTTTGATCGCAAAGTTTCAAACGTCTTGTTTTTGTTCCCCTTCATTGTATATTTATGTCACACTGATTCGAAAGTTCCAAATTCTATAATCAAATTCAGACTGTGCAAAAAGAAAAAATATTTGCGAAGAAATACTGTTGTTTTACCGAATATCGGATTGTTTTCCTTGCCACCTCTCAGCTCGTATGCCATGAAATTAGGCGGGAAACTGAGACACCCACCCCATTTATACAATAATTACATCCTCACAGCGCGACTCCTTGTTTTCGACACAAAGCGTGCGTAGGCATCAAATAGCCAATTATTTATACAGGAGGTGTTCTTGAGCGAATAGTAACCTACCTGTACATTATTATTTTACCTAGTTTAAATCTACGAGTTTAGAGGAGCAAATCGATCCAGGTAAATTGAAAGTGCGAGAGCAAATAAACCTATCGATATTGCTATATAAAATTTGGAGAGAAGTTCAGCAGCGGTAGATAGAGAGAAGAGACGGTGCGATCCCGCCAAGTTAGCCGAGTGTAGATTAAGAAAGATCGGAAGGTGCATTTAGGTAAACATTGTAGTGCAGTGCGCAACAGGGTGGCGCGTCATGCATGCGAGCGTACCTGAGGCGGGCGCCGGGTGCGGGGAGGACCGAGGCTCCCTAAACTGGCGAGCCAAGCCAGCGCGCCGCTCCACGCGGACTAACGCACCCGCGCGCCGCCAACATAGCGCCTCGACGTAAGCCGGGGTTGCCAAGCTAAACACCCATTGCCCTGTAACTGAAATATGAAAATTTTGTTGGAAAGTAGGTTTGTGTTCTCTGGGAAATTGATGGAAAATCGAAATTCAAACGGTCTCTTTGTTCTCTTTGTATATTCTGGCCACTTTTTATATTGTTCCGTTACCGGAAAATTGTTTCAAATGACTTCAATTTTAAGATAGTTTCTAAGACTGTAGTACATGAGCAGTAAATAAAAGAAATAATAACTTTAAAATGATTGGAGACTCTCTACCTACAAATCTGGGACATAATGCGAAGCAGTAAGTTGGCAACATTGTGCCCGCCCGCACCCCTCCGACCCGGGCCGGGCGCCGAATAATGAAGCAGGGGGAAAAGAGATTGTGGAGCGGGGAAATGCCGGAAGATACCGGCCCGTGCCGGATGGACGGGCCACGCTGCCGGATCCGACGCCCTGACTTGCACCCTTTCACAACTTCCCAAACACAGCCATGTGCAAACGATGCGAACAATGGCCGCAAAGAAAAAGAACTGTACGCAGTTTTATTGAAGAGGACCATAATTTTGTTTTATTGCATTTCTTTATGAACATGAGGGAGGATCCTCTCCTGCTCGGTACTTGTGCCGCTCATAGTTTGTTTTACGGCTCCATGTTATTAGCATAAATGTTAGCCAGGCTTTTTATTTTTTTTCTCAACGTTCTGACTCCATCTACATAGGTACTTGAGATCGTTATTGCTGCATAAGTAATGCACGATCGTAACATATTCGAATATTTTAGACGTCCGAGATGTTATTGGAAAATGCTCTGAAATCTATTTCCACAGGACCCTGCGCTGTGGGAGCCGCAAGCCAATTTTAAGTTGAATCATCGGCATTTGTGGTATCAATACGCAATCTAAATAGTTAGCGAATTCCCTAAGGCTTAGCAACAGATTTTGGATGTTAACCAAAGTTTTACGAGACTAACAAATTAGTAGGAGCGCTCCTGAAAGGGCAGATAGTTTTGTCCGATTCTAACCCCTATATAAATTTGCTCAATTTCTAACAAACATGACAAATGGCTCCACTACATATATTTCAAGACCTAAAAAACTGCCTAGCCTTTTCCCAATTATTTTGGGGTCGGCTTCCAGTCTAACCGGATGCAACTGAATACAAGTATTTTATATGGAGCAACTGCCTATCAAGGTATCAAGGCTCATGGTCACTCAGCGCGCTATGGGAAGGGTTATGCTCGGTGTTTCTTTGCGAGATCGAATCAGAAATGAGGAGATCCGCAAACGAACTAAAGTCGCTGACATAGCCCAACGGATTAGCTAGCTGAAGTGGCAGTGGGCGGGGCACATAGCGCGCAGAACTGACGATGGGGCAGAAAGGTTCTGGAATGGAGGCCACGTACCGGCAAGCGCAGCGTAGGACGTCCGCCCACAAGGTGGACAGACTACCTAATAAAGGTCGCAGGAAGCCGCTGGATGCAGGTCGCTTCCAACCGGCCAATTTGGAAATCATTGTTGGAGACCTATGTTCAGCAGTGGACGTCCTATGGCTGAAATGATTATGATGATGATGATGACTGCCTATACCAATATAACCCAGTTACTAGGTAACACGATACCTCTTGTTAAGACTGGATGTCAGACTTTCGGGCTTCTGAAGACCAGTAACGACTGTCAAAGATCCACGAATGACAGCCGGGACCAACGGCTTAACGTGCTTTCCGAGGCACGGATGAGTCTCGGTATGTACCTAAAGATGCTATCCACGGACCAACCCCGGCAAGCATAGCTTAACCTGATGGATCGACCCGTGCGGCTGTTATTACTTAGCCACGAGCTCCCAGCGAGCGATATTTCAAGACATACCTCTAAACAAAATAAAAGCTAGTAATAAATTTAGATAAAATTAAACCTTAACTTCTGGAAACTTGAAGATATTCAGTGTGAAACTTTTCAAATTTTCATTGTGCCGGTTGTGTGTCCTGTCGTAGAGGGTGCCTGACGGCGCGCACTTTGTTTCAAGCTTGAATACAATCCGAAATGAAAATACCAACCAACTTTTATTATCTTTAACAATGTTACAAGTACGTAAAGGGGCAGAAGTCCATAATCTCGAACAGCGTATTTTTACATTTTTTCCCTGTTATGCGCCCCTTTATTTTCCCCCGGAAAACCATAAATTACATAGTCAAAAGAAGTTTTTTAGATAACTCACATGATGAATCTCTACTAGTTCATTTGTTCATATAAACGTCTTCTAAACGGTTATAATTAGACATCTATTGGTGTTGGTACGTCAGCTTCTTAATTAAATGTTAGTCTACGGAGCTGATTTAATTTTGCTAATTGCAAATTCTCCAAGCAGGGATGGTCCATAAAACGATGCTCCCGCTTAACAGATAATAAAATTGTAAAGCATAGACTACCTACGTGCTGTATTTCTGTTTATTTTTTAAATCAAGTTAATGAGGAGTAAATTGAGTAGAAACCTTTTTAGGAGATTTTATCAATTTCGTTTATATTGTACGTTGAGAAATCGACCTTTAAATAATTTGGGCATCACTTTTAAGCTACAAGACGGCTCATTAATTATTTAGGAAACATGAGCTGTCTAATTATAACAATAATCTCTTGAAATATTCTCTTGAACGAACACACATGAATCCTGACTAGACTATTCATATAACTGGAGGAAATAACCATTTGTCCTGCTCGTCGCGTCGGCTTTCAAGATGCGCTAATCTGCCACCGGTAGTTCTACCAGTTGATGCGGAAACCAGCCGGCAGCCGCTTTGTGAAAAATATATTCGATATTCACAATCATTGGGATAGACTTTAAAAAGCATTCATGCAAACTCGTACTCGTATTTGTCAAATTTGTACCTGTTTTGATTAATTTAGCAATTATGGAAAGGAAACTTGAAATATCGCTGAACAGTTACCTAAAATATTAATAATTAATTGCAATTATAACACTGACTTTGATGTTGTAACCGTTTTAGGTGTAAAACGGTATTTGGAAACTTTCCAAATACTTTTTTTACATCTCAAACTAAAAGCCTGAGAGCATGTTTCACCACCTTCGTTAAGCTCCCGTTAAATGTCATGGCAATTCTGATCCATGTTGAAGAGTGGGTTGAGCTCTTCGGATATTGTGAAATGGTCCTCATAGTCAACTCTAATCATCATCATCATCATCCACAGCCCGACTTCACCGACTCCTGAGAGGCCTCTCTTTTCATGTGCCAATCCCCACGCTCCTGTGCCAGCCTCAACCAGGTTCTACTCGCGATGGTAACAATGTCGTCCGCTCATTTTGCCGTCGAACGACCAACACTACGTCTTCCAGTCCTTGGACGCCACTCGGTCACAGCCTTACTCCACCTGTCATCAATGCGCCTTGCCAACTCTATCATAGTTACTCGATAAAGGCTTAGGCCGCGAGCACTTTGGATGCGTTTACGTACGAATTTCACTTGTGCGTACACGTACGAACACGCACGAATGATCCCGACCTACCAAGTACAAAGGGAGCGCGCAGACTGAGTGTGACTTAGTCGTACGTATACGTCCGTATAGTTCCGACATCCGAACTTGTTGTAATTTTTCGTGCGTTCAATGAGATCGGAGCACTGCCTATTTGACGGAGAAAAAGGTATCTCAATTCGTACGAGTCAAATTCGTACTAAAACGCATCCAAACTGCGCGTGGCCTTACGCTTTAGGTTAGGGAAGTGTATTGAGATAGATATACTTACACTTGAAGGAAATCTGTGCTTGCTTTCAGTGGAGCAGAAAAAGCCCCAGGCTGCATGCATTCTGCAGTGTCTCCCCGAAAAGAACAAAAAATAAAATGGTTTTTCGTGCTCGGGTGTCGGGCTTTCAGGATATATGTGGGTTGAGTGCAAGCGTTGTAACTTACATTGTAAATCGAAGTCCGACGTAATAGGTACGGTCAACCGCACCGTCCATGGTGACAATTTGACTTTGACAGCTATTTTGACTGCACGCTTATTTCTTAGCTGTAATGGCAGTTTCCATAGTTCAAGTGAAAGAAAAAAAGAAAGAAAATATGTTTACGTAAGTGTTACTACTACTAACGTACATTTAACCGTACCTATTTGATCACCAATAAAAATCAATAAATATTATAAATTGAAGTCGCTGTTTGTGTCTGACCACGGTTTTCACCATAATTTAGATTTTATATAATTTATTCCGGAAGGTCTAAGTGTATGACATGTTAACATTAAACTTAACACTTTCGACTCCACCCACTTTTCATAGAACCCATACGCCATGCCGCCATACATATTTGAAGTGAACCCTCCGGGAGGGTTGCATTACGTTTGAGCTAAAGTTTAACCATTGCGGACGCTAAACGGCATTAAGTTTAAAACACTGTAAAACGAAGTAAAATAGTGTTTTCAGGGGGTCTTATCGCTATACGTAGTCTCCAACCTTTTACATTATTTGTGAATATTTGTAACCGTGAACAAAAATTATAAATAAATAAAAATGCTTGGATTTTAAAACCAACGCATTTACTAATAAATCTTTTATACATCAGATTGTATTTTCACGGTTTATAATGCTGTATTCGCTAAGAAAAACCTTAATATTTTTTTTATTTTATTTATTTATTCACAAAATCCACAGCTCTTTAACAATTTCACTTAGGATATGCTACTTAATAAATAAATATATAAACTAAACTTACAGCCAATTACGGATTTCCAATTTAATAACTACTCATGCATCAGAAACAAACAGGATGTCATGCTAGCACCTTCTAAGCATAATTATCTCACTGCACACAGTGAGAGTGGGTGTGTAGGAGTGTGTGAATATAAAATGAGCCCGTCGCGAGGGCTCCGGGCATACCATATGCGACTAAGTGAACCTCCAGGAGGGCTCCCGGCACAGAACGAGTACAACAAGGTACTTAGATATAAAGGAATCTAAATTTTTATTCAAGTCATAAAAACGGTGTGAAGCGGGGGCGGGTCGCTAGCGCTACGTAAATAAATCATTTTTATTGTAATAAAATCTGCCATATTATTTTCAGGCACCAATTGAAAATCAATATCATACGCTTAGCGAATACTGAACTGAATCTAGTAACATAATTTTTTTAAGTTTTAAATCCTGTTCCTACGTTACATAATGAATTATTAGTATTATTTGTGCCTTAATATGTTGTAAAATCGGCTTAAAATGTAGGAAAGAGACCACGGAATAAATCAATATTCTATCTAAAAAATATTCTAACACACAGAACAAGAAGAAACGTATAGATAGTGCAATCCACGACGACGCGCCCCACTCCGCTTCGCTCCGTACTAAAATACAGCTTACAGTACAGTAATCGCGGAGTGGGGCGCGTCGACGTGGATTGCACTATCTGTAACAAGTTGTTAATAAGCTATAAATGTCATGTAAGTATAGTACTTACTAATTCCAAGATTTCATACAACTAACCAAACAAAAGACTGACGCTAGAATGGAACGAACAAATTCTAAAAGTTCAAGAGTCTTTCATGTCGTTCATTTTACCCTATACAAACCAGAGCATACGGAAATAATTGGATTAGCCGTCGCACTTTTCAGCCAGCAAAAGTATGACAAATCGCTAGAACGAAGAACTACAAAAACTAAAAAAGGACTTAGCCAAGTGCAACGTTGCTACGGACGTGGTTCAAAAGTCTCACTCGTTGTGAAAGTTAACCCTTCGCTAACCCGAGTACGGAAATAACAAATTGGATTAGCCGTCGCACTTCTCGGAAATAAAAGACATAAGAATCGCTGAAACGCTGTTTGTTGGCAAACGCATCACTTGAGAACGGCTGAATGGATTTGGCTGTTATCAATATGTTCGTAATAGTCCAAATTAGATTTATATGGATCCCGAAAAATGTTAAAATTCGGGAAAAACTGAACATCCTTTTTCCTATGGAATTTGTGTATGAACTATTGAAATTCGGATAGGACAACGTCTGTCAGGTCAGCTAGTCTAAAATAATTCTGACTTTGAACGTTTTTTAGTTTCATATTTTTTATAACACGGTGCTAGAGTGTAGCATAAAAGTTCCCCTAGTCGTACAACTTAACCCTACGTCCGGAGTAAGGATATAATTGGTTTATCGACCGGTCCAACGTTTATTACCACAGTCGGTGCGTAATTACAAAAAAACGACCGGAATTATGAACAACAGCATTATGTGAAACGTCTTGTTGTATGGTTTGTGTAAGTGGTGCTAACTGGCAAGTGGCGTTTGACGGATCACACCGAAAGTTAATGCCTATTCTGTTTGGTACTCTACAAAGTTCAGTGAAAATTAGATACAACGTTAAAGGTTAATTAATCATGTGCTAGGCGTTGCCTATTTGGTTTTTAAAGCCCTGTTTTGCTTATAACTTTCATGACTAGTTGGGAAAACTCGGAATAAACACGTGAATAAACCAAAAACATGAATCGGTTAATAAATGTACATGATAACCGGCCCTGAGCCTACAAACTATGAGTAGAAACTGAAGTAAGTCTTACACAAGGGGTCTACAGAAACTCATGTGACATTTAAAGTAATATTTCAATCCCGAGTCTTCTGCCCCCGACTTTGTCCGCAGCCTTCTTCAAGAAATGGGCTATCCAATGCAAAAGGAATTGAAGTCCGACTGGTAGTTCCAAAGATTATCCCCTACATATATACAAACTAACAAACAAACAAATTTTACTTATTTATAATATTATTATTTTATTATAGTATAATATAGTATAGATAACTGCCCCTGAGCCTACTATGAGTGTAAGTTTTACACAAAGAGTCTACAGAACCTCGTGTGAAATTTTTTTCAGCCCCGCGTTTAATAATCAAGATATTTCTAATAAAATGTCTTGCTTGAATAAGAATTTAATCTCAAGTCTCAAGATAAAACAGCAAAATATATGTAAACGAAGAATGAACTGCGAGCTCTAGCGTTATTAACAAAATTAAAAATGTAAATGCATCATATCAAAGTTATCACCGACCAACATTTAGTTAAGCTCAGTTTGTTTACGAACACAGTTTGTGTAGCTAAGTATTAAAAATGGCTGACTATGTTCGTCTGAAATACTGAGATAAATCTCTGTGAAATACACTTTATGAATGGTGCGCGGTTGGTTACACAGTGGCTGGTGGTGGACACACTTTAATCGAAACTGAAAAAGAACTACCTTACTTTAATTGTTCAGTATCAAACAATGCCGATAGATTGTGCTAAGTATTCTCTCGTGGTTCCCGGCGACCGGCGAAGTTGGAAAGAAGGACTAGTTTATTGCTAACTAGATCCCGTGACTCTAGCGTTTTTTCATTTGTTTTTTTTTTGCTACTAAACGTTATTCTTATTTATTTAAATTATTATATTATTAAAAAGAAATACGTTAAGATACCAGATTAAGGGTAGAGAAATAAAGAATACATTTTTTTTTATTCTTTTCTTTAGAAAATGTTGCCCCCACTCTAGGAATTATGCCGCCTTAAGATTGTGAGAACCGTTAGTTTATAAAAATTATAACCTATTGATATTATTATAAACTGTCTAAAAATTGTGAACTGGGTGAAATGGGTTAGAACTGTGACTGTTGCTACTTCCAAGTAGCTCGCAGCTAGGCAGGCTCTTTAGTATTAGCACTTACGAATACAGATGGTTCAGACAAGTACGCGCGGAATATAACCTGTAGATATAGGTAGCGCTGTGCGACCTGAATTGGACTTTATTGTATCGTAGCAAGAGTCACTTTTTATTTAAATGATTTTGAGGAGTGAACCATCTACTCATCTGTGGTATTAGCGCAAGGTGAGTCGTAACTCACCTTGCGCAAGTATTAGCGCAAGGAGAGTCGTAACTCACCTTGCGCTAATAACTGGCTTGCGACGTATCGCAAGCCAGTTTGATACCAGGAGGCAGTTTTTTAGTGCTATTTTAGTGGAATTTTACAACAACCAATGTAAGTGTACTTTAATCTTTCTTTTATAGTCTAAAATACCTATTTTACATTTGTTTTTCTTTAACAGATGTCTGATGAGTTCATCAGACATCTGTTAAAGAAAAACAAATGTGTAAAAAGTAGTTACTTTTATTTGAGTTTTTTGAGGAAGATTCTACCGCACACTTTGCCCAAAAACGTAAGAGGCTCCAGTTACTTGGCCAGTTGACCTCTTCAATAATTTCTGAGGCGCTACAGGTTATCCAAAGAATTAGTGCTCGACCTACTTTGACTAAGAATTATTTTAACAATAGTTGCCGTATTAACGTGGAATCTTAAAAACAACTGTTGAGTGTCTTTTTACTATAAAGTAATGATACTGAGTTATAATCTTATAATAAACATATAAAATGTTACGTGCTTCTGAACGTGTCCGACACTAAAATGTGCGCGAAACAAACTTATTTGATAATAGTAGCGTTGTCTCTTTTTCACCAAAACCTTTTCAAACGCGGTTCAGCCACAATATGCGATCTTTCATTCAATTTTACCGATCCAAATGCCGCTGAGCGTATTGGACGTCGTGGTACGACTTTGAAGCGATGCAGTTTAGGAACCTAAACTGAAATGTCTCGCTTTTGAATCGTTTTTAACCATGATCTAAATCATGGTAGACCACCAATTCATATTTTTTTGGTTTCCCATGAATGGACCTATGAATATATATGCATTTGGATGGATCGAAAAATAATGGTTTGTTGCAGTTAACAATTTTTCGAGTTTATAACCGAACGGAAATAATACCGATAGATAAAGATATAAACTAACGAACATAAATAAACGGTCTCTTATACAATATTATCTTCTGTCAGCTAAGTACATAGTTACTTAAGTCTTCTCAAAGTTAAGGATGGTACTTCCTCTTTTCGAGAGTGTCCCATGGGCGATAAAAGGATATGATAAGAACATGACTCAGTATCTTTCTAAGCTCCTATAACAAAGTATTCCGCGGTCACCAATCTGTTAGCAGCAACTTTAGCGGTCTTTTGAAATACCGTCACATTCTATTCCTGGTTTATATCTTTGGATATTTGTTACTCAATTACGCAAAATAGCTGAACGGATTTGGATGAAATTTGGCTCACAGATAGTTTATAACCTAGATTAACACATAGGACTTATCCTGGTAATAATTTCCGAACATCACGTGAGCGAAGCAGAAGCAGTCTGACATTTAAAGATCACGTGTCTGCCCTTGCAAAGGAATCTTTCCAGCGCCTGGGATTTGTCTTGAGGAACGCTCGTGACTTTCGCAATCCCAGTGTTATTGAACTTTTATACACCACTTTGGTTCGGAGTAAACTCGAGTCCAGCGCCTGTGTCTGGCATCCACATACTGCGTCTCAGACTCTGATGCTTGAGAAAGTTCAGAAAACATTCCTGAGATTTTTGTATCAAAGGCGGTACCACTTCTTCCCATTTATGTACCCAACCAATTATTTACTAGGGGTATTAGGTTTCAATTCGTTGGAGGTTAGAAGGGGCTTTGATCAGCTCGCGGTTGCTTGTAAGACCCTAAGTGGTCGGATTGACTGCCCTGAACTCCACGGACTTTTCTGCCGTCTGTTTGTGCCTGACAAATACCTTGGGCACCGTCAAAGCCGCCGTCACAATCTGTTCGCGCCACCGCTATCTAGATCTGTCGCTAGAGCCGAATCTCCAGTATGTCGAACCCTAAAGATGCTAAACGCCCTCCTGACTGCCGACCCTGAATGTGATGTGTTTGCTGATGAATGGAAGAAGATTATGCGTGCTTGTCTGGAGTTCTGTGAGAGACAATATGCGAGGGTGTCCACTGTTATATTAGTTTGTGACGTGTATAATTAATTCAACTATTTAATCAAATAATTATTAATCATTTTATCCACGTATTGAATGGAATTGTATTGTACATGTTTATGTTATGTTATTGTTATTATTGTTTTTCATTTTTATTGTTATTTTATTTTTCTCAATTCTATGTTAATTAATGTAATTGGACCTGTGCCGTTTTAATTAACTATAAATTAATAAATAAATAAATAAATAAATTATAGAGATCAAAGTCAAAGTCAAAGTCAAATAATTTATTTCAACTAGGCACAAAAAAGGCACTTTTGAACGTCAAACTTTACAAAAAATAATAAAACTGATTCTAGTCGCCCATTCCAAAAGGTAGTTTTCGTATGGAGAAGAATGGGCAAGAAACTCCAACGTTACTCTTTAAAAAAAAAACATTATATCTTGTATACACTTATTATATAATTATATGTGAAGACAATGCACCTAGAATAAGATTACTATACCACGATAGGTAAAAAGAATGAAAAATGAAGGAATGACATAATTATGTGATAGATGCATGGTGCTCACATACTTACAAACATTGTAAAATTATACTATACAATGTGGAGCAGGACGATTGACATTCCTTAAAACAACATAAAGAGTGCCATGTTCTTTACCCGTATACAAAAAATCAATAAAATCCAATGAATACTTTAGCCACAGGAAATTATTTTTCTTTTTCTTATTTTTCAACATGATGTAGATCTGAGTCCGTAATAATAGGTAAACATTGTAAGGTCAAGAACCTGTGCAAAACGGACGATTCTATCCTCTACGTCTCAATATGCTTGAGAGACAGAGAAAGGTGTCATACGATTCCACTCTGACGCGCCCCGCCCAGTTCCACAAAATAATACTACAATTAGAAAGAAAAAGAAATATTACTTACGCAAATTATGCATTAGTGGTGCATAGACAATTGCGAGTGTGTGTGTGAGCGGAATTTTTTCGGCAAAAAGTCTCGGGACTTGGTCAGTGTCAGTGCAGCGGCGCCCTTTGAGGAGCGCACACGGCTACCATTTTTATTACGAGACGAGCCGCGCGCGCATTATCGTGATTTGTAAAAAAAAAATAGTTGTTATTTGTGATTAAAGACGACTTAGTGTGACTTATTGTTCAGTGTTAGTTTAATATTAGTTAGTTAATTAGGTATCGATGTCGCTTGTGCATAATGAACAACGGTGGAGACCTTGAAAATTTAAAAATTTGACTATTGATGTAAATTCTTATTGTGATGTGATATTATGTAATTAATTATTCAATCAGTGATCTTTTAATTAACAACGCGCAACTTAGTGAGTTTATGCCGCTAATTTGTTGTTCTCCGACTAAACTACCTACCCACGTCTACCTACGCCCCGCACCGCAGCGCAGGCGCCGCCCCCCGCCGCGACCCGCATCGGGCCGCGCAACAGGTTAGTGACTTTTCGTAGATAAAGCGTGTTTACTTTTTATGCAGTTGATTCTGCTATTTATTTTGTTTGAAAATTGCAATTTTTCAATTTTCCATTAACTACTAATCTTCGTCTTTTAAAATATTTCTATGGACTAGTACTGTGCTTGTTTTAATTTAATGTCGTAAGTCCAGATCCACATTGTATTTCTAACATTATAATAAGTAATACTAATAATAATAAGTCAGTGTGTGAGTTCAAGTAATCACAAAAAATAAAATAAAATAAATGTTTAAAAATAAAATAAAAATAATTATACAATTAAATTAGCAACCAGTTCGATTTTGTCTAGATTCTGAATTGTCCTATGGAGCAGGACCAGGGGGCCAATTCTCGATTTTCGCCATTTATCTCGAGTTCGAGATCGTAAGTCTATCTCTATGTCTATTAAAAATATCTCTATCTCTACCAAAAAATGTCGAATTGAGCAGAATTCCGTATTCTCAGTCAAAATAGAAATAAATGTCACGAAAATGTCGAGTCGAGTGAAGATAATGTTACCATTATGAAGAACCGCATGTCCCGTTTTAGGTAGCTATGAGTTAATGAATGATTTTGTTTTAAAACGCTGACTAAACCTAATTATTTAAGTATAAAACGAAACGTTTAGTGTAAAAATAATAAGTTTGACAAATTGACAGTTGACTGTCTGTCAGTATCAGAATTTGCGCCTTTTTGCGGTTCCTTCAAAACTTTTGTTATGTTTACATGTTGTACTCTGTGTTATATCATTATAGGGTGCTGTTTTACATTTCACAATTTTTACATAAGTAATTTAGGTATTTTAGGGTGTGCAATTAGTATTTTTGGTGGGTAAGGTTAGTTTAGTGAACAGTTATACATGACTAATAAAATTATGAAGCAGACGATTATTTACCTTCGTTTTCAGGTCTATTTTCGTGGTATCCTGAATTACAGGAGCCAATAGATCTATTAGAACCCTTATTAAATCTTTATCTAATCTGAAGTTTTTAATGACTTCTGTTTCGCTCAAGTCGTAAATTTCGACGGTGGGATAAGTGCGCTGTTGTCGCCGTGTATAGGCCAGTTGCTCGCCACTTTCCAACAACTCCGAGATAAAAATGCTAATAAACTCGTCCATCTTTCAGTGGTTTCAAGTCCAATCGTGGGTACACAAATTACAGAGTCTGTTATTTGCGCGAAGGTCGTCGTTTCAAGAAAACACAATGCACAAATCAAAGAGTATAAATCGAATTTCCAGTAGGTATGAGATGCCAAGCCGTATTTTATTTAAAAATTAAAGAAAAGAAAACACAGTGTACAATCCAAAACTCAACGAATTCACTCAGAAATGACGTATCTCTACAATCGACATGACATCTCTACTGCTCAGAAGCACTCGACATGAACTCTAACGTTAGCCTTCGACAAATGTCGAATTCGACATCCCCAGAATAGCAACTTTCAAAATTTGTCGAAAAAATGACGTCATTAGAAATTTTTGTCGAGTTCGACACCATCTCTAAAATCGAGAATTGGCCCCCTGCATGTTTCCAAGCATTTTTATCTCGGATATAATCCTCTAATTTGTGATAATTTTCTCAAAACGTTTTGCATCTCAGATGTGCAAAGTCACATAAATTATCCTCTTTACTATGCATATCCGTCGTTATGCCGCCCGAAACTCCGAGCAGCGCTAACTGCATTCTAAACCAGTGCATACAATCCACTTTGCACTGCACCCTATTCACTGTCGACCTATATGTTTAGGGTTCTGTACCCAAAGGCTCCGCTGTCCGTCCGTCTGTCACAGGGCTGTATCTTCAAATAAACTGTAATAGGAAGACACTTCAAATTACTACCATGGTCGCTATAACAAAAGTTGTAAAAAAGAATAAAGTTAAAAATTAAAGGGGATGGGTCCCCGTAGAGAAACGTGTTTTTTTTACATATGTATCATCATCAGCCTATAACGTTCCCACTGCAGGGACACGGCGTCCTCTCAATGAGAGCGAGTGGGCTATAATCCACCACGCGGGCCCAGTGCGGATTGGTAGATGTCACTACATGTCTTGGAGTTCTTAGCTCTAGGACATGCCGGTTTCCTCACGATGTTTTCCTTCACCGTTTTGAGAGCAGTGGTGATGAAATAAATTACACAAAATAATGCGCCTGTCTGGGTTCGAACCCACGACTGTACCCCCCCCCCCCCCTTCGTACATATGTATGTATGTACTTAAATATTGTTCGGTGATACAGAACCCTTCGTGTGCGAGTCCGTCTCGCACTTGGCCGCTTTATGTAATCTTCAGAACAAAAGAGACGCAACGATCCAGGGACAAGAATCCACCCTACCAAATAAAACGTTCGAAAATAAAATGTTTCCTATAGATATTTTACGTAGTCGGAAGGTGAAGCGAGGTGAAAGGGCTGCAGCTGACGTCACTTAAATTAACCGTGAAATATCAACACAGCTTTTTCATAGCGCGAATTTTCGTTGAAAATTAAAAGTCGGAAGGAATTTTTGTGTCATGCTTTCGGTAGATAAAAACGGCTGAAACTATATAGCAATACGATTTGTAACAAGGTTTTTATGTCAAATGATGTAGGTAGGAAAGTAATTATTATTTATTTATGAGCTGTCAAACTCAAACTCAAATCATTTATTCCAAATAAACCAATTACAGGTACTTTTGAATTGTCAAGGGGTCGGTCAGTCAGAAAGATGAAGCTAGTTGCCCATTCCAAAGCGTAGTAGGTTCCTATGGAGAAGAACGGGCAAGAAACTCCATGGACACTCTTTTAAATTAGAATATTGTTACAAAACATTGGTTACATCATTCATGTTGAAATTATATATGTGAGAACAATGTAGTAAATCGTGCACGTTAAAAGCGACCATAATAAAAAATATAAAAACAAAAATAATTAAAATAAACCATGGCAGCTAAGAGATGACCAGTCCCCACTGACGGCGCCCGTTCACGAACATGACGCATGGATCAGCATCATTCAGCTCAACCATTTTGAAGGGAACTTAATGATCCAACACACACGCCACCACCAGCGAGACATTTGAGTGAGCATGACATACTCTCAGCCGCCAGGGTACATTCAAGTCAATGAAAGACGTACTCAGTAAATGTTAAAGTAGGTAAACAGTGCTCACATATGTTCAATGCAATTATATAATACTAAGAGATTGAATTTATACAATGTAAATATAGTTTTTCAATCTTCAGCAGCTCCAACAATATTTTCCAATGCTAATCAATAATTAGTTTATGCGCTGTTAAATCATCATCAGCCGAAAGACGTCCACTGTTGGATATAGGCCTCAGCGGATTCCTGCTGACTTCACAAGATCATCGGGCCACCTTTTTGGCCGTCCAACGCTACGTCTTCCGATACCCAGTCGCCACCAGGTTGGGTGGCGACTGGGTATAGAGAAGACGTAGCGTTCGGCGCCATCGGCCATATGTTCTGCGCGCAATTTGTCCTGCCCATTGCCGCTTAATTTTGGGTTATGTCTGTTACCCTGGTTCTCCTGTGGTGCTGTTAAATAACACAGTTATATCCTTCTTAGTGGGTGTGATAGCCTAATGGTGTGACTCGAGTTCGAACCCAAGGCACCCAAGGGGCGGCATCATAGCATAAAAACTCTGACACCAGGTTAGCCACTAACCACACGAAAAAGAATGATACTACTTAATACTTAGTACACAGGGTGGGTAAAAAATCGTGGATCAAACGGGCAAACAGGGCGATAGTTGGGGTTATTTGCAGTAAACAATATCTGCAGCCACACTCGCAATATTTTTTCTAACATACGAAATTTGATTTAAAATACTTTTCATCTATTAAACAGATGGGTGAAGGTCGTTCCTAGGTCGGATCCTCTACTATTAGGTTTTCTTAAAATTGCCTGAAAAACGAGCGTTGCTAAACTAAGTGTATTTACCTAATATAATTTAACTAGCGCGTGCTTATCACGGTTTTTACGACTTGACAAAACAACCAGATTTCTTTATCTCAAGTAAGTTTAAAGGTACCATTGCGTACCCGACCGCAGGCAGCAACTGCACGCGACGTGTCGCGGCGTCCGTTGTGTCGCTGCAGTCATGATTCCGAACCGGCCCGGCGGCGCGGCGGCGGCAGCAGCTTGTATTCCAGTCGGTAGATAGAAGATAGAAAAACGTGTTATCGCTCGAGCGTTGACGGCACAAATGCAAATCAATTGATTGATTGTTTGATTGACCATTCTGACACTATTGTAATAGCAGACTTGAGGCCCTGGTCTGCGGCCGGGCTGCACGTGTCGCCTGTCACTCGCCCGTAGCTGCCTGTATTTCATATAAATTCATAGAAACCAGTCGTGTCGCGGCGACACGTCTCCTGCTGTTGCCTCCTGCGGTCGGTACCTTAATATGAATGTATTATACACATAAACCTTCCGGACTCAATTCTCTAAATTATGGCAAAAACCGCCTTAAAACCCGTTGGGAAGTTTAGAAGAACAACGCGGTCACACAGACAGACATAAAAGCGACTTTATTTATAACTAGCACTTTGCCCGCGGCTTCGCTCCCGTGGTCTTTCCCACGGGATCCGTTATTTTTCCCGGGATAAAAAGTAGCCTATGTTACTCCCTGAAAACTAAGTTTTCTAATGGTAAAAGAATTTTACAAATCGGTCCAGTAGTTTTGGAGCCTATTCAATACAAACAAACAAACAATCAAATCTTTCCTCTTTATAATTTAATTTAATTTTAATTTAATTTTAGTTAAATCAATTAATTTTTTTTTTTTTTTTTGAAATTCGAATTTAAATCTTTTATACTTATTGTTTTCATATCACTTTTACTATAATCTTATATCAATCGATTATATTATATTATTATTATTTTTTGCCCATTTAAATTATCAATAAATCTCATTATTTGTATTATTAAATGATCATCAAAGTATGTGTTTATTACTGAGTAAGTTAGCTTGACTTCTGATCTGATATTAATTTAAGCACGTGGTGTTTACTTATAAGTGATTGTTAAGTCTCGTTCAGACTAGCGCGACGCGACGCCGCGACGCGACTCGAACAATACAATTTCTAAGAAAACTTCATGTTATAACAATAACCGGTGTCGCGTCGCGCTGTCGCATCGCGCTAGTCTGCACGAAGCTTTACACTGTAATTTTATTGTTAAGCATGTGTTTTATATTGAAATTGTGTAAACAATTGTTGGTAAACCTATTAAAATAAAATAAAATAAAAATAAAATTAATATAGATATGTTTATATGATCTTCTATCGTCCGACATGTTGTACGAGTACCTATACCTAATTAATTAAAATCCCAGAATGCAATCTCTAGTTCATTCCACGCGGTAACAGCCGATGTTATCGCTAACAAACCCCGAGAGTCCTCCGACTCCTCCGACTCCTAATAAATCATCTTAACTGAAACTCTGAAAGCTAAGCTGTTTGAGTAAAGGCTTTGTGGCCTTGTCTAGGCCGTGTCATCTTAACGACCTGGACTGGTAGGCATGCCGAATTAATTTAGGGACTGGATATTAAATTCTTATGCCTGCGACTATTTTAGAAATTCTAGACTACAGGCTCCAGAATGTTGTGAACAGGTAATGAGGATCCAGATAAAATTCAGCCTGTTTTTAACAGACTTCCAAAAAAGAGGATGTTTGTTCTGTTAGTTTTTTTTTTCTTATTTTTCCACTTTGCCTTTGTGGATGATGTTGTAATAAGTTTCCGTCACTATTATTTACATAGCAGATAGTAGTATTCGAATTTGTACCACAAATAAAAAGTGAAAAAAAAACAACCGACTTAAAAAAAGAAACACTAAAAAGTGCAAATAAACTTTAATTTCGAAAATCGGTAGCAAAAATACGAAAATTCAAGACCAAAGACTCCGACTTCCAAAATTAAAGTTATTTTTCACTTAGTACACGGTAGTTTTTTTATGACATTTAGGCGTCGACACCGACAGGGGCAGACTCACTTTTTCTCTAATAGAATATATTATATGAATGTGCACGTGTAGACGTGGATTGACTTCTAAAAACAAGTTGATCCCAGATTTCTTAAAATACACACAAGAGATACGTTGGAAGGTCGTACTATTTTTGGGAGTCCCTAAAATTTTGTAAGTATCACTCAACAATTACGGAAGGTTCGCTACCAGTGGGTGGCCACTTAACATCAGGTGGCCCCATTGCAAACCTTTCTCAATTTTGAGTGGAAATTTTATAATCTTTGATAAAGTCCCCATCGCACGCTCAGTGCGATGGCATAGCGATAAAGGATCGTTTTGGATTACGACTCGAACCTTATAAAGCCATTTGGTATTTTCAGCGATATCTGCATATTAAGGATACATTTTAATAATCATTTTGAATAAAAATTAACGTACCTACTAACGTTCCCCTCCTGGAACGACCCCTATCACCAACTCTTTTAGCAGTATTATTTTAATCTAACTTGAGCGTGGGAAAGAGATGGAGCTAGACGTCCTGTATAGCTCCACTTATTTCTCGCACTGAAGTAACATTAAAATAATACTGCTTATAGAGGTGGTGGTTGGCCCCCTGTGCCACACAATTATTTCCAAGTACAGTTCTCGCAAAACTTTATGAGCCCTCTGAACGTAGGCCCGAGTACTAAACCGCGCAGGACACAATGAGTGCAAAATCATTTATTGTAAGCTGTGAAACATTTTTTACTTACTGCGCAGCCACTCGCGTGCAACTTCCGAGAGCTCAAAAAGTTTTGCGCATACTGTACTTACCTAGTCAGACGCATGTGTCGCGGATGTTTTGTTAAGAGCCCTACACATTTTTTACGCAAATTCATGATTTCTGACGCTGCAATTTTCAGCAGCAGTAAACTATTTTTCACTTCTCATGCTCTGAAAGTGCTTATTTGTGCAGGATATAAGCATTAACGAATCTAGTCATAAATGTATCTATATTAAGGCAAAGAAAATGAGCCATACAGCCAAACACAATAAGAAGTTCATAGATAGAATTCGTTATTTTATAATATTTACTTTAATTTATTTGCCTTATGTGTTTTTTAAGGCATAAAGATATTAAAATATAAATTCAAGTACGGTAGGTTATTTAATTAATTTAAGAAAATTACTACAAAATTAATTAAATAGTAGGCTGTATAGGTCTGCAGCCCAAACCTAATATCAATGTCGTTTAATTTTACTTTGAATTTTAATTAAAGAAATGTTATGGTATACTACTGTTTTATTTCCTCGCAATCGAAGTGAAAAGCAGAGTTTATAACTCGTGCACAAAACCATTTTAACCTCGACGTTACTATCAGCCCTCGAATTCGTCTCGGGCTGCTAAAAGTCTCGGATAAAAATGGTTCGTTTTGTGCACTTGTTGTAAAATCTACTAATAATTATTTGATTATGAATAACGATAGTGCCATTATCTTTCTTGTAAGTTGGAGTTACACATTTTATTTTTTCTTTTCCTGTACCTAATTGACGTGGAAAATAATATAGTACCTACTTTAATTTTATTTATAGTAAATTTGTCTTATTATACTGAGAAACGAAAACGAATGAAACGTATTCATTGTAGATATCTATAAGTTTTATATCATAGATATTAGTTTAAAAAAAAACAAAAATTCAAAAGTCATTTATTCAAAATACGCTGAGAATCAGCATTTTTCGAACGTCAAAATTACATAAGACAGTCCCCCAAAACGCCCACCCTTCACCACTTCCTAGTGATTTTGCTGGGAAGAAGAACTGGAGCAACAAACTGTTACTCCCCTGCAGTACAGCTGTCCATTCAGTTAGAAGAAAAAAAATGATTCTATACAATAGTATGCAAGATTTTTACTTTACGCAAAACATAATTTAAATTATAAATTAATAGCCATATGACAGCTAGCACACGCCAATATACCAACCAAAAACATCGAGAACTATACTCAAGCAGAAATAAAAATAGCTAAACGTAACAATATCTAAAAAAAGAAATATAGCCTAGATAATAGCCTCCAGGCATAAAGGGCGTGCCCGCTTACATATAGCTGTAACTAGAAGTTATAATTGATAAACTAGGACCATCGAGGTAAAATAAATAATTGTCGAGGTCGCTAGCTAACCACATATTGCAATAAAACTCATAAAAAAACATTGTAATGAGTTGATTATATCAAAATTGTAGTAGTTAATTTGATAAAATTGTGTTTATTTTGAATATAATGGACGCTGAATCATGACATTTATTGGCTTTCTTTATGATTTATCCGTGAAAACTCTAGGAATTTTTAAGAAGTTCTAGAACTCCAATAAACAAGTAAAACATTCAGCTTATCTTTTATTATTTTTAATGTTTATTAGAATGAAATAAAACAATTTGAATTTGAACGTGAAGTTCCATCGCCGACGGTTTTCTTTTAAACAGAGTTTGTAAAATATTTATAGTACATTACAGGAAAAGAAAAATTTGAATGTGTTACTCCAACTTACAAGAAAGAGAATGGCACTATCGCCATTCATAAAAAAAAACATGAATTTACGAAAAAAAAATAATAGGTATCGCTTTGAAATCGTCTAAGTGTAACAGATGTAGTAACGCCGTAAATCGTATAAGTCAACGCAAGGAAAATCTCACGGGATTTATCAGCGTCAAGGTGCTCGCGAAATAGGGTGTTTTACTCTCTATGAGAAAAAATCTAAAAATATATTATTGTGATAGCTTAAGCAAAAAGCAGTCGGAAAACGTTAGTTTTAGTTCTTAAAATAGCAAATTAAATTTTAAAATTCAGTTAAAAAGTTTCAGCTCTTTTAATCTGTTTAATAACAAACACCATTAGATAGTAGTCGCCATGTTATTACGTCATACGGCTATGTAAACTTAGAAAGTGTTAACTGTCAACTATCAGCGTACCTTTATAATCTATTACTGCATTTGCTTACACAGCCAACTGACGTCATGACCACAGAGCAATCTGCGTCCAGTGTTTTCGCCAAATTACATTTTTATGGCACTTAACGATTGAATTACAAATTTGTGATTTTTTTAGTGGTGCACTAGATACAGAATCTAATTGAGACACTTTTCAAAAATGGGTGTACTTAATAACCCTATTCAAATTGTCTTACGTCTCGAATCATATTTTAATCAACATACAACCTGACATTGACCTACAAATTCAAATTTTTGAACAGGAAATACGCAAAGTTCCTACTTATACTCTTCTACTTTACCTGAAAACCGGATAATAGTTAACCGTTTCAGTTCGTTGCTTATAGGCACTAAATCTACTTCTATTCAGTGCTTTATATTGAGCTCAGATATCCGAACGATCTCGCCAAACATGTCGGAATGTAAAACGTCTTCGTTCGAATCCTCGCCCCTTTACCACATTTAATTTCACTCTTAGCTCAATCCCACATTGAGCTCTGAGCTTTAAAACATCCACTTTCCGAATTTCCCGATAGAATCAGTGTAATTTCCATGTAATCTGTTCCAAACTTTCTGTTTTACGTTCATAATTCCGACAGTCACAAATACTAATTCATATTCCAATTTCCTCGATTATTTAATATGTCATTCGTTTGTGTAAATTATGACCCCGGAACAGAGGCTCCGTAGATAAACAAGGATCCGCTTTTGTTATTTTTATATTTTCTGGCGCGTAACATTTGTTACTCAAACATGAGTCCTGTCAACAGTGCAAACACGTCGAGCAAACGATTTTATATTCAAATATCAACATGGAAATTGAAAAATGATCGGAGAATTTATGATGAAGGACTTTGAAACAAATGGAATTAAATTTTTGCTCTTTCGCAAAAAAGTAAAACTGCTACGAGTTCTTATGCAAATTGAGGTCGGATATTAAAAAATATGCTAAGCACTTACTCTCAGGGGTCATTGGACTAATTTACTGAACCAGGTTAATTCCCTTGTCATTCAGCAAAGAAAACGGATAGATTTCAAGTTTAGAATGAACGAAGTTTTGACAGATACTAAAAAACGTGATAGAAGAAAATAGAATCGTAACAACAAGGCATCGAATTGTACAGCCTCTCGGTACGAAAGTTCTGATTGAGTTTGGTACGTGTTATAATATTAATTACGCGGAAACGTACAGAAGGGTCGGTTACAGAAAATTACCCTCAGCTTCTGAGGGCTACCTACAAGCGTACATTATGTCCGACTCACCCAAACACTTCAATTAGATTAATCGTACAATTTGTTACGCCATAACTTACTTTAGCAAGGAGTTCACAACCTTTTAGGTTGGGAACCGAATTTCATGTTTCATTTGTTGTTTTTATTATACAGGGTGTCCAGTAAATAGCACGACATACTGCTGGGGGTGATAGCTTGGGTCACTACCTATCAATACAACACAATATAATATGTTCAGCAAAATCTTACGGATTTACAGTTTTACAAAATTTTCCGAAATATGGAAAAATCTCTACCTTGAAACAGATTTTTAAGCATCTCGTAATGACAAAATCTTTTACTAGAACTTTTTTTACATCAAATTATTCGTGAATAGTTACTCTACTCATTATAAGTTTTTTTTTTAATCAAAAACAAGAATGTTTTGAAGAAATAGTTTTTTTTTGTTAACATTTTCACAGAACAATTTTCTTTGTAAAAATTTTGTAAAACTGTAAATCCGTAATATTTTGTTGAACATATATTGTGTTGTTTTGATAGGTAGTGACCCTAGCTATCACCCCCTGCAGTATGTCGTGCTATTTACTGGACACCCTGTATTTATATAAGTCATGAAGAAAACCTTTTGCTTGGAAAATGCCCGGAATGAGTGTATTACGAGTTTATGAGATCAGAGTTCTGCGATCCCGTCCGTATTACAATAAGCACTTTGGCCATTTACCGTGAATATGTATCTATTAAATAACTATTATTTATATTTTTGTTTGTATGAGCTCATGGCTAAGTAATAACAGCTGCACAGGTCGATCCATCCGGTTAAGCTACGCGTGCCGAGACTCCCCCGTGCCTAGGAAAGCACGTTAAGCCGTTTGACAGTCGTTACGGGTCGTGAGAAGCCCGAAAGTCACAACCAAGTGACAACCAGTATTATCAAGGGGTATCGTATTACTCAGTTACTGGGTTGTGGAGGTCAGATAAGCAGTCGATCCATGTAAAATACAGGTATTTTGCAGCTGCATCTGGTTAGAATGGAAGGGAAGCCGACCCCAACATAGCTGGGAAAAATCTAGGCTAGATTGATGTGTTTAAATAACAAAGTGTTATTGTAGATCCGCGAAAATGCCGAACTTGTAATAACTTAGGAAAATGTGGAAAATGTTTGGTACAAGAAAGGTCAGATTTTAGGACCCAAAAAATAAATAATCCATGTTATTCAAATAATCCTTATAACTATATTAAATCCTTTCATCCCTAAAAAGGCCTTGAAGCCTTCTTTTATAATACGAGTATCTAACGAGAAGCAAACAAAATTCCTTTTATTAGCAAACACAAAGGATAAACTAAGCTAACTGCCTAGATCCGGTTGTTTCAGTCCAGCGGCTCCCCGCCGCCGCGCGCCGCCTTCAGCGAACTTAAACAGTAAAACTACCTACATTTAATAGAATGATTACGATCATATCACGACGAAAATAACTCAACATGAGACCTGCGTGTTTATTGTAACATAATATTAATACTCTCGCATTAAACCTCTTTGTTTTGTGTGACCCGACTGACCCGACATAGTAAAAACAAAATAATTTGACATCACACTGACCTCTGTGAAATATAGCTACTACTTGTTTTTTCTTAGAAAACTTAAGTTATTAATATTGGCTTTCAGCCGTAATATTGGTGGAACTGCCGTGGGCCGGCAAGGCTATAAAGAGCCACGCAATTTTTCCACGTGAGAGGTTACGGCCGTCGTAATATGTACGCATAGACAAGATAGATCACACTCTATATCAAGTTAGCTATGCAGGCTATTATGGTTGGAGGTCAGATGGCAGTCGTCCCGTGAAATTTTAATATATTCGGCGACTGGTTAGACTGAAAGCTGAGGTTTGAGAAACGGCTAGAGTTATGGTGATTGTATTTCTGAAAATGTTGACTATCCATGCTTTTCACACAACGGTAGTAAGCAAGTATTGCAGATTATCTTTGAGAGTATTTACTTAACATTGTGCTGAAGAGGCGAGCAATAATTTTGATATACCTACTTAAGGCGAAAGCGTCAAAGTAGCCCGCGAAATTCAAATTTTCTTACGGTTTTTTGTAATCTGCAGGTCAGTAACATGTTGTATGTTGATCTAAATATGATTCGCGATCATGTTAAATGTTTATTTCTAGAATTATAACCATAAAAATCATAAATACAACTCTCTGAGTTCATGTCATCCTATTGAATGATTATTTCATGAAATCATGACATTTAACGATTATTATGCTAACTTAAGGAGTCGTATTGCTGATTCTAATGATTATAATTCTGTAAAGCCATATTTGTTACGGTCGCGAATCAAATTTTAATCAACATAAAACTTGACACTGACCAAAATAATTGGAAAAAACTCTGACAAAAAAACTCTGACCAAAAGTTTGAATTTCGCGGACTACCTTAGCGCATCCGCCTTAAGTACAAAAAATTATTAACTTGTGAGTACCTACTGTAATAGATGAACACTTAATCGTCCGCCACTTGAATGTAATAGTGGCGTCTAAGCGTGGCTAATATAGCACCCGAGTGGTCCTCCCAAAGTCTTCAGTAATCCGTTAATGGACTTCAGACATGCGTCAACACGAAACATTGTTTACTAGGGCCGTTTGGATTAAACAATGGAAAGACTAGCAAATGTGATTATAAATCCACTGAAAAGAGGTAGATAGATAGGTTACCTAGCAACATTCGATCTTCAAAAACGGCACAACTTTTAGATGACACGTGGAAGTAGGACGGCATGTCGTAAAAATATCAAGAGCGAAAAAGACCAAGACCAAGTAACCAATTAGCCAAGTTTTGACGTGCCCTTGCGGAACGCTTATCATTGACAAAATCCATCTTTATAATTATTTACCATACCTTTGATGATAGGGACGTCAGTATATACAAATATTTCCCGCAATAGAGTGTGGTTTGCCCAAATACTTGGAAAATCTTTCGGCTTAAAACGGATTTGCGAGGATTTCCTCCCGTTCCCGAGGGACCATAAAGCATACCACCGCGCAGGGGGTTGAGCACAAATTAATTTATTTCCGGGCGGTCGAATCCGCGATAAATAACTTCGAATATACAATATACAGGCTCACTACGTATTAAAAATAAATTGAAAGATCAAAAGCCTGCCAAATAAAACTCTCCATAATTCATCGTATTATTTCTTCAATCTACTTAAAACTCCAGAGCAGTGCCCTGCCATTGCCATTAGATGGGCCTCCATAAAGACCTAATTCAGGTTCCTACGTAATTTAATTCTGCCATGAATTTCAAGCCAGTTTTCAGTTTTAGAACGAGTGACAGAACAGAATTAGTTAGGTACCTAATGTTTAATTAATCAAAATACTGGCTGGGTCGGTCCGTAAATAGGGTACAAATAAAAAGAATCTGTTCGTCATTTGGTGGCAGTTGTAAAAGTTAAGTGAGGTGAGTACTTGTCGTGAAGCTTGTAGACAATGGTCCGTAATGGCATGTCGCTACTTATCTACGCGGAAATTCTTGTTCTCGTTTTCCCAACGTATTGTCAGTCTTTTCTGGCTAGTTAATGGCTCTTTCGTAGGCTCATTGACTATCGTCCGTGGTACGACGTATTTCCATTTAGATGACTCCAGTTTTACTGTGTTTGTAAAACAGTTTCCAAACTTGAAAAAAATCAGGTTCAATTGATACAAATGTTTGAAAATAAAACACGTAAAGTAGCTACTTTTTTGCATGTAATTATAAAAAGAAAAGAAAAATTGTTTATTCTGCACGAATAAACTGCACATTTAGAGAAAAAAAACACAAAATATACAAATAGAAAAGTAGCCGAAAGCCTCAAACCCGCCTAATTGAGAAAGAAAATAATCACACTTCACATAGCGAACTAAAGAGACTTCAGGACGCTGCCGCGCTGTATAGACAAGTATTTTATACCTCTGTGTGGTTCTATCTGTGTGGTTCTTTCTTTTCACAAAATACCATTTCAGACTAATCTAAAATCATGGTCCTCATATTATGGCCTGACCAAGATTATGTCTGGACTTTAAAAGAGACGGTGACCTCTGAGTTTGTTTCGGCCTTTCTTCTCAGAGTAGTCAGATAGGAAACGCCAAACTCATCTAACTAATTTTATTTTTTTTATTTTTAAAAGATGACGTGTAAAAGTGATTTCAATATCATTTTTACAGAATAAACAATTTCATTTCATTTCACCTTCAGTTTTCAAATCCTTTGTGTTGTCAAACCAAGACACTGTTTTATCGACTCAGCATTACTTATTTATGTATGCACAATTTATTACCATAGTGTATACTGTTGACATTACAATAATAAGGCCGCCAGTAAGCCCACGTTCGCACGGACGCGGGACGTGATAAAATCGCAGCGATTTTTTTTCGTGTACTGAATTTTCAACGCTCTGCTTAGCGCCAAGAGTTGTAATTCCAACAGTGTGTTTTATCAACGCGCTGGGACGAGATGCGTCCCAACGCGTGGATTCTCAACGCTCGGCTCAACGCCGAGAGTTGAAAATCCAATGCGCGATAAAATCCCGCCGCGATATTTTTACGTCCGTGCAAAAGTAGGCTTACAGTCACAATACCCACTTCCGAACTAGTACAGTAGTAGTGTAGTAGTAGGTGCTGTATTATTATTATTATTTGAGAATTATACATTGCAGAATAATGTTAATACCGTAGAATTATATTTATCCATCTTCTTTACATGTTAGACCGAATTAAAAATGTCACACTGACATACTCTAACAATTAGGTAAATGAAAGCCAGACTATTAAAAAGGTTTATATCATCTTTTCATCTTAATTCAATATATTTTTTATGCAATAAAAGCTCAGTGCCATAACTTCAAAAGGTATTCTACCGTGCAATTCAATTCATTTTAATTTAATGTATTTACTTCGGAAAACACCCATATTGTATTAGTATTAGAACTGTTGGCGATTCTTAGAGGTGTTATTAAATAAAATAGCGGACTGTATCAGAGGTATGGTTCGTATAATATGAACATAAGGACGCGCGCCTCTCGGACCCTTTTTGGTAGTGAAGGCAGTGCAGGCCAGTGGCGATCGGCACCTCGTCCCCCGCTCCCCGCACGCTGTTGCCCCGCTCCCGTAGTCGCAGTGGCGGGCAGCCGCTATGTTTTGTCTCCAACATACTCCCCGGGTTGAAATAGGTAGGCAGCTGATTCAACAAGCAGGTTCTGGAAGGGGACAAATGTTATTAAACGCCCTTCGAATAATGGTTCCTCCCTTGATCCTTATATCGGCGACTCGAGCAACTTGATCCTGAGCCCCTGGGAAAACGGCCACACAACGTCCCAGGGCCCAACGTAAAGGAGGCAATGCTTTATCCTTTATAAGGACTAAGGAACCCAATTTTAGTTCGCTTGACGAAGAAGGCCACTTCGTCTTTTGCTGCAGAGTAGTGACGTACTCGTTGGAGAATCGTTTCCAGAAATGTTGCTTGACGAACTCGATTCTTTTGTATCGCTCAAGGCTTGTAATTTTTTCTGTTAGCTGTGGATGTGGAACAGACACAAGTGATCGTCCTATTAGGAAGTGAGCTGGTGTTAAAGGTGTGAAGTCTGTTGGATCGGAATTTAAGGCGGTGATAGGACGTGAATTTAGGATGGCTTCCACTTGAGTCAGACAAGTGTGCATTTCTTCATAAGTGAAATGAGTGAGTTGGAGAAGCCTACGAAGATGATATTTAGTGGAACGGACAGCAGATTCAGCCATACCATTGAAATGGGGGGTGTAGCTCGGAATGAAGAGGAAGTCTATACCCTCTTGGGCGACTTCAGAACTAATTTGGGAACTTGATTCCTGTAAGAAACGGTGTAACTCGTTACATGTACCGACAAAATTAGTCCCATTGTCGGAGGTTATACTTTGAGGCTTCCCTCGACGAGCCACAAACCGATTTAGAGCGGCCATGTATCCCTCTTTAGTAAGGTCTGTAACGACTTCCAAATGCACGGCTTTTGTAGCTAAGCAGACAAAAATGGACAAGTAAGATTTAGTTAGTTGGCAACCTCGACCTTTACGGTTAGCTATCTTAACTGGGCCTGCATAATCCACCGAACAGTGTAAAAAAGGGAATTCCAGTATAGTTCTGGATTCAGGTAACTGTCCCATTATGGGTTGAACATTGCTGGCTTTAAATCTGAAACATTTTATGCAACCTTTCGTTATGGATTTAGACAGATTCCTTCCTCCCAAAGGCCAAAAGGTTTGACGAATATTTGACAACAATAACTGAGGCCCCGCATGTAGAAGCTTTAAGTGATGCATGTGAAATATGATTTTCGTTAGATGATGTTTGCTACATAATAATATTGGATGCTTGGTGTCATAGCTATAAGGTGAATTATCAAGTCTACCGCCTACTCTCAAGATATCATTTGAATCGAGAAATGGGGTCAATGATATTAATTTATTTTTCTTTGGTAATGCGTGACCTGATTTTAAGATAAGGTATTCATTTGGGAACATTTCTAACTGTGCAGTGTGCATAATAAAATTGAATGAATTTTGCAATTCCTCACAAGAAAGATGATCGCAGAATCTGTTCGTTTTGGTTTTACAGTTATAAATAAATCTGTGTATATAGGCTATAACTCTTTGTAAACGTGTAAATTGTGAATATTTAGGTATAAGTTTTGTAAATAGTTTATCGTCATCGTTCTTTGTAACGTCATTATTTATAAGTAGACAAGGTTGAAGATCCGGTAGGTCCTGTTTCTGGGATTCATTAGGCATTTTTGGCCAGCAATGATCTGACTCGAGCAAATACGATGGGCCCGACCACCACAACGAGGCGTTGCTGATGATATCAGCCTTCACCCCGCGAGAAACAAGATCCGCCGGGTTCTCCTTGGACGGAACGTAGCTCCACGTGTGACCGCTGGTGCTTTCTTTGATCTCGTTAACACGATTACGTACGAATTGATTAAGTAAATTTGAAGGGGTGGATAACCACCCTAAGACGATCGTGGAATCGCACCAAAACCTACACATGTTAATGTTTAATGTAATTGAATTTCTTACCTTAGTACACAGTCTTGCACCTAATAGAGCCCCACACAACTCTAGACGGGGAATAGTTGTGGGTTTGATCGGTGCGACCTTGTTTTTTGAGATTAAGAGCTGAACACGCACAAGTCCCGAATTACACACAGACCGAATGTAGACGCATGCCCCATACGCACTTTCAGATGCATCTGTGAATACATGGATTTCAATCTTTACACAAATATCACTAAGAACCCATCGAGGAATTTGTAATTTATTAAGACAGGGTAGTGTGTTAGCAAATGAAGACCAGAGATGTAAAATCTCTGACGAGACTTCTTCGTCCCAAGAGCTTTTATTGACCCACAATTTCTGCATAATCAATTTAGCTTCGACAACGCATGGACCTACAAGCCCTAATGGGTCGAATATTTGACTTATGACTGAAAGAATGTGGCGTTTAGTAACCTTCTCATGAAGTTCAATGTTAATTGAGAAAGATAATGTATCCTGCTTACAAAGCCAATATAAACCTAATGTTTTCGATGATTTATTTTTGTTGTTATCTGATAGATCCAATATTGTGTTTGAATCTATAATTTTACCTGAGAACAGCTTATTAAGAATTAATGCGTTATTAGATTTCCATTTGCGAATATTAAATCTTGCTGAATTTAAGGCGGCAGTAATTCCCTTACATAACTTTATAGCATCGCTTACAGTACTGGATCCACTTAATAAATCATCACAGTAAAAGTCGTGTGATATACTGTATTTGACGCTATTATCATTGACTGTGGATGCCAGACTACTCAAACATTTTGTCGCGAGATATGGCGCAGCAGCAGTCCCCTGACAAACTGTGTTAAGTGTGTAGGTTTTTAAACGATGAGAGGAATCATACCTAAATACAATTTGCTGTAACGAGCGTTGACTAGGTACTATGTCAATTGATCTATACATTTTTTCAATGTCTGCCGATACTACAAATTTATGCTGGCGGAATCTGAGGAGAATCGATAAGAGATCGTCTTGGATAGTAGGGCCGACCATCTGAATTTCGTTGTAAGAAATTCCTGAAGTGGTGACGGCAGAAGCATCGAAGACTGTACGCAACTTTGTCGTTGTACTGGACTCCCGAAGTACGCCATGATGAGGAAGGTAGTAGTTGGCATTTTCACTGTATGGAAAAAGTGTTTTATTTTCAGTCATGTGACCCAACCGCTCGTATTCTTTCATGAAGTCTAAATATTTTTCCTTGAATATTGGTTCTCGTTCGAATTTTCGCTCAAGCGATAAGAAACGGCGCTTTGCCATCTCAAAAGAATCGCCTAAGACCTGAGGATCTTGCTTGAGAGGTACGGTGACGACAAAGCGACCATCGTTATGTCAAAACTTCAAAAACACTAACGGAGCTACAAATCATAGATTTAGGGTGTCGCTTTAGAAAATTTGAGCCCTTATGCGAGGAATTTGACACGTTACAGACTGAAATCGAGATCCTATCAGATGAGCCACCAACCGATGAAGTTTCCGCGGAGCGTGTGCAGTTTGACAACGACTACTACCCGCTGGTGGCCACAGCCAAGGGCCTGCTTGCTGCCGGAGGCAAGGGCGGCGGCGGGTCTGTGTTGGAGTTCAGCGATGCAGAAACAGGTGGGCGTGTAAGAAATTTGGTTAGGCTACCGAAAATTGACTTACCACATTTCAAGGGTGGCTATCAAGACTGGCTTGAATTTAAAGACACATTCCTTTCTCTTATACATAACAGTGATTGCATAGATAACATAAATAAATTCCACTATTTACGGGCTTCTCTTCAAGGAAGTGCCGCTCTGATAATTAAAAACATCGATTTTAAAAGTGACAACTATACAATTGCGTGGGAATTATTGTGCCAGCGATTTGACAATAGTCGCTTACTGGTTAATAACCACATACAGGCTTTGTTTAACGTAGATCCTATTCGATCAGAATCGTGCAAATCGATTCATTATCTTATTGATGTAACTAACAAGAACATTAGGGCTCTCAAATCATTGAATGAACCCACTCAGTACTGGGACACGCTCGTAATTTATATGATGTCAACTAAACTCGATAGTGTGACGGGTCGAGAGTGGGAAGAACACAGAAATAGATTGACTTCATCCCCAACCCTATCGCAGTTCATAACATTTTTAAATAACAGAGCCGACTTATTAGAAACTTTAGAAGAGAACAATAAAAATAATAAAATAAAATCAGAACCCGTAAAAGCGAAAAGTTTAGTAATAAATAAAAGCACTAATAGCAAAAATAATAATAACAAACGTAAATCATGCCCATTGTGTGACGATGAGTCACATCAGCTGTTTAATTGCGAATCTTTTAGAAGTCTTCCACTAGAATCTCGGATTTCAAAAGCAAAAGAGTTCAAAGTGTGTTTGAACTGTTTGCGTTTTGGTCATTTAGCAAAGAAATGTTTTTTGTCACACTGCAAATATTGCAAAGAAAAGCACAACACTCTTTTGCACGTAGAAAAATCCGAGCAATCTGCTTCTCGTGATTCGTCTTCATCGTCTTCAAAAGATATTGTACTGACAACTGATGTTCTACCGGTAACTACTCCGACGCGTGTTTTCCTATCCACAGCGTTGGTGAGAGTGATTGACGGCAGGGGCAGCAAACACACCGCCAGGGCGATCTTGGACAACGGTAGCGGAATAAATATCGTTTCTGAAGCTTTTTGCAGTAAGCTGGGTTTGCCGAGGCGGAACGTGAGCTCCACGGTATCAGGTTTTAATAATCATGTATCCAATAGTACACAGTCTTGCAATCTCACAATTGAGTCATTGAATTCTGGCTATAGGACTAACATTGATTGTCATGTGTTTACCAACGTCACCACAGCAGTACCAATCACATACATTGACACACAACACATTCAAATCCCAGCAGGCTTATGTCTATCTGACCCCTCTTATAACATTCCTTCTAAGGTCGATCTTCTTATCGGGGCAGATATCTTCTGGGATATTCTAGGTAACAAAAAGATTAGCCTAGGCAAACATCTACCTATGTTACGTAGTTCGGAGTTCGGATGGATAGTCACTGGACACATCTCGAGTCCGAAAAGTACTTTCAGTCAATGTCTTTTTACTCAAGGTCAACTTGATATTGACCTCACTCGTTTTTGGGAAGTAGATAGTGTTTCTCTTGAGCATTCTCAATCCGCGGAGGAACGTGCGTGTGAAAATCATTTCACTGTCAACACAACTCGACATAACGATGGTCGCTTTGTCGTCACCGTACCTCTCAAGCAAGATCCTCAGGTCTTAGGCGATTCTTTTGAGATGGCAAAGCGCCGTTTCTTATCGCTTGAGCGAAAATTCGAACGAGAACCAATATTCAAGGAAAAATATTTAGACTTCATGAAAGAATACGAGCGGTTGGGTCACATGACTGAAAATAAAGATCCTATCAGATGAGCCACCAACCGATGAAGTTTCCGCGGAGCGTGTGCAGTTTGACAACGACTACTACCATATTATATGATATGAATAATTCGCCGATATAAGGATCAAGGGAGGAACCATTATTCGAAGGGCGTTTAATAACATTTGTCCCCTTCCAGAACCTGCTTGTTGAATCAGCTGCCTACCTATTTCAACCCGGGGAGTATGTTGGAGACAAAACATAGCGGCTGCCCGCCACTGCGACTACGGGAGCGGGGCAGCAGCGTGCGGGGAGCGGGGGACGAGGTGCCGATCGCCGCTGGCCTGCACTGCCTTCACTACCAAAAAGGGTCCGAGAGGCGCGCGTCCTTATGTTCATATTATACGAACCATACCTCTGATACAGTCCGCTATTTTATTTAATAACACCTCTAAGAATCGCCAACATATGGTCCTTCGAGCCGGATATTAAATCTTGCTGAATTTAAGGCGGCAGTAATTCCCTTACATAACTTTATAGCATCGCTTACAGTACTGGATCCACTTAATAAATCATCACAGTAAAAGTCGTGTGATATACTGTATTTGACGCTATTATCATTGACTGTGGATGCCAGACTACTCAAACATTTTGTCGCGAGATATGGCGCAGCAGCAGTCCCCTGACAAACTGTGTTAAGTGTGTAGGTTTTTAAACGATGAGAGGAATCATACCTAAATACAATTTGCTGTAACGAGCGTTGACTAGGTACTATGTCAATTGATCTATACATTTTTTCAATGTCTGCCGATACTACAAATTTATGCTGGCGGAATCTGAGGAGAATCGATAAGAGATCGTCTTGGATAGTAGGGCCGACCATCTGAATTTCGTTGTAAGAAATTCCTGAAGTGGTGACGGCAGAAGCATCGAAGACTGTACGCAACTTTGTCGTTGTACTGGACTCCCGAAGTACGCCATGATGAGGAAGGTAGTAGTTGGCATTTTCACTGTATGGAAAAAGTGTTTTATTTTCAGTCATGTGACCCAACCGCTCGTATTCTTTCATGAAGTCTAAATATTTTTCCTTGAATATTGGTTCTCGTTCGAATTTTCGCTCAAGCGATAAGAAACGGCGCTTTGCCATCTCAAAAGAATCGCCTAAGACCTGAGGATCTTGCTTGAGAGGTACGGTGACGACAAAGCGACCATCGTTATGTCAAAACTTCAAAAACACTAACGGAGCTACAAATCATAGATTTAGGGTGTCGCTTTAGAAAATTTGAGCCCTTATGCGAGGAATTTGACACGTTACAGACTGAAATCGAGATCCTATCAGATGAGCCACCAACCGATGAAGTTTCCGCGGAGCGTGTGCAGTTTGACAACGACTACTACCCGCTGGTGGCCACAGCCAAGGGCCTGCTTGCTGCCGGAGGCAAGGGCGGCGGCGGGTCTGTGTTGGAGTTCAGCGATGCAGAAACAGGTGGGCGTGTAAGAAATTTGGTTAGGCTACCGAAAATTGACTTACCACATTTCAAGGGTGGCTATCAAGACTGGCTTGAATTTAAAGACACATTCCTTTCTCTTATACATAACAGTGATTGCATAGATAACATAAATAAATTCCACTATTTACGGGCTTCTCTTCAAGGAAGTGCCGCTCTGATAATTAAAAACATCGATTTTAAAAGTGACAACTATACAATTGCGTGGGAATTATTGTGCCAGCGATTTGACAATAGTCGCTTACTGGTTAATAACCACATACAGGCTTTGTTTAACGTAGATCCTATTCGATCAGAATCGTGCAAATCGATTCATTATCTTATTGATGTAACTAACAAGAACATTAGGGCTCTCAAATCATTGAATGAACCCACTCAGTACTGGGACACGCTCGTAATTTATATGATGTCAACTAAACTCGATAGTGTGACGGGTCGAGAGTGGGAAGAACACAGAAATAGATTGACTTCATCCCCAACCCTATCGCAGTTCATAACATTTTTAAATAACAGAGCCGACTTATTAGAAACTTTAGAAGAGAACAATAAAAATAATAAAATAAAATCAGAACCCGTAAAAGCGAAAAGTTTAGTAATAAATAAAAGCACTAATAGCAAAAATAATAATAACAAACGTAAATCATGCCCATTGTGTGACGATGAGTCACATCAGCTGTTTAATTGCGAATCTTTTAGAAGTCTTCCACTAGAATCTCGGATTTCAAAAGCAAAAGAGTTCAAAGTGTGTTTGAACTGTTTGCGTTTTGGTCATTTAGCAAAGAAATGTTTTTTGTCACACTGCAAATATTGCAAAGAAAAGCACAACACTCTTTTGCACGTAGAAAAATCCGAGCAATCTGCTTCTCGTGATTCGTCTTCATCGTCTTCAAAAGATATTGTACTGACAACTGATGTTCTACCGGTAACTACTCCGACGCGTGTTTTCCTATCCACAGCGTTGGTGAGAGTGATTGACGGCAGGGGCAGCAAACACACCGCCAGGGCGATCTTGGACAACGGTAGCGGAATAAATATCGTTTCCGAAGCTTTTTGCAGTAAGCTGGGTTTGCCGAGGCGGAACGTGAGCTCCACGGTATCAGGTTTTAATAATCATGTATCCAATAGTACACAGTCTTGCAATCTCACAATTGAGTCATTGAATTCTGGCTATAGGACTAACATTGATTGTCATGTGTTTACCAACGTCACCACAGCAGTACCAATCACATACATTGACACACAACACATTCAAATCCCAGCAGGCTTATGTCTATCTGACCCCTCTTATAACATTCCTTCTAAGGTCGATCTTCTTATCGGGGCAGATATCTTCTGGGATATTCTAGGTAACAAAAAGATTAGCCTAGGCAAACATCTACCTATGTTACGTAGTTCGGAGTTCGGATGGATAGTCACTGGACACATCTCGAGTCCGAAAAGTACTTTCAGTCAATGTCTTTTTACTCAAGGTCAACTTGATATTGACCTCACTCGTTTTTGGGAAGTAGATAGTGTTTCTCTTGAGCATTCTCAATCCGCGGAGGAACGTGCGTGTGAAAATCATTTCACTGTCAACACAACTCGACATAACGATGGTCGCTTTGTCGTCACCGTACCTCTCAAGCAAGATCCTCAGGTCTTAGGCGATTCTTTTGAGATGGCAAAGCGCCGTTTCTTATCGCTTGAGCGAAAATTCGAACGAGAACCAATATTCAAGGAAAAATATTTAGACTTCATGAAAGAATACGAGCGGTTGGGTCACATGACTGAAAATAAAACACTTTTTCCATACAGTGAAAATGCCAACTACTACCTTCCTCATCATGGCGTACTTCGGGAGTCCAGTACAACGACAAAGTTGCGTACAGTCTTCGATGCTTCTGCCGTCACCACTTCAGGAATTTCTTACAACGAAATTCAGATGGTCGGCCCTACTATCCAAGACGATCTCTTATCGATTCTCCTCAGATTCCGCCAGCATAAATTTGTAGTATCGGCAGACATTGAAAAAATGTATAGATCAATTGACATAGTACCTAGTCAACGCTCGTTACAGCAAATTGTATTTAGGTATGATTCCTCTCATCGTTTAAAAACCTACACACTTAACACAGTTTGTCAGGGGACTGCTGCTGCGCCATATCTCGCGACAAAATGTTTGAGTAGTCTGGCATCCACAGTCAATGATAATAGCGTCAAATACAGTATATCACACGACTTTTACTGTGATGATTTATTAAGTGGATCCAGTACTGTAAGCGATGCTATAAAGTTATGTAAGGGAATTACTGCCGCCTTAAATTCAGCAAGATTTAATATTCGCAAATGGAAATCTAATAACGCATTAATTCTTAATAAGCTGTTCTCAGGTAAAATTATAGATTCAAACACAATATTGGATCTATCAGATAACAACAAAAATAAATCATCGAAAACATTAGGTTTATATTGGCTTTGTAAGCAGGATACATTATCTTTCTCAATTAACATTGAACTTCATGAGAAGGTTACTAAACGCCACATTCTTTCAGTCATAAGTCAAATATTCGACCCATTAGGGCTTGTAGGTCCATGCGTTGTCGAAGCTAAATTGATTATGCAGAAATTGTGGGTCAATAAAAGCTCTTGGGACGAAGAAGTCTCGTCAGAGATTTTACATCTCTGGTCTTCATTTGCTAAAACACTACCCTGTCTTAATAAATTACAAATTCCTCGATGGGTTCTTAGTGATATTTGTGTAAAGATTGAAATCCATGTATTCACAGATGCATCTGAAAGTGCGTATGGGGCATGCGTCTACATTCGGTCTGTGTGTAATTCGGGACTTGTGCGTGTTCAGCTCTTAATCTCAAAAAACAAGGTCGCACCGATCAAACCCACAACTATTCCCCGTCTAGAGTTGTGTGGGGCTCTATTAGGTGCAAGACTGTGTACTAAGGTAAGAAATTCAATTACATTAAACATTAACATGTGTAGGTTTTGGTGCGATTCCACGATCGTCTTAGGGTGGTTATCCACCCCTTCAAATTTACTTAATCAATTCGTACGTAATCGTGTTAACGAGATCAAAGAAAGCACCAGCGGTCACACGTGGAGCTACGTTCCGTCCAAGGAGAACCCGGCGGATCTTGTTTCTCGCGGGGTGAAGGCTGATATCATCAGCAACGCCTCGTTGTGGTGGTCGGGCCCATCGTATTTGCTCGAGTCAGATCATTGCTGGCCAAAAATGCCTAATGAATCCCAGAAACAGGACCTACCGGATCTTCAACCTTGTCTACTTATAAATAATGACGTTACAAAGAACGATGACGATAAACTATTTACAAAACTTATACCTAAATATTCACAATTTACACGTTTACAAAGAGTTATAGCCTATATACACAGATTTATTTATAACTGTAAAACCAAAACGAACAGATTCTGCGATCATCTTTCTTGTGAGGAATTGCAAAATTCATTCAATTTTATTATGCACACTGCACAGTTAGAAATGTTCCCAAATGAATACCTTATTTTAAAATCAGGTCACGCATTACCAAAGAAAAATAAATTAATATCATTGACCCCATTTCTCGATTCAAATGATATCTTGAGAGTAGGCGGTAGACTTGATAATTCACCTTATAGCTATGACACCAAGCATCCAATATTATTATGTAGCAAACATCATCTAACGAAAATCATATTTCACATGCATCACTTAAAGCTTCTACATGCGGGGCCTCAGTTATTGTTGTCAAATATTCGTCAAACCTTTTGGCCTTTGGGAGGAAGGAATCTGTCTAAATCCATAACGAAAGGTTGCATAAAATGTTTCAGATTTAAAGCCAGCAATGTTCAACCCATAATGGGACAGTTACCTGAATCCAGAACTATACTGGAATTCCCTTTTTTACACTGTTCGGTGGATTATGCAGGCCCAGTTAAGATAGCTAACCGTAAAGGTCGAGGTTGCCAACTAACTAAATCTTACTTGTCCATTTTTGTCTGCTTAGCTACAAAAGCCGTGCATTTGGAAGTCGTTACAGACCTTACTAAAGAGGGATACATGGCCGCTCTAAATCGGTTTGTGGCTCGTCGAGGGAAGCCTCAAAGTATAACCTCCGACAATGGGACTAATTTTGTCGGTACATGTAACGAGTTACACCGTTTCTTACAGGAATCAAGTTCCCAAATTAGTTCTGAAGTCGCCCAAGAGGGTATAGACTTCCTCTTCATTCCGAGCTACACCCCCCATTTCAATGGTATGGCTGAATCTGCTGTCCGTTCCACTAAATATCATCTTCGTAGGCTTCTCCAACTCACTCATTTCACTTATGAAGAAATGCACACTTGTCTGACTCAAGTGGAAGCCATCCTAAATTCACGTCCTATCACCGCCTTAAATTCCGATCCAACAGACTTCACACCTTTAACACCAGCTCACTTCCTAATAGGACGATCACTTGTGTCTGTTCCACATCCACAGCTAACAGAAAAAATTACAAGCCTTGAGCGATACAAAAGAATCGAGTTCGTCAAGCAACATTTCTGGAAACGATTCTCCAACGAGTACGTCACCACTCTGCAGCAAAAGACGAAGTGGCCTTCTTCGTCAAGCGAACTAAAATTGGGTTCCTTAGTCCTTATAAAGGATAAAGCATTGCCTCCTTTACGTTGGGCCCTGGGACGTTGTGTGGCCGTTTTCCCAGGGGCTCAGGATCAAGTTGCTCGAGTCGCCGATATAAGGATCAAGGGAGGAACCATTATTCGAAGGGCGTTTAATAACATTTGTCCCCTTCCAGAACCTGCTTGTTGAATTAGCTGCCTACCTATTTCAACCCGGGGAGTATGTTGGAGACAAAACATAGCGGCTGCCCGCCACTGCGACTACGGGAGCGGGGCAGCAGCGTGCGGGGAGCGGGGGACGAGGTGCCGATCGCCGCTGGCCTGCACTGCCTTCACTACCAAAAAGGGTCCGAGAGGCGCGCGTCCTTATGTTCATATTATACGAACCATACCTCTGATACAGTCCGCTATTTTATTTAATAACACCTCTAAGAATCGCCAACAGCGGCTGTGATATGAATGATTTGTAGCTCCGTTAGTGTTTTTGAAGTTTTAATTAATTTTATATGATTGCTAAAAATAGTAAGCTTTGATTTTATAGCTGAGCGTTTTTTAATTAAAGTTTTAAGTTCGGACATGATCACAAAACGAACCTTAAATCGCAATAAGGGGCAACAGCTGATTTCAAACAGCAACCACACTTAGCTATACACAGCTAATTGATGCACCGTTATAAATATATGTAAGCAATAATTTATAACCAGGTAGCTGAGCTCAATGAATGTGCGTAATTGAAGTAAACAAGATGATTCATGCGATAGGCATTCAACGCTCGAGTTTTTATGATTGCAAGTAGCTCACAATAGCCTAGTTTTAAGACGATGAAATTGTTAACAAACTAAATTAACTGCAATGCTATAGTTAATTGGATATAGGTATTGTATTATTCTTTGAGTTGTAACGTATGAAGAATGCACAAAGCTCCGACTTAAGTTTTAGCGAAATGAGTGTGACATTTAAAAAGGAAATATGAATTTGACTAGCTAAGAGAAGAGGGAATAAGAGGAATAAATAGGAACGAACTCACAAGATGTCTTGTCCTTTGTCCAGCAACGAGGCAATTCGTTCGTCCTTCAAATGTCCTTCCTTGACCTCCTCGAAAGTCGTCGCGTAATGACCGGCGCGTACGACTCGTCAAATTTCTTGATTAAGATACGGACTAGTCTCCAAAATAAGCTTCAAGACGTCCTTATGTCCTTTTCCACGGTGAGAGGACCATATGTTGGCGATTCTTAGAGGTGTTATTAAATAAAATAGCGGACTGTATCAGAGGTATGGTTCGTATAATATGAACATAAGGACGCGCGCCTCTCGGACCCTTTTTGGTAGTGAAGGCAGTGCAGGCCAGTGGCGATCGGCACCTCGTCCCCCGCTCCCCGCACGCTGTTGCCCCGCTCCCGTAGTCGCAGTGGCGGGCAGCCGCTATGTTTTGTCTCCAACAGAACTTAGAAACTATGTTAATAGCATTAACATCACCACCAATGTACATTAAAAACAATAATTAAATTAAAATCTGAATTAATTTACAATTACACCTAAATTAAATTAAATTACAATACAAACAAAATTAAATCAGAATTAAATTAAATCAAAATCAAATTAAAACAAAATTTAAGTTAAACATAACCATAACTTATCTTTTATGTACATACAGCAAAATCAATTTAAAAATCTTTCCTCAGCACCGGGCCCGCAAGTATGTCTACGGGACCAGTGCATCAGAAAAGGGCAGTCTGGCCTCTCCACAAAAACCTTCAGGATGCTATTGCAGCTCCCACATAGGTATCCTACGCATTAGGGATGCCGTTCTTTTGCGCATGACAGCCTCAAAACTAGTCGGGAATGTTTGCCGAGGCAGGATATCTATGCCTGAGAGAGGCATATCTATGCCTGCCTCGGCAAACATTCCCGACGCACTACAGAACCGCGGAAGTCCCAGCAACACCCGAAAAGCTTTATTACGAGTATACTGAATTCGGAGGGCGTTGTAGGCTCTCTACGTATACCTGACCCACAGGCTGCAGGTGTAAAACGTATGGCAGTAAGCCTTAAACAGCGCAATTTTCACGTCTTTATTACACCTAGCAAACCTGCGGGCCAGCATATTACATCGAACCGACAACGCCCTTCGCTCTCTCTGTATCTCCTCGTCATCAAAAAGATTTTCAGTTATAATGTGCCCTAGGTATTTAAATCGAGACACTCAATGAGCAGACAAAAACTATTTTGGCTGTGAATGAACATGAATGACGTCCAAAAGCATTATAACGCCTACTAAAAGCAGATTTTCTCTCTTTAACTAAGTTTGTAAAGTTCAACTATGCCTCAACAATAACGGAAATTTTTGAGATAGGTTTTCGCCAATTTGAAAATAAGTCAGCTAAAGTCAGGTTTCTTTCCGCTGAAGAGTACTTATGGGTGTTGGCGAAAGAGTCAATTACAGCTTCACATCTTGATCCCTCGTGATTACCAAAACATTGACAGAATGGCTTATCCTCCTCGTTCAGCCAACAGTCTCCGTTGTTCAGACAGTAACCATAGCACGCGTTGACTTCACATCTTTCCCCGGAATAACCGGCATTACATCTGAAATTACGAAAATGTGAAATGAGAACTAAATAGGGAACAATTTAAAAAAAGTAATAACTGGGTGGCTAAAGACTAAAATTCTACAATAATGGTGCCGATTCTCTTGTACACCGGACTAAACTAACTAAACTATCACTAAAATTCCTTACTTTTCGCTATGAGAATCTTAACGCTATTCTGTAGTAAAAAGTCTCTAAATTAAAAAATATATTTTGACACAACTAAATCGAATTTGACAATTGCGACTCCACGTGGTACATACTCTTTAGAGCCGGAGGCGCGCAGTGGGGGCAGCCTCGACGTGTTTTATATTGAATTTTTCACTTTTTGTATGGAAAATTAAAAAAAATATTACCTACGTGTTGAGTATTATGGGTATGGGGGTTTCATAGGGGGTCGAAAATTTCTTTATTTTTGCGATAGGACACACCATTTTCGAGATATAAGCAAAAGAAAAGAAAAAAATCCAGTACAGTACTGTTTTTGCACCCGAAGTCGAGATGTTCGTGTGAATTTTAGTTCATAACAACTAATAATATTCCACACCATTTTCAGTGGCGATTAAAAATGGTCAGAATTAGTTAGAAAATTAAAATTTTAGGTGAAAAACGTCAAATTCAGAATAGCAAAATTGTCATTTTCACTAAATTAAAATCTCAGTACAATCTTAGTGCTGTCAAACTAAAATATAGTTAAGTTGTGCCACTTTAGTCTATTTCAGAATGGGAAATCATCGTTTGACAGGAGTAAACTAAATTTTGGTGATTTTTAGTCTAGTTTAGACGCATTTGTGACAAGAGAATCGGCACCAATATCGACTTCAAAAAATCAACCTGCTTATCCTTTTTCTAACTATTTTGGGGTCGGCTTCCAGTCTAACCAGATAAAGTTGCAATACCAGTATTTTACATAGAGCGACTGCCTATCTGACCTCCACAACCCAGTAACTAAATATTAACCGTTAAAATCGCGTTGTGGTGATCATGGTTACTGAAAGAGGCTGCTTTAAGCCCCATTCAATCCCAAGACAATGTCGCAGGGTTAACTACCACGACTGATATGTACTAGTAGAACTATGTATACCAACTTTTTTTTTTTGTTTGGGAAATTACCATCAAATAAGTTCTCCCGCGGTAGAGCTTGTCTGGGCTCTTACTGATTAAAACCCAACCATGTTCCTTCAGTTGCCTGTACGTTTCCAGGAGCCATGGTATTCGTTTAGGACTTTCCCGCGACCCCAGCAGGCATCAGTCTTAGCGGATCCCGCCAGTTGTGCTGACATCTCTTTGAGGCGCGCGTGGAACACAACGAACGTCGACCCGGGCCTAGTTCTTATCGGGGGGCGCCCTACCCATTGCTAACCGTCCTCAAACCCGCGCCTACGGTAACCGGGAATCGGCCTGCGATTCCCGACACCCAGGGTATCTCTTGCGGCGGCTAGGAGCGTGAGGGCGCGAAATTATTATTTTTTGGTTGCTAAATCATCAAAGACCTTCTCCCGCTCTGGGTGGAGCGGGAGGGCGTGTCAGACTCTTTCTGGCTATAACCCACCCGTGTTCCTTCAGTTGCCTGTACATTTCCAGAGGCCACGGTATCCCTTTCGGAATTTCCCGCAACTCCGTCAGGCATCGGTCCCATCGGACCCCTTCAATTGCTGACATCTCTTTGAGGCGCGTGTGAAACACAACGCGCCGTCGACCCAGGCCTGGTCCTTATCGGAAGGCGAGCTAGCCATTGCTCACCGTCCGCAAGCTTGCGCCTACGGTGGCCGGTAATCGGCCTGCGATTCCCGACGCCTAGGGCGTCTCCTCCTGCGGCGGCTAGGGGCGTGAGGGCACGAATTTTGCCTCTCCCTCACGCGTTCAGCCTCCTCCTTCGCGAGCATTACTGCTTCGCAGAAGGAAGTGACGGCCTCCCATGCCCTCTCGCTCCATACCATGGCCTGGACCAGGGCCGGACGCGAGAGATCCCCGCCACCAATCGCCTCCACGAGGACACGGCGGTGCTCTGCCCAAGCCGGGCATACCTCCACCGTATGCTCCACCGTGCCCTCCGGGCGATCCACGCAGTGATGACACCCGGGCGTTTCCTCCCGCCTGATAGAAAAATGGAACCTCCCGAAAACGTGTCCGGTGAGGACATGCGTCAGGCGGAAGGTAAGGACGCCGCGGCGCATCTCCAGCCACTCCTCAAAGAAGGGACTTATCGCCGCAATAGTGGCGTGCCCAGCACTGGGTTGCGACAATTGCACTTTCCATGACGCCATGAGATCCCGCCGGAGCTCTGTCCACTGTGCCGCAATTTCTCGCGGCATCGGAGTTAAGCCTAATTTCGCCTCCTCGCGCTACTCCCAAATATACGCGAGGACTTTTGCCTCCAGATCCCATGGCGGAGTCTAAAGAAGCAATTCCTAAAAGGTACGACAAACAGCATAAAGGAACGTTTGAGTTCTATGAAAAGTGGGTGGAGTCGAAAGTGTTAGATAAACAAGGAAATCAAGGAGTAGAATATGTTTTACCTGCATATAGGAAGTCCCTCATCATTGACACGGCAGTTACCTTGGAAACAATAGTTCAAGCATTCTGATACATCACATCTATCACCTAAATAATCTCCTGTGCATTGACAGACTGGCTCACTCTTTTCATTCAAGGAACAGTCTCCGTTGTTCAGACAGTAACCATAGCACGCGTTGACTTCACATCTTTCCCCGGAATATCCGGCATTACATCTGTAATAACGAGAATATGAAACAAGTCATCATTTCATTAAATCAGGTAACCAATACAAGGAGTAGAATATGTTTTACCTGCACTTAGGAAGCCCCTCATCATCGAAACTGCAGTTACCCTGGATACAATAGTTCTCACAGACTGAAACATGGCATCGCTCACCGGTGTAACCGGGGGTGCATTTGCAAAGAGATTGTCCATTAACTTTCACACCATGAACACAAAACGGCCCATCATATTCTGTAGCAATTTTGAATGGGTTGTTGGTCTCGTAGTTATTCCGTACCAGACTGGTTAGTGTTTTACAATCCTGAATACCTTGAATTTGTTCTGAAACTTTATAGTGAGCAGCTATACCGGCAGGAATAGATACACTTTTGAAAGGCTTCCGATTGAAGTCGTGGATTCCGAAGTCTGTATTTAGATAACCCCAAACGTGTTCTACTACCATGCTCGCCCTGAAGAAAAACTTGTTGGTAACGGTCAATCTATTCGATAATCGTTCATTTACTACCATGCCAGAAAGTGCTAAACTCATTACGACTTCCTTGTTTTTTCCATTCAAATCTGCACGACTTAAACGGTAAAAATTTCTAGTCATAGGCTCAATCCAGTATATTTTTTGTGTCTGTGGATCAATAGTTAAGCTATTTGGCTCACATTTGTAAGGTACTCGTATGTCAATAGGCAGTACACTAGGATTAATAACAACTTCTCTCTCAGAACCATTAAGTCGAGCTCTCTCTATTGTGGGCGTCGTAAGGTTTATGTTCATCCAGTAAATATACCTGTAAATTGAAAACCACAATTACTTTTCACGTAGTAAAATAGATTTTGTGCAATTTAAATTATTAAACTATCAATGATAACATACCCTCTACAGCTATCTACGGCAATGTCAGTTGGGATCCCGTCATCCATCTTGATTAAAACATTCCCGTTGACATTTTTCTTAGATCCAGGTTTTAATGAAATCCAATTAATACTTCGTTCATTAGTATCAGTGAAAAACAGTAACTCTGTGGCGGGATCGAAGGCGAGACCCTGTATGTTTCTGCCGTTTCTTTCTGTCAAATATTTGTATTGCATGGAGGATATGTTATAGCTACATATTGCGTCGTTATCGCTCTGTTTGTCGACGTATAGCATCATGTTGTGAACTTCATCGTAAGCTAACGCTGTCAGGTTTTGTGAAAAAAAACGTACGGTGACCGTTTTAATTTCGTCGGTATAAAATTCTAGAAGATCTCCATTAGTTAGGGCTACGTCTGAAACAAAAGCAAAATAGTTTACCAAACAAGCTGATAAATAAACCACTAAGTATAAATTAGAAACAAATCAGACAATATTTTAAAATACAATGTTTTCTACTAAAAGGGTTTATAGTTTAAAAAAAAATCATAATCATCGATATATTAAAAAAACGGTAAAACTAAATATAATTATATAGATGACATGAGTGTTTATTTATGCATTTAAGTAACTTTATCCATATGAATGAAAACATAATGTGTTATGTAGGTTTTTAAACCTTAAATTATGTAGACTACGTTGGAAAAACTTATCGTTCGGACATCATTCATTTCAAACCCAAAAATTAAAGAGCCGGAAATAGTTATTTGTGCAACAAGAGAGCAAAGTTGTTTTTTGCTGCGAGTGTTGTTTTAGAATCCCGAGTAAGCGAAGGATTCTATAATTGAATCACTCGCTACGCTCGTGATTCTAGGTTAGAATCCTGAGTGCGGCGAGGGATTCAAACACACTAGATGCAAATAACTTTGCTCTCGTGTAACACATACAACTTTACACATATACGGCTTTAGCACCCTTGAAAACTATGAAAACGACACCCATGACGAAAAATGTGAAAATTATCGCAACCACCATCTTGGTTTTTCATTATGACTAAATTCCCACGTTGTATCTCTCTCTCTCCGTCTTTCTTTCTCTTTGAATTAGGAGAAGACAGTCGTAAGCGCCTTTTCGTGCGACGATTTCTACCAGTGCACTCTTACCGCAAGCCGCTTATAGAACTTCGTTCTACGCCATGCTACCATACATATTGGAAGTGAACCCTCCGGGAGGGTTGGGCTTACATTTGCGCTAACATCGCGGACTTTCAACGGCATTAGGTTTAAAACCTTGATATAAAACACTGTAAAGCGAAGTAAAATAGTGTTTTCAGGGGTCTTGATCTTGACGCTATACGTAGTTTCCAATCTTTTAAATTTTTAGGGAATATTTTTAACCGTGAACAATAAATAAAAAAAACTTAGATTTTAAACCAACGCATATACTAATAAATATTGTTTAAATATGCATCAGATTTTATTTTCACGGTTTATAATGCTGTATTCGCTAAGAAAAACCTAAATTTAAAATGAGTTCTCCACGAAGGCTCCCGGCATCCCTTAGGCGACTAGGTGAAACCTCCAGGAAGGCTCCCGGCACTGAACGTGTTAAGCATTTTAGGCCCATCTCACTTCTGAGCCTTGCCTACAAGCTGTTTTCAAGAGTCACCACGAACCGTCTCTGAATAAGCTGGATTCCGTAAAGGCACTGTAGACCACATTTTTTTATTTTACGATGGGTTTGCTCTTGACTCTAGTCTAGGTCAGAGGTGACAGAGACAAAGTCGATGATGGGGTGAGCTTACCCAGAAGAAGCCTGTTCACTCTTACTTTGAATACATTCGGGTTTTATGCGTTCGGAAACACCGACGCAGGCAGAGAGTTCCACTCCTTTGCTGTGCGCATTATAAAAGATGTTTTAAAACGCTTAGTGCGAGTTGGTGGAATATCAACTAGGTAGGGGTAACCTGCAGTGCGTCTAGACGTCCGATGGTAAAAGGGGGCCGGTGGAATGAGGTCGTGGAGTTCATGGGGCACACTCGCCGAAGTACAATCTGTGTGATTCTGGGTTAGAATCCTGAGCGCTGCGAGGGATTCAAAGACACTCTCGTGTAACACATACAACTTTTCACCTCAGCAGCGAGAACATACCTACAGCATGTAAAAAAAACCTGTCCGATCCGTGAGGGTGTTGTTAGGTATCGTACTGTGAGCATAATTATGTGGAAATTTTTAGGAAAAAGGATTCCCCACATTTTTTTTCAATGGTGAATTTTACCGAATTTTACGTTTGGTGCTGGCGGCGGCCGTCGTAGTATGAGTTTTGCAAACTTTTTATGGATTTGGGGTAATTTTGGAACTAAAGATGTGAATTTTAAATACCAATAACTTTTTTACTATAAATAATAATAAAAAAAACACTCTTTTGTAATGTTACTGCAGTACCATATGCCCTTTTCGGATCGGACAAGGTTTTTTTTACATAATCTTCATCACCTCGTATTTTGCAGCCACCATCTTGGATTTACATTTTGACCACACTATCGGCTTTAGTACCCTGAAAACCATAGAAACGATACCCATGAAGAAAAATTTGAAAATTTTCGCAGCCGCCATCTTGGATTTACATTTTCACCTCACGATCGGCTTTAGCACCCTTGAAAACTATGAAAACGACACCCACTATGAAACATGTGAAAATGTTCGCATCCGCCATCTTGGATTTGCATTTTGACCAAATTCACACTTACTGTCTCACTCCGTCTTTCTTTCTCTTTGAATTAGAAGAAGACAGTCGCAAGCGCCTTTTCCCGTGATGATTTCTGCCAGTGCACTATTACCGCAAGCCGCCTAAAGAACTTCGTTCCAAAAAAAAAAAAAACAGAATTTAAATAAAACCTTATCAGATGATTTGCAATTAGGTTATATGTGAATCCGAACGTTTTATTGTTTGTTTATTTTTGGGTGTCTACTAGATGGAATTTTGAAATCGAACTTCGAATCGACTTGTTTCTATCTCTCGCTTTTTTCGTATCGAAGTGAAAGTGACAAAACTAATTGAAGTTCAAATCTTTAGAATTTTGTGAGTAGACCCAACACTGTTCACGGCATTTAAAAAAATAATTAAAAAGTTACTTAAATTTGTCTCACGCTCGCAGCAAAATCGAATTTTGCTCACTGTTTTTTGACAGCAAAACTTGCTTGTTTGAGGTGCTGAGGTGAAAAAAATATTATCATGTCAGTTCTATACATTTGTCAATTAAATATTAATTTATGCTATATTAACATTTATTTAGTAATATCCTTTTTAATGTATTTGTAAATATAGCAAACTTTTTCTCATTTCTGAGTACCTCGGGTAGTTAGTTATACATTTGTTATACATTTTGTATATTTTTATCGACTTAACCACTGGACTAGATGAGTGCATTTTTAAACGGGATATCGGTAGGGTTAATCGTGTTTTGTGGCGGAGTGTGTATCTTGCTTGTATGTCTTCTCGTTTTGTGTAAAAGTCTTAGTGTGTGTGTGCAAATTTAAAGATTTCCAGTGTGTAAATACAAGGAAGAGTTAGAATGTTTAGTTTTTTTAAATGGGGTTAGCTGCAGCAGCTATCTGTTTGTTCTAAATTAACTAAAATCCGCGCTGCATAAGGCTGTCTTCCTCAGTACAGACTTCTGGCCGGCGGGAGTACAGAAGCCAGCACTGCTACCTACCCGAAACTGTCAAATTTTTCCAATCAACTTTGAACCTTATACTTTAGAGATAAAGTTGAAAATCTATTAATGAAATTGGACAGATTTTAGTACTATACACATAAACCTTCCGGAATTATTTAAATGTTGGTGAAAGCCGCGTCAAAATTCGTTGTGTTTAGAAGATCAACGCGGTCTCACAGACAGACACAAAAAGTAACTTTAATTTAAAATATGCATACGGGTCGAATACAGGACCTCTTTATTTTTTAATTCAGTTTAAAAAGGTGTGACTTTAAGATTCCGCTAATAGTAATACAGATGCAAAGAAGAATACATGCTAAGCCAACGCCAAATCAATAAGGTAAATAAATTAGATACAGGAGGATGATATGCTGGCTAAGCCATGCGCATCGATTCCTAGACCATAGGGTGCTAAATTGCAAGCCCACACACACACACACATACTACCTACTTTCCCGCCCAATATCGAGTCACAATTAAAGCTTCGTGCAGACTAGCGCGACGCGACACCGACTATTGTTATACCGTGAAGTTTTCTTGGAATTTGTATTGTTCGAGTCGCGTCGCGCCGTCGCGTCGCGCTGGTCTGAACGAGGCTTAACACTGTAAACAAGATTAATAATGAGATACTATATAATATAATATAATATAATAAGCACGCCCCTCGTACTCACCCCAGGACTGCGCCAACCCCATGTACAGCGCTACCAACGCCAGCACACACTGCGTTTTACACATTTTAAACTTCAGAAATACTACGTTGTTTCAGCAGAGGTACGTCCACCGCCGCTCTTGGAATATTAAAGCAAAATGCAGGCTCTTCGAAAGATAAATAAGACTTTTATAGGCATCCCGGTGATAAGAAAGACGTATGATAAGAGCTCTTATAATAAATGGTTTTGTCCTCAGCCATGTCATCGCACAAATAATTTTTTGACCCCAGGAAAATAAGAACAATGAAATACAGCGAATAAAATATGATAGTTTCACTGGAATTGTGTTACGATGGTACAAGATTTTTTCGCAGCAAAAATCTGGGCGTGCAGTAGTGCCCCCGCTAAGACGAGCCAAAAACAAAACGCAGGTGCATTACCTCCGCCATGGGATCTGGAGGTCCAAGGTAAGTCCTCGCGCATATTTGGGAGTGGCGCGAGGAGGCGAAACGCCGGGGCTTGACTCCGATGCCGCGAGAAATCGCGGCACAGCGGACAGAGCTTCGGTGGGATCTCATGGCGTCATGGAGAGTGCGATTGTCGCAACCGAGGGGGGTCCGATGGGACCGATGCCTGCCGGGGTTGCGGGAAAGTCTGAAAGGGATACCGTGGCCCCTGGCATTGCACAGGCAACTGAAGGAACACGGGTGGGTTTTAGTCAGAAAGAAATGACTTCCCACCAAAAAAAAAAAGGTGCACAACCTACCTTTTCTTGAAGCGTTTCGTCGTATTTTCAAACCCTTTTTCAGGTTATAAAACAGGTTCTTTGCTTTAAAACGCATAAACAAAGTAATAAAAAAATCAATACAGTAGTATGTAATTAAAATTAAACTCGTACGTTACTCCACTGGAATGGAATGGATGTCAAATTAGGCAGAAAACGAGACAAAAGTTAATATGCAGATTAACTAGGTATAGTTCGATTCAAACTTTGACTTTGACTTTGAACTTAATTTCGGCTCGGAAGTTAGCCACTCGTTGCGCAGTACTCCACCCCTCACCCCCGCTGACACATGAATTCGTTACTGCGCAGCGACTCTCCTCATGTTCCGAGCCGCCATTAAGTTTGAATCGGGCTGTAAAGTACAGATATCTGCTACTTTAAATAAAATTTCACACTTTCACGGATCGTTCACGGTAATTTGCAGATTACCTAGTTAATGCGCATATTAACGTATTCGTTACTTGGGGTGTAACGTGTTCATGCTACGTGGGGTCGGCGCAACACGTTTTCTTCTTCCACTCTCCCCTGTCAACCGTCACGGTACTTTTGAGTCCAACATTCCAATGCAAAAAGTGCACATACAACAGACCAATAACTTAAGTTAAATTAAATAAATTTAATAGCACTTTAGTTTGTAAGTTAAGTAATCAGGACCTTACAATGAACAACGTTAATATTTTGTATAAAGAATTATTTTCGGTAGTCCAAACCGAGTTCGATAATTCTTTTAAGAAGAACACTAAGATTATCAGCCCTAAGTTTTTATTTAGTGACTGGGCAACTAAAGGACTCAGGAAAAGTAGGGATAGACTTTTCGAGCTGTATGGCCTTAAGCCTTATAATAACACGGAAACTTTTAATAAATATGTTGCTACTTACTCTAGAACTTTTAAGAACACTTTTAAGGCAGCTAACGCCCTATACATTAGGAACAAGGTTAAATCAGCAGACAATAAAATACAGACGGTTTGGAAAATTATCAATAATGAAATGAACAGGAACAAAAAGCATAATTCGGAGTACATCCTGAAGACGTCATGTGGTGGTCTCATTTGCGATAACAAAGAAGTTGCTCAAGAATTTGTAAATTTCTTTACCAGTATCCCACTTAACACTACTGAAACGTTAAATTCCTCGCCCTCGCTCTTTTGATTTATTAAGGGCGAAAGTTTCAACATGTCCGATTGAATTTAACTTTAAGCATATTAACCTCATAACAGTAATAAAAGCTTTTAAACAAATCAAGATCAAATTGACTGAAGATCTTTGGGGAATGTCCATTAAAATCTGTACCTCCATAATTGAGACCATAGCGCCTTACCTAGCCTTAATATTTAATTTGTGTGTGGATCAAGGAGTCTTCCCGGATTTAATGAAATACAGAAAGGTAATACCACTTTTCAAATCCGGGTACAGTAAATCTAAATACACCAATAATTATAGACCCGTATCCGTCTTGCCGGTTTTTAGCAAAGTGTTTGAAAAGGTAATGCTTAATCAAATGTACAATCATTTTAACAAAAATGAAATCCTCCACGATCAACAGTATGGTTTCACCAGAGGACGTTGTACCACTGACGCTGGTGTTACCTTATTAAGACACATTTTTAACACGTGGGAAGAGGCCCAAGACGCAATAGGAATTTTTTGTGACCTCTCTAAGGCATATGATTGCGTCGATCTCGAAACCTTACTTTTGAAACTTGAGCATTACGGACTTGGAAAACTTGCACTCAATTGACTAAAATCTTATTTAAATGATAGACAACAGCAAGTTCAAATAAACAGTATGAATTCACTAGGTTTAAAAGTAAAAATGGGTGTGCCACATGGCTCGATATTGGGTCCATTCCTCTTTTTAGTGTATATTAATGATCTACTCCATTTATTTAAAAATCAACCACAAATGGTGTTATTTGCTGACGATACTTCCTTAATGTTTAAGGTAGATAGACGTGCTATAAATTTTGATGACGTAAATAACGCCCGACTGCAGGTCCAAAATTGGTTCACTGCTAATAATTTAGTATTAAATGGAAAAAAAACTAAGTGCATTGTCGTGTGTATGTAAGCACCTTTATATCATTAGTTCGTATACGTATCTTACACTATAAAACATGTAGCATTATTTTAATAAAGACAGTATTTACTCATCATTCGTCTTGGTATCATTTCGCTCCAATTTCCAACATCACATGGCGACCGTGACGTAAGAGTCCCCGGGACTATGTTTAGAATTCCTTTCTCCATATAAGGATACCCTTCCACGATGAACCGCAAGTGTAGTCGCAAACAAAGTCTTGTGAGAAACAGTGTTTTTTGTGTCAGTAATCATAATCAATATTATCATGGGGAAAAGTCAGAGTAAGGAAGAAGTCATTATCGCCCAAACAGCTTCTGGCGGAAATAACAACGCAGATTTGGAGCAGCTAAAGTACCATACCAGTACAACGAATGTGGTCTTGTTGGTGATTTTGTTGCTGCTGTTGCTGGGATTCCTGTACCTTATAATCAGGATTTACAAGACCTGTCACACCAAGTGGATGATCAATGAAATAAACTGACAAGCTTATACTCAGGACCTTACAAAGTTATCAGGGATATTTCACCAAATGTAGAAATCGAAATTAATGGTAAAACAGATGTTATTCATAAAAACCGAACAAAGCTCTATTATGATTGATTTACTGCAATTGCACTGTAAACATTCAAATTGAATTGTAAAAAAAAAAAAAAAAAAAAAACAACCTGTCGTTGTCGTGTCTACTTATAATATCTAACCAAAATGTAACCACATACTAGTAATAAGCATCTAATATTGTGTACTCAACCAAACTAACCTATAATTTAGTAATATTTCTAAACTAACAAAAAAAAAAAAACTTTTATTTTTTTTATTTTTTCTCCCCCCGGGGAGGTGTCGTGTGTATGTAAGCACCTTTATATCATTAGTTCGTATACGTATCTTACACTATAAAACATGTAGCATTATTTTAATAAAGACAGTATTTACTCATCATTCGTCTTGGTATCATTTCGCTCCAATTTCCAACATCACAGCATAAAATTTTCTTTACCAAATGTCAAAAGTAGTAAGTAATTGTGAGATAGTATTGAATCAAGAGAAACTAGAAATTTGTCGATAAAACTGTTTTCCTGGGGATCACACTCGACTCAAGGCTACAACGGGGTCCTCATTTAACATCTCTTGCAGGACGGCTAAGTTCAGCAGCATATGCTGTCAGAAAAATCCGTCAATTTACTGATGTAGATACCGCGAGGCTAGTCTATTTCAGTTATTTCCATTTCTATTTCAGTTAGTATCATTTCTTACGGTATTTTACTTTGGGGACGGGCTGCAGACATCGAGTCTATTTTTATTCTGCAGAAAAGAACGATCAGAGCCATTTATTATCTCCGCAGGCGCGACTCTCTTAGGGAACTGTTTAAGGATATTAACATCATGACGGTACCTTGTCAATATATCTATGAAAACATCATTTACGTAAGAAAAAAATTACATCGTTTTAGTAAGAGGTGATAGACATAATTATAGTTCAAGAAATAGGGACCTATTAGTACAACCAGGTTTCAGACTGGCTAAGGTAGACTCATCTTTCATGGGCTACTGTTTAAAATGTTACAATAAAATTCCTCCCCACATACTTCAACTTAATGAGACGAAATTCAAATCTTGTATAAAACGCACACTATGTAGGCAGGCATATTATAAGTTGGCGGATTACATCACTGATAAAAATGCTTGGCTCATTGCTGGTCCTGCTCCACAACTAATTGACATACACACTGATTAACATTTTGAAAATACTGATGGAGCTGCTGAAGATTGTAAGACCATTTTTGTATTGTATAAACTCAATTTCCTTTGTATTATATAATTGCATAGCACAGGTGTGAGTACTATGTACTAAAGAGCTACCATTTACCGGGTAATATGTAGTATTTCATTGACTTGAATGTGCCCTGGCGGCTGTGAGTATGTCATGCTCACTCAAATGTCTCGCTGATGATGGCGTGTGTGTTGGATCATTTAGCTCCCTTCAAAATGGTTGAGCTGAATGGTGCTGATCCATGCGTCATGTTCGTTAACCGGCGCCGTCAGTTGGGACTGGTCATCTCTTAGCTGCCATGGCTTATTTTAAGTTTTTGAATGATTATTTTTTCCTTCTTTTTATTACGGACGCTTTTACGAACGTGCACGTCTTATTACATTGCTCTCACATGCATAATTACAAAATGAATGATGTAACCAATATTATGTATCAATTTTTATTTATTTAAAAGAGTGTCCGTGTAGTCTTGCCCGTTCTTCTCCATAGGTACCTACTACGCTTTGGAATGGGCAACTAGCTTCATATTTTTGACTGACCGACCCCTTAACAATTCAAAAGTGCCTGTAAATGGTTTAATTGAAATAAATGCTTTGAGTTTGAGTATCATTCACTCCCTTCTCTTTTATATCATTCCTCACACAATACATCCATGTTTTCTTTGGCGTTCCTCTCCTGCTCCATCCATCAACTTTGAACTCTATTAATTTATATTTATCACTCTTTTGGTCACATGCGTTTCCAATCATAATAATCATCATCATTTCAGCCAAAAAACGTCCACTGCTGGACATAGGCCTCCCCCAAGCAACACCGCTTCGACCGATTCCGTTCTGCCGCATCCAGCGTTTCCAATAACATGTGCAAATGTACATATATAGGATATTTATTGGTAGATATCATAGATATTTCATCGATACTTATGCGGGTCAAACCGCGGGCCGCAGCTAGCTAGTAATAAAAACATTACACGCAGTTGGTAGATAACAACATTGTACATGTTATTGTTTTGTACAATAACATGTACAATGTTGTTATCTACCAACTGCGTGTAATGTTTTTATTACTAGCTAGCTGCGCCCCGCGGTTTGACCCGCATAAGTATCGATGAAATATCTATAATATCGTGGAAATATCGGAATAAACAGCCGGTTAAACGTGAAAGCGTAACAAACATCAAAGAAAATCACTTTCGCATTTATAATATTGCTAGCTGCGCCCCGTGGTTTCACCCGCATAAGTCTCGATCCGATAAGTAGGGGCTTGCTTCTACATTAGATCTGGATAACTTTTTAACTGTGAAAGCGTTATGTAAGTCTTGGCAACCTACTTTATATGCAATGTTTTTGGTGGTCTTCTTTTCCTAGGCGATGCCATTTTTCGACAGCTATTATGTAGTTACGATATAAGGTGCTTCTAGGTAAGTAATATTTACAATGTCTTTTGAAACATTATAATAGTAGATTGTTTGCCTAGGGAGCAAACAACTATTTTTAAGGCGAGAGTGTTTCTTTGAATCCAGAGCGTAGTGTGTGAATCCTGAACGCAGCGAGGGATTCAAAGTACGTCACTCGAGCTTAAAATAGTGTTACTCCCGAGGTGAACACCCTACTTTCATCACCCTCTATGAGAAAAAGAAACGTGTGCGGTCCTACCCTCATCTCTCACGTATGATTTAAAACCAAAACAAAATTTTCGCAGCCGCCATCTTGGATTAATGTTTTGACCTCTTTATCGACTTTAGCAGCTTTAAAAACTTTAAAAACGATACCAATGGCGAAACATTTAAAAAATTTCGTAGCTGCCATCTTGGATTTACATTTTGACCTCACTATCGACTTTAGAACCCGCGAAAACTATGAAAACGACATCCATGACCAAAAAATTGAAAATGTTCGTAGCCGCCATCTTGGATTTTCATTTTGACCTCACTGTCTGCTTTGGCGCCCTTGAAAACTATGAAAACGACAGCAATGACGAAAAGTTTGAAAATTTTCGTCATGTGTCGTTGCCGCCATCTTGGATTTTCATTTTGACCAAATAATTCACACTTTCTCTCTCTTTCTTACCAGCCTGTTACTTGTTCATACAATGTTCGTGATTGATCTCTTTGGTGATTGGAACTTTTACTAACAATATCCACATTCCAAATTCAAATCTATTTTGCTGCCTAGGGATCAAAGAGCTATTTTGATCTCATTTTACCAAGAACAAACTAGCTCTTTTTGAATAGATGTGATGAAATAGTAGATTGTTTGCCTAGGGACCAAACAACTATTTTTAAGGCTAGAGTGTTTTTTTGAATCCCGAGCGGAGCGAAGCATTCTAGAGTAGAATCCTGAACGCAGCGAGGGATTCAAAGTACGTCACTCGAGCTTAAAATAGTGTTGCTCCCGAGGTGATAACTCTACTTTTCATCTCCCTCTCATCATCTGCCTAGCCTTTTTCCCAACTACGTTGGGGTCAGCTTCCAGTCTAACCGGATGCAGCTGAATACCAGTATTTTATATGGAGCGACTGCCTATCTGACCTCCACAACCCAGTAACTGGGTAATACGATACCCCTTGGTAAGACTGGTTGTCAGACTTTCGGGCTTCCGACGACCCGTAACGACTGTCAAAGATCCACGAATGACAGCCGGGACCAACGGCTTAACGTGCTCTCCGAGGCACGGAGGAGCTTCGGTACGTAAAGATGGTCACCCATCCACAGACCAACCCCGGCAAGCGTAGCTTAACCTGATGGATCGACCCGTGCGGCAGTTATTACTTAGCCACCAGCTCCTCCACTTCACACTTCCACTTTTCATCTCCCTCTATGAGAAAAAAAAACGAGTACGGTCCTACCCTCATCTCTCACGTGTGATTTAAAACCAAAACAAAATTTTCGCAGCCGCCCCTCTTGGATTTACGTTTTGACCTCATTATCGACTTTAGCAGCTTTAAAAACTATAAAAACGATACCCATGATGAAAAATTTGAAAATTTCCGCAGCTGCTATCTTGGATTTACATTTTGACTTCACTATCGGCTTTAGAACCCTCGAAAACTATGAAAACGACACCCATGATGAAAATGTTTTAAATTTTCGCAGCCGCCATCTTGGATTTACATTTTGACCTCACTATCGGCTTTAGAACCCTCAAAAACTATGAAAACGACACCAATGATGAAACGTTTGAAGATTTCCGGCATGTCTCGTTGCCGCCATCTTGGATCTTCATTTTGACCAAATATGTAATTCATACTTTCTCTCTCTTTCTTGCCAGCCTGTTACTTGTTCATACAATGTTCGTGATTGAACTCTTTGGTGATTGGAACTTTTACTAACAATATCCACATTCCAAATTCAAATCTATTTTGCTCCTTAGGGATCAAAGAGCTAATTTGATCCCTGTTTACGAAGAACAAACTAGCTCTTTTTGTATAGATGCGATGAATAATAATTTGTAGGTAAATAATCTAATGCAGACATGGACAAAAGGCCACCAATATGGGACTGGCACATTGAGTTTATGAAGCTTGGCTTTGAAGTTGTGCATCTGTAGCATACGGCTTTGTAGCATACGGACGAACAGATGAACAGGACAAAATTATAAGTTCCTTTTTTCCATTTGGCTACTGAACTCTAAAAATTACACGGCGTATTGGATGGCCCGTCGAGAATCGTTTATTATCTATAAGTGTGATAGTTTTTATATACCGACTGCATGATGTTTTCATTACTAATAATAATAACAAAACAAGATAGATTAAGTAGGTTAAGTAGGTTAAGTTAAGGCAATAGATTATTATAAAATATAAATTGGTGTCAGGTGTCAGCCAGATAATGGCTGCTGCTGATTTCATTAGCTCAGATTTTCGAATATTATTATGTACCAACTGCGTGTGATTTTTTCATTACTAATAACAAAACAAGAAAGATTAAGTAGGTATTATAAAAATACTCGTATAAATGGTGTTAGGTGTCAGCCAGATAATGGCCGCTGCTGATCTTATTAGCGCACATTTTAGAATATTATGATATTTTTTAAAACGCATCCAGTAAACCACCATCAAAAGCTGTTAAAACCATCTCGTTCGGTTCGATCTCGAGGCTCGGTTCGCTCAGGAAAACTGCAATTATTGGCTTTTCGGATAGAAAATTCTCAGTCGCAGCTCAGGATTGGATTGTAACCGATAAATTGCGTTTGGCTTGTCCTGTATACAGACAATAGAGGGCTGTAGTTGGAGGGGAAAGTAACACATGGTTAAAAATTACTGTAACATTAAAGCGGGCAATTTTCGTAGGTACCTACGAATTTAAAATTATTCCCTGTGGGTTAGCTGTCCATTCAAACTTGTCACAATTGTCGGCGGTCGTGTTATTTTTATTGTATTTTTATTTTTTTACTGGTTTACTGGTTTACCAACAATTGTTTACACAGGTTCTACGCTAAAGGTAGGTAACATGCGAAAGTGTGTATGCAACAGTGCCACAATCACTTACAGGCAAACTCCGCATGCATAAAGAAGTTTTACAAAAAATAATTATTAATCTAATTTTAAATTATGTACGTATCTTTAAGTGTAAATAATGATTGAAAGATAATTATTATGATGACATGTTACCATATACTTAAGTTACTTTTTTTGTGTTGTTAAATTATCAAATAACCGCTGCGGGCAGAGCGGGAGGGCCTGTCAGACTTACTGACTAAAACCCACCCGTGCTCCTTCAGATGCCTGTATGTTGCCAGGGGCCACGGTATCCATTTCGGTCTTTCCCGCAACCCCGTCAGGCAATATAAAGTACTTTATATTGTAAACACACACATCTATTTAGGAAGGTATTTAAGAAATTTGCCTTACAATTTAGAATTTACCCAAACTTTCAAAGAGCACATCGATTTGATCACTGCAGCTATTTACGACCTTGCATAACCCAGCAAAGTCGTAAATAGCTGCAGTGGAATTGACACCTAGAACCGTTCTACTCTGCGGTGTGGGCTGAGTGGTGTTATGGGACTGCAAGGAATTCTTGAGGGGGGAGCACGGAAATTAAAGGTGGGCAGTTTTATATCCTTTGCAAATAGGGTTGCCAGGCCCTAAAATAGAAAAGCCGGACACAGATTCATATTTAGCCGGACATTTTGCCATGAAAGCCTGACACACCGGTCTATAAAATAATAAAAAAATTGAATACTTTTATTTGTGTATTTATTACTGTTATTCATTTGAGGCCTTACTCTTTCGCTCATTTCAGAAGCTACCCAGCGCCGCCAGTGACGCCTGCGATAACGCCAGTCACGCGTGTCCGCGTGTCGCTCGCGCGTTTTCGTTAGGCATTTTTGGCGGGGCAGGGTTGACCAAAAGCCTAACAAAAGCCGGACAGGCTGGACTTGTATATATTTGGCCGGACACGATTGTAAAAAGCCGGTCACCTTTTTTTTTTTTTTGGTTGGGAATCAAATCAAATGTCGTCTCCCGCTCTGGGTGGAGCGGGAGGGCGTGTCAGACTTTTACTGACAAAAACCCACCCGTGTTCCTTCTCTTGCCTGTGCAATGCCAGGGGGCCACGGTATCCCATTCGGACTTTCCCGCAACCCCGGCAGGCAATGGTCTCATCGGACCCCTTCATTCGCTGACATCTCTTTGAGGCGCGCGTGGAACACAACGCGCCGTCGACCCGGGCTTGGTCCTTACCGGATGGCGAGCTACCCATTGCTCACCGTCCGCAAGCCCGCGCCTACGGTGGCCGGGAATCAGCAATTGATTCCCGACGCCCAGGGCGTCTCCTCCTGCGGCGGCTAGGGGCGTGAGGGCGCGAAATTTGCTTCTCCCTCACGCGCTCCGCCTCCTCCTTCGCGAGCATTACTGCTTCGCAGAAGGAGGTGACGGCCTCCCATGCCTTCTCGCTCCGTACCATGGCCTGGACCAGGGCCGGACGCGAGAGATCCCCGCCACCGATCGCCTCCACGAGGACACGGCGGTGCTCTGCCCAAGCCGGGCATACCTCTAACGTATGCTCCACCGTGTCCTCCGGGCGATCCACGCAGTGATGACACCCGGGCGTTTCCTCCCGCCTTATCCGAAACAGGTACCTCCCGAAACAGCCGTGTCCGGTGAGGACCTGCGTCAGGCGGAAGGTGAGGACGCCGTGGCGCCTCTCCAGCCACTCCTCAAAGAGAGGAATTATCGCCGCATTAGTGGCGTGCCCAGCACTGGGTTGCGACAATCGCACTCTCCATGACGCCATGAGATCCCGTCGGAGCTCTGTCCGCTGTGCCGCGATTTCTCGCGGCATCGGAGTCAAGCCCCGGCGTTTCGCCACCTCGCGCCATTCCCAAATATGCGCGAGGACTTTTGCCTCCAGATCCCATGGCGACAATCCGGCAAGGAGGCTCGCCGCCTCACCGGAGACCGTGCGGTATCCCCGGACCAGCTGGGTGGCCATGACCCTCTGGGACGCGTACAACCGGCGGGCAGGCCGCCGCCTCAACGAACGCGCCCACACCGGTGCCCCGTACAGGGCCATGGACCGCACGATCCCCGCGTATAGCCTCCGGCAGGAGGCGTTTGAGCCCCTAAAAGCCGGTCACCTGGCAACCCTCTTTGCAAACAAACATTGCGTCATTAATGCGTGTTATTGTTAGAATATTATGTAGAATGTTAGGTACCAAGTCTGAATACTAAGTATGCACTCTATGGTTAGGGTAGATAATAAGTTTCCGATTTCTACTTGTATTTTTAGTTTTCTGTTTTGCTCGAGTTTTTTGTCAATTCTATTTAGTTGGTATAGTAGGTATGCGCTCTGCTAGACCAGATGGTCAGAGCGCATACCTACTATACCAACTAGAACGGAGCACGGAGGGGTCGTCCACGGAGACCCCTCCGTGCTCCGTGCCTCGGAAAGCACACAAATAGCCGTTGGTCACGGCTGTCATTCGTAGATCTTTGACAGTTGTAGTCAGGTGTAGTCAGACAGAAGCCCAAAAGTCTGATAACCAGTCTTAACAAGGGATATCATGGGTTCTATAGTAACTGGGTTGTGGAGGTCAGATATAGGCAGTCGCTTCATGTAAAATACTGGTATTCAGATGCATCCGGTTAGACTGAAAGCCGACCTCAACATATGTAGTTGTTTATGGATTAAAATGTTGGGTAGGAAGTTGGATAAACTTAGTTTTAGAGATGACCCACGTATACCTATAACCTAATATTATATAATAATGGAGAACATAAATAAATTAACCATAAAAAAGAAGAAATTCGTTAAAGGCGGAAAAATAATACTATAACAAATTCACCTACTCTGAATTATTAAATGAAAATAGTGCGACCCAACGCGTTGGGTTCTCAACGCTCGGCTCAACACCGAGTTTTCATTCTTATGGTAAAGTCATCATTAGGGTTAAAGTATGAAATTGCCGATTTGTACTGAAAAATTGAAATGAGTTTTTTTTTCATTTAACATATTTATTTAATCAAAATAATTACCATTCTCTATGTACTCGGAATATGCTGCCATCTAATAGAAAGGTCATTTATACCTTTGCGATAGAACTCTCGTGATCTAGATTCGACAAACTGTGTGAAAGCATTTTGTACTGCCTCCTGAGAAGAAAACTTTTTATCACGTAGAAAATTGTCCAAATCACGAAAAAAAATGGTAGTCCGTTGGAGCAAGGTCTGGCGAATGTGAATATGGTTTCTAATTGCAGTTCCTGTAGAGTTAAAACGGTTTCTCGTGCTGTATGAGGTCTCGCGTTATCATGGAGCAATAATGGTGAAGATCGATTCATGAGTCGGGGCTATTTCACTGCTAGTTTTCCTATCATTGTTCGGAGTTTGGCACAGTAGACATCTGCCGTTATTGCTTGACCAGATCGGAGAAAGCTATAGTGAATAACACCATGCTGAAACCACCAAACAGTTACCATTACCTTTTTTTTGGTAAGCTTTGCTTTAGGACACTGTTACGGCGTTTCACCTGGGGTCAGCCATTGCATTTTTCGCTTACGGGTATCGTAAAGAATCCACTTTTCATCACATTTCACAATTCGATCCTTCATTTCTGTATCGATTCAACAAGGCAACACCAGTTTCATCACGCGTTTCTTTCTGCAGATCAGTCAAATCATGAGGCACCCATTTCTCATATTTTTATTTTATTGATTTGACGCAAATGAGTCAATATTGTTAGTAAGGCAACGTTAAACTCAATACAAACTAAAAACAAGCCACTAATTCCTGGGTAGTTTGGCTCGGATCGGCTTCCACCATCTCTTTCAATTCATTGTTATTCACCTGTGTGGGTGGTCTTCCACGTGGTTCGTTCTTCAAATCAAATTTTCCATCACGAAAGCGTTTAAACCAATATCGCACTGTTCGTTCATTAGCAGTCCCTTCTCCAAACGCAACATTGATATTGCGAGCTGTTTCTGCCGCGTTAGTTCCGCGTCGGAACTCGTATTCAAAAATAACTCGAGTTTTCGAATTATGCATCTTTCTTGTCTAAGCTGAATAAAAAAACGACTGAAAGTCGATAATCGAATGTTGCACATTTTTTTAAAGAAGAACTTTATAGGTACCATGTGAAAAAAGTTTCACTCAAAAATCTCAAACCATGAAGGTTCCATGTCAATTCGAAGTACGTATTACAATTAAACTGCAATTTCATACTTTAACCCCTATTATTTACCTACTAATCAGCAATAAAATATGCTCGTAAACTTTCAATCTGAAGATTTATTATTTAAAGTAAAAAAAAGAACGAGTTTTACAAAAGTTTGATAAATCGCTCTACATTCATCTATTTCAATCAAAAGTTCGTCTTCGATAAATTCAAAGCTGAAACGGGCTCATTTTTCCAATTCATTTGAAATAGAAGAATCAAAGAATTTGTTGAATTGTAGGATTAATTGAACTAAAAAGTTTTCTTCAAGGGTATGTTACCGCGTCTAGGTTTAGTTAAGGTAAAAACTCAATCATGCGAATCAAACATTTGTTTTTACAAATGAATGCATGTACCTATTTAATTGAATCTCAAATAAAATATTAATGAACACACTAATATAACGATTGCGATTTTTTTTGTAAACCTAAAATGATTCCTTTTCTGGTGTCCTAAAAATACTAAAAAGTCAAGTAATCGCGACCAACTTACTTAGATGTAGCGCAGCTTTTGGTCACAGTTCCAACCTAAACCTCCTTTGAGAAGTGTGAATATCCATGCGCCACGTAGGGGATTATCGCACTCATGTCACACTACCTACAACTAAAGCGAAAAACAAAAACTCGCCTGCGATACGATTATGTGACGAGACTCGTCATATCGGGCGACTTTGACGAATTGTGATTTTCGAGGTATTCAGAGCACTGATTTTAACGGCACTTGACCGAAGGGCATCTGAGCTGCACGCTAATAGCGTAACACACGATCAATCACAATCCTGAATAATTTTGAAGGATATTGCTAATCCATTGCTTCATATGTTCGAAAAATTTGTCTGCTCAACAACGTAAATAACGCAATGAACTGTCAAAATAAAACAGATCGTATGTTACGTAGGGTGCTGTTTGGTCGGGGTACCTAGCTTCGTTACTGTGACCAACTGTGAGAAAAGGTCATTAATATAAAAAGAGGCTCAATTATTTAAAAAAGTGTGCATTATTAGAAACGTAAAAAGTTCTTAGAGGTTCATTTATTAAAAAAGAGGGAAATATGTGAGACGCACCACGCACAATGAAGGAAAAAAAAATGCCAAGAACAAACTTCACTGTAGTTGGAACATGCTCTCCCATACGGAATATATGGGAGAACATGCTTTTGCAACTGTAAATGTAAATTGGTCAATTATTACTCGTTAACTTGGTGAACCTACTCCGCTTTCCGCTACCAGTTTTCCTTTTAATTTCGGTACCATTGTAGCTACAGGAAAACGGTCATACGAGACTGTCCTTAACTTTTTAAGAAATTAATATTTTTTTTTTAAATCTTTCAGCATGAAAATAGGCCGTTTTCACAAAAACCTGTTTTGATGCCAATCGATCCTGTTTCTTATAAAAAACTCTATTAGACCAACTGAGGTTTGAGTATATTTTGTAGTTTTAATTTTATTATTTTATTATTTATTTTTGTGGTCTTCTTCTTTTCGTGTGGTTAGTGACTAACCTGGTGTCAGAGTTTTAAAGCCGCCCATGGGCCTCTGACTTGGCTTCACATGCCGTCGAGAAGAATCTCTTTGGCATGGCATGCCGGTTTCCTCACGATGCCGGCATGCCTTCACCTTTTTGAAGCAAGTGATAATTATACAATACGCACATGTATACGATAAATACGAAAAGTCAGAGGTGCGTGCCTTGGGTTCGAACTATGTCTGTGTTTTTGGGGTGTAAAATAAAGTATATATATAAATAAATATACTTAAATAAATAAAGTCAGAAATCGCAAAAAACTTTTACCATACTTAAGATAGGAAACAAACTCGTACTTCCTTTTTTATGATGGAAAGGGAGAAAAAAACCAAAAAAAAAACATTACTTAATGTTAATATTTTTTCTATCTTTTTTGTTATAATTGTATTTCCTTTGAGAACAAGATACCTAGTTTGTTGCTTGTGTTTCCGACGTTCTGAGAAAAAAATACGAAAATGTATGGGAAAAGTTTTTTGCGATTTCTGACTTTCTAGTACTCAAACCTCAGTTGGTCTGAAAGTTTTTTGATCCTTATAAGAAACCGGATCGATTGGCATCAAAAAAAGTTTTTGAAAAAACTGCCCTTTTTTTGCTGATTGTATATTTTTCAAAATCTTTAACTGCAGATGAAAATGTTTCAAAAAGTTAAGGACAATCTCCTAACACCGTTTTCTTGTAGCGACAACGGTTAAGGTACCTGTTCTTAGTGCCCCATCTCAAAAATCCAGCCAGTTGTATAATATATAAGTATGAGCGCCGCGCCGCCGCGCGCCGCCGCCGCGCCGGCGCAGTCGCCATGAGTTCATGTCGTCGCGTCATCGCCGAGTGGAATCTGTGGAGTTCGCAGCGCGCCGTCGCACAATGGATCGACTCCATACAAACCGGCGGACATAGGACTACAAAAATATAGTTTCAAGATTTTTGAAAAACGAATGATGCCAATCTGCTCTCCTTAATAATCTAAATTGAAAGTACCTTCATAGAATTTTCGAATAAACCCTAATTTTAGGAGTAATGTGAGTAAAACTGATTGTAATTTATGGAAAAATATAGTTAAAAAAAATGTTTTCCTGCGATTCCCTCACGTTTTCTGGTTTTACGTTTATAATATATTTTGGCATAATATTTAGGAGATTTCATCCGAACATAATTATTATGTCCCCTAGTGTCCGCCCTTTTATTTTGTTTTTTTGGTGGGAAATCATCAAATGACTTCTACTGGTCTGGGTGGAGCGGGAGGGCGTGTCAGACTCTAAGACGGTGGGTCTTCCTTCTGTTGCCTGTGCAATGCCAGGGGGCCACGGTATCATTTTTGGACTTTCCCGCAACCCCGGCAGGCAGCGATCCCATCAGACCCCTTCAATTGCTGACATCTCTTTGAGGCGCGCGTGGAACACAACGCGCCGTCGACCCGGGCCTGGTCCTTACCGGACGTCGAGCTACCCATTGCTCATCCGTCCGCAAGCCCGCGCCTACGGTGGCCGGGAATCGGCAATCGATTCCCGACGCCCAGGGCGTCTCCTCCTGCGGCAGCTAGGGGCGTGAGGGCGCGAATTTTTCCTCTCCCTCGCAAGCATTACAGCTTTGCAGAAGGAGGTGACGGCCTCCCATACCCTCTCGCTCCGTACCATGGATTGGACCAGGGCCGGACGCGAGAGATCCCCGCCACCGATCGCCTCCACGAGGACACGACGGTCCTCTGCCCAAGCCGAGCAGACCTCCACCGTATGCTCCATCGTGTTAGTGTCCGCCCTTGAAGATATACGACAAATATATGATTTTTATTTTTTGCATCAGTAACTCGTGTTGTTATAATGATTTTAGTGCAAATGAGGCAAAAATTAAATACAAAGCTATGATTTGTAACAACAATAAGGTTTTCTTCCAGTTTTTAGGTCTTTTATAGGTCTTTACCTATGTAATTGGAGATTCTATAACCAGCATTTTCAGATTTAATTATCTGTGGATTGGCGCGCAATTCGAAATTCAAATGAATTTTATTCGAAAGAGGTGTTAATTTAATTTCAAATTCAGTCATTTATTTTTAGATAGTTTTTTGTTTTTGTGACATTGTGGTAGTTTTTGGCGCCATGGATAAACTGAAAATTCGTACAATTTTCGAATATGAATTCCTACCTGGAAATACCGCTGTGCAAACAACACGAAACATTAACATCGTGTACGGGCCTAACACTGCTTGCATAAACACGGTCCATTATTGGTTCAATCGATTTAAATCTGGAAATTTTGAGTTGAAGAACGAACCTCGCGGTCGGCGGGTAACCATTGTCGACAACGACGAATTGAAGGCGATAGTGGAAGCGGATCCAACTCAATCTACGGCTGAGCTTGCTGCGGGTGTTGGAGTTAGTGTCAAAACAACATTAAAGCACTTGCGTCAAATCGGAAAGATAAAAAAGCTAGATAAGTGGGTGCCACACGAACTAAGCGACCAACAGCGAGATTTACGTATCGAAGCATGCATAGCACTACTGAATCGGCATAGAAACGAGGGAATTCTTAATCGAATTGTTACCTGCGATGAAAAGTGGATCCTGTACGACAACCGTAAGCGTTCGTCTCAGTGGGTGGACCCGGGTACAGCACCTAATCAGTGCGCTAAAAAAAAGATTACTCATAGGAAGATGATGGTGACTGTCTGGTGGACCAAATTTCCACAGCGCGCGCCGCCGCGACACCGCGCCGCCGCGCGCCGCCGCTGTGGAAATTTTCAGGGCCACGCCGCCGCCGCGCCGTGGAATTGGCCATCGGCGCTCATATCTATTGTATACTACCTACTGCTGTGAATATTTTGACATAAATGTAAAACCAACCATTTAGCGGGCAGGGGGGTGTACACTTGACTCTATCAAAAATAAACATTTTAAAGCTTAATATTTCGCAAACGGATCCCTGAATCCAAAAATGGTTTTCACACACTCGCAATATTTTAGAACGACCTTTCCAGCGACGCGACACCCTACAACGTCGGATAGATGAGAAAAAAAAGGATCTCCAATATTGGTGTAGGTATGGATATCCAAAAAAAAAAAGTGTTTATTTTCCACTTTGTCGGCGTGTATATGCATTTGTATACTTACAGATAGATGGACATGGCGAAACTATAAGGATTTCATGTTGACCTTTTTAGAGGATCAATTAAATAAACCATGATCCATGAATAAACATTTTTCTAACGTAACTACGGTTTGCATAGAAGTGATTATCTTCAATCTACGTATAGTACCTATAGCAGGCAGACTTTTCAAAATTACGCACGGTAAGCCGCGCCGCCGGCCAAATACAGAGGAAAATAAAATAATTCCACGAAATGATACACACGTTAAACAAGTAGGTGGACACTTAAATCTAGAGACAAGATAATAGGTATATTCTGTACTTTGTCTCTTATAATAAAATCCTCCACATCACAGCTCAGAGTTGCCAGAAATTACATTTTATTTAAATTGTTAGCCTTCTTAAGCTAGAGATGTCTAAGCAAATTACATGTAAATTACTTCGCATATTTTACGTCTTGTAGTAGGAATTACATGTATAAAATGAAGTTATAAACATGTACATCATAACCTTTAGGTGTACGAAAATAATCCTATTAGCCTGAATCAATACAATACTAATTGGACTATGTATGAGTAACAGAACCTGACTATAAATACCGATAGTTTCGTGAAGTTGGTTTGTTTACATTACTATGAATATGACTTTCAGGTCGATTTGCACATTACTAATTGTTTAAACTTATAACATACCATAACGCCTGCATTCTCCGAAGGGCTGGGCAGAAGTGTACCTATAGTAACAGACGCATTTTGCCAGTCACTATTTATAACCCCAACATACCACAAATATTCCTTACACAACCTCAAACATTTGAAGGAATTTCTCAGATATTTCTTCCCCCATTTCCTTTTACGGGGTAAACGAAGTTACAGGCATGATAAAGGGTGTGGGTGTCCTCTACAGCCACATAAAGTACGCACCATGAAGGATGGCTCCCATGCATAAGTAAACAATCCCTTGAAGGATAGGTACTGCTGGTACTAGGTAGTTACGAATCTCCAGCAACCACCTAACGAGAACGCTCGGAATACCCCTACGTACCCCTATTTGTTTGGGGTTTATATTAGTAAGTTATGTGTGTCGCGATCGGGATGAGTAACTCAGTTCGTTTGTTGCTAAGGCTGATCAACAGAACACTAAAAGTGAAAACAACGTGATGTAAAAATGGAAAAGTCTCGAATATTACGGAGCTTTGTTGCACAAAGTATTCGCTACTTAGTTCATTATCTTAACCAGCAGACTTCACTATAAAATTGCACGCCATATCATAATCTTTTTTTTTTTTTCCTTTATGTTATAAAAAGGCGCTCTGAAATCAGTTGTAAAATGCTTATTAAAAAGACTGAACACACTTTTACTCAAAATTCACACATTCACATTTCATTCATTACTCAAATACACCAGCTATCTAATTACGCAACACATTTTAGTAAACGATTACGACAAATTTGTTACATTTTGACAGTTCAGCAACATTCATTGCGTTATTTACGTTGTTGAGCAGGTTTTTTTTTCGAACTTATGAAGCAATGGATTAGCAATTTGTTTCAAAACTATTCAAATTCCGATTGATCGTGTATTAGGGCTTAGGGTACAGAGTATTAAAATTTTTAGATAATCATTATGGTCTAAAAATATATCAAATTCTCTTTGAACAATAGCCCACTTTGTTATTGATTACGTTAAAATAAATTGATTGATCACCAGAGGGCTTATCAACTTGCACTAAGTATTAATATTGATCAATATAGCCTTCGGGGGACGAACAACTATTGAAAAAAGCTAGTGTCATTGTGTCAGTGTACCTACGCTAGAGAATTACAGCGATTCCATTTTTCATAGTGAAAAGAACTACCAGATACCCACATAATGTAATGTCCTCCGTACTAAGTCATAGAAAATTTAATTACCTTAGACTTAAGTAGGTAATGTTCTCGACAACTGTTAATTTTATTTTATTACTCGAAAAGAGTTTTCAGACTATAATAAAATTTACTTCTATTTAATTGAATCTTTTTTTTTTTTTTTTTTTTTTTGGGTGGGAAATCATCAAATGACGTCTCCCGCTCTGGGTGGAGCGGGAGGGCGTGTCAGACTCTTACTGACTAAAACCCACCCGTGTTCCTTCTGTTGCCTGTGCAATGCCAGGGGGCCACGGTATCCCTTTCGGACTAATCCCGCAACCCCGGCAGGCAATGGTCTCATCGGACCCCTTCACTTGCTGACATCTCTTTGAGGCGCGCGTGGAACACAACGCGCCGTCGACCCGGGCCTGGTCCTTACCGGACGGCGAGCTACCCATTGCTCACCGTCCGCAAGCCCGCGCCTACGGTGGCCGGGAATCGGCAATCGATTCCCGACGCCCAGGGCGTCTCCTCCTGCGGCGGCTAGGGGCGTGAGGGCGCGAAATTTGCCTCTCCCTCACGCGTTCCGCCTCCTCCTTTGCGAGCATTACTGCTTCGCAGAAGGAGGTGACGGCCTCCCATGCCCTCTCGCTCCGTACCATGGCCTGGACCAGGGCCGGACGCGAGAGATCCCCGCCACCGATCGCCTCCACGAGGACACGGCGGTGCTCTGCCCAAGCCGGGCATACCTCTAACGTATGCTCCACCGTGTCCGTTAATTGATTGTGTGTGTGCGTTAATTGAATCTGCGAGCACTAGTAAACCATGTTTAACATTTAAAAACAAAAATAATGGAGAGTACCATTTAAAAAGCGCCAATGATATAAAAATTAAGCCACTTATCAACGCCGTCGCTAAATAAAATAAAGTGCGGCGAAATGGGACAATTTTGACGTTCCGTATTTAAAAAATACAGCAAATTTTAAATCTGGAATTACTTCCCTATTCCATTCTGGCCGGCTGCGAGTCTGCCGGACGTTTAAATTCAATATTTCGTTCCGTAATTCGGTTGGGGTGTCGAGATGACTGCCATTTATAGACGGAAGCTTGAAAAAATATATAATTAAGTTAATATAATTTTGTGGTCTCGTTAAAATGTTGGTAGCATAGGCATATCCGGATATTAGCGCCCCTCGGAGTACCTAATTAGGGTGTTTCCTTCTCAGATTTGTTGGGCAGGCCGCGTCTAAAGTTTTGAATTTATTATGGCGTGCCGGGTCAACGAAGCCGGGTCGTGATAACTTAGGGGTCGGAGCTTTCGGTTACTTTAATAACACTACGTTTCGCACTAATCGTGAGTCGGCCCGTGCACACTTCACAGTGATACTCACAGTACCTGAAGTTTACGACACCTGTCAATCTGTTCACATATTACCCAACCCTAGTATCGTCAATAATTCAGTATGACAGGCTTTAGAATCTGGAAGACGGTGGGACTGGACCCCTAGACCTCAACACAACGTCACATCAAACAGAAAAGGTATTGCTAAAAGAAAAGTTAAATCTCGAAATTCTAGCTTAGAAAAATACAAGGCAGATTAATTCAAAAAACCAATTTCAAGAATTTTATTTTTTGACAGTTTAAGAAGGAGGATTCACAAAAGCCAACATTCGTAATTTCGTAGGTCCCTTATTTTAAACCATTCGAGTATAGAATTTAAAAAAAGAATCCTTGTGAAATAAAAAAAATACGTACTGTTTGCGACCTAATAATGGGTATAAGTTACGTACCGCTCGCTCCCGTACCGCGAAGTCATCGAGAGTAATATTTCTTACAATATCTAGAGACCATACCGCAGTCGAAAGCACCACTGCTCGATAACCCGTGAGATTATGACAAATAACTTGTATTTAAGCAGTCTTTATTATTTGATAAAAAAGAAATTCAGATCAGCAGTTAATTGTAGATGTCGCAATAGTAATTTAGCAACAGAAACTGTTTGGCTTTCAAATACAGCGTTGTTATGTGCAGCGGGTTATGCCAAACCCCTTAGCAATATCTATAATATCAGAATAGGAATACCTACTCTAACACTTTCGACTCCACTGACTTTTCATAGAACTCACGCCATGCAGTAAAACATATTGGAAGTGAACCCTCCGGGAGGGTTGCCGGCATTACGTTTGCGGCATTACGTTTGCGGCATTTCGTTTGCGGCATTACGTTTGCGGCATTGCCATAGCGGACGGTCATCGGCATTAGGCTTAAAACCATGTTATAAAACACCATAAAACGAAGTTAACTAGTGTTTTCAGGGGGTCTTGTTGCTATAAGTAGTTTAAACCTTTTAATTTTTTTGTGAATATTTGTAACCGAGAAAAAAAAATGCTTGTACAGACAGCTGTGCTGCTGGGGAGTTTGTTGCGCCACTTCTTCTTCCCAGCAAAAGCACTAGGAAGTGGTGAAGGGTGGGCGTTTTGGGGGACTGCCTTATGTAATTTTGACGTTCGAAAAGTACTGATTCTCAGCCTAGTTTAAATAAATGACTGAATTTTGTAAAATCAACGCATGCCTATACTAATAAATCTTGTTAAAATATACATCAGATTTTATTTTCACAGTTTATAATGAAAATAAAATCGCTAAGAAAAACCTACATTTAAAATGAGCCGCGAGGGCTTCCGGCATCAACAAGCATAGCGCGCGTTAAATAATAACACAGCATGTTACGAGCTATCCAGGAAATAAACGTCTATCTAGGATACAAAGAACTTCCTTTTATGTGCCACTCAAGCTCTGGTTTACAGACTTTACTCGTGTCCTGTCATAAAGATAACGGCAGTTGTAAAAAGTTTTGATTGGATTCCAAATACCGCGCAACAGTCGAAACTGGTATGCAGTTTGAAACTTTTAAATTTGCGGCGAAAAGTAAGTTTAAATGCGAGAATAGTGGACACAACTTGAGAAGTCAGTTTTTTTTTTAATTCCCTTTAGTTTTGAACTTTTCCAGTAAATTGGCGCGATCATTTTCATAAACGATTACGACTACTCCGTTTCATTTGGACAGTTTAATAACATTCTTTCCGTTATTTACGTTGTTGAGCAGATTTTTTTCGAAGTATTAGAAATCTGTATCAAAACAACGATACTGGAAATATGAAATAACGTAAGGGACAAAACTAAGGTTTTTTCAGGAGAGCAAAATAAATATATGTTTTTTCTTACAAAACTGACAACAATTTTTTAACTAGATGTTTTATTTAAAAACTGTAAAAGATAGCATCTCCCTTACGTTAAATTAATAATAATTAATAAGGGTGATATACGTTAATAAAATTTTTGATGTAAAATTGTAAATGAACAGCATGGGACATTAAAGGAAATAAACATTCAGAGTTTTTCAAAGTAAAGTTCTCTTAATGGTGTACTCTATATTGCTTATGCCGTAAACAAATTTAAAAAATAGAATATTATACATTTGTGTGTTTATGCCTATGCCATATAGTTTAAAAGTATAAATTGCTGCACTGGACTGCACTATAGACATCACGCTAAGAAAGTAGACTTAACACATGCACGCAAACTTGCAAGATTAAATTTTGCACGTGAATATTTAAACTTTGACTGGACTAACATTATCTTTGCAGACGAGAAATCTTTTAGATCTTCTCAGCACGGTCGCATAACCTTGTGGCGATACGCTGAAGATCACGTAGTGCCGAATCAATTATCTGGCCGAATCTCAGCTAACAATGGGGGGCTGGATGGGAACTGGAAGTGTAGGCGAGCTGGTTCAGATTTCTTCTCATGCGAATGCAATAAGTTATGTGGATTTATTAGAAGAATCTATGTTACCGACAGTACGAATGGTTTACCCGCGAGAAGAAGTTCCAAGCTTTTATTATGTTCACGATAACTGTAGAGTGCATACGGCCACAGTTGTCTCTAGGTGGTTTAGCCAGCATCCAGATGTTACGCTAATTCCCTGGCCATTTAATCCCCGGACTTAAATCCAATTGTAAATTTATGGGGTCTGATGGTTCAAATGTGGGATAACAGAAACGAGAGGACAAATCAAGCAATTGAGCAACATTGCAACAAAATTTGGGATTATATGAGAGGAAGTGATATTTGCAGTCGCCTTATTGGATCAATACGTTCAAGACTATTGGCTGTTATTGCAAGCAATGATGGTTACACTCGATATTAACTATTGTTAAATAAGAACGATTTCAACATTATAATTTTTATACAGGGTGTTTGGCGCATGGACCGACACAATTTTTTCAGGGATTTGGGAGGTCATTAGCTAGGTTCTAGCTAAGTTCAAAATAGCTTTTAGTTTTTTTTATAATTAATTTAGAAGTTGTAAAATTTAATTCATTAAATACAAAAATTAACTTTGGAAGCTTGTAAGGAATTTTCTTGAAACCAGTTGTATAAAACAAAGATGTTTTTAGATTTAAAGGACTTTGGAGAATGCAACAAAATTTGTTTTGTGCCACTACACCCACAAACAAAAAAGTTATTTCAAATTAAAGGACACATTTTGGGAATTTTTTTCGTTTTAAAAAAATAATCATATGTAACCAACCGTGACATTTGGGACAAAGGGTGTATGGGTAGAACCTAGCTAATGACCTCCCAAATCCCTGAAAAAATTGTGTCGGTCCATGCGCCAAACACCCTGTATAAGCGATTTACTTTCCCATTTCTTATTGTTGCCCTAACGAACTTTGCAAACAAAATTCAGAATGGCGGAATCTTGTTGAATGAACATTTTCTATGAAAATTTCATGGAAATTATTCTACCAGTATGTAGAAGCCTTTAAGCTGAACGCATATTAAAATAAATAATAAATCAGGTATATTAGATTAAAAACACATTGATTTTAGTACGACAATGCGTACGCGTCGTTTTTATTTTGGGTGTGCATTCAGCTTTATACCGCACTCGTGTGTAAAAGCTCTTAACAAAGATGGAGACTGCAACAGATAATTCTCTCTGTAATTAAATGGCACATAACAAGATCGTTACCATGGAAATGTATGTTTACGCGAATGTCGACCTAATTGTATTTGAATGTCTGTAAGAAAATAAGCATACGGTGGATCATGTACATACTCGAATTTTCTTGAAATGCAGGTCTTTGTTTTTGAGAGTAGCAGGAGTTAAAACTGATTCAGCAAAATCCTTGAAGTCAAAGAAATCATGATATCCTAACACATTCACTCGATAATCCATGAGGTCTTTTTCTGGATGATTCCATAAATGATGGCCACTGGGAAGGTCCCCAAACAGTCAGTTTTTTAATCTCCCTTTCAATGATAGCATGCATGCTATCTACTGGCATGTATCTATGGCCAGCTAATAAGTAGGAATTTAATTTAAAACAGTGGTCAATATGATTATGATAATTTGAGTCACAATTTAATGTAAGGGACATGGTATGTGTACCTTCTCAGGGAACACTAATGTATAAGACAATACTAAAACATCTCAAATTATGTAAGTATTTACATTTAAATAAAACCGAGTACATTTTACAACAGGTCACTTAGGTTCCATAATTTGAGATGTTTTAATGACAATACTAACGGTTTTGTTTAAATGTAAATACTTACCAAATACTATGAGTAAAGAGACTTACATTAGTTTTTATAAAAATATTAAATTAAAATGTCATTTACAGCCAGTTTCTAGAAAAAAAATGGTATAACTTTTTCGACAAAATGTCCCTTACGTTATTTCATATTTCCAGTATCGACAATTCCGATTCTGATTGATCGTTTATTACGCAATTAGGGTGCAGTTTGCTCTGCGGCTATAAATAACTGTTAGATGTTAAAGAAAACTGAAGTTATAACTCCTTCACGTAGTTCAATGTAGAGAAACGTGATATTGCATCGTCGATGGTTCGGATCCCCGATGCAGCAATACGTTTTTCATTTAAAAAGTAAACAAGAACATCTTGAAAGAGTCCCACGTAAAAACATATAACGTAGGTATTATATGTACACCTGCAATGCCCTAAGGACGTTTGTATCATTTGTCACTTTGCGCATACCTACACTACCTATCGGAGCGACGCAAATAAATTGAGTCTCAAACACCTCGAACTAAATATTGGTGCCCGCAAAATGAATAAACCATTACAAACGTAGTGAGGGTGTCTCTTACATCTCGTAACAAACTTCGTAGGTACCTATTCATTAATCGTAACCCATTAATTTTGGTTAATGTGGACCAGGCTGTTTAGGTCCCATAAATTGTGGACATTCATTGTCTCTGGACGTCTGACTAGGCTGGCGGCTGCGGCCGGCCCGAGACGTAACGTCCTTTCGACCCAGACGTCGTTGCACCTACGAGTAGGTACGTACTGTTACGACCTCCACCAATTAGGATGGCCCACAAAGCACAAACAACGTGAATTTAACTAGCTGTTAACTAATGACACTTCGTACCTGATTAGAGGACATAATTTAGACAATTTCGGTTTGGCTATTTGCTGTTTGGGCGCGGCAATTAGGCAATTTTGTAATCCGCTTTTCTTGAAGTACCTAAGTAAATCTAATTAATTTTAAACTATACTCTTTTGCTGTGTTTTTACTGAGCAATGAAGACTTTTGTAAATTCACAGATTCGCCGCGACTTAATTATTTCAGTGGCAGCTCTCTCTCTAGTCATCTCTTCTAGTCCATATCTTGTCATATTGTATGGTACTTACGTATCCTGCCGCACGACACGTCAACCCTCCCTAATTGCCTCATCCCTTGCCGCCTGTAGTGCCCTGAAGTCCCTTGTATCCCTTTTTGTCTAGATTGAATGTCTTAAGTGGAACGAAGTTACGAAGTTATTTAGAACACTGAACACTGCAGTCAACAGTGCTTCGGGAAAATGGTGTTGGATCAAAATGTGATAGCCAGTTTTGTTTACGAGATTTTTTAGGAGGCAGCTTATGAGCGTAATAAATATACTTTAAATGCTCGTAAAGCAGAGCCTTCAGGAAATTTGAGATTACTGTGAATGTAAAGTAAGATGAGCTCATTTAAAATGACTTCACGTGGATTCTATTTGGCGGTCATAAAATCCACAGGCGTTATTACATTGCAATAGAAAAGAAAATTCTGTTTCGGAACCATTTTCTCTGGCACAATGATGAATTTGGGGACGAAATATAATAAAATACGTCGAGACCACACTTAAGTATCCACCTGGGACTTTTATATTCCTCATTTAGCCGGAAGCGGGCGAAGTGACAGAAATAAATCAGAGATTCAGAGCTCTTTGTAGTACAACCCCGAAACGTCCGAAAGGCGACACATTCATTGCCGATGGTTAACGAACCATAAATATGAACGAGCATTCATTTATCAGTTGCCATGTTGGGAATTAATAGGAACAGACAAGCTGGCTCTCCGATAAAAGTGATACGGTCCATTAGTAAATATTTATCAGTATTGTTTCGCGCCATTTTCCCAAGCGTCATAAAGGCCTATTAGTGAGGGGCTCACTGCGCCCGACCGGCTAGTTGGATAAGCCGGATAGCCCGACCCGATACAATTTGCAGTTTACTTTCTCTTAATCTATATGTAATTAGCTTAGTCTCTATACTATAGCAAAGTGGAAATCCAGCTGAAAATGTTTGTAACATTTATTTCTCCTCGATTCTCGATGAATTTTCTATTAGTTTAAATTCAAATTACAATATGCAACAATAGCAGTAAGTATCATGTTATATTTCACCTACGTTTCTTTAAAGTATAAGACGACGAATACCTAAAGGGCAAATAGCACAGAGTGAAATACAACTTGACCGATTTTCTCAAACGCTCCATTATCGAGCACTGAAATTTTCATATAAATCGGTTCCAAAGTGAGGTTTACTGTTGCACATAACAGTAAATAAGCTTTAATAAGATTCAGTAAATCTCCGAAACAATGTTTATTAGGACATATTATTACAATGGTTCGGTATATTATGTCTGTTGTATCCACAACGCTATAATACTTCAAAGATTTTCCTCCTTCGCGGCTTCCCTCCGAAAGTTGCGCGGGAAAATAGACGCGAGATACCTAATACCTTTGCCACTCGAAAATTTGCATAGGAAAATAGAAACGCGGGAAAATTTTCACAAATTATGCTTTGCCAAAACATAACAATTGTGAAAATATACCTACCATGTGAATCGTGTGACAATTGGATTCCTACCCATTTTTAGCGGAATACAAAAATGTAACAGTATATAATAAGTAAGTACCAAGCGTAATTAACTAGGCATGCTATTATTTATTAACAAACACTCAACGAAACCACACATTTGGCTCGGCGATTATCCCCAATAAACTGTTGATTTAGCAGCTCATCAAACCCTTGTTTACGCACCGACAATTACTCGTTTGGGCTGTTACACTGCATTAATAACTTAGTATCGGACCAAAGGGGATCATTAATTAGCTAAGCAACCTCTCCCGCCAAAAGTATACATCCGAATATCTCTTTGTTTCAGCCAGTCATGCGTATTTGATCAATTTTTTTGTACATAAATCAAAATTCCGCGCGGCTCAAATATTTGTTTCAAAATATGATGATGAGCAATCTATTCCTACCCTTATTCCACACATGTCAGTCTGATTACACACGTCGGGCCCATCGAGGGGACAGGTCAGTGGGGGGTGGGGGATATCAGGTCGAGCAACAGGCGCTGGCTGATCAATGAGCATCTCCCGCGCCCCGCATCCCGCACCACCACCTGCGCCGCACTTGTTGCGCGCACGATTCAAACAAATGCAAGCCCACCCGAACACCATTACCACCCTTATTCCTTCCCGTATTAGTTCTATAATAGCCGCGCATAATAACGTTGCATTGTTTCCTGAAGTGTGCTCAACATTTATTAGGTAATATCTGGCTGTGTGTCTCCGAGGTGCGGGTGCGATCGGGCGCGTTAGTGCCAGCCTCCCATAAACGTAGCAGCGATAAAGATACGATGATGACCGTGCCATTATGCACCCTTTTGTTCGCAAATACCTTTTACCGTTACCGATATCTTTGGCACATAACTTTAAGAAAGGTAGGACTAGATGGTGTAGGTAATCAAGAGGCAATCTTCAAGGACGCTGTTCAACTTTTCCATTGTTGAAAATAGATTGAGTCTCGCAGTTGATCTTGTAATTAGATATCCGTGTGGTCTAGAACTCTGATCTGGCGGCTAAGAATAGACCACTACATTTGTCGAGGTTGTCATTTGATATTAATAGTTTACTATTAGGGCTGATTTAGACGCATTCTGGCAATTGCAGAGTGCGAGTTGTCGCTTTAAAATCTTCGCCAGTGGCATCTAACTACCAAGAACAATGTGCTTCTCTTGTTCCATTCAATGATTTAATATCGAGTCCATTTTAAGCTGTATACCTAGGTACATACAATGGATATAGATAAAATAGATAGGTACATTTTGCACAAAATAAGAGCCTGGATCTAATCAACTCAGCCTTACGCAGTCATTTCTGAACCTCATCACCCCGTAACGACATGATTGTATACTTTCTAGCCATAAATTCCAGGAGAAAACATTTTATTTACAAACCCTGCCCCGATAGACCACATTCTTGTATGAAAATTAATCAACAACAAGTAATAGGTAAAAATAGTTGAAGCTAGTCAAAGGAATATTTTCCGATCCACACAGACTATGGAAAGCGGGACAAAGGCGCCATAAGGATTTATATGTAGAAAAATATGAGCCAGCAAATACTCCATTGTGAAATGATGCGAAAATAAATTCAGGATTGTTCCACAGCTTATTTCCTTTTGTCATAGCATCGGTATCAGTTAAAAAACCGGCCAAGTTCGTGTCGGACCACGCACAATGAAGGGTTCCGTAGTTTGGATGAATTTATCCCAAGAACAAACTTAACATTGTAGTTGAAAAACATGTTCTCCCATGCGGAATTTATGGGAGAACATGTTTTTCAAACTGCAAATTTAAGTTGGTCGATTATTACTCGTTAATCTGTAAAGCCTACTTAGCTGTGATAGTTTTCCTTTAAACTTCGTTATATATAGGTGCTACTGCTTTGACATTTGAATTTCTAACTACAACCGTTTAGTTGGTAGAGGGGGGGGACACGTGACTCTAACGAAAATTGGAACTTTAAAGCTTGATAAGACACGAACGGTTTACTTAATCCATAAACAGTCTTCGAAAACACGTAATATTTTTGAATGACCTATCCAACGATATCCCACAATATGAGAAGGACGAAAAAAAAATTATCATCCCCACTTTACATGTAGGGGAGGTACCCTAAATAATTGTTTTCTTCAAAATTTTATTTTACCACTTTTTCGGCGTCATTAATGTGTATACTCATGCCAAATTACAACTTTCTAGTACCAATACTTTTTTAGCTAAACTGTGGACAGACAGACAGACAGACGGACATGGCGAAACTATAAGGGTTCGTTGTTGACTACGGAACCCTAAAAATGTATACGGATCGAATGAAAATATTTCAAATGCTTTTCAATACAGAACTGGGGCCAAAAGTTCACGTAGATATGAAATATTATTCGCAGATACAGGTTGCCAGTTATAAAAATAGTTTGCGTACAATCATTTTTTAACCTTCTTTTTCAAAAAAAGTCTTGTTTAATTCAAAGGTTCGATCAAATGGTAATTGGATGATCCTGTTCAAAACCTCTCATCTATAGCTCTGAATTGGAATTCGCGTCTCGTCTCGCGTCGCTCCTATCAGAGACCTAATGATGTCATCAAAGGACTGGAGGTACATACCACCTTCCATAGATTTTATGTTGGAAGCTTCTTTACATTTTTATTAGATAGAGTCTCATGAGACTTGTGAATGAGCTTTAGGGTTATATTCCACTGAAACACCATGGTTGCACTGTCAACCAAACGAATACATCATTATGGAGGGTAAGTATAGGTACCCATAGCCTGGCGTTCGCTGGTTGCGCAACCAATCTTATAGGTAAGCTAATGTAAATATACATATTGGTGCCGATTCTCTTGTCACAAATGCGTCTAAACTAGACTAAAAATCACCAAAATTTAGTTTACTCCTGTCAAACGATGATTTCCCATTCTGAGATAGACTAAAGTGGCACAACTTAACTATATTTTAGTTTGACAGCACTAAGATTGTACTGAGATTTTAATTTAGTGAAAATGACAATTTTGCTATTCTGAATTTGACGTTTTTCACCTAAAATTTTAATTTTCTGACTAATTCTGACCATTTTTAATCGCTACTGAAAATGGTGTGGAATATTATTAGTTGTCATGAACTAAAATTCACACGAACATCGGATGCAACAGTATTGTACTGGATTTTTTTCTTTTCTTTTGCTTATATCTCGAAAATGGTGTGTCCTATCGCAAAAATAATGAAAATTTCGACCCCCTTTATAAAACCCTTATACCCCTAATACTCAACACGTAGGTAATTTTTTTTTTTTTTTTCCATACAAAAAGTGAAAAAAACCATATAAAACACGTCGAGGATGCCCCCACTGCGCGCCTCCAGCTCTAAAAAAAAACCCGGTGTAGGGCAAACAAGTATGTACCACGTGGAGTCGCAATTGTCAAATTCGATTTAGTTGTGTCAAAATATTATTTTAATTTAGAGACTTTTCACTACAGAATAGCGTTAAGATTCTCATAGTAAAAAGTAAGGAATTTTAGTGATAGTTTAGTTAGTTTAGTCCGGTGTACAAGAGAATCGGCACCATTGTTGCAGCGCAACCATAGTTGCGCCGGTTTCGCGGAAATAATATGTCATGTACATGACTGAAATGCATTTCAAATTTTTCATGTATTTAAAACACCGAATGTGCTCGTTATTAAACAGATGGAATTATTATTATTCTGAGTGCTAACGATTTATTTTCTACGCAAAAAAAAACATTTTGAAATGAAGTCGAATGAAAAGTGCATTTTAATAGTAAGCCGTACAATACGGCTCGGGCTTACTATTAAAATGCACGTTTCAATGAAAATATATGAAAAATATTTTTCTGGTAAAGGAATAGTTGATTACGACTTACGACTATGTGAATTATTGCCCTACCCTTTCAAACAAGGACAGAGCATTGACACCAATTCAGTATTTACTCACCACACTAGCTTTGTAGGTACAGTCAACAAATTTGAAGCATGATCCACCATAAGCTTATTTTCTTACAGACATTAAAATACAATTAGGGCGACATTCGCGTAAACATACATGTCCATGGTTTATCTGAGAAATTATCTGTAGCAGTCTCCATCTTTGTTAAGAGCTTTTACACACGAGTGCGGTATAAAGCTGAATGCACACCCAAAATAAATACGACGCGTACGCACTGTCGTACTAAAATCAATGTGTTTTTAATCTAATATAACTGGGCCTCAAGTCTGCTATTACAATAGCGTCAGAATAGTCTATCATTGATTTCATAATTGTTGACTTTGACAAGTTTGGTAATCTACTAACATATTGGCGTCATTATGACTTTCCAATGGTCAGCCACTGACACTCCATTGAAAGAAATGGCATCTATTGGTAATCTCGTAAATAATGAAAAATTAATGACTGACTTATGCGGTAATCTGCTAAAATTTTGACAGTTCCTTTGATCAGTGACCTACTATGAGAACGTCATTGTGCAGTCATTTCTTTTAATTCGATACGAGTATCGTGTTTGTGGAATACAATGATCAACCATGCAATGGTCGACCATTATGAATTTAGCAGATTACGAACTTTTAGCAAAATGACAATGGGATCGTGTTGGAATGACGAATTTATAAAAATAGCAGACTTGGGCCCCAGATTTATTTTAATATGCGTTCAACTTAAATACTCCTACATACTGGCGCGATTTATCGTTTCCCATCCATTCCCATGGGATCCTCAGCGTATCGTGTATTATTGTAACGCCACAAGGTTATGCGACCGTGCTGAGAAGATCTAAAAGATTTCTCGTCTGAAAAGATAATGTTAGTCAAGTCAAAGTTTAAATATTCACGTGCAAAATTTAATCTTGCAAGTTTGTGTGCATCTGTTAAGTCGACTTTCTTAGCGTCATGTCTATAGTGCAGTCCAGTGGAGTGCAAATGATTTATTATCGTTTGTAGACAAACATCGTATCGTGCCGGAAAATACCGAGTGGGAGTAAACCGATGTTTTTTGTAATGATGACGTATGTCGGTTTTCTGTTGATTCGTGATTTGACGAACACCATGATTATATCGTCGTCTATCTTCCAGAGTACCCTGTTCTTCATAGCGCCTGATCCAAGTCCTCACTGTGTTTCGAGATATATTTAACTCTCGAGATATTTCTCGTATACCGTAGCCTTGCTCACTGAGAACTATAATCCGAGCTTTTTGTTCTGCCATTGTAAATATAAACGGATTTTATTTTCACATAAATTATTATTTGACACCAATTTCTGAGTGACTTTTTGACTATGTCATTTTATAATCGAAAGAGTTCGAAAAGAGTTTGGATTCAAAATATGATTATTTATGCTTTACCTAAAATATTACCTATTGCAGTGATGACAAAGGTTATAATTGCATAGATCTCCGACCCGTATTGACATAGCTTGATTAATATTTAAAACGTCCTAAGGTGTCCTAACGGCATGCACTGTAAAGGAGGGAAATCTTTGTTATTTTGACGGTTTCAATCGATTTATCGTCAAAGTGGGTCATGATTCAGATTTTTCGACTGTACCTACTTGTAGCTATGTTAACGATTTGAGATGTAAATTCAGGTTTTCTCACGTTTTTTTTAGGGTTCCGAACCCTTATAGGATCACTCGTGTCTATCTGTCCGTCTGTCACAGCCCAGTTACTCCGAATCTAATGGACCGATTAAATTGAAATTTGGTACACATATCAATTTCTGTGACCGAAATACGGACGTGTATCGAAAATAAATGAATTTTGAATACAGAGGTCACTTATAAGGTTCAAATTGAAAAATAAAAAGTTGCTAACTGTACCTACCGTGTGACATATTATGATTAGACTTGTTTTGAGAGTCCCCTTCTTTATAATTTAAAAATAAATAAAGATATTTAAGAAAATTTACGAAAATTGACCAATTTCCATAACTCAGAAACTATAGCGCCTAAAATTTAAAAATAATACAAAATATAATAGTTCTATAAGTACTTATAGATTACAGGAAAACCTACAAGAAGTATTTATGTTCTTAAAACATGGTAAATCTTCCAATATTGTGCGTACAAAGTAACATATGCAGTTAGAATGTTTGGGAAACATGTTTTTTAACTAGAATGTTGAGTTTGTCCTTGGGATGAATTCATCTCAACTACGGAACCCTTCATTGTGCGTGGTCCGACACGCTCTAGGCCGGATTTTTTTACCGTGCTTATTGCCAGCAGTGGTTTATAAAAACCACATTGAAAATATTTTTTTGATCACTTGGCAACAAACCTATGATCAGTTAGCAAATTGATAAAAAATAATTAACAGAATCTACAATTTAGTTCAGGATCATACAGCACCAGTACCCTAATTACGTAATGCAAAATCAATCCGAATCTGAATCGTTTTGAAACAGATTGCTAATCCATTGCTCCGTAAGTTCGAAAAAAAAAACTGCAGAGCAACGTAAATAACGTAATGAAGGTTGTTGAACTGTCAAAATGAAACAGATTTGTCTTTATCGTTTACGAAAATATGTTGCGTAATTAGAAAGCAGGCCAGGAAGGGCTAAATGATAACAGCCGCACGGATCGATCAAAGGTTAAGCTACGCTTGCCGCGGCTGGTTGGTGGATGGGTGATCATCCATTACTTACATATCGAGACCCCTCCGTGCCTCGGAAAGTGGTTTAGCCGTTGGTCCTGGCTGGCATTCGTAGATCTTTGACAGTCGTTACGTTTCGTCAGAAACCCGAAAGTCTTACCAAGAGGTATCGTGTTTCCTAATAACTGGGTTATAATGGAGGTCAGATAGGCAGTCGCTGCCATGTAAAGTACTGATATTCAGCTGCATCCGGTAAGACTAGAAGCTGACCCCAACATAGTTGGGAAAAAGCTAGGCAGATTGATTGACACCACCAGGCCAGCCAATGTAAAGACTTAATTTAGCAATAAAATATTGTTCTACCATCTTTGTCAAGTCAAATAAGCAATGCTCACGCATCTTAGGTCCTAAGTCAGACCCCACCGTACTCTAATTGGATCTTCCTATTTGCAAATTGTCAATTATAGGCTGTGATTGGAATTCAGCGCTCGCTTGGTCGCCCACTGTAACATTGGGAACCCAATACTGAACACTGATTGATGAACGGAAATGGCCGACATGACATGGTTTTACATTTGGTATGAAGACAGAAAGAAGTCCGCACTGATAAATTTGGTTAAAACATTGTAAAAAAACAATTATTTGTAAAAGAGTACGGATATCGTGAAGTTTCTTGCCGGCTTTTCTCCATTGGAAACAACCCGTGCTCGTAGCTTCGAACGTTTCATAAGTTCCTATGTAGGTTTATGTGAAATTAAATATTTTGAATTTTAATAAAGCTAATCGAACATTACAGCCACAACGAGCCGCAGCGCAACGCAATTTCATACAGGAAAGTGCGGTGCGTCCCAGGCGGGACAAGTAGTGTGCGTTGGTCCAGAGAAAATAATTATACGAAAATAAAGTACTTATAGTAAGGTGTGGGAGTATTTTTTGACGTGACGTGGCCGCCCGAATTTGCCTAAGCCTTTACATACATATCAGTTTTTTTATTATGAAGAGTATTATTCTTCTTACTACTCACTAGGTAAGTGGTAGGTACTGAAAACCAGAGTTTCGAGTTATTTTGTGTTAATTCATCATCAATTTATTTACGTCATCGGAACATAACATAACACATGCTCATTTATTTATCGTGATTTATTGCGATCAACGTCTTCTCAGTTTATTGGCTACATTACATCGGTCTTGTCTAGGTAGGGCTGCTCCGTCGTCGAAGCCGAATAACTTGGCTGTTGTTGGTTTAAACGTATGCCTTGTGCCGCGAATGCACATGCACGGATTATTGAGATGATGATTCTTGATCTTAGCCAACACACACTACGCTTACGGGCCTATTCCAGTGGTCAGCGATTGCAGCTCCAAGATGTTTTCCGTCGGTAGACATTTATGAGGTATTCCATGAAGCACACCTAAAGTATTCCACTTAGCAAAACCGTACGTGGGCTTCAAATAAAAATTTAAAATAATTAATTTCCTATTCCACGAAGCACACCTACGAATATCACTCGTATAGTGCGGGGTACTAAGAAATAAAAATGTCGATAGGAGAAAATATTTATTATTTAAAAGACTAACTTAAATTTCTAACATCATTCAGTTTCATTATAATAATCTAAAGAATTATACAATGTGGATCTGGACTTACGACATTAAATTAAAACAAGCACAGTACTAGTCCATAGAAACATTTTAAAAGACGAAGATTAGTAGTTAATGGAAAATTGAAAAATTGCAATTTTCAAACAAAATAAATAGCAGAATCAACTGCATAAAAAGTAAACACGCTTTATCTACGAAAAGTCACTAACCTGTTACGCGGCCCGATGCGGGACGCGGCGGGGGGCGGCGCCTGCGCTGCGGTGCGGGGCGTAGGTGGACGTGGGTAGGTAGTTTAGTCGGAGAACAACAAATTAGCGGCATAAACTCACTAAGTTGCGCGTTGTTAATTAAAAGATCACTGATTGAATAATTAATCACATAATAACACATCACAATCAGAATTTACATCAATAGTCAAATTTTTAAATTTTCAAGGTTTCCACCGTTGTTCATTATGCACAAGCGACATCGATACCTAATTAACTAACACTGAACAATAAGTCACACTAAATCGTCTTTAATCACAAATAAAAACTTTTTTTTTTTCACAAAATCACGACAATGCGCGCGCGGCTCGTCTCGTAATAAACACAGTAGTCATGCATGTGCGGTCCTCAAAGGGTGCCGCTGCACTGACACTGACCGACCGAGTCCCGAGACTTTTTGCCGAAAAAATTCCGCTCACACACACACTCGCAATTGTCTATGCACCACTAATGCATAATTTGCGTAAGTAATATTTCTTTTTCTTTCTAATTGTAGTATTATTTTGTGGGACTGGGCGGGGCGCGTCAGAGTGGAATCGTATGACACCTTTCTCTGTCTCTCAAGCATATTGAGACGTAGAGGATAGAATCGTACGTTTTGCACAGGTTCTTGACCTTACAATGTTTACCTATTATTACGGACTCAGATCTACATCATGTTGAAAACTAAGAAAATGAAAAATAATTTCCTGTGGCTAAAGTATTCATTGGATTTGATTGATTTTTTGTATACGGGTAAAGAACATGACACTCTTTACGTGGTTTTAAGAAATGTCAAGCGTCCTGCTCCACGTAGTATACAGGGTGTTTGGCGCATGGACCGACACAATTTTTTCAGGGATTTGGGAGGTCATTAGCTAGGTTCTAGCTAAGTTCAAAATAGTTTTTAGTTTTTTTTATAATTAATTTAGAAGTTGTAAAATTTCATTCATTAAATACAAAAATTAACTTTGGAAGCTTGTAAGGAATTTTCTTGAAACCAGTTGTATAAAACAAAGATGTTTTTAGATTTAAAGGACTTTGGAGAATGCAACAAAATTTGTTTTGTGCCACTACACCCACAAACAAAAAAGTTATTTCAAATTAAAGGACACATTTTGGGAATTTTTTTCATTTTAAAAAAATAATCATATGTAACCAACCGTGACATTTGGGACAAAGGGTGTATGGGTAGAACCTAGCTAATGACCTCCCAAATCCCTGAAAAAATTGTGTCGGTCCATGCGCCAAACACCCTGTATATATTTATTTATTATTATTTTTTGTATACGGGTAAAGAACATGACACTCTTTACGTGGTTTTAAGAAATGTCAAGCGTCCTGCTCCACGTAGTATATATATTTATTTATTATTATTTTTTATTAGAAGAGAAGAAGATTATAATAATGTGACACAATATTTGTCATTTTTGTAATCTTACTATTTAAAATCACAGAATGTTTCATAATTACAATATGAAATGAAATGAAATTGTTTATTCTGTAAATAGGATATGGAATCACTTTAACACGTCATCTTAAAAAAAAAAATGCTATATGAGTTTCCTATCTGACTACTCTCAGAAGAAAGGCCGAAACAAACTCAGAGGTCACAGTCTCTTTTAAAGTCCAGACATAATCTTGATCAGGCCATATGAGGACCATGTAGATTAGTCTGAAATGGTCTTTTGAGAAAAGTACCACACAGATTTGAGTGGACCTTTCCTGTCAATGCAAGTATTTGTAAGTAATCGTGGAGCTCAACTCGACGAACAATACCAAAGAAAGGACATTTGGGTAGGCCGCATAAACTACTCAAACTGCCTGCAAATAAAAACTTGGATAAATATCAAAAACATTGTAAATATAGTTTTCCATAGAGATCTATGTTGAAGTTTTCTTATAGCTACCTGTTTAGTGAATAATAAAGATACTCTAGGTACTTTAACATGAAAAATCACAGATTGTTTCATAATTACAATAAAAACTTGGACAAATATCAAAAACATTGTAAATATAGTTTTCTATAGAGATATAATATGTTGGTATATGTTGTGTTTGTAGACCTTTTAACAAATAATAATAATACTCTAGTTTTATGTACAATCACAGACTGTTTAAAATCACAAATCACAATCTTTAAGATTAAATAATCTTGAAGAAATGGGCAATTTAGTATCTAAACTTATCAATTAAATAAATTATTATTAATCAGAATCTTAATTTCTCTAGATCTAGACAATTTCCAACTGAAGTTTGTGTGAGTAAATGTGTCTGTGTACGTATAAGAGTCACTGTTTGAATACTTAACGTAAGAACGTAACATATCTACCGCTAGTTTTATTTTAATCAACGCGTCTTATCTATGGGATTTATATATGAACACTATGAAAATGACAAGTATTGTATCACATTATTATAATGAAACTGAAAGATGTTAGATATTTAAGTTAGTCTTTTAAATAATAAATATTTTCTCCTATCGACATTTTTATTTCTTAGTCCCAGCACTATGCGAGTGATATTCGTAGGTATGCTTCGTGGAATAGGAAATTAATTATTTTAATATTTTTTTTGAAGCCCATTTACGGGCGTGCTAAGTGGAATACTTTAGGTGTGCTTCGTCTGGGTGTGCTTCGTTTGGGTGTGCTTCATGGAATACCTCACATTTATGAGGCGAAGATTCCGTCAATAGATGCAATAACCGGGGTGAATGTCGCATGTTGCATATTATCACAAACGTTTGGTATATATTATGTAAAAGTACCAGTGATACCCGACAAGCCGACTTTCTACAACTGACCGTTTACCCTACTAGCTTTATTGATCTATGAAGACTTCATGCATCCATTATTCATATGACATTTCATCATCCATACTAATATTTTAAATGCGAAAGTAACTCTCTGTCTGACATCTAAAATTTTCACGCCTTGACGGTTGACTGGTTTTGGATGGGCAGACGGATAGACCATGCCCTGGGCTAGGGCACAGGATTTTCATCCCACAGAAGTACGTTTCCGTGGGATAATTCCCGAACTCCACGCGGGCGAAGGCGCGAGCAAAAGTTGCTGCTATATTATTACCTACACTCTTTTCACACAACACAAAGTTGTTAAAAAGATTTCTTGGAACAAAGTTAAGTAACCGCTGTTGTTGTTCTTAAAGACTTTACCCTTAAAAGATAAGCGACAGATAAGCCCTCGTACGAGGCATGTACGAGTAGCTATCGAGCGGAGTCTCGAAGGCATATCATATCGAGCTTTAAGCACCTGTCCCAGCGCCGATGAGGAAGCGATTACGAACGATTTTCTCGCTCAAGAAACGTACAAAAAATTTTAGGTCCCGTGTAATGAAAAGAGACAAAAATGTATTTTCCCACTTGCTTCTGGCTGCTTGACCCCTCTGAGGGTAGGTTTTAGCAAAGTAAACACTAATTAAGCTCACAATATTTTTATTTGCTTAACACATAACCAAGCCTCCTCGGATTACTTTTCCAAATTCCTCAGTGACTTCGTTAGGTTATTTTAGACTACCAGAACATCTCCAAGCGCGGATCCACCGTTTAGGACACGATGGGCGTGCTTTCACGGTCTATTGAGGTCGATAGGCTGATGATATTATATCCACTGCCGTAATAAAATAAAATAAAACGATAGATTCGGAACGCAGCGAATACCTAGTCATAAGTACTTAGTCAAGACATATATATGCGTATGTCGTGGCCCGATCTTAGACTTGATCATTTCATGAAGTGTTCAACCATTTCATGAAATGATCGAACACTTCATGAAATGATCAATTCTGAGATCTGGCTACGACATACCTACAGCATTGCCACCAAAACTTCCGAGCTGTCTTCCTTTTTGATGGCATTGCGTGGCGCTGAGTTTAGTAGTTTGTATTGTAGGTACTGTATGTTACCTAAGCATAGGTAGGTATCTAACCTAAGTTCTGTTTTGATGAAGTCGAATAATTTCATCAATCGGTCTAAATGTGACACTGTGATGTGCAAAGAAACACACATTTACTTTTGTAATTTTCGTGAACAGGACAGGTTAATTAATTTACTAGTGTTCGCCCCACGGTTTTGCACAAAAGTAGGTATTTGGAAACTTTCCAAATGATTTTCTACACCTAAAACGGTTACAACATCAAATTCAGTGTTATAATTGCAAAGGGGATGTTCAATAAAAAAAATATTTGCTCTCAGGTATGTGATTAAAAAATATTGGACACGTATTGTTTCTTTTTTTACGTAACTAAAGATTACGGCAATACATTGAGTAGGCATACGTTAAAATGTGGATTGAAGTTTTTTTTTTTCGACGAGGGCATCTCGTGTCTCCTCAGATTGAGGTCGCAGCTGCTTAACCGGACTATCCTGTGGATGCCTTAAGCTACTAACTTAAAACCTCCAGCCAGGGGCATAAACTATTCTGTGTTAAACTAAGCGAACGCTTGCTAAGGGCACCCCCTGTGGGGTACGAACCTCAGCTTAGGGCGTCGCTGGCGGGAGGACAGCAAGGTGGGACAGGCTGGATCAAATTGTCATTATTATTGATCGGGGAATTTAAATCTACATTTCTCAGCGTAACGCGGGCTGGCGCTTCTGCGAGCAAGGGTCGGGGGGGATATGGCATGACGTCACTCTCCGGTAGATTTTATACTGACTTGTGACGTAGCGAGCCCCCACTCCCCAACTTTAATGCGTTTTATGTATAAACCATTTGTTATAATATGATAAAGCAAAAAATACGTGTCTAATATTTTTTTACTATCTGACTGACGGACTAAATAGTTTTTTTTTTCGCCAGTGAACTTCCCTATTCGCTATTGCTATTAATATTCTAGTTCACTAGTTATTGTTAGGTCGTAGTTCCATACAGTAATAATGCCAAATTAATCAAAACAGGTAAATATTTGACAGCTATTTGCGACGTTGCCAGCTTTTAGAATCAATTGATCGCTGACTGTTCATACCACCGTGCACCGCCGCCGGCGAGTACTTGTTTGTCGCAACGACAAGAGCTATCAAAGAGAGTAAGTGCTCGCTCAGCGACGCTCACTTGTCGGACAAAACACCGTTGAAAACCACGAAAACCGGCGAGTATAATTGCTCGTCGCCGTTGCGCACTCGTTACCTACTCGTTGCTCACCAACTCGTTTTTATTTGCTCGCTATCGCTTCTCGTTAATCGCCAGCGCGGTGGAACAGTTGCCTAAAAGATCACAATATTACGAGTAAAGAGGGACCCTTCGCACGTAACCATATGCGTTGATTGATTCTGACAGTTTACCACGGATAAAATCGGGGCTGTGATAAAGTAGGTTTTTTTGCGTTTTTCCTATGGTTTTAGGGAGAACAGTGGATGTTCGTTTATCGCATATTTTTCTATTAGAAACAAGACAGGGGCGATGAATTTCCAAAATACCGGCCAAGTGCGTGTCGGACCACGCACAATAAAGGGTTCCGTAGTTGGGATGAATTTATCGCAAGAACAAACTTAACTTAGTAGTCGAAAATATATTCTCCCATACAGAATGTATAGGAGAATATATTTTTGCAACCGCAAATGTAAGTTGGTCAATTATTACTCGTTAACTTGTAAAGCTTACTTAGCTGTGATAGTTTTCCTTTTAATGTCGTTATATATACCACTGCCGTGAATTTTTTCACATATCTAAAAGCTACTATTTATCTGGCAGGGACACACACACAAACTCTAACAAAAATTTGCACTTTAAATGACTTTAAAGCTAAAATTACGCAAACGGATCCCTGAATCCAAAAATAGTTTTTATTTTTACCAACTCACTTTGCTGGCGTGATTACCTTATTATATGTATTACCCATACCAAATAACAGCTTTCTAGTACGAAGAGTCTCTGAGCTAAGTCGCGGACAGACGGACAGACAGACGGAAACGGCGAAACTATAAGGGTTCCTTGTTTAGATACTACAGAACCCTAAAAAGTATTATCCAACTAACTTTTACTTATAAAAGTCTAAATACCTTAAATAACGAAAATGTTCCATGTTTGCAGACGATTTGAAACTGTACAGGGAAATTAAAATAGACTGCGACATTCTTCTTCTTCAGAATGACTTAGATGCGGTGCAAGAATGGTGTCAACTTAATATGATGACCCTCAATGCAAGTAAATGCTATCACATTACTTTTACGCGAAACAAACAAGTACGATCATGTTCTTATGCGTTGGATGGAGTTCCTCTGCAAAAGGTTGATACCATCCGTGATTTGGGTGTACAACTGGACAGCAAGCTAACATTCATTAATCATATTGACGCGATTGTAGCAAAAGCCAAAGCCGTACGTGGGTACGCCGTACGTCACCTTTTTTGTTCATGAATAAGTAAACAATAATTTAATTTCATAAGAAAAAAAATGTTGCAATACTTTAAAGGCACATGGTCATTTAAATTACCGTCCTTTATTATAACTTGATATGATTTCAGCCCATTTTCTTTATTGCTGTGATCCCTTAGTCAGTTTTTACGGCACTTAAGGGCGGGAAGGGGAAGGCTATAATACAGGAAAACAGCACACGTGTTTCCTTCCGTAAATTAAAATGGCAAAACTCTTCACATTTTTTTAAAGAAAAACCATTTTATCTCTGCTTTAACCTGACGGCTAGCAGACTTTCCGTTTAAAACTTTTCTGGCTTCTTTTAAATTTCCTTTTCAATTTTATCAGGTTTTATGTAAGTCGAAAATGCATTTTCTATGCGAACGAGAGCGCTATAAAGTTTATATAAGCTTCGTATGCTTTTGATAATTTTATTTATCTAGGTAGGTATCTGTACTTTCTGAGTTAATCTTGAACATTACTGACATCGGTGAAGGAAAAATATCGCTGAGGAAACCTAGGCTTATATTATGTTAATACTAGCGACCCGCCCCTGCTTCCACGGGTGCTATTTACGGATGCATACGTCAACATCACATTGAAACAAAATGCAGTATGAAACTACCAAGAAACCCTCTGATCCAAAATTATACAGTAACCAAATATCGTTCTGATCATCGCCGTGTGGACGGGCCTCACAATAAAAAAAAACATAAGTGGTATATTGTCTATGGATGGTCCCACTATTTCGTTGAACTAAATAAATGAAAAAAATTGTGAGTTCTTCATTTGTGGTGTTTGGACGTCCAAATATTTAATTAAATGTTTCTGTCATCATACTTTATTAATTCAATTCATAAATTAATTTCAATAATCGCAGTTCCTTATATCCGAGGAAAGGTCATTGACCCCTGTAAGTCATGTTGCCACGCTGCGCGCCGTCAGCCGTCATAATTATTTTCAATTATTTTGCAGCGCGTAATTTTAAATCTGTGATATTTTACAGTATTCGGTATTCGTTAAAATGATGTAACGTCCAGGCATATTTTAATCTTAATTAAATGGCCAATTTTAATAACATACCTATTTTATCGGATAAGGATTAATAATATACTGGTCAAAATAGCTTCGGAAATTAAAATATTTTTTTAATGAAATTCTGAAAGATAAAAATGTTTACATCCTTAGAAGATAGACATTATGTTTACCTATGCTATCGCGGAATGTTCTGTTGATATTGTTAAGATATACAATCCAGTAGAACATCAATTATATTTATATGATTGTAATGGTATAGGTAGTCAGCGCACGCCATGTAAGCGCTCAAAAAAGTGCCTTTTTCACGACCTGACAAAACGTTAGGTTTCATTACTACGTTTTTATAAAATAATCATATAAAATACCGCCTGTATTTTTATGAATTTTCATGAAAATTTATCGAAAGTTTGCTTAAAATTTACTTTACTATATTTAATATTTTTCATGTTATTAAATTTTCATTTTTTTTTTTGTTGCTTTTGTGACCTTGCTTTAAATTTTTTGCCATATTCCGATGTTATTGGCTCGATTTAGATTCTGATTATTCTAAAAGCTTATGAGTTAAACTTTTAGAAATAATAAACAGAATCCACTATATAGAAACAATGTAAAGCAAGGATATAGTGTGAGCAAGCTTGAAGTGTGTCACCGACGGCGAGCCGAGTAAGTGCGTGAACTTAAAATTCAAATTCAAATCTTTATTGCATATCACATGTGTTTACAAGGTCTTAATAATAATAAAATAGTTCACATGGACCCTGTCGGGCACAACAATAACATAAAATATGAGTAGTAGCATGATAATAAATGCAATTAAAAGATTTTAACAAAATATCGTAAAAAAAATGTAATAAAATTATATTACAAATAATATCACATAATTTGTAATAGACGTCTTTGAAAATATTACCTCTAGCAATCATTAAAAAGTATCAATATTAATTTCAAGTAAATAAGATCATATACAAATGGAATGTAATAATCCATATCACAAATAGTATAATTTATAAAAATAAAGTAAAATAATTAGGAAATATTCAATGTTCAATTCATTTGAAATTAATAATGTCACAGAAGAAATTAATATAAAAAATCAAATATAATATTAAAAAATTCAATTGACTTATGTTCAATAGATTCGAATAATGTCAAAAAGTCAAATAAAATTGTAATAAAAAGTCAATTAAATTAAACAAATAATGTCACAGATTAAAATAGTATCATAAGTTCAAATATAAGTCAAATAAAGTATCTATAATAAAAATCAATGTCTAAAACTGGGTAAATATTGGAAGTCATCCCATTTTGATGTCATCATTTAAAAAAAATCATTTAGTGAATAATAGCATTTATCCACTAGTAATTTTCTGAGCCGTTTAATAAATATATTTTCATTTTGTTCCATTTTTATGTCGTTTGGTATTTTATTGTATATTTTAATTGATGTGACGTGAGGGCTTGTGCTGTGTAATTTTTGCTTAGATTGTGGTATTACGAGGGCATTATCAAACCGTGAACGTGGTGCATATCGGCGAGGTTGGTCTGTAACTTTAAGGTAGAAGTGTGGATATTGTCTAACGAATTTACAGATTTCTAGATTATAAATGGATGTCAAAGTTAGAATGTCTAGTTTCCTAAAATGCGGTCTACAACTTACGTCATTGTCAATGTAGACCATTATCCTAATACATGTTTTCTGTAGGATAAACAAGTCATTGCTATCTACACTACACTAAAAACCGCGTAGGTACTTTAAGTTCGCACGTCTATCACCCGCTTTACATCATCCACATAGACTATAGATACGTGGTAAAAATACGTAGATACCTATTATTGAAGTAGTAATCTGTGATTGAAGCCAACTCAAAACTACCCAAGCAAAGTTAATACAATTTATATGGGACCACCGCGCAAGCTTCCTCTACCAAATGAAACATTTTCAAAATCGGTCCACAATTGAAGAAAATATCGATGAATTAAAAAACATACATACACATACACAGACGAACATAGAACCTCCTCCTTTTTGGAAGTCAGTTAAAAAAGGGGCCTACGTCTGGCGCACTGAGCAGTCAGTCCCGCTACCACCTTGCGGGTTGGCTAATATTTTCACCACGGGATGATCATACTGTCTCATACCTGATACAAAAATCTCTAGGTATATACTGATACAAAAATAACTGAAAATTTGCTTTGTTACCTATATTTACTTTAAGTTTTAAAATCAAATAGCCTTTAACAAACAATTTACTATTTTACAATACATTTTGTACATAAGTACATTAGACATAATATGATTTGTTTTGCTTTCCAGAATAGCCGTCCCCAGATCCTGCTAGTTTCCAGCCGTGAGCTGTCCTTGTATGTCGCACCCGCTGTCGATCTCGTCATCCTCCCACTTATGCACCGGCCTTCCTCTTTTCCTCTTCCCCTCTCTCGGATGCCATTCAGTGACGTCTTTGGCCAATTTCCCTATTTTGCTTCTGATAGTATACCTACTATCATACTATCAGATACCTAAATACCTAGATATAAATAAAAAACTGATGGAATAGATAAGTACCGACCTACCTATCAGAATTATCGTGTAACGATAATGTCGAGTAAGATATTGCACCTGTGTGGGACTAACGGAAGTGTAGCGGTTACACCGCCACATACGAACTACGCATCAAAAGAACTGACACTCAAATCCTGCATCGCGCAATTGGAGTTTACCGCACGAACATATATGTATAAAGCCTCGTATTCATGGTAAACATTTGTTTAGCAACATAGTTGCATAAACATGTTGTGCCGAGTTGCTGTCAACATATTGCGGGCGACACTTGTGTTGCGGAGTTGATCACGCCATGTTGCAGAGTTGACGCCCGGCGAGCGAAAACATCAAACTCAAAGCATTTATTTCAATTAAACCATTTACAGGCACTTTTGAATTGTCAAGGAGTCAGTCAGTCAGAAATATGAAGCTAGTTGCCCATTCCAAAGCGTAGGTTCCTATGGAGAAGAACGGGCAAGAAACTCCACGGACACTCTTTTAAAAAAAATATATATTCTTACAAAATATTGTTTACATCATTCATGTTGAAATTATACATGTGAGAACAATGTAGAAAGAAGTGTACGTAAAAAGCGTCCGTAATAAAAAAAAATAAAAAAAACAATTCAAAAATTAAAATAAGCTGTGGCAGATAAGAGATGACCAGTCCCTACTGATGGCGCCCGTTCACGAACATGACGCATGGATCAGCACCGTTTAGCTCAACCATTTTGAAGGGAACTCAACGATCCAACACACACGCCACCACCAGCGAGACATTTGAGTGAGCATGACATACTCTTAGCCGCCAGGGCATATCAAGTCAATGAAAGACGTACCCAGTAAATGGTAGCTTTATAAAAGGTACATGGTCACAGTGCTCACACATGTGCTATGCAATTATACAATAAAAAAAGAGATTGAAGTTATACAATTCAATGATAGTTTTTGCAATCTTCAGCAATTCCAACAATATTTTTGAATGCTAATCAATTAGTTTATGCGCCCTTGTGGAGCTGGACCAGCGTTAAGCCAAGCATTTTTGTCAGCGATATAATCCCCAAGCTTATAATATGCCTGGCAGCATAGTGTGCGTTTTATACAAGATTTAAATTTCGTTTCATTTAGTTGTAGTATATGGGAAGGTATTTTATTGTAACATTTTAAACAGTACCCCATGAAAGATGAGTCTACTTTAGCCAGTCTGAAACCCGGTTGAACTAATTGGTCCCTATTTCTAGTACAATAATAATCATCAGTTTATCAACAAATGTTGACGTGTGTGGACGTGTTTGCAACTGTTTATAAATATGGCGGTCGGTAGTGTAGAGCAACGATAAAATTATGCAATTAATAGAATTATTTCAATCAAAAGCGTTACTAGGGATTCTTTTATCAAATAATACAGGATAGAAACAAAAATAACGATGCATTTCAAGAAATTTCTCAAGCCCTAAATATACCTAAAAAAGACGTGGAAACGAAAATACATGTACTGCGCACTCAATTAGATACATCAGATACAGAGAACACAACAACACTACTTCCTCGGGCAACATTTTAACGCAGACTGGCGTGTGTGGACAACCCATATTGATTTAAACAAAGTTTCCAGCAGCATTCTCGCCGTTTATCAACAACGTTGATCAACTGTTGCTAAACAAATGTTTACCATTTTAGGGGTATTTTAGGGGTATGAGGAACAAGGTGTAAAGTTCACTCATCCACCATAGAAAAGGGAGGATCCTCCGACCAGACGGGTGTTGTGTCTGGCGGGCCGACTACCCGACTGTTTTTATTTTATTTTAAGGGCATCTCGTAGCTCACCTCTGAGGTGATAACTACTTAACCGGACATTCCTGTGGCTGCCTTAAACTACTACACTCAAAGCCTCCAGCCAGGGGCAAAAACTATTCTAATTAAAAATAGGCGAGCGCTCGCTAAGGGCACCCCCTGTGGGGTACGGACATCGGCTTAGGGCGTCGCTGGCGGGAGAACAGCAAGTTGGGACAGGCTGGATCAAGGATAATTCATTCTGGCTCAGCATCGACGCGAGCTGGCGCATCAACGAGCAAGGGTCGAGGGGGAGTATTATTTACTCGGGCGAGTCGCGATCGCGGAGGACCTCGGCGTTGAGGTCGGAATGCGAGTCGGTGTCTGTGTTTGTGCACTGTATTTGTGGCCCTATTACTCTCCTGGAGGAGGGTTATGGGGTCGTCTGGGTCGGTAAGGATTTGCCTCGGGCGGTGGATCTGACTGATTCTAGAGAGACATAGTTGGCGGCCTCGACGATGTTTGGCGGCGGACGCAAAGAATCGCTTGGAATTGCGTTTAAGAAATTGGTGGATTGTGGGGATCTTTAGGTCGAGATGGAGGATCTCGTTCCTAACGTACCAGGGGGTGATTTTTCGGAGGAATCTATTTTTTATTAATACGGCTCCCGCATAGGTCATAATGGGTCGAACGCACGCCGGGTACGAACGCAATTTGCACCTTAGTGACATTTTGCTACGTGCATTCAGGACAGAGTGAAGTCTACCAAGAACAAAAGTGACTCGCGATCGAGCCTGCTTTATGTGATCGCTAAAGGAGAGATGCTGGTCGAGGACAACGCCTAGGTATTTGGCTCGCTTCTCCCAGGGGATAAGCTTGCCGAACATGGTGATTGGTCGGGGGAGGGGGGGTTTGAACCTTTTACGCGGATTCGAGAAGAGAACCGCTTGGCTTTTATCTGGGTTGACTTCGATCCTCCACTTTCTAAACCAGGCGCCGAGCTTGTCGACTGAGGTCTGGAGAGTGCGGGCTATCAAGCCAGAGCCGGAACCCTTGTAGTAGATGGCCGTATCGTCTGTGAACAGAGCCAACTGCGCCCTTCTACTCTTTGGGATATCGCTGCTGAATAGCATGAAGACTAGGGGGGAGAGCACAGAGCCTTAAGGGACTCCGGATTGACGGACTGCACGGATAGGACGGGGGGAGGATATCGCTCCTTCGATACGGTAGCGGAAGGTGCGGTTTGACAAAAAGTCCCGTAAGATGAGCACGAGACGATCTGGCACACCGAGGTTGTAGAACTTATATAATAAGCCGTTGTGCCAGACTTTGTCGAACGCTTTCGCTATATCGAAGAATACTGCACCGGTTATCAAACCGCGTTGGAAGCCAGCGCTTATGTGTTCGATAATCCGGTGGGCCTGATGCACGCTAGAGTGCTGGGTTCGGAACCCAAACTGTTCGTTGGGGATGAGGCCCTTGGTTTCAGCATAGTCTCTGAGACGCTTATAAATAAGCCTCTCATAGAATTTGCCGAGTACCTTGAGCAGACTGATGGGGTGGTAACTCGACGGCTCGATCTTTGGCTTGCCGAGCTTCGGTATGCCGATGACCGTGGCCTCTTTCCATGCTTGGGGAAAGATGTTATTGCTTAGGGCACTATTGAAGATGGTGGCCAATAGCATTATCAGGGGGCCAGCGAATAGCTGGATCGCCCTATTGGTGATTCCATCAGAGCCGGGGGCTTTGCGGGTTTTCAGACCTTTGATGATGTCATGGACTTCGTCTGGAGTGACGGGAGGCAGAGGACTATCAGGGTCTTCAACGGGAGGGAGAGAGGCTCTACGTCCGACTTCAGCGTCGACCTCTAGGAGGTGGGCTTGTTCTACCTGCTTGGTGCTTACTTTCTTCCAGTCCGTTACCCTTTTGGTGAGAGCGGGTTGGGAAGGGTCGGTGAGACCCATGCGGGGGGCCAATTTTATGACTACTGGGCGGTGGTCAGAGTTAAGCTCTTGCACCGTTTCTATGGAGTTTCCGTTTTTATCTAACCTTAGAGTGAAGTTCTTAAGGAGCACCACGTCTAGGACGTCGGGGATATGATTGGGGTCGTGGAGAAAGTGGGTTGAGGTCATCGGGGCGATGACGTCAAAGTTGAGAGTATTTGAGAGGTCGAACAAGTGTCGCCCTCTGATACAGATTCTGGAACTATTCCAGGCGGGATGTTTGGCATTGAGATCGCCGCTATGATAGCAGAGTCACTCATGCCGAGTAGGATAGAGAGGTCGTCTGAGAGGAGTTGTAAGTTCTCCGAAGAATGATGGGGTGGGAGGTAGACTGTTACCAGTGAGATCGACTGATGGCTGGACATGCCTAAACGGCAGACTTCTAATCGAGAGAGGGGAGAAGGGCCTATGGTGATGCAATATAGATCCTTTTTATAGTAAATTAGGGTGCCGCCCTTGTGACATCGCGGGTTGAGAGGGGGCCAGGGCTGAGAAAGCCTGCTGGTGGTGGAGGTAGTTCCACGGACTAGGCCTCTGAGGGCTTAGTCGCTGGGGCATTTGTGCCGAGCGTACTTTAAACCCGGAAGGAGCTTCTCTTTGCTGAGGACCGTCGAAACGTTTGGTCAGTTTGGGGGACGTGGACTTGGGGGCTTTTGGGCAGCCACGGTAATTAGCCGGGTGACCTACTTGCCCGCAGAGGACACAGCTGGGTGGGTTGGGGCATAATGAGTGGTCCTTTGGCCGGGTGTACTCGGGAGTGCCGTGCTCGCCCAGGCACTTGACGCACCTGGATTTTGCGTGGCAGTTCCGCTGTGAGTGGCCGTACAACTGAAAGATAGGGTGGTGACCCTCTACCGGGGAGCAAACTACGAGGATCATGTCGTATGCTTCACCGCCTTTACCGCGGTGCATACGGTGGACCTCGTCCACGGGGATGTTCTGTGACTGAAGGTCGGCTAGGATATCTGACGGGGGGATTTCCTTCGGGATCTTCTTAATGACCACTCGGATCTGACGTTCCTCTGGTAGGGAGAACGAGTGGTATGACACACGTCTCTCTCTCAGAAGGTTTGTAAATTACCTATAATCGCTGGAAGTAGGGACGCTGACTTTAATACCCTGTTGGGTGTTTCGGGCGCCGGTGTATGCGATCTTTTGATCGCAACACCACTTGGAGATATCTGTCCACTTCCCCTTGTCCTGTACGAACACGGGTGGTGGCAGAGGGACCTTTTTTGGCCCAGAAGTAGGTGGGGTGGGGGCAACCTGCGCGGAGGATGACGCAATCGGGCGGGGGGCGGGGGAGGGGGAAGCTACGGGGGCACAAATAGCGGGTAGGGCTAGGGACGGAAGGGGCGAGTCAGAGTCCTCCACCGCGACGACCTTGTTGGCCTGGGTGGAGCTCTGCTTCTTGTTCTTCCTCTTTTTCCCTTTTCCTTGGACGGGGACAAATCCGTCGCCGTTGGAATGGGAGGAAGAGGAAGAAGAAGAGAACTTTGCCTCTTGGACGTGGGGCGCTTTGAATTGGCGGAGATTGGCTCGTCTGTGTCCATGGACACTGACGGGCTGAGCGGGCTTTCCAGCTCGACGGCTGGGAGGGAATGGTCTAATGCGTCACTAAATGCAGTGATGCTTTGGTCTGAGGGACCAGGGAGGGTTCGCTGTAAAGCAGCGAACCGTCCACCCCATTTCGCTTTAAGCCGGGGCTCATCTTCGAAGACGCTCCGAAAAAGCTCGATGAACTCTTTCAGAGGGCCCTCCATATCTAACGGGGGATTTAAAATTGGAAAGAAATAATGCCTATCTTTTCCCTATGCCTATCTCCCCGGCGGGTTGACCGGGGATGTGTAAACCCTCCCTGTCGGGTGTAGACAGGGAGGTGGTGTGCCTACGGGTGAGCCCTAAGTTTGCTTTTTGCCCGTTGCCTATCTTAATGTGCAACGGGGTTCTACCAGTATAGTGCGAAGGGTGTAGACACACCCAACCGACACTAGGTGTGAAGGAAAACTGTCACCAATGCCGAGGGAGACCCTCCAAGGCCGAACACTGGGACCCGTCCAACTGACTGCCTAGCCCTGAAGGGGTTCGGTGGGTGGGTTTGGTCAACGGGGTTCTCGGCTTCGTTGGCACCGTATGGTATCCACCGAGGACCACGAAACTGTGGTTTTACCCAAAAGAGGCCAAATACGCAACGATTAACGTTTTTGACTACTGTTAATGAAACACTTTATTTATTGTGTCTTGAAAAAGGCAGACAATTAATAACGGTCGGTAGTCCTTGACTACGTAACTCGTCGCTCTGCACGACGAAAACAGGAACCACCCGCGCCGAGCGTAGAATCTGCCCGACTGTTGATTTCGGATAGTCTTATATATGTCGTTCGCGCGGTAAACTCTAATTGCGCGATTCAGGATTTGTGTGACGTCATGTCTTTTATGCGTAGTTCGTATGTGGCGGTGTGTATATATAGGACTATCCGACATCAACACCTGGGCAGTTGCCCGCCAGACACAACACAACACCTGTCTGGTCGGAGGATCCTCCCTTTTCTATGGTTAATGAGTGAACTTTACACCCTATTCCTCATACCCCTAAAGAAGTAATGGAACAGCCTATAGAAATGACATTTTATAACCAATAACAATGTGTATTGACCATTACGTAGTTAGCAAAGCACACAAACACTTCAGAAAACATAATTCGACGATAACCTACTAACCTATACTGTTTGCGGTGTAGCATGGTGCGGGTGACAGGTGACAGAAAGGGTAAATTTATTTAATTTACTACAGTTATTACCGAGTCCGTATTATGTACACAATCTGTATGTAGGTACGGATCATAGTAAAATACAGAATCAGTAAAAACAAGTAAATTATAATATATTTTACCCTTTCTGTCGCCTGTCACCCGCACCATGCTACACCGCAAACAGTATAGGTATCCCTTTTCATAAAATCGGAAAACCAAATTGTAAATTCGCGATCTATTTCCGTTTCCATGTTTCATCATAACTAATCTATGAAACTAATGTGCTTTAGGAAATGGATTGCGCTTGGAATTGCATCTCAAGCGAGGAGTGAATTAGGAATCCAGCAGAGCGTCCCTTGTAAAATCGATATGTAGATACAGAAACAAATTTTAGGTGGGTAAGTACAAAATGTTGGTAACATCAGTCATTGTTACTCACTCTTCTCTACTCTCTTTCTTCTCTTTCATCAATTCAAAGAATGAGGGGATATAGTATTTTTCAGCAAAGTGAAAAACGGGGCATTACCCTTATAATTTAACCGAGCGAGATCTGATTTCAGAAGACGCGGGAAAAGATTTCCTAGAAAGATAGAGGCCTTGGCCTACATACTTTACCTACTGTACGCAGATACCCTAGGTAACATAATATAAGTCAGTTTAAGTAAACTGAAGGGTTTTCGCCAGATCATGATTAGTCTTACAGTTGTACATGACACGGTGCTACTAGGGAAGTACTCCAGTATACTATATTAGTTTTTGATGTACTCAGAAATAGGATACCTACCTACTTTACAGAATAGTGTTAGACTGTCTGTCAGACGTCCGGATAGGTAGAATTTTCTTTTGAACATTATTCTAAAGATAGTAAAATTATTTTGAGATAGGAGAGAATGTAGAATGCAAGAGCGAATAAAGCGGGCTTTAAATTTTAGCACCCTATCACGATTTAATAAGGTTTCCTTTTGGAATAGTAGTCGTCCCCCCCAACCCCTTAGTCCGCCATTGGGCCTTTTCGTAGTTTTCAAGCCACTTAAGTAAGCCAAAACATCACAATCTGTTTTTATTCGAATTATAACAATATTAATTTTTAAAAAACAGAACCTAACACTTTTTTTAATTTGAATTTTAAAAAAACCTGATTCTAAGTAGCGCTAAAAGACTGATGTCCTATTTCCACAAAAAAAAAAGTAATAACTACTGCAATAGTGATGTACACATTTTCAACATTACTTGTTGGATAACCGGAATCGATTTTAGTAAACAATTTTTGTAATACCAGTATTCAAACTAAATAAAATAAAACATTACTCTGTTGTTCTTTTGGTACTGGTATTTGTGCTTCAATGAATTTATGCGTTTTACATGTTATTGAGTTCTAATTATTGTTTTGCAACGTATCGATTTTAGTTTACAACACTACTACGGGCTGACACAGAAAAAAAATGTGAGTGCACTGAATGTCAATTTTGTGCTATTTTTGTATTTATAATTCCATTTTGTGCTGTCGCAAAACAATTTATCACCAACGATAAGACACAAACACTTGATTATCTCTCATAGAGTTCCTCGTAACGTAGAACGCGTAAGTCGACCTTGTATTTTAAACCCTGTTACTTGCAGTTTTTCGCTGTTAAAAATCAGTCATGAAAAATATTATTGGAAAAAGTTGGCGTGACTCTGCTTCGCTAATAGTGCTCACCAAGCGGAATAGCGAGTTTTTATCGCGCGTTGAAGATCGTGGCGTTGTTAATTACGACATATTGTTGCAGACTCGGACGCGCAGTGCTTCGTTTGCCAACAGCGTGGTGTTTCCCGGCGGAGTCAGCGAGTCCGTGGACGGGAGCCCCCGCTGGCTGGAGCTCCTCAAATCCTTCGGCTACTCGAAACAAGATTTGGAAGCATTTCACCGCCCTGATAGTGTTATCAACCAGATTTTCCAAAATAATCCTATACAAAGGTAATATTTGTGGACCTTGACATCTTGCCTGACGTTTTCGTCAGTCACACACTAAATGATAACGACAGTAAACACTAATGCTTGTATATCACTTTATATTTAACACCAAGTGAAGTGCTGTTGCAATTATTTTTATGTGTTGTGTACATTAGCTAACTTGTATATTTATGTTTTGTACTGATACTTACATAGTTACTGTGGTTGTCTTTATATTATTTCTTGATGAATACTGTCTAATATAACTTGTGTTTATAATAGCAGGAGCGTGAGTGCTTTCCTTATAATTTTTTACATAAATTTATAGTAACTGGTTATGCAAAATAAACAAATGCCAGAGCATTAATTAATTAAAACCATATTTGGTATGTTAATGGTTGGCTACAATTTGATAATCTTTTTACCCAATATATTGAGTCTATATTCTACATCATCTAATCTACATTGATTTCATATTATTGAGGTTACAGTAGTCTACTTCTTGGTAAGATTTTTCTATAGCAAACTTCCCATCATGGAGGTTTTTATGCCAACCAAAACCACAAAGAGAGACAACCACAACGGAATCAAGACATTTGATTCTTATTAAATTGAGCCAACAGCAATATTCTCAATACAATCATATAAAATATCTCACATGTCCTCACTAAATATATTGGCCTCGAACAATGCCTCATAATTTGTGTTCTCTTATAGCTCCAATATACAAATGTTGGTGCAATTTCGGCATTCATTGTCAGATTACATCTACTTAGATAAAACAACTGTGTACAAAACAAGTTATGGGCTTGATTGTATGGCCAACATTTGCCATTGTGTATGTAAGCATTTCAATTGTGCTCATGAATAATACTTGTGTTTATAGACATTTACAACTGAGGATAACAGCAATCAGAGAGACTTTTGAGGAGTTGGGCCTGTTGATCTGCAGTCGAAAGAAGAAGGAGCAGAGGACTGGGCTATGGGCAGACATCATAGAGGATATTGATGTCAACTACTGGCAAAGTCGGGTGAGTATTGTATTATCTATGCTGTACTATATGCATATTGTATTATGTGGTTAACAATTGTGTCAATATTTTGTTGTAGGTATATTTAAACATGTTTCAATAAGAAGCAAGAACTCAAATGCAATTTGCATAATACGTATATCTGGGTGAAGTTTATAGGTATTGCAGAAATTAAGATAATTGATATTTCATGTATTGTTTTTTTCTTCTAGTATTAAAGATTGGCTTACTAATCAATTAGCACAGTTTTAATTGTACTTTACCTAGTCAAATGGTGATAATATATTCTCTTATAGCCTGTTTCACCAGCACTGGATGATTTCCAGTTAACTGACACACACACACACATACCTAAACTCTCACCTTCCCACGAGGGTAACTAACACTATAGGGGAAACTACAGAACACCCCCTGCGACTATCCTTACATACTCCTTTAGCTGTGTTTACGTTCATACATCTGGCCATACACGCTCGCCGGTTGTAAGTACTGTGCACCTGACCTTTCTGAAGAACATCACCAATAAGGTCATTTCTAGGGCATTTCCACTCACATCTGCCTTGTAAACCTTACCTCTGCCATCTTCCCCTCTTTCATTCCAGTTGAAATGATTTAGCAGATAATTTAATTAAAAAAAGGATTCTACCAGATAATAGTACACCCCCCCTAAGACGACCCTCTGACCCATATCTGGTCATTGTGAAACAACCTGTACTGGACTTCTAGAAAAACAAGTCATCGAAATAATATAATTTCTAGAAAATTGTTCATGAATAATCCAATATAATATGCAAATGAACATCCTTTTGAATGAATCATTTTGGCACCAACATCGACAGTATAATTAATTAGTGGAATCGTGTAATATTCCGACTTCTTCCGCTCACCCGACATTTAAACTTAAAGTCATTATGTTGCTACTAGCATATTCTTATAATGGACTGGCTTAGAGTCTAGTAAATTTTCACTTATTCGCCAATATTTTATGTGAACTTTACCATACTTTTAGCTAAACAAAGACCCTGGGGACTGGTTTACGTTGTGTGAGGAGCATCAGTGTTATCCTGACATCTGGTCTCTGCATTACTGGAGCAATTGGCTGTCTCCTGTCAAAATTCCAAAGAGGTTCAACACTGCTTTCTTTGTGACTGCCTTGGAAAATAGGCCGAAGAGCATTGGAAGCAGCTGTGAAGTGGCTGAAGTTCAGGTATTTTTTTTACAATGTTTGCGAGTGGTTTTCCGAACCTATTAAAAAAAAAATGAAATGCTGTTTGTTGTTAAGTGCATGACTTTTGGATAGATTCTATCAATTTTTTGTTTTTTAAATGGCCGTAATAGTTCGAATTAGGTCTTTATGGAAAGAAAAGTTAAACAATGGTGCCGATTCTCTTGTACACCAAACTAAACTATCACTAAAATTCCTTACTTTTGGCTATGAGAATGTTAAAATAGGTAATGTTGTGTGTTAAAATAGGTAGTAAAAAACCTCTAAATTTAAAAATTGACCCAACTAAATCGAATTTGACAATTGCGACTCCACGTGGTACATACTTGTTTACCCTACCCCGTGATTTTTTTTAGAGCCCGAGGCATTCGGTGTATCCTCGTGCCTCAATTATGTACCACGTGGAATCGCATGTGTCAAATTCGATTTAGTTGTGTCAAAATAATTTTTAAATTTAGAGACTTTTTACTACAGAATAGCTATAAGATTCTCATAGCCAAAAGTAAGGAATTTTAGTGATAGTTTAGTTAGTTTAGTTCGGTGTAAAAGAAAATCGGCACCATTGTAATTTTCACTAAATTAAAATCTCAGTACAATCTTAGTGCTATCAAACTAAAATATAGTTAAGTTGTGCCACTTTATTCTATTTCAGAATGGGAAATCATCATTTGACAGAAGTAAACTAAATTTTGGTGATTTTTAGTCTAGTTTAGACGCATTTGTGACAAGAGAATCGGCATCATTATTAAATAAATAATTTAAAAAATCTAATTTGGGAAAAACTGAACATCCATTTACAGATGGGAGGGAAGGGTTGGAGGAAAACTTTGCCGTTTTGTAGTACAACTATAACTGAAAAAAAGGCTATAAATAATAGGGTATTACACCCATTTTTTAAAAGTGTCTCAATTAGATTCTATAGTGCTAATGAACCACTAAAAAATTCTCAATTTTTTTATTCAATCGTTAAGTGCCATCAAAATGCATTAAAATTTTGCATTTTCAAATTTCGCGCGTAATTTGACGAAAACGCTGGACGCAGTGGACGCCATATTGCTCTGTGGTCATGACGTCAGTTCACTATGTAAACAAATTTATAGATTAAAGGTACCCTGATAGTTGACAGTTAACACTCCTAAGTTTACATAGCCGTACGACGTAATAACATGGCGACTACTATCTAATGGTGTTATGAAACAGATTAAAAAAGCTGAAACCTTTTAATTGAATTTTAAAATGTAGTTTGCTATTTTATGAACTAAAGCTAACGTTTTCCGACTGCTTTTTACCTAAGCTATCTCAATAATATGTTTTTAGATTTTTTCTCATATAGAGTAAAACACCCTATTATTGAAAATTGGACAGGACAACATCTCTGTCAGAAATCTGTTTTATTTATTTCACACTAGAAATAAATAAAACAGATTTCTTGCAAAATATCTAAGTACTCTTTAAAAGAAATCACCTCATATTTCCAAAATGGTCTTGGTATAATATATTTTTTCCACCTACTTTATACTTTTCTGTATTTTACCAAAAATGTATTAAATAAAATTTTATGAATTTAGGATTACTTAACCAATAAATAATAACCTCAACGGTCAATTTGTAGTTCATAGTTGGGTTAATAGTTTTGCGTTTTTTTATTTCAGTGGTTGAGCCCTACTGAAGTATTACACAGTGACAAGAAGCTACAAGTACCTCAGCGATACGAGCTCAACCGATTGACCCATGTGAAGGACTTACAAGAGCTCGTCAAATTCGCCCGAGACAGGAGTGGACATGGTACTGACTTAACATATCCATTTATAATCAAAGCAAAAGATGGCATCGTGTTTCTGCTACCCGGTAATTATTTTGTGATTGTTTTCTTGCTTTCTTTATCTTTTCAAATGAAATTTAATTGTACTGATAACTTTATTTTGTTCTCAGGCGATGAATTATACCCTTCAAGTGTAGACTACTACGACAATACAACTAACTATATAGACCAAACTATATTAGAGTTAAGAGAAGCTTCTAAAACCATTCATAGATTTGAATCGGAAGAAAGGGGAAAGGGGAAAAAGCGCTTAGTAATTCAGAATTACAAACCTAAACATCACATCAACATGGAAGATAAAACCTACCTAGGTTTTACTGCAATTTAAAATACAGTCTGTAGTCCAGTTCATGCCTTAAAAATTCGCCTTATTAGCAGTACATATAAGAACAAGTAGTAACTATAGAGCTAATTCAAGTGTAGGTACATTAGGTGGTGGTAAATATGGCGGGTTCCGGGCACACGTGGCCCAACAGTCAGGACGACTACGAGCTGCTGGACGTCATCGGCTGCGGCGCCACGGCCGTCGTGCACGCCGCCTTCTGCCGCCCGCGCGGGGAGAAGTGTGCCATCAAGCGCATCAACCTCGAGAAGTGGAACACCTCCATGGACGAGCTGCTCAAGGAGATCCAGGCCATGTCCAGCTGCAACCACGAGAACGTGGTCACCTACTACACCAGCTTCGTGGTCAAAGAGGAGCTGTGGCTCGTGCTCCGGCTGCTCGAAGGCGGCAGCTTGCTAGATATCATCAAACACAAAATGAGGATATCCAACTGCAAGCACGGCGTGTTCGACGAGGCGACTATCGCCACCGTATTGAAAGAGGTGCTGAAGGGCCTCGAGTATTTTCACCAGAACGGTCAGATACACAGAGACATTAAAGCCGGTAATATCCTCCTCGGAGATGACGGCATCGTTCAGATCGCCGACTTCGGCGTGTCGGCGTGGCTGGCCACAGGTCGCGACATCTCACGCCAGAAGGTGCGCCATACGTTCGTAGGCACCCCGTGCTGGATGGCTCCCGAAGTCATGGAGCAAAACCACGGATACGATTTCAAAGCCGATATCTGGTCTTTTGGAATTACAGCCATCGAGATGGCGACCGGCACTGCGCCGTACCACAAGTATCCTCCGATGAAGGTGCTCATGCTCACGCTACAGAACGACCCGCCGACGCTGGACACGGGCGCCGAGGAGAAGGACCAGTACAAGGCGTACGGCAAGACGTTCAGAAAAATGATATTCGAATGCTTGCAAAAGGATCCGGCGAAGCGGCCGACGGCCACCGAGCTGCTGAAGCACTCATTCTTCAAGAAGGCGCGCGACCGCAAGTACCTCGTGTCCACGCTGGTGACCATCGGGCCCAGCATGGAGACGCGCGTACACAAGGCCAGCCGGCGCCAGCCCGGCGCCTCGGGCCGTCTGCACCGCATGGAGACGGGCGAGTGGGTGTGGGAGAGCGAGGAGGACGACGACGACGACGAGGACGACGCGGAGCGCGACCGGCCCATGAACACGCTGGAGCGCGCCGACAGCTCCGACAGCGACGACGAGCGCGTCGGCTTCACCATCGGCTCGCTGGGCGCCGGCACGGACGCGCCGCAGGTCAACCTCGTGCTGCGCATGCGCAACGCGCGCAACGAGCTCAACGACATCCGCTTCGAGTTCGCGCCCGGCAAGGACTCGGCCGACGGCATCGCCACGGAGCTGGTGGGCGCGGGCCTGCTGGACGCGCGCGACGCCGACGTCACGGCGCGCCAGCTGCAGCGCCTCGTGGACGACGCGCTGTTCCCGGGCGCCGCGCCCGCGCCGCGCTCGCTCACGTTCCGCCTGAGCTCGGCGCCGCCCGAGCCCGAGGACGAGAACAGTCTGCTCGGCTTCGCGCAGCTCTCCATCGTGAACTGACCGCAGAGCCCGGCCCGCACGTTGTCTATGCTTAGGTACCTCCTACGTATTTTATGGGTGGATATGGAATTATATTAGTTGTATACCGTTTATGCGGTGGTGATTTTTGTGGACGGATGGCGCGGGCGGGCCGCGACTTGTGCTCCCCGCGCCCCGCCGGCTGCGTGCGCGCATCGAGTTGTCTGTATACGAAAACTATCGCCGCGTAGCTCAAATGAATGTATATTTTACATTATGATTATAAGGGTGAATCTGAATTTATAAGAGTATTTTTTGTGATCGTACCGTGTCAATTTTGCTGCTTTCCAACACTGTAATCGATTAGGACCCACATTCGCAAATTTCGCAATGCTATACAAATAATGACAATGAATGACAATAGTTTGCGCAGGCGTATTGAAGAAATCCAACTTGTAAGATAGCACTTTTTTAGCGTATTATACTTGATTGTAATAAAAGCTACCTATATTTGTAATTCGTATTACTTTTTAACAACTTCCAAGTGCCATATTTAAAAAATATGAATGGATAAAAAATATATACTGTAAGTTTGACAGTGATAAAATTGCATATAATAATCATCATTACAGTGTTAATTTTAAATAGCAGGTCTATATAGCACCATAGAATGTTCTTTTTACATTGTTATTTGTTTGTTGCTTATTTTGGAAGTATTTTAATAATAAAAGACGAAATCGATTTCGGCAGGATGTTTTTATTAAAACCTCTATGATTTTTCAAAATTTTAACTAAAAGCTATGTTTGTTCTTAGACTACAATTACATTAGTTTATAACAAGTTCACGAAGGTGGTAGAGAACTGGCATTCTGCTTTCCGTTACGAGTGGTCCGATCACAAGGTGCCACTGCCGACTGTACTAGCACAGAGCAGACTGCACAGTGAGTGAAACAATACGTATCTGTAAAAACTCAGTTTGGCATCTAAACATTGTCGAAATAAACCATCTATAACATCCCAAACATTACCAACTTTCATTCCTGTTCATAACATTATAAAGAGATTCTTAATTCTAAGCGTAATAAGAGTTGAAAAAGCAATAACGGTATAAAAATAAGTTTTTAGGTAAATACAAACTTAACTCCATAGCTGTTGGTCCACAAAGAAAAAATAAAAGTTCTATTTTATTGGCTACGAGTATTAGACTACCACAACGAAGGTTTTCTGTCATTTTTACAAGTTATTCTAGTTAAATGCGATGCAGTCCATACTTGTTTACTTTTTGACAGTTCATTTAGTAATTTTAATTGACAATTTCAATAAATTATGATCAAGCGACGTGATGTGAAGGTAAGCAGAGTTGTTACTTCGGTACGAAATAGCTACAGATTCATTTTTATCATTTTATCAATTCACGGTACTTGTGCTGGCCACAACAATCATTGACAATAGTTTTGCAATTAATAAAATAGTTAACATTACATAGCCTCTTTGATTTTGAAAACGTACTTTTTTCCCGTAATTTAGAACATATTGCAATAAAGTTAAATAAAGTAAGTTCTTTTAAGTATAGTATTCTGTTAACAAATTGTCTCTAAATTACTGGAAACGAACTCACTATTAGTTTGAATAGAAACTATGGTGCTGTGGCCACCACACAGTTTTTTAAGTACATATTTCGTGTAAAAAAATCAAATCGCCATGATTTACAATTGTCATGTAACTTACAACTAGTGCTAATATATTAAGGTTTGAGAATCATTTACATACATAGTGACTAGGCAAAATGAAGCGTCTAATTAAGTACTTAAGTCTAACACACTCTAGTAAGGCATTAACAACATTGAATTGTGTCATAATAAATAAATAATTTAATCAATGTGTTCATAATAAACATATTATAAATAACACTTAGACAACATATTATTCATAAACTTATACAATAATTGTGCAGAAAGTATAGAACCAGCTGTTATGACTAGGTTTAAAAATATAAATTTATGGCACATCTAAAAAAAATATTTATTCAATACTTTGTGCGCGAATACTTAATCATTTATTAAATAGGTACTATAAAAATAATTATTTAAAACACTACAAACAATACATTTGGAAGACTAAATTATTAGTGGAATGTTACGTGAAAGTTGTAATTGAAAATTATGAGATTCATAATAATATCGCAGTTTGTAAGCAGAACATTATAAATTTATATTAACAGACCTAATATTTGTAAGTTTGGACGTCGTCCGTCGGAGTAACGTTCGTCAGGCCGATCTTAGCAGTAGGCCCATGTATGGAAAACAATTAGGAACGTAGAAACCCCACAAATCCTTGTGCCGTGCGAGAAAAGTAGTGATAGCTTACAAATTAATTGTACTATGAGAAAGCGTATAGCGGTGACTTACGTAAGTACGCGAAGAGTTTGTACAAATAAGACTCGTTGAAACGTCCTCGCTAGAAATACGTAAACCCAGCTTGTAGTAGTAGACAGAACAAGAGTCAGAAAATAGAAAAGGAAATATTTTGTAGAATTAGTACAGTACTGGAAGTCTAATTTTCAGTAATGTATAGATTTTTTGGCTGAAGCTGAGTTGACGTCTGTCCAGCGAGGTCTATCACTTTACCCTTAAAAACTTAACGGTACGCGCCGGAAAAATTTGACACTCGGGAAGTGGACGAGCGAGGGCCGCCGCGGCCGGGATGCGAATCAGAACAGTTCAACGACCTTGCGCTTCAGGTAGTCTTTGAGGGGCGCGTAGTAGTGGCGCCGGAGGGCCACGAGCTCGGGCTTGCGCTTGAGCCCGCGGAGGGGCGCCCAGTCCGTCTCGAACAGGAGCAGGGCCAGCAGCGCCAGGCACAGCCACACCACCACGAAGGACGGGACGAAGGCGCGCAGCAGGCTGAAGGGCCGCGGCGCGGGCGCCAGCGCGGGCCCCGGCGGGCCCCACTCGTCGCCCGGCGGGGCCAGCGTGGCCGACGTCGCGCCCGACTCCGACGACGAGTGCTCGAACGAGTCTCGGAGACTGTACTCCGTTGGGATCGCTGCAACATTTTGAACAGAATTAGATAAGAACGTACGTGTTGTCGTGTTTATCAAGCAAACCGCTATTTAGTGCCGCTGTCTGAATAGCTGTCATGTTTTATGGACCTAAGTGACAAGACTTAGGTTGAATTTCACCAACGAAACAGAACGCAAGCAGCGGATCTAAACCGCGTTCAAGAGCTGTCAGTGTAAATTTTCCACAACAATGATGACACTGAACTCTTGAACGCGGTTTAGATGTGTCGATCGTGTTCAGTTCCATTGGTGAAATTCGCCCTGATTACTAAATATACAGTGTGAAATTTTACAAAGTGGAGACCTCATTATATGAGTACAACATACCCGGAGGCTTAGCTTCCTCCTGCACAGTCCTCAGCTGGTCGGTGCAGGCCAGCGCGATGTCCACGGCCGGCCCGCTCAGCAAGCACGCGCCGTTACAGGCATCATCCGCGCCGCTCTCTTCTAGAGGCGCACTGTGCGTTGACCGGGGAAGGCTACTGTAACCTGTGCATGGGGGAAAAAAAATATTGTAATAAAATTATTCAGTTTATGTCCTAAACTAGTGTGGAGCAATTAGGTGGGTAAAAGGTACAGTGTATTCTTCTTAAAGTAACTTATTTGGTAAACAAATGTCTGCAGTAGGTGTATATATGATACGAATTAAAGTTAAATAGGCTGGATATAGGTCTGATTCAAAGCATTTTGGCAAACCCAAAATCGGAAGCAGCCAAAAAATTATGTAATTTAGTATTAGTCGTTCAGCAGTGAGCAGTAGCCTTTTAGTATTACTATAATGTAATCTTTGATTTGTTTCTCCTTGTGTATTTATATTGTAATAAGGTATGATGGAGTTGACATATCCTTACTGGACAAAAACCCTTTTAAATAAAAATTAAAGTAAAAAAAAAAAAAAACTTCGGGTTTTAAGCTCTGGCCACACTGAGGCAAATCAATATTTCATTGATTAGAAAGTCACGCTACTATTCGCGTCGGTTTGAACACCTCCATGCAAGTTAGTTGACACAATCTCGCGACCGAATTTCGTCCCGCATCCCGCGAGGAATTCGCTTCAGTCACAGCTTCAGGAAGAGACAGGCACAAGAAAAAACTAAACTACTACTTTCTGTAAAATGCGTTTTGCCCTTTTTACGGTTCCGTACCCAAAGGGTGAAACGGGACCCTATTACTAAGACTCCGCTGTCCGTCTGTCACCAGGCTGTATCTCATGAGCCGTGATAGTTAGTTGAAATTTTCACAGATGATGTATTTCTGTTGCTGCTATACAACAAATACTAAACACATAATACAATAAATATTTAAGGGGGGCTCCCATACAACAGACATGATTTTTTTTGCCGTTTTTATAGATAATGGTACGGAACCATTCGTGCGCGAGTCCGACTCGCACTTGGCCGGCTTTTACAGTCTATTGTACAGATATTTCGAGAAAATGAATGCGTTAAAATAATAAATTCGAAGTAGTTACACAGTCTTACAAAGATCATACATACCTAACTTTAAGTACACGATTGATGTTAAACTCGTTATTTATGTAAGTACCGTGTCTGTTTACCAAATAAAGATAATTAAGGAAAAATGCACAGTAGGATAGTTCCCTAAGGTATAGAAGTGTAATGAAATAGATATGTACGATAAATACCGAAGTCTCCGGTCATGGGAGTGGATGGGGTGGCAGGCACACTCGACGCTTTCCTTTTACCACCTGTGCTCGAACCTTCCTTCTGAAATTAAAGAGTATACCTAATTATGCTACAACTTTTAACTAGTATGAAATTTGTCGTCCTGTCCGTAAATGATGCTGTTTCCAAGTTAGAATGTCTACATTTGTAAATTCATATAAAATAGTATTTTTTTTAATATTGGAGGATGACTCCATTGTTGGGGCACAGATGAATCCAGATCACTCCGCATTTTAGGTATGAACGCGGCGGGATCGTCTTGTCGGGCCAATTCAGTGACCGTGACGGAGTCGGAATATATAAGAGTTACGCGATAGAAAGAGAGGTACTCTAGGTGAATATAACTATAAGTAACTAGCGTTGTACGACCTGAATTGCACTTTATTGTGTCTTAGCAAGAGTTGATTTTTATTTAAATGATTTTGCGGAGTGAACCATATGAATTCATCTGTGGTTAAGGCAAGATTTTTTAAATCATATAAGTTTGTCACGGCAGTCTAGAAAGATCAGATTTCAAATATCATCAATTCTGAGCTAATGTGAGTTCAAGACCGAAATCTTTGTAAGGCCAATTGTGATCACTTGAGAACAAAATCATTGACGGACTCCGGCCCAATACAACAAAATAATTATTGCCATCTATTTACCGCCCAGTATAATCAACTGATACCATATTAGATCTTTGCTCAACTTTTTGAGTGATCTCTCTTTTTGATTTGAATTTTAGGCGTCAGTGAATGGTCCATATATTTTTTTTTTTTTTTTTTAACACATTAAACATTTTCCTGACAAACGAAACTGGAAGGAGACGGAAAAGAAACCATACTTCGGCACTTTGTTTTACTGTGACACAAAAGTCAAAAGCGAAGACGAGACGAGAGGAGAAAGAAAGAAAAATTAATTTGTCACAGAAGCACGTGCATAAAAAAAAAACAACAATATAAACATAACAAATATTCGGCAGCGGCACGTCATGACTGTGACAAGAAGGCTTCACTCAGCATAATGCTGTGCTATGGGGGACCCACAGCACAGCGCTGATTTTTAGTGATCACCCGAAAAACGCGTACGGAAATCAAGCCAGGAGAGGAGATGTGTTTTAAACAACCATTAGAATTATGTAATTCATACATCTCGTCTCCACTCAGCTTCAGTGGATACCACTGAGCGGAGATGTATCATATTTGTATGGCGCGATCGAAGCGGAGATGTGAGCTGTGCCTCGCAAGCAGGCGACGGCGCGCCTTATTCAGCACACATCTCCGCTCCAGTCTAGCCAGTGCGCATCTCCGCAAACCTTCGGTGGATACACCCTAGCTGAAAAACATCTCTTCTCGTCTCCTCTTCGGACATCTCCGCGCTGGTGTAATCCGGGCCTTAGGCTACCTATCCCTGGAGCGGCGAAGCGTGAAGAGGAGTGGAGCTGTGCCGATATTAACCAATAAAATCTAAACTCTGGAGCGGAATTTAGATTCTATTGGTGGATAATATTAGCACATCTCTGCTCCTCTCCTCTCTTCTCCGCTACAGTGGACAGGCAGCCTCATACCATCCCTAAACAACATCAAACTAGTGTTCCGTACCTGAGAATCCCTGGGCGCGAGTAGACCGTCTCTCTCCAGTATCTCCCGCTCCGTGCGGCCGAAGTACTTGAACTTGGTGCCCCACGAGAACAGCCCGCCGCCCGAGTACACGCACGCGTCCGATGACGACGGCAACCTGATACAACACACGTATTATTAGTTCTAATACTACCCTCCTTTGATTTATATCGGTCTGTAGACAAATATATAAAACTACATAGTTTAAAACAGTCTTCTTCTTCTCAAAAAACAAAGTCGCTTCACGATGTCTGTCTGTCCCTATGTATGCTTAGATCTATAAAACTACGCAATTGATTTTGATGCGGTTTTCACCAATGGACGGAGTGGTTCATGCGGAAGGTTTTTGTGTATAATTCATTAAGGTTTTGTGTAAATTGGCTGAAATATGACGATTATTGTCGAAGATGTCGGAAAAAATCATGCAGACAAGGATTTTTACTGGCGTGCGCCGCGTAAGCCGTAAGAGATACATCTTTAAGTTCTACAGAATTGTAGATCTTAAAAAGTGCAACAAAAAAACCTGCGATAGCATATGTCTATCTTCTAAGGATGACCTACAGTAACCATTTTCATCTCAGAATTTGATAAAAATTTCATTTTTATTTCCGAAGCTATTTTGACCGGTATTATATTTATCCTTATCCAATAAAATATGTTATTTAAATTGTAAATTGAATTTAGTTTATTATATGACTTGACATCCTATCATTAAAATTAATACTTTAAAAGATACCACAGATTCAAAAATACGCGTAATAAAATAATTATGGTTGACGGCAACGCGGGCGCAGCGGTAGGAGTCAATGACCTTTTCCTCGGCTATTAGGTATCTAATCCCAGTAGTACCTACGTACCCGTGGGATCTATTCCGACATCCACGCGGGCGAAGCCACGGGCAAAAGCGAGTTACAAATAATTTAACTCTTAATAGCTCCCAACAACAAAAAAATAATGTAATTTAAACAGTAGATATTATGTTATGATTAGGGTCTATATTTCGAATCACTTGAGCCGTTATTACTTTGTACAGGTAAGAGCCTTTGTGTTATAATATAATTTTTATTTCAAGGCAAAATAATAATAAAGTGTATCCACTCACACCTAGAATACTAACAGGTTAGGTACAGCTTAATCTCATTGGAACTGTAGAAGATCTTAGATGAAGAATGAATGAAGAAGGTCCGGATATCGCCGATTGAATAAACGCAGTGATCTAACACAATATTATCTGCCACAGAACCAAATAAATGTCGGCCGTCTCTGGTTTCCACTAACGGTGCATTTTAACACTTTCTATCACATTAAGATTAGATAAGATTTATTTTTCTCACCAGAATATTACAAAAATCAATTATTTCATGGTATCAGAATCAGACAACATTTTAATATTGTAGGAGACTGGTGCCTAAACTAAGCTCTAGGCCTGTATTTCAGGACACCAGGTCTCCGCCCTTTTACAAAATGATACATTTTATTTTGTTATGTACTTGTACACTGACAACTTTAAAAGATAAAAAGAGAACATTTTGTTATTTTAGTAGAGAGTATCATAAAATTAATATTTTGACGAGAGAGACATAATTATGAAATACGGCCCCCATACATAAAACTTATAGAAATATAGACTTGTAGGTAGCATGTTAAGGTCATGTCCGGACATTGACTCATAATAAGTAAAAACTAGACTGCGAGTATAAAACAAGCACATATGAAAAAGTGTACTCACGTAAAAAACAGCATCTGTTCAATGGCACAGCACCACACGTGGCGGCAGGCGGGACCGTTCGGACATTTGAACCCCACCGTGTGTTTCTTCTGAAATACATCATAATTACAATGAATACAAAATCATACAGATCGGGCAGGTCGCTACCCAAAATTCCGAATAACCATTACTTGTACCTGTAATAAATATATTTTAGTTATAGTTTATTTTTAGGCACTAATAAGCCATTCTAACAGGCAGTGGTACAGTGTCGGCTAACTTAAAAAAAAAATAAGTAGAAAATATTACTACTGTGGCTAAATGTACACAACGTGTTTTAGTTACGTTTTTAAATAAACGATTATTTTTTTTACATTTTTCCTCCTATTATCTCTTTAGTGTGAGGCTAAAGTCGGAAGCACATAAGCGCTGCTAGATCCTAAAAACGTTCAATTTAATTTAATTTTTTATTTGATGCGCCCCGCGGTTTCGGTAGATAAGATAAGATTTATTTATTTGTTTAAACATGGTATATACATACAAGAGCATGCAAGATGATAATAAATTACATTATAGTCCAATCATGTTTAGCCTTATAATACACTCGAGAGCAATGAATCCGGGTCACTTAAAGAATCCTAAAAATCTCGGAAACTAAAAATGCTAGGTTAATGCAATAAATTGTATTTAATAGACAATGTAATACTCCTTAAATGAAGGTATTAAAACTTCTTAGTTATTGTAAAGTTATATCATAAAAAAATCAAATTTGAAAAAGGGCCACTTTCGAAGATGGAACTACGAAATTACAGCATTTGGTTTTGCTTTTGTTTGTAATCTGTCATTTATGTGGGTACATAAACCATGTTGATAGTGCTCTATATTCATTATTCAAGCTGAAATTATGTCGCTTACGCCTGAAGAATGCACCAGAATACTTACAATGCTGGAAACCGGCCGGAGTCAGCGCGATACAGCCAGGACTGTCGGTGTGTCGCTGTCAACAGTACAAAGAGTTCTCCGACGTTACGAAGAAACTGGTTCTAACCTACGCAGACCAGGAACGGGCAGAACCAGGTGTACCACAGCACGAGAAGACCGATACTTGGTGAACACCATGCTTCGAAATCGCTTTCTTACAGGAACTGAACTCACAAATCAGTTTCGACGCCTCGGAGGAAGTAACCCAAGTGCATGGACAGTAAGACGTCGGCTTGCTGAATCTAACTTAAAACCCCTTAGACCTGCAAACGGCCCTAAACTGGAGCGTGGGCATCGTATTTCAAGACTAAGATATGCCCAGAGCCACGTAAATTGGAGTATTGAAGATTGGTCAAAAGTTATGTTCTCCGACGAATCAAAATTTATGCTCTACAAGCACGATGGAAGACACAGAGTGTATCGAAGACCAGGGGAAAGATTCAAGCAAGCATGCATCGAAGAAAAAGTAGCCTACGGTGGTGGGTCTGTACTTGTGTGGGCCGGAATTTCTTCTGAAAGTCGCACAGAGCTGGTGATCATAGAAAACGGCTCTTTAACTAGCGAAAGATATGTGGAAGAAATCCTCAATGATCACGTTGGTCCATTTATGGTCAATTTAGGTGAGGATGCTATATTGCATGCATGACAACGCCCGACCTCATACAGGTAGGATTGTGAATGACTACCTTCAAGAGATGAACATTACTCGTATGGAGTGGCCAGCGCGCAGCCCGGATATCAACCCGATCGAGCATGCTTGGGACGAGCTAGGCAGATGCGTAAAACAACGAAACCCTCCCCCAATCACGCTTCGTGAGCTCAAAATTGCTCTCACAGAGGAATGGGAGAATATTCCCCAAAATCGTATAAGGAACTTGGTGTACAGCATGCCAAACCGCGTAAACGCAGTAATGGAAGCACGAGGAGGCAATACGAAGTATTAAAATTCAAGTAAATCGTAATAAAGTTCAAAAATTTCATGTTTCCTATTTTTGTTTTAAGGAGAGATCAGCAGTTTTTTTCTTTATGTAATTTTGTGTTAATAAAATGTATGGTGAATCATATTTTTTTTACTTTCATTTAAGGAGTATTACATTGTCTATTAAATACAATTTATTGCATTAACCTATCATTTTTAGTTTCCGAGATTTTTAACATTCTTTAAGTGACCCGGATTCATTGCTCTCGAGTGTATATTGGCGTACAAATATTTTTGTCCCATTACTACTTTTGATCAATAGAACTTAACTATAATAAAATTAATGTCAGACATTTTTTTCGGCAAAAAATTCAGTCACACTATAATAAGCTTTTTGCGATAAAAACGTTATCAACTGACGTTTGAACGCATTGATATTTAGCTCCTTCCAACGCTTAGGTAGCTTGTTAAATATAGTTGGAGCCATACAGATGATACTTTTGCGCATGAGTGCAGTTTTAGCAGGATATACACGAATTATGCTCATATCCCGTCTATTACGTGGGACAGTGTCCTGTAAGCGTGGAAATAATTAACGTGGCGTTAATTAGCGTGGTAATATCGGGATAATCTAATCTCTTCACTACCCTTGGTTGACTGGTAGAGAATGCCTAAGGCATTAAGTCCGCCTTTGTACTTTTATAAGTGTGAAAAGTTTAAATAAATAAATAAATAAATAAAAGGTATCCTATGTCCTTCTCCAGGTTATGGTCTACCCATGTGCCAAATTTCATCCAAATCCGTTCAGCCGTTTTAGCGTGAAAGCGTAGCAAACAAACTCACTTTCGAATTATCTTATACAGGGTGTTTGGCGCATGGACCGACACAATTTTTTCATGGATTTGGGAGGTCATTAGCTAGGTTCTAGCTAAGTTCAAAATAGCTTTTAGTTTTTTTTATAATTAATTTAGAAGTTGTAAAATTTCATTCATTAAATACAAAAATTAACTTTGGAAGCTTGTAAGGAATTTTCTTGAAACCAGTTGTATAAAACAAAGATGTTTTTAGATTTAAAGGACTTTGGAGAATGCAACAAAATTTGTTTTGTGCCACTACACCCACAAACAAAAAAGTTATTTCAAATTAAAGGACACATTTTGGGATTTTTTTTCATTTTAAAAAAATAATCATATGTAACCAACCGTGACATTTGGGACAAAGGGTGTATGGGTAGAACCTAGCTAATGACCTCCCAAATCTCTGAAAAAATTGTGTCGGTCCATGCGCCAAACCCCCTGTATAGTTAGGATTTTATAAAACCTGTAAGTATCCCAATAGGTTATGTGAGTATCTCATTCATACATATTTGCCATTATTTTATTCTAGTGTCCCGTTAATGGATATTTACCAGTATTTTATCAAAACACTAGCGACTCGCTGATGGATCGTTGCAATGCGAATGGTGAATGTCAAAACATGGCGATTTCGGCTTTATATAAGTTAAATATTTATGTACCGTAAAGGCGGGTTACTTTAGCTATTTTTTTCAAATAATTTTCGAATTTGTTGTGTGGTTTGTATTGATATTATCTTTTTAGTGTTCTTATACGTTATAAGGAAGTTCAAGGATGTAATCAACAAGATGCGAAGTGAATTTTGAAAATATGAAAAGGGTTTTTTTTTAATTTTTTTATTAAAGTTTGGGCCAAAGTTGTTCTTAGGAAAGGGTTACTTTAACCCCATGAACTTGATCGGTGAAAAATCGCACTTGCAGCTATCAGTGGCCAAAGAAACCGTCAAGGGCGGTAAGATTGAATATCCAGGAGAGGTTTAATGTAAGAAAAAACTTCGAAATAAATTAAAATACGATGTAAAATCAACATGTTATATTTCAAAAAGATTTACAGTAAGAAAATATCTCAAAAAATGTTAGGAAGGCAACAAACTTTCAAAAATTACAATAATATTATCATATACGGGTTTAACGTAACGATCTTAGATTTAATATGTAACCTTCGTAAACATATTTTACTTTTCAGTCTAATAAAATTATAATTTCAGTCTTAAGTAGGTATGAGAATCAACGTTTACAACAGGTACTAAGTAGCATAATCTAATCTAATACTTCACTCACTCATTCATTTCTGGAACAGAGAAAGAACCCTTTTTTTCAAATTTAGGAGGTCCAATCTTACACACTATAAGGTTCCAACTATAAAGCTGTTCATCTTTAATCGCGGGCCACCGCCAGTATGTCTTACCTCTTTTCATACATGTTATAAAGGCTCCTTCCTCGGATACTGATAAGACTTGACCTGGGTATTTCCGTGAATTCCAAGTTACTAGAACATGGTCGCCTACAACAAGGTCTAGATCAAGTTGAGGACGTGAAGCTCCACGAAAAGCTGGTGGCTCTAACGTATCCTGCTTTAACTTTTCGATTTGACGTACGGGCGAGACCCGCAAGTCTTTGTCTCGACAACCTTCTACATCCACCTGCATTGTCTCTCCCAGATGAAGAGCAGAATGGTCTCTATTATTCTTTCCAACGGCATCTTCAACTTGCAGTTTCGATTTAGGTTCAAAGACCGGTAAATCTAGAATTTTCTCTCTTTCACTACTCTTTTCTTCACCGATCTGTACATCCTCTATGGATTGAAGGGGAGTGAAGTCTTTAAAACCATCAAGTAGCTGTTGCTCTACATCTCTTAATTGAAGAACAGGAGAGTCACAGTCCTCTACTACTTCACTCTCATGCTCGATCTGGGCTATTATGACATCTCGCTGAAAAACAGGTGAATGGAGTAAAAATCCGTCTCGAAATGCAGGTGCATCAGCATCACTAATCTGACTCACATAGTTGGCCAGAAGAACATCATCCTCTGAGTCATAAGGCATTATGTGGTCTTCAGTGGAAGAAGCTAGACTGATGGTCCTGTCACTGCAGCTTGAAGATAAAGAAACGTTGCGTTGTCTTCGTTTTGTTGCCCTTTTCTTTTCTTTTATAGTTTTTGCCTGCTGTAAACCCGATGGACCTGCTTCTGCAAGATCAGTAGCACAGATTGATTTTCCAGGTGGTACATTAAGTTTCTTTTTCCTAATTGTTTTCTGTTCTGGGCACGCCTCAGCTCGGCTCTGTACTAATGTTTGCATAAAAGAGTTTCCGATAAGAGCTGCGTTTATAATTCGATCTTGTTTGGGCAATCTAGCTAATGGTTCCTCTTTATCTACGGGGTGTATGCCTGTCTTTCTGAAACCAGCAATCAAATTCGCCTTGGTCTCGGTCAAAGAATCCAAAGCGGTTTTTAATAGTCGTGGAAACTGATCCTTAGGTGTAGTCGACAGTTTCCTACCCAGTTGACTGTTCTTCCATTGAAGTAATACTTGCCGCCACTTGCACTTCAAAGGTCGAAAATATGCAACGTCTAGGGGCTGAAGTATATGTGTTGCGTTGGGTGGCAAGCAAATAAAACTAACATTATGCTTCTCACACTCCTTCAAAACTGTTTTGTTAATATGTGAAGCAAGGTTGTCTCCAATCACCACTTTTCTTCCATTTTTCTTCTTAAGAACTGGCATAAGATGATTGAGAAACCAGTCTTCAAATGTTGCGCTGTCCATCCATCCGCTCTTTGTTCTATTGTATCGAGCGCCTTCGGGACCATTTTCAGTCCAAGTTGACCAGAGATGATCCGACTTATAAACGACGAACGGTGGAACTACTTCCCCAGCGGCGTTGCCACAGAACATGACAGTAAAATTAACTTTTGTAGCGTTTATTATTGTTTCAGGATATTTTGTTCCTCTTCTGCATAATATAGTCTTTTTTCCTGGGTCATCACAAAGGTTGCTTTCATCGTAGTTGAATATGTTTTCGGGTGGAACGCTTTCTAGTTCTTTGTCGATGTTTTCTATAAAATTGGAAATAACTTCTTCCGACACTTGAGCTCGAACTCTTTTAATATTGTTAGCAAGTCGCCGTGAAAGAGATTGATGTCGTGAAAGAAAAGAAGCCAACCAGTCTTTACCAGGAATGTTGTCCTTAAAAAATTTCACAACTCTTCCCTGGGATGCAAGGTAATTTTTTATTATAATTTTTAGGTCGAATGCTGTCAGAGGAAACCCATATTCCGAAAGCGCTGTTATGTGAGCTTCAAACGCCTTTTCTTCCTCTTCAGTAAATATAGTAGGTTTACCTGGTTTGTTAGGGTGCTTCCGGGTTAATTTGTTTTTCAAAGTGCTGCGAGGAATGTTAAACAACTCTGCAGCCGCTCTTTGTGTGAGCACTTTTGATTGGATTGCATCCAGACATTTTTTTAAATCTGCCTGGGTGTAGTCGACATATCGACGACTGCCAGGCTTTCGTCTGTACACGGATGGCATCAGGAATGTAGCTCTTTAATTTAGTTCTGTAACGAATTGATCAAAAATGTAAAGTTCTTCGCTAATAAACTTCGCAGGGCTACTTTGGCCCGCAGGTCCAAAGTTACCCGAAAAGGCGGTCAATGTATACCGATTTTCTAGATCTGTAATTTAAGTCTCAAAACATAACTAAATGGTATTTAAAAAACAATTGCCATACTCCTACATACATGCCTAAGAAAATAAATAACAATCCAATTGGAAAACTTACCAAAATACAGCATTACACATCAAAGTTTGCAGCAGAAAAAAACGCCGGTGTTAGTGTCAAAACTTCAAATGGCGCGAACATGTAGCGACGTACACATGAGTCGGTAAAACAGTTACACAAGAATGCGTCTCCTATTGCCATCTATTAGTTACCGAAGGAACTACGACGTTTAGTTGTGTGGTCGCGACACGGTGGGCAGTTCAAACATTTTCTCAATTTGGGCCAAAGTTATGCCCTAGGGTCAAAGTAACCCGCCTCTACGGTACTATACTTAAAACGCTTCGGGAATCTCTTTTTAATGATGGTGAAAATCAGACCAGTATAAACAAAACGCTGTAATGACAACGCCGAAGCGATGTGCTGTTCGTAGGACGGCTTCGATCCGTACATAGTGGCAAGTAGGGATGTGACATTGTACATAAAAAATCGATTATTAATTAATCGATTGTTTTCCCAAGTAAAAAAAATCGATTTTTGTATTGATAGTAATCGATTTTTCTAAAATAATCGATTTTTTCCGCTATTTTTTGTTGAGAGATTAAATTGAATACCTGTGTTATCGATAATCACACTATCAAAGCATTAATTAAAGCTCTGTTTAATTAATGTTAAAAAAAAAAAACAACATGCAGTTTTTTTTTTCATTTCGCCCGTCTAAAATAAATAAATTAAGTCTTTGGACACTTAAAGTTAAAAACTATCAAGTTTTGGTAAACGTTTTGATAGTATTCGGCTCCAGGTCTTTGTTAGTATGGCACCAGCTTTCGAAAATAATCTTTCCGCTGGAGCCGAAGACGCCGGAACCAGAAGGTGCCTAAACGCCAATTGGGATAATTTAGGTTTTCAACGTACAAAATTGATGACATAGCGTTAAACGCACAGATGGCTTTAGCGTCATTCATTGACGAACTTCGTAGTTAGTGGTTCACGGCACTTTGCGGCTTCGCGCTCCTGACTAAAAAACTAAGTGTTGCGGCCGTGTCGGGTGAAAAAAATGAAAAAGAAATCGAATTTTTATTAATCGATTTTTTTAAATATATAAATCGATTATAAAAATCGATTATTATTTTTAAAAAAACGATTTTTAATCGATTTTTTCTATAATCGATTATTTTTTCACATCCCTATGGCAAAGCCAGCAAATATTTGTTGAACTTGACCATTTCCGTCTAACAGCGCCCACCAAAACTAAATTAAAACTAACTATACAATATGGATCTGTTTATATTCATATCTTAATTTGCATTCCATATTGTAGGTGTTACAATGGCTTTAAAGTTAAGGACCCTGTAGGGTAGGGCACAGCTAAAAGTATAAAATTAATACAATAAATTAACATAATCTTTTTGAAAACTAATGGTTACTTGCCTCAAATCACTCGCCATTACGACAATGTTAAAAATAAAATAAGTAACAGTCAACAATTCTTAAATATGAGATCAGATAAAGGTTGTGGAATGTACGTAATAACTATTTGATAAGGTCAATTAAACATAATATCATATAATATTTATCTATGTATGTATGAATGTATATATACGACTAACTGTGTATAGTGGTCTGTTTGTGTTAAATCATTTTTTTTGTCATGTATGTATTCGTTTATAGTGATTTTTTAATTAATATTTGTTTGATCCTATTTATAAATATCGTATCGCTGGTTTCATCTTTTATTGCATCTGGTAGTTTATTAAATATTTTTATATGTATAAAAAGGTTTAATGCGCGAAGAAGGTAACATTAGCATATTTTTATATCTGACAGATCGGTCGTTATATTTATCGCTGATTGGTATTTTTATGCAATTTATCTATTTATTTTAAAGTAGTTTTAAATATACACATATACCTATGACAAACTATACATATCATGTATGTTTACCTAATAAGCACAAAACAATATACATAAATACACGAATATACTAAAACAAACAATGGGAAAACATTTACATTGTGATGATACTGCCAGCTTCTTACGAATGTGCTCGCGAATTTACCTATCAAATTGCAAATATTTAGTACACGTTTGCTTTGAATATAGTGTAGGTATTTAAAGCGGGGTTCCTTGGTCACGCAAGTCTGGCGTCCATTACAAAGTAAAAAATTATAATTTGGTAGTAAAGCAGCTGTAAATGTTAGCTACAAATGACCTAATTGGCCAAATATTCCACTTCAGAAATACTTTATACTGCGTGAGATCATAATCTACGCATTTCACTCACGATTTATAAATAATTGTACTGTTTTTACTTTTACTTTTTTAAACATAAGCCCTCGTCGCCCTATCGCGGCGGGATTTTATCGCGCGCTGGATTTTCAACTCTCGGCGTTGAGCAGAGGGTTGAGAATTAAACAGGGTGCAACCCAGCGCGTCGTAAAAACTCACAGTTGGATTTTCAACTTTTAGCGCTAAGCAGAGCGTTGAAAATCCAGTGTGCGCAAAAATCACCGTACCTCGGCTATTAGCTATTCAAAATGGCCATTATTCGCAACACAATATCCGTTGACCGTTAAGTACATGATGTACTTATTTTAGATATTTAAAGGGGCCAAGTATATGGAGCTATTCATTTGGAAATCCTGTATTGACTTACTGTAGACACGTGTTAAGTACCGGTCATTTTATAGTTCTGTATTATTAATGCCCCAGACTCCCTTATTCTGAGATCATATTTCAAGGTTATGGAGCAGATGTACGTCGACGACCCCCCTGTAATACACTATATAATTTATTTGAATTCAATACCTGGGCGTTCTTACTAGCAAGAACCGAAACCGGTATGATCAATACGGATATTTTTTTGGATTACAACATTTATATATTTTACAGGTTGGAGTTTCTTGCCCATTCTTCTCCATACGAAAACTAACTTTTGGAATGGGCGACTAGAATCAGTTATTATAATTTTTTGTAAAGTTTGACGTTCAAATGTGCCTTTTTTGTGCCTAATTGAAATAAATTATTTGACTTTGACTTTGAGGTATTATTATACAACCAGTATTAATACCGATTACCCAAATAAATATTACCTCTATCTTACACGTGCCATCGGCATTAGTCAAAGGGCGCGCATCGCCTGTGTGTGTAACCAACCGGTATTAAGAGGGAATAGGGCCTGCGAGGAATTTGAAAAATAGGTATTTGAAGAAACTATTGCCGTCGTCTTACCTCAAGCCTGCCTTCGTACAGCTGCAGCTCCGACCGATTATATCACAGAAAAAATTAACGAGATTGACGTTTGGTATTCCCCTTTTTTTCCTCGAAAACTGAGCCGATTCAATTATTTTTTACATTAAAATTTTAAGAAAGAGTTTCCTATCATTATATTTTTAGTTAAAAGCTCTTCGAATTTGTCTGGTAGTCCTCTAATCACGGCGGTAAAAATGGGGCTATTTTTGTAATTTTTGGAGGGTCATAATTTCTTTACCAATAAGTTGCTGAAAAAAATGAAATAACAGGGAGGTGTCTACAGAAGACTTTGATTTTATGAAGAAAAAAAAATGATTGCCCTAGAGGGGTATTCAGGAAGAAAAAAAGGCAATACATTTGTATAGAGAATCGCAGGCCCTGTTCCCTCTTAAAACAGTAACCTAAATGCAGTAACCTTAGTCGTAGAAGTAACAAAAATTCTTCGATACCTGTACCGTAATTTATAAACGTTTTCGATCCCTGGTTATTAGAGTACATAGTATCTAGATTATAATGCTAAAGGGGTTCATTGCAGTTGCAAAGCTGTCTTTGTACAAGTTACTGGGTTAAAAATTACTGAATGACGAATGCACTTTTTTTCTTTTTTTATTAAATTAAGTAACTAATGTTAGGTTATATGTTCAGCACGTCAGCGACTAGCACAGCGTCAGGCACTAGTTGTCTGTAATTTTTGATGAACTGGGCGTATTTGGCGCAGCCGTGAGGTTGGCGCAGCCGCAGCCGCGAGCCGCGGGGCTCCCTTTTTGTGGTTTTTACTTAACTATTTCCTCATATTTTGTAATTGATAAGCCCCATTGATAAATACATATTTTGTAAGTATGTAATATAATAGCAGACTTAATTATAATTATTTACCAATGAGTTTTCCTGCATAAAGTCTAAATATTCTTTTTTGGGTATAAATTATAAATCTTTTTCTTAATTATAAATCTGTTTTTTATATTTTCTTTGACTGTCGATCTGTTTCCGCGTCATCCAAACCTAACATTTAAGTAGTCAAAATTCAAATTCCTACGTTGTATAGTTTCTGAGAAAAACCTCTGTGACAAACGGACAAAAAGTAATCTTATAAAGGTTCCGACTTTCGTTAAGGGTCGGAACCCTGAAAATACAAGACAGACGGACTCTTGCACATACTTTATATCTGTGTGATAATCTCACCTCTGGGTAATTAAGATGTACAATAAACATGCGTCCCTCAAAGTTGATCTTCTGTACTTCGGACCATTTGAAGTGATGCGTCTTCCGACTGCCCTGGAACGTTAGGATACCGCTGTGGTTGATGCCCAGGTACAACTGGTTGCCTCTGTGGTCCTGGATTATAGAAATATATTTTGTTACGTGTGGTGTTCTGTGGTCATAGGGTAAGTATGACGGTTTTGTTAAAGTAGGGCAGATGATAGAAAAACATATTCAGAGCTAGATAAAGTATAAAATAAGTTTCATTTGGAACATTTGATTATTTATGTGCATGCAAACTTTACGTCACAATAATTAGGCAAGAAATTTAACTATAATTTATTATTCACTTTCAAAAGCATAATAAAATAAGACGTAATTTTTAAGTGTTTTGATAGGCAAGTGGGCGCTAAACGTAACTATAGTCCGTGCGCGACTGCTAGTCACCACCTGTGGTATGTGAGCGGTGAGGCGGGGGAGGGCGCCATTGACAAAATTAGCAGACTGAGTTAGCTTGGCCTTTGTCTACCTGTCCCGTCTCACCGCTCACATACCTCAGGCGGTGACTAGCAGTCGCGCACGGACTGTAAAACATCATTCTGTTTGTATCATCTTCTAACGATTTACTGAAACACAACGATATTTTAAATTGGTTTAACATTACACCACAAATCGTTCAAAGATGACAGAGACTACGATGTTTTCAATTCAAATAACATCACGCTTTGTTTCCTCGAAGGGTTCGGCAGAGGTGTACCTGTAGTAGGTACACCCACATTTCGCCAGTTATGTTTAAGTCCCATGTAATAGGGGGCGAGCCTATTGCCATCAACCGGGCACAAATCCAGACTCCGGGCTGCTACTGAGAAATTTCAGATAGAAAAACGTTTAGCGTTACAGCGTATTTAGTGATTGCAAGCGGGCCTCAGTGATTTCTGGTGCAAGTGTATCTAAAAACTTAAATAAATATAAATACCCAATAAAGGAAGGCAACACATATACCCAAACCTTGACAGGATGGGGGTCCACCCCATAGGTGTCGAGCTGGCAGGCGATCTTCACGAACGTTCGCTCGGCTTCCTGCGTCGACATGCCTTTCACGCCGCCACTGCCGCCCGGGGTACCTTCTACTGGCTCTCTATGTATTTCCTGAACAACACCATAAAAGAACTGCATTGAAATCGGACAACCGTTTGGGAGCTACAGACAGACACGCAGAACGACATAGCCGTCAAACTCTACCACACCTCTTTATACGTCGGGGTTTAAAATGAGTTAAATTATCAACAAAGTCTCTCCTGGGTTAACCTGGAAGCCTTTAAAGACTCTGGACCAAGGTTGGTCGAAGCAAGGAAAACCTCAGATGGCAAGACGATTCTAGCGTGGAATGCAAAATGTGGAGCTGTTCCGCAAACGATGGGACTCTTGATATCATGTCCTCGTACCTGAACGTTACAAGAATTAATGGATAACGCTAAACTCGAAGCCCACTTCTGGACTGTTTCAATTTAGAGTGTCATCGACACGCTTTGAAGAAGAAAGTGATCCTATGTCCACTGTTGGACAATAGGCCTCTGTAGGATTAATATCCTTTTTCTAAACTACAGTGGATAAATTCTGCTGGGACTAAAATATTGGTCACAAGAAGAAAGAAGAAATGAATGTCTTCGCCCTACACTGAAACAAAATACCTAGTTTTTTTTTTAATACAACGACATCCTAATATCCTTATCAATATTGTTTCGTCTATTCTAGATAATGAACCTGTGTAAAGTGATTAATAAACATTTTAGATTCGATATTACACGCGTCTATCGGAATGAGTAATGAGTTCTACATTGTATAATTATCTAAGCAGCGTCAACTTTGCCCCCTCGAGGTGTGAACTTTTAACGAAGAAAACGTTACAAGTTCACTTGATAACATAATTTATAGCCTTATATTTATAGTACTGTCACTTTCTGTATTTATTTAAAGTACATTATTTAGAGCTAAAAAGATCACATTAAGTAATTACTATTAACTACATAATGAATAGTCTCTTCTAAGAATGAATGTGGTGTGTGAATATTTAATTATGATTATAAGTATGAGCCCTTGAACTTGAACACAAATGGCTGTGTGAACAAGTTCAACAAATACTGCCGAATCGAATGAGCCGATCTGAACATGTGTATAGGCATGGGCGTACCCACGGTGGGGCAAAGTAGGGCATCTGCCCCAACCTGGTCCCAGACTCGAAGCAAAACTTTTGGTATAATAAGCAACCAAATTAATCAAAATTAAAATTCCCGCGCGAAACAATGCAGTATCGATGAATCGAGCGCGCATGCGCATTTTATCGAGAGAATTTCCTACTACTATCTAGTTATTTATTTTTAAAAAAATGCTGCACACGCCCATGTGGATAGGCCCTAAATCTGTTAACGAAGGTCATAGTCACCTGTATCCTGGCTTCAATGGTGTCTGTTTGTCTTAGTAGCAGCCTCATCTCCGTAACATAGTTGCCGACGTGAATGTTCGGATCGTAGTCACCTAGCTCGACTGAGGAAGAAACAAGATTTTTTATTCAAAACTCAACCAACATAAATGTGAATTAAATACCTTGAGGACAGGATGCTCTGAATATGATATCTTAAACTTATAACTACTTCAATACTATCTAGACATACATATAAATCTATACAAATTGAAGTGTTTGTTTATAATGTCAAAATAATGGCTTTTTACTAAATGCAAAAGAAAGTATAAACGGTTCTTATAACAAAAAACCTTAATACATATATTTATATATTTAGTTTGTCTGTCTGTTTCTTTGTATCTCCGGAACGGCAGAACCGAATTTGATGAAACTTTCACTGCCAGATATGTGATGTTATAAGGAGTAAGTCCTAACTTTTATTTTATAGAAGATTTAGGGTCCACGCGAACGAAGCCGCGGGCAGGAACTATAATTTAATACAACATACATTATTTTGTGTTTAGCTTTTTTCATTTAATTTTGCCTCCATGGGGAAAGGCCACATCCATAAGTGGCCGTTTAAAAATATACGCGTCGTCTTGAGTACCTCTTCCTTTTTTTTTGTCGTTTTACTTATTTATTTTTAATTGTAGTTTTAATAGTATTTTTAATTAATAGTCCGCTTTCAACAAACATGCCCACAATAAAATACTCGTGAAATAGGTGATAATTTGCCAACACAAGCATGAACCAACCAATTCATACATTTTATACAGGAATTTTGCAGTGAGCAAGTTAATAATCAATTTCAATTAGATACTACAATGTGTGCAATATCAATAGCTCACAATTACCAATATTGGCAACAGTACAATGTCCACTTAGGTAATAAACTGCTCTATCATCTAACATTACTGAAGCATGTTGTTGCAAAGCTGTTGTGAGCAAAATCAGTCACTTTCTGTGGCCTTATCAGTTTGCCCTTGCACTTATGTAAGCACAAATTTTTGAGCTGACATTGAGTTTCGTGGTTACAAACTCAATGTCAGCTCAAAAATTTAAAAAGTCTCCATAGTCCTATTCAACAACAAAGACAGATAGATAATTATGGTGATATTGATACCTGTTTTACTGAACAAGTGTTTTTGAACACGAGTTGGTTTTAATGTACTTGTATTGGTAATTATTTCAATGTCAAGATCATTCGTTTGTATGGATTGGATCTGAAGTGTAAACATTCTTCTACTATTTGTATTGGCTATTTCAATGTCAAGATCATTCGTTTGTATGGATTGGATCTGAAGTGTAAACATTCTTCTACTATTTGTATTGGCACCTTGCCCATAGATACTATTAAAATTATAATAGGTGAGGCATACAAACATCCCAGCGGTGATTATGTGAGGATTGCATGTAGTATGATTAATCAATCATCATTTTACTGGATAAATTTTCCATCAGACTGTCTCGTAGGTCTACTAGTCGCCTAGTTCTGAGCATGAGGTCTTTGGTCCGATTCCCAGTGTTATTTGGTTTTTCTATCTAGAATTTCCCCGTAGCAGCCCGGAATCTGGATTTGTGGCTAATTGGTGGCAATAGGCTTACCTTTAACATAAGAATTTCGATTTTAAATTTGATTTTAGTTTTTATTTTGGTTTTGTTATTTTATTTTAATTATATGTTTTTTATTTTTTATGAATTAAGTGGTCTGCAATAAAGATTTTTATTTATTTATTTAAAAGACGAACATAACTGCCGAAAACTAGGTGTATTAGAGGTACACTACTGCCTAACCCTTCGTGGAACACGTAATGTTAATTTTCCTCCATGGTAAATTACACTGAGCATTTTTAAACAGTAGACCGTACACTAGACATAAATCTTACTTTGTATAATAAGCGCTCCTAACATAGCAGCTTCATTGGACGTGCAATAGAGCCTCCCGTGCAGGAGATCTCTCTTCAGCTGCAAATATATCTGGAACCTAGTCACATCTTCCTTCAGGAGTAGAGGATTTGGCGGGTAGAACTTCACTCGGAAACTAAACAGTATTGGTGATGCATCTGCAAAGAAAATTTGGGGTTAAATAGACATGTTTGGTATGGACAATGGACAGGGGCCTTATTATGAAGGGTGGGCGTTTTGTGGGACTGTCTTATGTAACTTTGACATTCGAAAAGTGCTGATTCTCCCTAGTTTGAACAAATGACTTTTGAATTTTGAATCTTATGAAGTATTAATGCCATCATTATTCCACTGCGAAGAAAGGATGGTGCTAGTGGCCTTGTATAGCTCCGTCTCTCACTCACACTGGAATAATGGTGGTATTAATACGTCGTAATACGGCCCCTGGTCTACGTAGTATTCGTGCTCGCGTATTGCGTGTTCATACGTGTACGCACGACTGATATTCGTACGAAAACGCATCCAAAGTGCGCGCGGCCTTATTCACCTAATTGTAATAATTAATATGTGGGAGTTATAAATGAATGCTATCAATTGAAACAGTGTACTAGTCAATTAAGAATGTTAAACAAAACAACTGATGTGGGTGGTTGACATACCTTTGACTTGTTTCAGTATTAACTTTGCCATATGCAACCAATGCTGAAAACAAAATAAACTATGTTATTGATTGTTTATTAAACACTAAAAACAAACAACTTTAATCTTTCTTATACCCGTAGAGCCCTGCAGAAATAAATATTTCTTCAGAGCTTTGCGGGTACCAGAAAGATATACAGGCATGCACCGCATGGGTGAAATCAAACCATGGGTCAGGTAAAGTGTTCATGGGTTTATCCTTTCAGAATTTTTTAGAAGCAGCCCCTCCAGGTTTTGCCTGGTTAGAATGGCCTACTATGAATTATGACTTATGTTATTTTTCTAAGTTTGGAATTTTAATTGTGAATTTCCTTTTTCAATTAAGTACTACATTCAAAGAAAGAAATTAGATGCCTTTTATAATTAGCTTCTTCAGGAAAACTTTACCCCTGCTAGCAATAAAATAAAAGATTTCCAGTTGGACACACTCCAATTGAATTGTTGATGAACTGGCAAATTTTGTTATTCTCTTGAATATTGAGAGGTAGTAGACCTCAAATTATTGCTGACCACCAAGTTATACACCATATGAGGTCCCATATATTATTGATAAACTGTTTTTGAGAAGGTTCTGCAGTGCAATTTCAAGATTTTGTGTTGGATTGACAACATCAATTGGTTTGACAAATGTCTATTACTGGATCTTCTTAATCTTTGAAATTTATGATATCAAGACGGAATTAACATTTTACAGTTTTTTAAAGTTACAGTCTTGGGTCATAAATGCAGTTAAGTAAACTGGAGTGGACGCTCCACACATAACACCATAATAAATATTTCACTGTTGTCAGTTACATGTGTATGTAACCATAATGTATTGTTAACTAATACTCAGGTTTAAGGGCATTCTTATCAACCCTTTATGAGTGTTTGCTCATAACAAAGATTTATTATTTATAATGATGATTCTTGCAGGAATAATAAGAAGAAATTAACATTAAAACTAGTTAAGGTTGAATAAGGCATTCAGTGAGTAAACTTTTAATATACCTATTACATTGTTGGCAAACATTCAAGTGGTTCTTCAATTAACTTAAATGTTTCTTCGAGTGATTTACTTAGAGAGTCTGCCAAAAACGTTTTAGCACTGTTTACAGTTGCACAGGTTTTATACTTCCTACGAAAACATGTTATAGATCTAGAATATAATCTTTTTAAAAATTCTGTGTCAATTCTAAGTTACTCATTCTTCATTCTCCTATCTTAAAGACAAAGTGACCCTGAAACATTCTATAGTCACTTTGAGTTATAATACTTGTAATGAATCAACAGAATATTAGCTCACCCTTTGACCACCGGCGTCCACATACCGAAGTCCGAAATAATCAGTCTCAGTAAGACTCAACTGTTGACATACATGCTCCAATAGAAACTTGCCCTTGTAACTTGGCTGAAAACAAACGTCATTTATTAAAGATTCATAGGAAAAAGAACCATTAATTATTTATAAAAATACTCACGTGAAATTCACATTCTAATATTTCTGTGTCTTCTAAAAGCCGCACTGTACATTTATAAACAATATCTCCGCGACTTTTGAACATGCTGCCAACTATTTATTTACCACAATATCACGTTAAATATTCCTAACAATTAAACATTTTAATTAATTAACGCATTGCTCACTTAATTTTGATTCCATTTATGAGTTCATTCAAATTTTCATTTGTTTCGTTTCGATTTCGACAGAGAAATCTGAATGGGGTGCGGACAGTGCGGTGCGGGGGTGAAAATTTGACATTTCCCGAACTACGTTCAGTATTTTGATAACCTGCCGGAGACCAAGATATTGAATGCATATTTTTTTAAATTGTTTTATAAAAATTACAACACACAAGAAATTTTATTGAATCCATCCCAACGTAATAATGTTTGTATGTAATGTATGAGAAATCGCTTGTTACAATGAAAGTTGGACCGAGCTGCAAAAAATGAATCAGGAATGTAGTAAATCTAGTTTTTTAAGTAATTAGCAAACTTTTTTTATTAATTTGTAAAAGGTATTGTTTGCTTGCCAATAATCTTATTTTAAAGCGTGTGTTGTCATTAATAAAAAAAATCATTCATTCATATTTCTGAACGAATTTGCAAATGAATCCCTCATATCCGTTTTAAGTCTGATGTTGCCAGACTTGACAAAACTTCCCCAAAGTACTGGTATATTATAAAAATCTAAAATAAGTTCTTATTTTAGGGATTTATGTCACCACGAGCATGACTACGCCAACAAAATGGTGTTATCGTTGCCAAATTCTAGGCCACACAAAAAAAAAACCTTCACAAGTATCTAAGCCATCGGCACGCTAAGAAGAACTTCTTTGAGCCAAATTATAAATTGTTATTCCATCATTGCTCTGCTGCCTGTCACAAAGGAATTGTGCTATTTCGTCTTGCGTAGCCCACTCCTTCTGTCATCCTCACACACTGGTATAATGAATGCATCATAATTCTACCCAACCAAAAGGTATAGTAGTCGCAAGCGCTACTGCTGAGCATGAGGTCCTGGGTTCGATTCCCTGGTCGGGCAGTGTTATTGAGTTTTTCCATCCGGAATTTCTCAGTAGCAGCCCGGAGTCCGGATTTATGCCCGGTTGATGGCAATAGGCTCGCCCCTATTATATGGGACTTAATAAACATAACTGGCAAAATGGGGGTGTACTATAGATACACCTCTGCCTAACCCTTCGGGGATTACAGGCGTGATGTTATGTGTTATGATTTGTACTACAAGTTCAATTACAATCCGAAGGATTTTGAAGGAAAGAAATTTCTAATACATTGCTTCTTAAGCTAGAAAAAATTGTCTGCTTGACAACGTAAATGGCGCAATTGATGTTGTCGAATTGAAATAATCAATGGCATTGCCATTGTAAGCAGATATTTTGCACAATTACCGTAACGGGGAACGAACCCAGAAAAAATAGATTTTCCTAGTGGTGGCAAACGGAAGTGCTCATCTCTGCATCATCTGCCTAGCCTTTTCCTAACAATATTGGGGTCAGCTTCAAGCCTTACCAGATGCAGCTGAACACCAGTAAGTATTTTACATGAAGTTACTGTCTATCTGACCTCCACAAACCAGCTATTGGGTAACACGATATCGGTGGACAGCACGGTTGGCGCAGTGACTGCTGCACTGCGGGTCGCAGGTTCGATTTCCGCACGGAACAAATATTTGTATGATCTACAAGTAGTTGTTCCGGCTGTTTGTGTATGTGAGTTTAAATGTTTGTAAACGCACCCACGATTCCGGAGAAATCACCAGTGTGGGGCAACGTTTAAAAAAAAAAAAAAAAATGTATATATTTATATATAAAGCTGTTTTGTATATATTTATATATAAAATAAAATTGTATGTTAATCAACATACAATTTTTTTTTTCATATATATTAAATTGATACATAAAAGAAACACTGCGCACTTCTTTCCATGTTGACAGACAAGTGCGTGTACAGTGTATACAAAAAAAATACCTATAATGTTATTTTTTTTGCATAAAACTATGCTATACTATTGCCGGTTAACGGGAACGGCCTTTCGTTCATTAATATACTGTATATTCGGTACTCAAGTTCTTCATACCATCAGCTGTCCGGGTACAGTCAACAATGTTACGACGTAAATAACTGACCCCAGCTTGGGGCGCTTTCTGTAACCTTACATGGTAAGATTATATATATAGATGTTGCAGAATGTGATAGTACGGATTTACGTTGTAATAACAGCAACGTAAGAAGATGATCAGGAAAAAGGCTGAGTTATCGAACATGGATGAATATAACAACATTAGTCAATCATACTAGCCCCTACGTGAAGTTGCCGTGTTAGCTTGACGATACATAACTGTCAAATAATGACAGTTATGATTTGACAAACAATGAAAGTTGATAGTTAATTTGCTTAAAGAATTATCAGAAATGGTGGCGCTTACGTACGATGTAACTACTAAGAAACACAATTTTTTTTTTGAAAAATTTAATTATACAAAAAAATTAAAACCCAGAACCCCACGGTCTTTGTATCGATCTACGGTCACCAATGTTATTAGGTTTTCTGAATGAGTTGACTAAGTTACTTTTATTTCTTTATGAATAATATTTAACCTCCTATCTAAGACAGGGCTCAAAAATGTTCGCCACGCTCTCTACTCTTCAAGAGTTGAGGGGCTCTGCAGAAATCGCCCCCACCACAGGGCGCCGGTATTGCTAAAACCAGTTAGGCCAGCTACGCTTAGGTCCCATGTAATAGGGTACGAGCCTACTGCCACCAACCGGGCAGAATCCAGACTCCGGGCTGACTGAAAAACTCATAATAGAAAAACACGAACTGGGAATCGAAACTGTGATCTCTAACTCAGCATTGGCAATAGGGATAATTCATAAGTGCCTTTTTTGTGCCTAAATGAAATAAATTATTTGACTTTGACTTTGATAATGACTAAAAAAAAAACTGTCCGTATTGTAGATTATAAAAAATTAAGTACTTACACATATTTTTTCTTTTATTTTCGCTATCAAAAGATTACGGCGATACATTGAGTTAAAATGTGCCATGCCACGACGTTTTTTTTTTTTTTTTTTGTCTAGGGCATCTCGTAGCTCACCTCTGAGGTGATGACTACTTAACCGGTCAATCCTGCGGCTGCCTTAAGCTACTAACTCAAAGCCTCCAGCCAGGGGCAAAACTATTCTAATTAAAACTAGGCGAACGCTCGCTAAGAGCATCCCCTGTGGGGTACGGACCTCGGCTTAAGGCGTCCCTGGGGGGAGGACAGCAAGTTGGGACAGGCTGGATCAAAGATGATTCATTATTATTAATCGGGGAATTTAAGTCTACATTTCTCAGCATAACGCGGGCTGGCGCTTCTGCGAACAAGGGTCGGTGGGGAGTATTATTTGTGCACTGTACTTGTGGCCCTATTGCTCTTCTGGAGGAGGGTTATGGGGTCGTCTGGGTCGGTAAGGATTTGCCTCGGGCGGCGGATCTGACTGATTCTACTAGTGACATAATTGGCGGCCTCGACAACCAGAGGGTTGCGGTGTTTGGCGGCGGAATCAAAGAAACGCTTGGAATTGCGTTTGAGAAATTGGGTGCCATGACGTCACGAGTATGTAGATTTTATACTTACTTGTGACGCATCAACCCCCACTCCCCAACTTTAATGCGTTGTATCTAAGTAATTTTTGATTAAATATGATAAAGTAAAAAATATGAGTCTAATATTTTTTTTATTACCTAAGTGAGGAACTAAACAGAATTTCTTTATAATGACCCAGGCATCATCCCTACCAACGAGGCACAATATGAGAACAAGTTTCCAATATGAGGCTAAATATATTCTCCTTTTTACCCACATAGGTAACCAATCTTGTTTATATTAGGCATGGTTGAATACAATGAGCTGAGAGTTAGGCGCAACATAAATGATAAATGATTTATTTCTGCAAGTAGGTTTGTACAAACACTTTTACACGTCAATCATATTTTAAAAACTAGATGAGGTCGGCGTTTCCTATCTGACTACTCTGAGAAGAAAGGCCGAAACAAACTCAGAGGTCACAGTCTCTTTTAAAGTCCAGACATAATCTTGGTCAGATCATGTGAAGACGATGTAGATTGATGTCTGAAATGGTCTTTTGAGGAAATAACCATTCAGATTGAGAAGACCTGTCCAGTCAGTGCACGCATTTGTCAGTTATCGTGCAGCTCAACTCAGAATTTAAGGAGCTCAACGATTCGACGAACAATACCAAAGAAAGGACGTTTGGGTAGGCCACATAAATTACTCAAACTGCCAGACCATGATAAAAACTAATTGACAACAAAAAAAAATTAAAACAAAACAAAAGGGAATATCTGCATAGTCTTCACATTCACAATAATTAAAATAATATAATACTTTAAAGTAAATATTCATGTCAATGAATATATAACATTCATTAATGTCAATGTGTATATAATAACCCGGAAATAATCTTGGTCAGAGCATTTCAATTTGAGGACCATGTAGATTTGTGTCTGAAATGGTCTTTTGAGGAAAGAACCATACAGATTTGAGTGGACCTGACCAGTCAGTGCACGCATTTGTCAGCAATCGTGTAGCTCAACTCAGAACTTAAAAAGAGCTCAACGAATCGACGAACAATACCAAAGAAAGGACATTTGGGTAGGCCGCATAAAGTACTCAAACTGCCAGATTAACATAACAAAAAAATAAAATATAGCTAAATATATGACCCACATAGTCCTCACATCATAATAATAATATTATACTTCACAAAGTAAATATTCATGTCATTTTGTATATAATTTAAAGTTAGCAGAAAAACAAACAAAATTCAAAATGAAAAAAAATATATATATATATATAATAAATTGGAGCAGCTCAATCCCAAGCCTTTTTGTCCTCAATGAAATCTTTAACGGTATAAAACGCTTTCTGGCACAACTTACGTTTAATGAATGATTTGAATTTATTAAGGCTTAGGTCTTGTACGCGGCTTGGAAGTTTATTATAAAAGCGTATACATTGACATCTGAACGAGCCACCTATTTTCTTGAGCCTTGTTGTAGGTACAACAAATTTGTGTTTGTTCCTAGTATTTATGTTATGGATATCACTGTATTTTTTAAACAAGTTTAAATTTTTATGGACATATAAGAGATTTTCAAAAATATACTGAGAAGGCACAGTCATTACATTAATCTCCTTAAATTTCTCTCTGAGAGAGTGTCTCGGATTTAATTTATAAATTGATCGAACAGCTCTTTTCTGCAAAACAAAGATAGTCTGAATGTCGGCGGCATTTCCCCACAATAGAATACCATACGACATTACACTATGAAAATAGCTAAAGTACACTAAACGTGCTGTCTCTATGTCTGTTAAATTACGAATTTTTCTAACTGCATACGCTGCGGAGCTTAGCTTTTTTGACAATTTATCTATATGTGGGCCCCACTGAAGCTTAGCATCCAAAGTTAAGCCCAAGAATACTGTGCTATCTTCAGGATTCAATTCTTCGCCCTTTATCAACACATTAGTTTTCACCTGCCTAACGTGAGGCAGTGTAAATTTAATGCATTTAGTTTTTTTTTCATTGAGAAGTAAATTGTTAACATTGAACCAGTGAACTACTTTCGCGATCGCGCTATTTATATCGTCAGTAACCAGCTGCTGACGTTTAAGTTTAAACAAAAGTGAAGTGTCATCCGCAAACAACACTATATCATGGTTATCCTTTACGAGGTAAGGCAAGTCATTAATATAAATAAGAAACAAGAAAGGACCAAGAATTGAGCCCTGTGGGACTCCCATTGTTACTATAGATCCGGGAGATCTTTTTCCATTAACGTCAACGCTCTGAATCCTATTACTCAAGTATGAAGTAAGAAGATCCAGAGCACTGTTTCGGATCCCATAGTGGCGGAGCTTCCTGATTAGCGTTTCATGAACAACGCAATCAAATGCCTTGGACAAATCACAAAAGATGCCCAAGGCATCGCATTTATCTTCCCATGCATTATAAATATGTCCCAAAAGTTCAACACCGGCATCAGTAGTTGAACGACCCCTTGTAAAACCGAACTGCTTGTTATGTAATAATTTATGTCTATTAAAAAACCTTTGCAATTGCTCTAAAACTAATTTCTCAAAAATTTTACTAAAGGTAGGTAGTACTGAAATAGGTCTATAATTTGTGGGGTCTGATGTACTACCTGATTTAAACAAAGGTATTATTTTACTATTTTTCATAAGATCAGGAAACTTCCCACAGTCGATACAATTATTAAAGATAAGAGCTAAAGTAGGTGCTACAATGTCAATAATAGACTTGGCTACTTCTACAGAATTACCCCACAGATCTGCAGTCTTTTTTACATTTATAGTGTGAAAGGTTTTAATTATGTCTCTACAGGTAATATGTTCAAAAATAAATTCCGAATCGCAAACATTAACATTTTCCTTTAGCAAAGACTCAGCAACAGAAGGTGATGAGTTGAGGGATTTAGTAGTTGAAACGGGAATATCTGAAAAGAAATTTTCAAAAGCCGTGGCGACTTGTGAGTCTGATTTCACTATGTTGTCATTAATAGAGAGGCTGTAGTCAGTATTTCGGTTATCAGACCTTCCCGTTTCACTATTAATAATATTCCAAGTCGTCTTAATTACATTACTACTGTTTTTAATCTTCGAACTCAAATAACGCGACTTGGCCATATAACAAACTTTTTTAAATAATTTTGAATAATTCCTAACATATAAATTAAATTTTGCCGTGTTTACACAAGTTCTTTCATTGTACAGCTCATACAGCCGTGTTCTACTTTTATGAATACCAGTGGTAGCCCAATCACTGAAAGATGCGTTACTATTAACCGAGATAGTCTTGGGAATAAACGTGGAATTAAATTGCTTACAGTATATATTAAAAAAATTATCATATAGATGATTAGGATCAGCATGAATAGACAAAACTGGTAATTTATTTATGAGTTTAACTTTAAAAGTTTCCAAGCGACTTGAAGTTTTGGGGTTAACAGTGATATCCTTTTTAGCCACTTTGTTGTATTGGATTGGGATAGAAATCCTCTGCCCGCAATGATCAGAATCTAGTAAATTTATGATTTCTTTGTGGCTTGGTATAACATTTGTATAAATATTATCTAGGCATGTGGCACTAGTAGGGGTTATTCTTGTGGGCTCCAAAAATAGGTTTACAAGATTGTAGGACTGAAACAGACTTATTATTTTACTACAAGAACCTGAGTTTTCTAATAAATTAACATTAAAATCACCACAAGTGATAATGGACTTATTCGAGTTACAAATCTTGTGTAACACTTCATCCATTACCTTTTCAAAGCAGTCATACAATCCTGAAGGAGGAGGATATTACAGTTAGTGTGTGGATATGTGTGCGGCGACGGCCCTGTTACCTCGGAATTTCTATTAACAGCTCCAAAATAACGATGTTTCTTTTTTTAATCTTATTTTTTACATACTTCTATAATCTTCCTATTCATTGATATTAAATACCTAAAATTTTATTCTAACTCGAAATCTTCATTTAATGATATTATGATATTAATTCAGATGTGTTACAGTTGTAATAACAATCATGTCATTTGAATACAGGTTTTTTAATTAAATTTATTTCAAAAACTGTAGTCTTTGTTTGTGGCCCGTGGCCCATGCTGTACTGTAATGGGGTTAAAAACTGAAAGCTCGTGATAGGTGCCAGCACTGCTGTTAGTCCAGAAACAGAAGTTATTTAACGCGAACTGTACACCGCATTGATGCCAAGTTAAATAGTAAAGCAACGTTCACAGTTCAGTAAAGCCACATGCAGATTGGCGTGACTCCAGCACGACGTGTCTCTTACAAAACAATTTCGTAGAAAACTTCACTGTAGAAAAGTTACCAGTGTCGCACTGCGTTTTGGCGGTGGTGCGGCGCATGGGCAATATAATTCGTATTCTTGTAGCGTAATATTATGTTAATTGTTAATTAATTAATGAAGACATTAGAATTAGTTCTCTTGGGAGCTTCTCCTATAAACGAACTTCTCCCTTAAAGTTAAGATTTAACAAAGATAGCACATACTCTCGACGAAATATCGGGTTTCCAAATTTTTCTTCGTAGTGTTTTCTCCCACAATTTTCTTCTTTAACATCTTTGGGAAATAATTGGGTCTCCGTATTTTTCAGTCAACACCGCGAAAATACCCCATATCAATTTATCTAGGCGTAAAAGAAGTCGCTTGTTTACAAAAGATATATGGATGGTGACAGCACTGACAGCTAGCTGTCAACTTCTTGGACTAGTGATTAGTAGTGATAGTAGCGACATATGAAGCGAGCAAGTGGCAGTTACCCCGTACAATGATTCCTTTCTCTTTAGAATGACCAGCTTAAATGTTGAAATTGGGACATTTTAAATAAAGCACTGCAACACCGAGCGCCGGAAGTGACTCTTCCTATTCCAGCCAGCTGAAAGAGCAACCATTACTCGTCCATTCTGTTGGAGTCTATCTCGGATATTACACGTGGATTGTAATCCGTGGTGAGTGTCAGAAGAAATTGTTTAGTGCAGTGTTAAAAAGTGATATTAGTTTTCCGTAAGCATAAACGATTGTGTTTCTCAATAAAATTGGCAAGAATTCACGTCAACTTACTATCAATATCTCGATCCCCATTGTGGTGTAATTCTAAACCTATAAATTACACGTTTTACATCCAACGTATGGTTACGTGAACTTGTGAAAAAATTTAACTACTTCATTTGTTTATATAATTGTTCTTTGTTATATTCAAATGTTGAATTAAACACAGTGCTCGTTTGCTTACGCGTCACACTTGTTCACCGACCGGCTCGCCACCACGTGGTTGATGCACACTTGTTTTCTCTTTTCCCCTATTGTTGTTAATTTGTCCGCTCAAATATAACAAGCCACTATGTTAATGGAATGTATGTAATGGCAATAAATCGTTAACTTTCATACATTCGCCGTAATGGCTGACATCCATTGTGAAATGTCAAGATAGGGCGAGGCGGCCATGCGGCCGCCATATTGCCGGCCGCGCGATACATGAGGTTGCGACCTTGCAGATGCCGGCTCGCATCACTCTACTCCTTGCACTTTTCTTATCAATAACAGTTTTTAACTAGATTCTTTTGTTTTGTTCTAGACTAACCAAAAATGGGCAAGGAAAAGATTCATATTAACATTGTCGTCATTGGACACGTCGACTCCGGCAAGTCCACAACCACCGGTCACTTGATCTACAAATGCGGTGGTATCGACAAACGTACCATCGAGAAGTTCGAGAAGGAGGCCCAGGAAATGGGCAAGGGTTCCTTCAAATACGCCTGGGTGTTGGACAAACTGAAGGCTGAGCGTGAACGTGGTATCACCATCGATATTGCTCTGTGGAAGTTTGAAACCGCTAGATACTATGTCACCATCATCGACGCTCCCGGACACAGAGATTTCATCAAGAACATGATCACTGGAACCTCCCAGGCTGACTGCGCCGTGCTCATCGTCGCCGCCGGTACCGGTGAGTTTGAGGCTGGTATCTCCAAGAACGGACAGACTCGTGAGCACGCTCTGCTCGCTTTCACACTCGGTGTCAAGCAGCTGATTGTGGGCGTCAACAAAATGGACTCCACTGAGCCCCCATACAGCGAACCCCGTTTCGAGGAAATCAAGAAGGAAGTCTCCTCTTACATCAAGAAGATCGGATACAACCCACTTGCTGTCGCTTTCGTACCCATTTCTGGCTGGCATGGAGACAACATGTTGGAGCCCTCAACCAAGATGCCCTGGTTCAAGGGATGGAACGTTGAGCGCAAGGAAGGCAAGGCTGAAGGTAAATGCCTCATTGAGGCCCTCGATGCCATCCTGCCCCCTGCTCGCCCCACAGACAAGGCCCTGCGTCTTCCCCTCCAGGACGTATACAAAATCGGTGGTATCGGAACGGTGCCCGTAGGCCGAGTTGAAACTGGTATCCTCAAGCCTGGTACCATCGTCGTCTTCGCGCCCGCTAACATCACCACTGAAGTCAAGTCCGTGGAGATGCACCACGAAGCTCTCCAAGAGGCTGTCCCCGGTGACAATGTTGGTTTCAACGTAAAGAACGTGTCCGTCAAGGAGTTGCGTCGTGGATACGTCGCTGGCGACTCCAAGAACAACCCACCCAAGGGCGCCGCCGATTTCACAGCACAGGTCATCGTGCTCAACCACCCTGGTCAAATTTCAAACGGATACACGCCTGTGCTGGATTGCCACACAGCTCACATTGCCTGCAAATTCGCCGAAATCAAAGAGAAAGTGGACCGTCGTACAGGTAAATCCACTGAAGACAACCCCAAGTCTATCAAATCTGGAGATGCTGCCATCGTCAACCTGGTACCCTCCAAGCCTCTGTGTGTTGAGTCCTTCCAGGAATTCCCTCCCCTCGGTCGTTTCGCCGTACGTGACATGAGGCAGACGGTCGCTGTAGGTGTCATCAAGGCAGTCAACTTCAAGGAAATTGGTGGTGGTAAGGTGACCAAAGCCGCCGAGAAGGCCACCAAGGGCAAGAAGTAGCTAGCGCTGTTAACAGCACAATTTTTCATTCAACTGCGATACTTCATTCACCGCAAGGTGTTCCGAAGGAAAGAAGGGCTACAAACTCATTCCTTTTCTATATTTTTTACAAGGCTTATACTGTAACATTATTTTATAATTTATATAAGGTTATATCTGAACTATTTTGTTATAACTGCAAACTAATGTGTAAATTCATAGAAGAATAAAGGTAGCCTCCAGTAAAAATTACACTGAATTTTCATTTTACCTGATAACCAATACACAAGAAATCTATTCAAAACTTAACTAGAGCCAATTGTTATGAAACGAAGGTACACACACCTACATAGGTACTTACAGTACCTACACACACACATACCACTATACCTTTTCAGTTCTATTCAAAAAATCAAAACAAACTGCTGACCGGTCAATTTTGTAAAAGATCACATAAGCATGTTGAAAATGTCTTTAAAGTGCCACTAAGTAGGTTACCTACCTAGGTAGGTAGGTAAAGAGTTCATTCACCTTTTCATTTTGAAACAGGTGTTTCAAAATGAAAAGGTGAATGAACTCTGGAACTATTTCTGAAAGCAGGAAATGGGTGGACATAACGCTCTTAAAATTGTATTCCTACTAAAGAGAGGAACTAGTATTATGTGATTCACAATTAGGTATCTGGCCACACTTTCGAGGCTTTTACCTACCATGGTTTTCTTACCTTTCTATGTACATACAATATCTACACTTCTCCCAAGCAAGTTTCATTGGTCATTATAACGTCGAAATTGCACTCTCGCTAGACGTGCGTGAATTAAATGATAGCATAGTAGATATTATGGCTGATAAGGATAACTTTTGTTCATGCTACAGTAGGCACCTATTTTATGTTTCAGGCTAATACCTAAAAGTAATAAGATAAACATACACCTGTATTTTGTATGTACCTAAATAACTAGTGCATCGTGTGATGGTGAGTCACCGAAGTATTCAGTTTCGTGAATTTCAACAGTTACCTAACTACTGTAACAGTATACTTTTTATCCACTCTTACTTTTAAGCTCTTGAGTTATACCTAGGTAAGTACTTTTAATAACCCACTTACCGTAATACCTACATCATGATACATTCTAATTTTGACTCGCTACCAACACATCAACTTATTACAATCTGTCAAATTTTTTTATTAGATTATCGCATTGATTTTTATATGTCAATGGATTATCGCTAAAAAATAAAGAGTTCAAAGTTGATTGGGAAAGACAGTTTCAGGTAGGTTGACGTGCGGGCGTCTGTACGTGAAAGATGAGGGTCCCTCTATAATTAAAGCAGTGTTTTTCAACGTGTGGGTCGCGATCCCCCCTAGGCGGTCGCGAGGCCACAGTAAAAGAAAAAAAAAATTGAAATATATTTTCTTACTTACTAACAGATTTTCTTTTAGATTGTTTCCCAAACATGCCTCATCTATAGCTGCATTTAAAAACGTAATTTTACTGTACTGGAAAATCCCTCGTAGCCATGACCCTCATAAATCCATCAATTAAAGATACGACGTAAAATTTACCTTAGGGTTTAAGGAGGCAAGTAGGATACGCTGTCCGCTTTTCCGTGGAAGCGTTTGGCGATGTAGTATGTCTGTTTAATTATGTAATTATCCGATACGTCATTATAAAAATGTAGGTACATATTTGATACTTTTATTATATTATAATACAGATTATAAACAGTGGGTCGCGAAAAAACGTTTCATACTATGGGGTCGCGTCATGAAAAAGGTTGAAAAACACTGCTTTTATAGAAATACAAGACTTACATAATTATACGTACTTAGGTAGGTAGGTACATTAAAATGAACCCTTCCTAATTTCTAACTAGATTCAGCTGGGGTGAATCACCTCCAACTCAAATACCATAACGTCACAGTCATGTCTTAGAAGTGCGTCATATTTACGAGAATAAGCTAGGTTTGTCTACAACATGATTATTTGTTTAGTAAGAAAATAATAATACTAGTAAGTAAAGTAGCTTCTGAATGTTTTGTTTATACTGTGGATCTGGTGAATCATGAATTTATTTCAAAAGATTTCAATATTGTCGCAATAATGTTATACAACGTGTATCAACGTCATGAACACGTGTCATGAAAGTCTTGCTCTTGTGGTCTCACGTGGCGCAACGTTGCTTCCAACGTGCCTGCTAATAAAGTTATAGCAATAGTCCAATCTGGCGAAATGGAACTCATTTCGAAGGTCCTCTTTTTTATCAAATTGATTGATACGACAGGATGAAATTATCAATAATCATTAATTGTACAATCGGAAAACCCTAGGACTTGATTAATTAGTCACACACGTTACAACTCTCACAACTGTTGTGAATAAGTAAATAGTTAAGTGTTACCTACTTACCTATGGTTGAATATTATTGGCCAATTATGGTGAAATAGAAGTTCAATCAACCTGTTTTTTTTTAGATCTACCTATTATTATTTAAGCAATGGTATTAGAATCATAGAACTTTAATTAAAACGTGTCTCCATTTTAGATATTTTACTTCTGCAATGTTCGTCTAGACTAGTGTAAATTAAAATTTAGATCTAAAAGTAGGCGGTATTGTGCGTCATGTAAGTAGGTACTTGTGGCATTGGAAAAGGTCAAGGGTCGCGCACCCACGTCTTGTGCCGAGCGCGTAGATTTCAGAATTTCAGATCCGACAAAGGGATTTCATTTGGAAGGTAGAGTATGAAATATGAATAGGTTGGTAGGTACTTATAAATATATGAGTGTCTGTTGACTAGATATTGTGCTCATAACAAACAGTCATAAGTTCATAACCTTACGTTTGATGTCCTCTCAAGTTTGATGACACTTGGCACGAGTATTTTATTTAGGGGAATATCATAGAGGAACCATCTGACGTGCGACGTGGACGAATTAAATGTTGTTTCTTTTGCTTTGTGTTTGTATAAGTATTTTCCATCCAAAAACATTAAATAAATAAAGGCGAAAACTTGCGCAATATTTCTCTAGCAGACCGGCACGCGGCATTCAGTGAGAGGCAAGCCAAGTTTTGATATTTATTATCTTTTATTAGGTTGTTCTTGTTACATGTATTGATCCTATTCCCCAAGCTACCGTTATAATCTCTAGACCGGGTCATTGCCCATTTAACGGAAAATCCTCGGCGACTGTAAATGGGCTATAGCAAGTAGATAACCGCGACCGAGGCGTCAACGTAACGTATTTATGTAAATCATGTAAGTTTCGTGAAAATTACCATGCATGGCATATTTTTTATTCTTACATGACGACTATAGGTACCTACTGTTTGCGGTGTAGCATCGTGCGGGTGACAGGTGACAGAAAGGGTAAATTTTAAATTTATCATTGAGTCCGTATTATTGTACACAATCTGTATGTAGGTACGGATCAAACGTAAAATACAGAATAAGTAAAAACAAGTAAATTATAATATATTTTACCCTTTTTGTCACCTGTCACCCGCACCATGCTACACCGCAAGCAATAAAGGGTAGTTGCGTAACACACTTGCTATCGGAAGCGCTCCATGTGGGATTTTCTCTAGAGTTTACCTACTCAATGGGTACCTACATTATAATAAATTAAACCACCTGGCTTTAGCGTATTGTAGTAGGTAGGTGCTTCTAAAAATATAAATAAATTGGCATAGGATAAATAGTTACAAGCGCTCAGGAAAACCACGAACGGTCCAGTTCCGGTTTAGGAGTCTATTGCACAATATAGTGCATAATATATACGGGAGCGCGCCAGGTCACATTTGGTTCCCACTTTCAGACTCCCAGCAACAACAACAATATTTACATTTATTGTGTACAAATGTTATAGGACCCTTCATGAATAAGGAAAAATCTCTAGCCGTGTTCCCCTCGCGTTACCTAATTAATAACATTCGACGAACGACGCCGAGGCAAGTTTAGAAATTGCGATAGATAAGTGTGATGGGCCAAATACCTCTGACGTAGGTTCCACAGTCCATAATTATTATATAGAGGAATCCCACTTTCCCTCATCCCTCTGAGTCGCGCACGTCATACGCCAATTAGGTACAGACGCCAGCACGTCAACCTACCCGAAACTGTCAAATTTTCCCAATCAACTTTGAACCTTATACGTGGGTAATAAAGTTGAAAATCTATTAAAGAAATTTGACAGATTTTATCAGCAGCGCTGCCTAATAGTGTAGCAAGTGAACAGCTTTTTAGCAGAACTGTACCCTAATTACGTAATGCAAAATCAATCCGAATCTGAATCGTTTTGAAACAGATTGCTAATCCATTGCTCCGTAAGTTCGAAAAAAAAAACTGCAGAGCAACGTAAATGACGCAATGAATGTTGTTGAACTGTCAAAATGAAACAGATTTGTCTTTATCGTTTACGAAAATATGTTGCGTAATTAGAAAGCTGGTCAGTTAGCTGTACGACGAGAGGCGACACTCTTCTCGATGGGCAAAAACGCCTATTCTCAGTCTCGGCGGTCTCGGCCGAGAACGAAAAACTTGTCTCGGTAGACCCTTAAAAGTAATAAATACCCTCAGTCACACAAACACACCTGAAGTGAGTGGTGTGTGTAAAAAATACAAAGGTCTGCGCGCTGTGACTTTTACGCAAGTATTTTAATCTTACCCCGTGTCCTGTAATTTTACTTACGTGGTAGGTACGAGTGTTTTATTGGAATATCTACTCATTATTTTTAATTTTTAGTTGTATTATTACATCTAAATATGGCCATTTTACGTTATTTTAGTATTTATTACAAATTTCCGTCTTTACCCATCAATATTTGACGGGGTAAGATGAACATATAGAAGACGAAGATGAAAGAAAGATGCAAAATTGTGTTTTGTAATATCTCATTATTAGCATAAAGTAAAGGTACACGATTTAAAATTATGATTGATAGTGATGTTTTATTTGCAGTATAACCTTAAGCAATTAAAGCACTTACTACGTAAGTACAACATTCTAAGTCTACAATCTAGACGATTACTTTTGGATGCAATGATGCTGCATGGTTTGTGCCACAATAGATTTGACTGCACTGAAATTACAAATAAAGTATGTTACACGGTACCCAGAAATGTAATCAGGTGTGCGACTCGCGTGCCCCGCCTTTTCCACGTGAATTCATGTAAGACCAATGCCGGGGCACGAGTACCTCTTCGACGCTTTGTGGAAATTTATAACGCACACTTCATGGACATAAGACATTTTCTTTTTCTCTAATAAAAAATTTAAAACTCTCGCTATAACTTTATTAGCATCAGAATTATAAATTAGCACTTAATTCAAATAACGTATCAATATTCTTAAAATCAGCTTCCATTTTTCACTTATTTGATTAATCCGTGGACAATAGTCTCTCTCAATAGTGGGTTATATGTTTAACTATTTATCTTAAGAATTACCTAACATGTTTAACTGTTTTTTTGTCCCTAATAAATAAATAAAGGGGAAGTTTGAGAACCTCTACTTCAATCTTCAATAAGATTGAAATATACAGGATGTTAAAGTAATTGCGTGCCATAGCTTAGGGGTAGGTTCAGAATCGATAAAGGAAGCCAGAAAAAAAAAACCTGTAAATACCTACTCGTATTTCGTATTGTTGAATACTAGTTAAACAAGATCTTTTTTGTAGGTTTAATTGTAATTTATGTACCATCGTAGCGTTAGGGGCGCGCATTTTGCGCCATTTGTCGCGAGCTGTTTTCATTAGCAAATAATGCGCTGCCCTTAGTATTCGGACGCGAGAAGTGAAGGACAAAATGACAACGCGTTCGATAGTAGGTAAGTAATTAAAGCATTTAAACAAATAAAATAATTTTAATTCTAAACGATTGTTTTAAGTTAGTAGGTAAGTACCTATTTTTTTTTCTGGTTTCCTTTATCGGTACTGAACCTACCCCCAAGCTATGGCACGCAATTACTTTAACATCCTGTATATTTCAATCTTATTGAAGATTGAAGTAGAGGTTCTCAAACTTCCCCTTTATTTATTTATTAGGGACAAAAAAACAGTTAAACATGTTAGGTAATTCTTAAGATAAATAGTTAAACATATAACCCACTATTGAGAGAGACTATTGTGAGTGTCTATTGTATTTGTATAAAAAACAAAGTTTTATCTTTGTTAACTAAAGGTATTTTGACACTACAGGCAGTTCTTAGGCTCTTCAAACTATAGACTAGGAGGGGCCATCAACAAAGTCTGATATTCACTATATGAAACTATTTCGATCTTTCCCTATCGCCTTTTCGTCTTCCCCTGTTTCATTCTCGTGATAAAAACATTTTCCTTTTTTTTTTCTGCGTTGTTCCTATAGATTTAACAGGATGTTATCAATATAATAGATAAATGTACTCTTTGCTCTTTACTCTCTACATAATATAAATTTAGACCGAATTTTGAGCCATCACACGAAAGGAAGTGATTTCGAAAGGTCGCCGATAACGAAAACGATAAGGAGGACTATACATATATATATATAAAAGCATACGCTATTAAGTACTGTTCTACAAGACTTCAAATAAAACACTGCTCATCTAATCAAAAACCCGTTCGATCTTCCCCCCCACTCACCATATACTATATAATAAATATATATAATAATATACCTACGCTAACTACCGAACTACGAAATCGATGAACTTTATTAGCTTCATTAATCTTATCATCTAAAATGGTCTAGTAGTGCGGCCGCCGAGGTTCCTATCGATATTACGTCTCTTCATCATCTGCCCAGCCTTTTCCCAACAGAGTGTTGGGCTTCCAGTCTAACCGGATGCAGCTGACTTAGGGCGACCGGACGCGACACCATGACTAGTTTACTTTCAACCTAAATTGCACTCCACCATGATTCGAGAAGTAATGACCAAAATCACGTAGGACATTTGTCACGTGTAGCATCGCGTCGCATTGCATCGTATCGTGTCGCGTCGTATTCGTCGCTCACGCAGGGCACCCCGTACGTAAACATTAATTGGCAAATACAATACAAGAAACATGTTATTTATTTGATAATTATTATTATTTTTCACGATATTTCCGTAAATAATTATTATTGTGTGGCGTCAAAAACTGGACTTATAATTAAAATTCATTATTCAAAGGGATGCATCCAAAATTTTGTATGTGGTCTCTTGGCCTCACAAGTAGCTACCGCTAATAACTGTGCGAAGTGATTTTTTAACGCTCGTTCGAACACTGTTGAAGGCGGTAAAAATCGCGCTGCTATTTTCGTTCACTGGCTGCTAGGCGTTTTTCCGCCGCGATTTATTATGTCCGTGCATTGTGGGCTTAAATGGTGCGACTGCCTATTTGACCTCTACAAACCAGTTACTGGGTAACAAGCATTGTTAAACTAAAAAACCCATATCAATGGTAACAAGATATCTTTAGTCTTCAGGGGTAATGTGTGGATAAAGTACCTTCATTGCTGTTTAATACAACCGTGATACCTACCTATAGCATGAGCAAGAGGTGATGGTACAGTCAAAGAGAGTCGGTTAACGTCAGTCCAAAGTTTCCGTTAGAGACTACAATCTCGATCTCGCGCCTTTTTTCGAGATACAATCTCGAATCGCGTTTGAGACAGCTCGCGCGTGCGCGTGATATGTGCGTGTGTGCTGATTTGTTCAGGTTGTGCCTATGATTATCAGTATAAAAAAGTACTCTGTGATTATCAGTGTTATACAGTTACTTACGTAGGTATCATTTTGACGTTCGAAAAGTGCTGATTCTCAGCCTAGTTTGAATAAATGACATTTGAATTTGTTGATTTTTTTGTTTCGTTATTCGATTAGATTTTTTATTTATAAAATATACAGGTGTAGTTTTCATTCGTATTTAGTTGAATTTTTATTGAAAAAAAAACGCATTTTTTATAAATAAGGCTAAATCTTGATTTCGCCTGGTTGCCGGGCGAGATCTCGCATAGTTAATCTCGACACCGAAGTTAGCACGCGAGATTTCGAGTTACCAATATCGACTCGAGATTGCATTTTTTTTAGTAGTTAGGTACCTACTATATACATTTTTATGAATTAAAACTTGCTAATTTATGACTTGCTTGTAAAAATATATTTATAGATTTTATGGAACACGATAATAAAATAAAGGCCTGTATCCCTATGTAGTCTGTGGCCTGACTGTAGGGTAAGATGGTCGACAATGAACCACCTAAATTTTGAAGAGCTGTAACTCTACTCCTAGGGGCCCTAACTTTATACTTTTTACTTATAATTGTAGATAATATAACTGGCTACATTATGTAGTACTTCATTTTTGTTAAAATACCATAGCTTCTAATGTTTTCATTTATTTTTATTTATTGGGAAATGATTCACTGTGTACACTCAATGGTACTGAATGAACCGGGGGCTGGTACACAGTGAATCGTGTGTGCAAACAATGAACCATGCCAATAACCAAAGCATTAAAAATATTGGAATATAATAAATGTTGTTAAATAAAACTCACTAATCTATATAAAGTACCTATTTATTTGTGTAACAATCAAAAAGCGTCATTTTTGTCTAAAAGAGACCTACGAGTAATATCGTAAACGTTAATGAAAAAATTAACGTTAGTTTCTTAGAAATCAACAATCAGGTTTTTACGTAGGTACAGACGCCAGCACATCAACCTACCCGAAACTGTCAAATTTTCCCAATCAACTTTGAACCTTACGCTTTCGTGATAAAGTTGAAAATCTATTAAAGAAATTTGACAGATTGTAGTAGGTTGACGTGCTGGCGTCGGTACTAAATCAACTGACAACAAGTTTGTAAGTAAGAAGAAGTAACATTTAAAATATTATTTACTTTATTATTAATTAACAAATACCTAAATCTAAATGAGATCTTGTTTACAATCAAAATGATTTAACATTCGTAGGATTGAATGATATGGCTCGTGCAATCCTTACCCGCCATTCCCTTTTCTTTCGAACTAGTAGGATAGGTATTCGAGCTTATTAATTTCCGCCATTTGCAATGCGAGTTTTCTGCATTCCTTTGTATTTAAACCATTTTTTTTGGCACCATCATGAAGATACATCTTTAGACTTGTTTCTTGCTCTTCTGTAAATATTTTATTTACGCTGTAGTTAGGTTCCATCGAAGCAGACTTGTCGTTCATATATTTTATCACATGATATCTTCTTAATGTTGGATATGGTATGTTGCTATCTTTTGCAGCCTTTCTCAAGCTACCGTTAAGATGTAAATTAACAGCAGCCGTCATTGCTTGAGGTAGGTGGGATCCTTTTTTCCTCGCAGATCTATCTAACTTTGTTCGGCCCATCCTGAAATTTTGTATTTTTTTTTTGATTAGGTAAAATAACTAGGTACCTACTTATAAAAATTAAAATATCTGGGTTAATACTCAATTTACTAAAGGTGGTATGCAATGAACCAAGGATGGTACTCAATGAATCACTGGTTCATTGTGTACTCTCTCGAAGTGGTTCATTCTGTACCACCCCATACTTATAAATTTTGAGGTTAATTAGCCACATGCACAAACATGAGGTGCTTATCGAAACTATCTTAAGTAAAAGCGCAAAAAACAACTAATTTATTAATCCAATTGATATTCAGCTACTATTTACACAAATAAAATGAGACGAAATTTTACTTACGTTATTTTTACACAATTTTCGCTACAAAAACACAAAATACGGGCGCGCGCGGCCGCTTGCGCCGCTAGCTCGCTGTCGACTGGGGAAGGAGGAGGATGCCTCAAAGACGCCTACTTAATGCCGTTTTCACCAAACGACAACGTCGCATTTCTGAATTATTTGCATGGTTCACTCTGTACTGCTGGTTCATTGTTAACCACTCGACCCTACCAACTTGTTAAAGGGATGTTTGTTGCTTTATAAATAAGATAATTTTCTGGAAAAAATAGATTGGAATTTTGAAATAGGTAGGCATGGGTCATTACCATCCAAGGAAATCCAGCCTTTACTTGACTTTGTATCTCATTATTATTGTGTAGGTGGAGCAAATAAATAAATGTTGGCTTTGTATTAATTTATTTTACATTGTTTTACCTACTATTTACATTTTTAACAACTAATACGAGATATTGTTCGTGCCGCCTTCTCCAGCCTCTTCTTGCTCTATTATCATATTGGCCCACTCCTCTGCCTGCCTGTACCTCTGCCGCTTTACGTAGGGAGCGTACACATTTCTATGAAAAATGACTGCTGCTGAAGTTAGGGAAACAGCCATTAACACCTTCACCAGCGGACTGGAGGTTCTCATCCATGTTTTAACATGATCCATTATTTAGCTTCAACGGGTACCTCAACTTTTGCAACTTTAGGTTTTCTGAAATAATCGTCAAAAATCGGCCTCCAGATATAAATTCCGCTGAAAACACCTAATACTGTCACTAAAACAATCTGTCCTCTTGTAATTCCTTTAGGTCTATAAATGCGCATTATATTTGACTAAAAATAACAGTTATCGTTAAAACAAGATTTCATTTTCGCTTTTCTTCACTTTTCTCTTGTAAATTTTTAGGTTATGATGGTGTTATGTCATATTCAAAATGTATTCTGTGGTCATATCGCGTTCCGAATCTACCTGCTCCGAGTCAGATGTTTAGCATTATTAGGAAAATGAGAGGTGAACTTTTCTTTGATTGTATTAAGTAGATATTATCACATTGAGTCAATGAGATATCGCCACATTATTTTTCAAAAGTTGTGCTTGTGTCGGTTGCAGTAAGAAGAAAACAGAATGACATGGTTTTCTTTCGAAATCGCATTAGTAATACAAAACAAATTCCCGGCAACATCTCGACTATAAAAAAAAGATTGATAATAATGTTGATTGTTATTTGCCTAGTGCACTGACCTCCATATATACAAGTACGCTGGACTTACGATACCCTATGAAATGACAGCTCTTTATTGTGCCTATTTGAAGCGCCCCCAATGCGTGGGAAGAGAACTAAATCTGACGTAACTTGCAAATAGCCGCTGTCTCGTTTGAATTGTCTCCCGTGTTTATAGAGTGTTTTTGGAGTTTTAACGCAATTAAGCTTCTTTGTTGTGTCGTATTAATTTAGTTAATACATAAATAAGTGGTGGTCATTCATAGGTCAACTATGAAAGAGTGTTTGTTATGCAAAACTCGTTACCAGAAAGGAACTGGGGTTGCATTCCACAAGTAAGTGAGTTTACGGCTAATATTCAACAAATTATACTTCTATTGTTATTATTAGACATTTAAAAATCTGTCACTTATCTTATTATACGTAATAACAATATATTTGTCTTTGTATAACCGGTTTTTATAAACCACAAAATTTAATAGTGCTGTAAAAGTTACCTGTCGATAAAAGTTATCGATATTTTTCCTAACGATATCTATTTACTTTCAAGAACGGAAATCGCCGATGACCGATTTTTATTATCAAATACATATAATTTTAAAATAATTCACAGGTTTCCGACTGACAAAAGAAGACTGGAATTATGGCTGAAAAACATTGAAAAGCCTAGTTGGCGTCCGAAAAAATATTATTACATCTGTTCAAAGCACTTCTCCGATGACTGTTTTATTAAACATAACTCATTTTATTTTCTATAAATACCTTACCTATTCCACTCCATCCCAAGAAACCCCCATTTCTATTTAAAAAGCGTTCCCTATTTATTTTTGGATTTAGCTAGTCACATACTAAGTACCCCCTTAGTCTGGCTTCGGATTATCCTAAGACTAGCAGTCTGCCCCAACTTCTCCCGTGGTACATACATAGCCTATGTCACTCAGGGATAACGTACCAATCCAACTGTGAAAGAACTTATGAAATTGGTCTAGCAGTTCCTGAAATTTGCGCGTACAACCAAACAAACTCATCAGCTTTATTATATTAGAATAAACAACCCGGCCGAAATATCTGTATCTGTCGGAAACATAGAAATAGTACCCTGATAGTAACCTGATGGTTGGAAAAGCCTTTTATCGATGTATTTTATCTTACTGTCCCATCCCTATTATTAGTTCCGTTCCCACCCACTTCTGCGATCAGTCAGCGCCAAAATGGCGAAAATCAAATCGCCCCACTATGGCTCGGCTTATCATAGGTCCAGCGTACTATATGGAGGTCAGTGGCCTAGTGTGTAGGAGTGCTAGAGATTGAGTGCTGACCGTAGACAGGTGCTTGAGGTGCTGACATACATAAAAAAGTACTCTGTGGACAGAACAGAAGACAGACTAGAGTGAAAGTACTGAAAGTAGTTGTGTCCCATTGACTTATAATTTTTTTTTTTTTTTTTTTTTTTTTTAACTATGGCATCTCGCAGGTATACCACTAAGGTATTTACTGCTCAACCGAACAATCCTGTGGCTGCCTTAAGCACTACACTCAAAGCCTCCAGCCAGGAGCAACTATTCTACATTAAAATTAGGCGAACGCTCGCTAAGGGCACCCCCTGTGGGGTACGAACCTCGGCTTAGGGCGTCGCTGAGGGGGGGACAGCAAGATGGGACAGGCTGGATCACGGATATATTATTATTAGACGGGGAATTTAAAGCTACGCACTCAGCTGCGGCGCGGGCTGGCGCTTCATCGGACAAGGGTCGGGGGGGAGTATTATTTACTCGTGAGGGTCGCGCTCGCGGAGGACCTCGTCGGCGAGATCGGTACGACGGGTGTCGGGTGTGTTTGTGCACTGTACTGGTGGCCCTATTGCTCTCCTGGAGGAGAGTGGTTGGATCATCTGGATCGGAGAGGGACTTATAAAACATATATAGTTTATATATATTCTACATAAATGTTTTATAAGTCAATGTTGTGTCCATAGAGATAATACCATTGACATATAAATCATACACCACAGACTACGTAGAGATACTACTCATACACGCACGGCACGCACGGTTATCTCCACAGACTACTTAGAGATACTACGTATGTTATCTCTAAAGTAGTCTGTGTACACGGTTGTTTCCGTGTGTGTCAAAAGTTCAAAACAAACGGGATAACCAAGAAATACACTAAATATATTTTACTACTAAATTTTTTGATCATACAGTAAAGTCAAAATGGCTAACACCAAAAGAATGGTGCCTAATATACTCGTAACAGGTACTTATATTTTGTTGAGATTATTATCCCACGTGTGAAACCCATAAGTTAAGTACATGTTGAATATTTCTATACTTTTAGGTACGCCAGGTGTTGGCAAATCTACTCTTTCTCGTCTGCTGGCTGACAGGACAAAGTTTACTTGGCGAGAAGTTTCCAAGTTAGCCGAGGAATACAGCTGTTTAGATGAGTTTGACCCTGAGTATCAGTGCCCATTCTTGAATGAAGATAAGGTAATTTGAATACTTGTGTACACGCTTATATATTTAGGGACTAATGCAACAGCATTTCTATGGATTTGAGCATTGTTTTCAGTGTTTATAGATAGCTAGTCTAAAACTCTCCCCTATGACGACCCACCTACTCTAATCTGTATTATCTGTAATATGGACGGACTTATGTAAAGCTTTTTTCGAAGACCATTTTATTGAAACCAATTTAGGTACCTGTGTATAAATTCAAATAACTATAACTATTATTCTGGTCTTTTAGACAACGTATTTTATTCCCTTCTACTAAGAGACTCATAGTAAGTATGAAAATTACATTATTTCAGTCTTCATTCTAGAATTTGTAACTTAATGGTATTCCACACATGATTTCAGTTACTAGACATTATGGAAGGTATGATGGCTAAAGGTGGCAATATAGTGGACTACCACGGCTGTGAATTCTTCCCAGAGCGGTGGTTTGATGGTGTATTTGTTGTCAGGACCAACAACACAACACTGTTTGATAGACTCACAGCCAGGTCAGATTCAGTTCATCCTCTTTTCCATTGCATGTATTTAGTTTCTATAAGTAGATGACTGCTATGAGGTACTTCCTGCTTGCTTAGAATACTTCAGCAGGCTCCTTATTAAGGGAAGTTGAAGGAAAAATGAACTTCTTCGATGGTACCATTGGTACTAGAAAGAGAAATAATAGTACTACATTATTTCATGACGAATACACCATTCTCAGTGGCCAGGCTATAGATAGCGCAATCCACGACGACGCGCCCCACTCTGCTCGCTCCGTACTAAAGTACAGCTTACAGTACAGTAATTGCGGAGTGGGGCGCGTCGTGGATTGCACTATCTGTACAGTGTATGAAATCCACAACTTTAATGCATGATTTGTCTCTGAGATAAATGTACATAGAGTGATGAGATGTGTTATAAAAATCTTAATTATTTAAGAAAAGTTTTATAAAAAAAAATCTGTACTGATATAAAATTTTAAGAGTATTTACTCAGCTGTTACATGGAATGCAGAGAAGCAATGTATCAAATAATTTTGGATCAATTTGGTTAATAGAATACTGACGATTGATGTATGAGGTTATTGAGCCAGAAGTACTAAGGCCACGTGCAGAATTATGTCACTTTTTGTTCGGAAAACCGGAAAGCGCCCTCTATCGGCGCGACCACGCGTTCAGGTTCACCGAATAGAAAGTTCGAACGATCGTGTATTCGCGCGACCATCACTTTTATATAGAACGTGGCCTGGGCTACATGCTTGATGTTCTAAAGTTATCATGTTGTCTTTCCAGAGGCTACACAGGAAAAAAACTAGAGGATAATGTTCAATGTGAGATATTTGAGACATTGTTAGAGGAGGCACAGTCTTCATACAAGCCAGAGATAGTGATGGAGCTACAGAACGATTCAGAGGATCAGCTGCAGAGCAATGTTGAGAACATTGCACAGTGGATAGAAAGGTGGAAGGAAGAGAATATATAGTTTACTTAACATTTCGTTTTATTTCTTTTTACAGAAATTACTATTTAGTATACTGCGAGTAAGTTGAAGAAGAAATGTTATAACAGATTAGACATGTAGGCAGATAAATGAACACTTAATAAAACAAATAAACTAGGAAAGTGGGTGATAACAGGTTGATAATTCATATCTTTCCATGTGATATTTTAGGTAATAATAAAATAAAACAACAAAATTATAAATACAACCTAATTTATTTGTTATTCCACCAACACTATATAAAGAAATGCATTCAAAATTACTGTATTTAGATCAATCTAAAATAGATTTATAAAACTAACACGTCACTGAGCGTCAACTGGATGGATTATGAACGGCACATTGACATGTCAGTGGTTCTATATCTGTATAAGGATCTTCTGGCGGCTCGAATAATGGAAACTAATGACGACATCTTATTTTTTCAAACAGCAAATCTAATTTTTGATATTCAAGAGGTGCCATAAAGAGTATGAATAAAAAAACTGGACTAATTTAAAAGTTATGACGTCATTTGAGCGCCAAAAGGTCCTTGTAGCAGTGTATAACACGGTCATTCACACTCGCACACTGCCATGCACACACAGATCTTTCATGGAAAGTTTTACATCACAACTCTTTAGAGTTCTTCCTTCTTGGCTGTGCCCTTTCTGTCCCAGCCCTTGAGCTCGCTGGAGGCCTGTTCGGCTACGTACTTCACGAAGTCTTCAAGAGCGCGGCCACCCTGGAAATATATTGTTATTTATTAGATGAGAATTTGATTTGGTTTTATTGCAAACTGTAGTTTGAATCTTTTAGTACCAAAAATACACTTTATTTTGGGTAAGGGGCTTTAGTCTAAACCTCACAACGTATCAACACGGGGGGGGCTAAGAAGATACTAAAAAACATCACGTTATTAATGTTTGACCCCAAATCGATAAATAAATAATAATGCAAGTCTAATAAAAAGTATGCTATTTCAGTTGAAACTTACGTTGTATCTAACAGGCTTCTGGGTCTTATCAGCAGGCTTCCAGTAGATAGTGGGGAATCCTGACACGTCGTACTGCGACTTGGGCCAGTCGTTGGCGGTCGCGTCGATCTTCACGATGTCTACAGCTTCGTTCTTCAACTGTTAATACAATAGAATTATTTATTTAGTTAGTTTTCAAGTAGTTTATTAATTTTGTTAATTATGTTGTGCATCTCTACTTATCCCTTCGGGAAATTCAGGCGTGATGTTATGTTATGTGTGATCTTATGTATAGCTAAATGACGCGCTCCACTACCGCCATTTTCGCACAAGTGGGGGTGGACTTTGGACAAGCTCTACTTTGAAAAAGACTGACATCAGTCTGTTTCTTCTCATAGTCAGCTAGGAAACACTGACCTCATCTAGTTTTAATCCAAAAACGTACGTGAAGCGATATTTTTATCCAATTTACAAAAACATATCATTGATCGTCTATGAATAAAATCGAGTTCCCTAAATTCGGGTCAAATAAATATGTATAGATAAGTCCACGAAGACGCGCCTCACTCCGTACTACAGTACAGTATAGATAGTGCAATCCACGACGACGCGCCCCACTCCGCTCCGCTCCGTACTAAAGTACAGCTTACAGTACAGTCATCAGATTGCACTATCTGTAAACGCGGAGTGGGGCGCCTCTTCGTGGATGGCACCATAGTCTAAAAAAACAGGGTCTGGCATTCCGGGAGTGACACATGCTTACGTCACTATCCAGTTGCCACTTTATTGCAACAAAACACAAATTAAGGAAAGATTTTCAGTCACCATTAAGTTAAAAATACCTGGCGAAGTATATTATTATACTATCTAAGGCACTATCTATAAGTTTAAAGCAAAGACTGATTGCTTTCAAATATGTCATAAACAAGAAAAAAAACTGTTGTAACGTTTATAAAACAAAATTAACATCCGCTGTGTTAATATAATAAATAAGACGATTCGATATGAGCACAAAGATGTGATTAGTTTATCGAGACAACAATCAAATCAAATTATTAGAAAAACATAATGTTAGTAAAAACAAAAATCTTGTTGCCCTCTTGGGGGCTCATTTAGATTTTTAAATCGACTAATGTTTTCTAGCGTTATGACGAAAGTTTTAGCTATGAATGTAGAGGATGGCTATAAGAATAGGGAAAAGAGGTTACAAATACGATGACGACTAATAGAGAAGTATGGAAAACAAGACATCTTGCGCCAAATAAATTGGGACAATCTTTCTTTACGATGCTAGCTAGTAATATTACCTTGTCACCAAGTTCCTCCCAGATGGGAGTAAGTTTCTGGCAGTGTCCGCACCACGGAGCATAGAACTCGATGAGGGCATCACGTCCGCTGTCACTGACCAGCTCCTGGAAGTTCTTGCCCACAGCAACCTTGACTGGGCCGTCGTTGCTCTCAGGAATGGCTTCAGACTTGACGAAGGGTTCTAGTTTACCGTCAACCATGTCCTTTGTGAACGCCAACAGGTTTTCGACGCTGTAAACAGGGAAGAAACGCATTTTTCAAGGGTTTGGTCTATAAGGATATGAATAGACAGGTGATATACTCAAAGGGTATGTTACAGAGATACAATGGATGAACTTTCTTCCAACTGCCACTAAGACCGCGCTTGCACATTCCCTTTTACTTCCCATCCTTGACTACGCTGATGACAGTTATCTCGATGTCACTGAGGTACAACTAGATGAACTTGAGCGACTTAAAAACTTTTGTATAAGATTAATATTTGGCCTGCGCAAATAAGTTCACATTTCTGAATTTCGTACAAAGCTCAAGTGGCTTCCCATACGTTTTCGCCAGAATTCTCATCTTATTTCAGCTCTACAGTATTCTGTTCAATCCTATAACCCCTCTTGAGTACAGTTCGAGCAGTACGGTTTTGGAATGCCTTGGACTGTCTGTCAGCCGGCTGTATCTCATGAACCGTAATAGGTAGACAAAAAAAATATCACAGATCGTATATTTCAATTGCCGCTATAACAACAAATCCGAATATCTTTTCATATTTTTCTTTACTCTCATTTCGCCAGTTATGAGGTCCCATCTAATAGAGGGCGAGCCTATTGCCATCAACCGGGCACACATCCAGACTCCGGGCTGCTACTGAGGAATTCAAGATGGAAAAACCCGATTCCACTTCAACCCGGGAATCGAACCCAGGATCTCATGTTAGCAGTAGCGCTTGCGATCACCAGAGCTAGACCAACGAGGCAGTTCTTTCGGTTTTATTTATATTATGTTTATGTAGTATGTAAGGATCGTATGGGCTTGAGTTTATGTGGTGTAATTTACGCTCATAATTTTGTAAAAAAATATATCTGAAATATGTTCCTTTTTATTCACAAATGTGCAACAAATTAACAAAGCACTTTTCCAGACCAATTAAAAAGATAAAAACGTTCATAATTTATACAATGCAGACGGAATTTATCGAATTTCCTGCCAAAATTGTATTTAAATAACATCGAAAGGCAATAATGAGTATAAAAGGAGTTTAGTTTCATCGCCTGCTTATCATTACAGCGACGTAATGCTTTGAACAAAGTTAACGGGGCGTACAACAATCGCAAGAAACAACGCCACACGATAACATGACCATAAAAATATTCAGTTCTATAAACAATTACATCTCTGTTTCAAGTGTTTATACGGAAGGGATGGGCTGTGAGGTGTGAAGTTGGTACTGTGAGGGGTTGGCCCTCACTGAGGGCTTGTAACTACAAGTAATAGACTGCGGAGGTACTTAAGGGGCCCAGAGGACCGCTGTATTAGAAAGTCTTAAGAAATTACAACTTATAGAACAACGCTTGCTCCACACGAAGCCCTAAACCGAACTATCTCCTAGAACAAATTCTGACCTGTTTCTATTCAAAAGTAGGTAACATCTATATTTGAATGTTAGAAGGTCTGCCAGTCTTAATATTAGAAGCCACCCGATAAACCCCTACAGTACTATGGTATGCACTAACATTTCGCCAGTTATTTTTAAGTCCCATGCCACTAACGGGACACGAATTCAGACATCGGACTGCTAGTAAGTCAATCTTACCCGATCCTGGGGATCGAACCTAGGCCGTCACGCTCAGAGCCCTAATAGTCTTGCTTTTGACCACTAGACTAACAAGGTAATCCACATTTTTTACGTGGAATGAGTTTTATAATATGACTGTGTTATTTTGAAGTGTTGGCGTGCGTCCAAAAGCTTCTGCTAATTAATTAAGGATTCCTGTTAGGTGTTTGCAAACAGTTTTTATGCGTTCGGTTGCGCGCATTCTTGTGCATATGAGGTGTTAGTTTATTTTGAGCTAGCTGCTGCCTGCGACCTGGCCAGCGTAGACCCTATTTTTTTTTGTAATATAGAAGTAAGTCTAAGTTACTCCTTATAATGTCAGCTATCTGCCAGTGAAAGTCCTGTCAAAATCGGACAAGCCATTTCGGAGAGGCCGGAACAAACAGACAGACACAAAAATGCATTGTGTTCTAAGTTCTTATATACTTTCAAGTGCATTTAGTAAAAAGCTGTTATTTTGACATTACAAACACAATTAAATTTTATTTATTTGATAAAGCATCAATAGCCTGGATTTTAATACCATTTCTTCAGATAATGTTGCTACTGTTTATATTAATTCTTACATTAAAATTTGGTTTAATCACGTGCGTCTTTTCCCCTAATACTTTACTACTTATTTTTAATACTTACTACCGGAAATCGAGTCAATGGGATGAATTAACGGTAAATGAACAACGGTTTTATAAAAATCAATGACTCATATTTTGGATGAATGGATTCTTTTTTTAATGCTTTTTTTTGCTTTTCTATATGGTACTGTACATATTATTTATTTTAGGAAACTTGATCAAATAGTTCATCAGATTTTGTCTATTTTAAAGACATAGTAAAGTTTCCATTGACTCGCGTAGATATACGTCAAGGGAATGCATACTGACCCCGGTAGCACACCTTCGCTGTGAAACCGCAGTAATTAAATTCAATAGACTCGCGTCCTTTTCCGCTACTCGCATCCGATTCCAATAGCGGAACATGACGCGAGTCTATTGAATTGAACTACTGCGGTTTCGCGGCGGAGGTGTGCTACCGGCGTGAAAGTTGGTAAATGTCACAAATAGCTGTCCAAATATCTCGATTGATTGTATTTACCTGAACTCAGTAGTCATGATGAACTTGTTGCCATCGGCGTCACGGCCAGCGACGACGGGCTTGTCACCCTTAGCGTAGTCAATCCCGTACTCATTCAGCTCGTGGGTGAAATCATCCTTGTCGCTCACTGCGAAGGTAACCTCGGACATCTCCTTGGAAACCTGGGTAAAAGAATCGAATCATAGGGTTTATTTATGGTTTGTACACTTAATAATGATATCTATAAAATAATGTCACACGAATGTTTAGGTCAATATTTTAAAACTAGATAGCGCCAGTGTTTTCTGACCGACTGATCCCTGAGAAGTTATGCCGAAAGAAAATCTTCGTCTTAAAGTCCAAACATTATTCTAACTATACAATATTACTAGCTTTTGCTGGTTCGCTCGCGTGGATGTCGGAAAATGTCCCAAGGCAACGTACTACTGGGATTAAAAGTTCCCTATGTGTTATTCCAGGTTACAAACTATATGTGTGCCAACAGACCACGGGCAACTTTGTATGGAGTCTGGTCCCAAAACTCAACAGTGATGAAACTTATGCCATGTGAAAGCTTTTAGGGTATTATTGAATTTATACTAGCTGCCATAGTATTCATTAAATAATACCCCAAAAGTTTTCACATGGCATAAGTTTTATCACTGTTGAGAGTTGGGTCCAAAATGACGCATGGTCCTTTCATCCAAACATACATCCAGACAAATAGACAAATATTCTAAAAACTATATTTGCGGCATCAGACTCGTATACACCTCGTAGCAATTAACCTAACCTAACTTAACATACCATAGAGTAGGGAACGTCCGTCGCAGCGGCGGCGTCAAACAAGTTCGCAAATTGCATTTTTATACTCTTGATAACTTCGAAATTTAATGTCCCATTCGAATGAATTAAAAAGTATTTTACTGCTACATAAATACCCTTGTAGGCATAGACCTTTTTTATACGTCTATGCTTGTAGGTAAAACTATTTACTTGAGTAAGAATGAATACTACGATACGAATTCAATTTTAGAACACAAAAGCTGCTATTGTGACTTAACTATGATAGTTAGATATATTCTATCGCGGGCTTTTTTGTTGGTAATAATAAGTACTATAATCATGTCATACATATTTTTTATGTATCATCAATAGATTTCTCAGCGCACGCCAAATAATGAATTTTATGGGCAAAATTTGCTACTTTGGGTTACATTACCGCAATTTTCAACAAAAAAATATTTCCTCTTTATAATATTAGTATAGAGATATAGATAAATGCGAAAGTGAGTTTGGTTGTTTGTTACGCTTTCACGCTAAAACGGCTGAACAGATTTGGATGAAATTTGGCACATGGGTCGACCATGACTAGAGGGGCAATTCCCGTAAGAACGTTCGCATTCACAATCTGTCAGAAATACAATAAATTTACCAACATTTTTGACAAGTTTGACAGATTGCGACTTAATTGTGAACGTTTTTTAAGTACTTACGAGAATTGGCCTTCTGGATTAGGACATAGGATACTTTTATCCTGATATTCCCACAGGATAGAGAATTATGAGGGTGAAACCGCGGGACGCAGCTAGTTTTTTTAAACTATGTGAGTCTAACAATGCAGGGCCATGTTTTGATGGTTCTGTTGGAGAAAAGAGCATTGCAGGTTTAAGTTGACTTGTCCCGACAGGCGGCATGCATGGATCAGTCCATACTCAACATTTTCTGCCAACCTTTTCTTGGGGTCGCCTTCCAGTTTGACCAAATAAAGCTGATTACCAGTACTTTACGTGGAGCAAATGCCAATCTGACCTCCAAAATCCAGTTACTAGGTAATACGGTACCTTGGTAAGACTAGTTGTTAGACTTCCGGGCTTTTGACGACCCGTAACGCTAATGACTGTCAAATAAATCTACGTATGGGTCGAGCCGGGACCAACGGCTTAGTACTCGTCCACTATAAATATAGTGAAAGAGCCCGAAGGAGCACCTTTGCGAGTCCAACGATAATGTTATCGACGTGGTTTAGTTATGGTCTAACATAACAGAACGAATAATAAAGAGCAATTTATAGTTTCAGTAGCGTGCAGGAAAGGCCTACCAGTGGACAGTTATTGCCCAGATAATGTATGGTTTGTTATTGGTATTCTGGGTGACAGAATAAATTAATAGTAGTTTAGTAATAGCTATTTAATTCAATTCGTAGTAGGCCTGAAGGCAGGTTTTTGTCTGGCTGAAATTTTCACGTCACTAAGTGTACCTTTAAGTGCGATTGGAATCGATTTTCACGATACGAAATTTTTTCCATGGTGTTAACCAGTGTTAAAAAATGTAGGTAATTTAGAAACATACATTTTTCTTGGTTTGTTTTAAGAAATGTACCTACATTAAAGTTTTCATAAACATTTTTTCTAGTTATTTACAGCATATTCTAAGCTAAAGTTATACAAGTAACCTATTTTTTACTGTACAGAAATTAACTGGAAAATTGACCATGAAATTGCTAACTATGATTTTATGATACTGTAATGAAGTTAATTTGCTTCTAAGACATTGATTACAAATATGTGAGACATTGGTAGTATAAAGTTTTACCTGACAGGTTTTCAAAATAATATTGCGATTACCGTCACATTTATTGTAAAATATACTCGACCGATAAATAATATTTATCGTCGTGACGAAAGATAAAATCGTTCCTTGCACGCCTCCTCTTAGTTTGCAAAATAAGGACCGTGGTGGTGAATGGCGACAAGACAACACTCAAGATTGACGAATATGAGTGTTTATGATAGAAACGTTACTACGATACAGCCGTTCAATATTTTGATAAGGAGGCGGATGAGGTCGAGAAGTCTGGAGGGACGACCGAGTAATAGCAGGCTCAGTGGCCCCCGACAAGATGGACTACCGACCTGGGAATGGTCGCGGGAATCCGCCGGTCGGTCCTTGTGGCTATCCTTAGGAAGTCCAGCAGTGAAAATCTTTCGGCTCATTTATGGGATAAAATCTAATCATAGTCAATTAGGCTGATAATCAGCGCTTTTTAGAACGTCAAAATTTCATAAGACAGTCTTCCGAAACGCCCTTCACCACCTAGAGGTGAATTAAATTAAAGAAAATTTAAAACTCATATTAAAAGTACACTTTGTAAACAAGCTTATTACAAATTAGAGGATTATATCCAAGATAAGAATGCTTGGAAACATGCTGGCCCTGCTCCATAGGACAATTTAGAGTCTAGATAAAATCAAACTGGTTGCTAATTTAATTGCATAATATTATTTTTTATAACATTGATTTTACATTATGTGATTACTTGAACTCACACACTGACTATTAGTATTACTTGTTAAAATTTTAGGAATATCGAAATAATTTACAATGTCTGTAAATATGAGAGCAACAATTATCTCACACCTAATTCATTTATCTTTCATTGCTTCATTGTTCATTCTTTTTACCTATCGTGGTATAGTAATCTCATTCTAGGTGCATCGTCTTCACATATATTTATATAATTAATGTTTATAAGAAATTGTGAAAACATTTTAAAAGTGTAACGGTGGAGTTTCTTGCTCATTTTTCTCCATACAAAAACTACTTTTAAGAAGGGGCGACTAGAATCAATTCTGTTTATTGTAAATGTTGACGTTCAAAAGTGCCTAATTGAAATAAATTATTTGTGTTTGACGGAACCAACTCCCCAGCAGCACAACGAAAATAATGGAAAAACACGTACCTTGAGCACACGGTTCCTCCAGTAGTTGGTGCCCTTGGGGTTCTTGACGTAGTCCACATCGTAGTAAGCGTAGACCGCGGGGTCGCTGAAGTCGCGAATGTTTTCCTTCTGGCGGATGCCGACCAGTCCGTGGCTGAGAAATTATAATATAATTAAGAAAATATATATAACAGGTTTAAGGCTGTAGGCAACTAAAGTTTTGTTGGTTAAAAATTATATTTATTGCTCTAATCAAGACTGAATTTTCCCCTAAAACATTGATCGAAATATGACATATTATTAAACACTTGGGGCTTATTCATAAACGATGATTAAAGTTAAGAGAAGTTTAATCGTCAAAAATGTATGGTTAAACAGTCGCTAATCATTACTTAACTTTAAGCAACGTTTATGAATTAACGTGGAAGACAATCTCACGCTATAAGCTACTTATTATACTACGCAAGCCTCGTTTCTTGTTTACGGCAATACCTGTTTTGTCTAGAAATATAGATATTAAAAACTATTTTTATAATTAATATTAAGCAGGTGTAAAAGTTTAGCCGCTAGGCGATCACAAGGTGCGCTCAAAAGTAGTCAAAAAAAAAAAAGTAAGTAAGTAAGTTGTAGTAAAGTAGTACTGCATCTCGGTAGTGTTATGAGAACTTAATAATGTCTACTGTAATTAGGTTGCTATATGAACACCTGGAAATCTTTTATTAGAAAAAAGTTCCGTTTTAATGAACAAAATTATGTACTTCGGTTTCAACTTGCTTGTAACTTCACTAGAAACTATACCATTCTAACTAGAATGGCAATGGCTTGACATCAGAAATTATTATTCCATAGATGGTAGAATGTGTAAGATAACGAGAAACATAAACAAAAAAACCGACGAAAAAAGAAACTGAAAAGCGGAAAACGATTTATAAACAATCGTTTTAAGTCTAAGGCGCCATCTGCACGGTCGAGAAAATCGCGGTGTTAGTCTCGCCAAATTCAATAGAAACTATGAATCAATTTCCATACGGCGATAATTTGAAGAAGACACAGTGTGACTATCGTCATCGCCACGAATCTATCATCCGTAGAGATGGCACCTTAATAAGCTCCTAAATAAATGTAAGTTACTAATTCCGAGGCGGAGCCAAACAAACAACGAAGATCAATCAAGCTGCAGTCACTTAACGCTTTACGTAATTATTTTACTCGACTAAAGTATTGCTCCAAAGTCCTTTAAACCTTACAAAGTAGTATATAAAATAAACTTACAAGTTCTCCTTGATGAAAGCATTGAGCGAGTACGTCTCGGGTTCTCCCTTGTACGCGACCGACGAGTCTTCGAACTTGTTCTGCAGGCGTTTGGGACGGAACAATACCACGTCATTCCTGTTGACAATACGTTACTTTAGTCTAATGTATATCATACATGGAAGTCTGGTCTTGTTTCAAGTAAGATTGAGGTGCAGGTACTTGAAAGTTGGGATTGTAGTTTCCGAAAGGATTAGGAGTTTCTAGGTGTACCGAAGCATGCATTTTATTTTCATTTCGGAAGTATTTTGGGAAAACCAACATTTTTGTACTTATACGGTGTTAACAAGTTTAGTGTGAGTGTGAATTGATAGTGTGATTTTTTTTCACACTATCAGGAACTTATTTTGTCTACTAGAAAATCTTCTATTAAAACTTTAACATGTTACATAAGTAGGTACCTACGTCTTTACTGATAAGTCTATTACAAAGACTTTAAAGTGGATATATTCTCTATGGTCTATTATATTCATAATGTATTTTCGACGTAATGATTACCGAATAATTACGTCGAAGTGTGGATCAAGTACCGACTTAATTCCCACTTCGACATTAATAAAAACTTCTAGCCTATTACGTAAGCCTTTAGGCTATTATGCTAATAATTAACGCTGTTATTAACAGCTGGCTTCGAGCAAATAGCCCCTGACATTATGACATTGTACGAGTTGTATACTTTGACACCAGTGCAAGCACTCGCTGCATAAGAATGTGCAATAAGGTCATAAAGGTAGCTTATTAACGGTTCCAAATTAACGTGAAACGTAGAAAATCGATTAGATCGCGTCACAGTTATTGAGTTTTCAGAGAAACTGTATACTAAACAGAATTAGGTTGGTAACTTACTTCTGTATACTTGCCAATCAACTAACTGGACAAATAATATAATCATCGCGCCTGTTCGCGGAGGGGTAGGCAGTGGTATGTTAGGGCGCGAGACTTAGTGCTGGTATCTCGAGCGAAAATTATAGCAAACAAAATTAATGTGACATATTGTCAAGCGCGCCCGCAAACTGCACTGATTGGTTGGTTTTTTTTTTGCGAGCACTTGATATTCACATCAATATTGCGATTTTCGTTGGAGAAACTGGCCCAAAGGCTAGTAACCCGGCACAAATCCGGTCTACTGCGAAATCCCAGATCGAAGAACCCAATATAATTTTGCTCGACCTGGAAATCGAACCCCACGATCAACAGCCGCACTATTCCAAAGAGGCAGGCAAAATCTTGTGCGTATAAAAAATCGAATTTTAAATTCGATGTATATAAGAAATATTCATGAGATAAATGTTGAACTAGTGTTAATTAATTATTCAATACATAAACGAGAGATATTGACTACGATATAAAATTAATGTAAATGATGTCGTGCGTGTAAACTTGTCTGTTGAAGCCAGTCAGTAGGTATAGTACCTACACGTGGTTTTAAATAATGACCAGTAAAAGTATGAAAGATATCTATATAGCATCGAACATGAAGTTTCATTTGGTTTTTTGTTTCAGTTGGACGTTCTAAGCATCATTTGGAAGCTTCCTTTTAATAGTATACCGATTTTACATCGTTCCCTAATTGCTGAGGATCGCGACGCATCTCCAAGCAAAACTGTATTCGCTCGGATTCTAATTGTAAGAGTATTCTATCTGTCTTGTCCTGTGGTGCAGGAACGCTTGGTAGGTACCATCGAAGAAATTCATACCTATACACCGTAAGGACTATTTCTGCTTGCAGCGCTCGGCCACTATAGAACCGGAGCAGTAACAGATGTGGTCATCGAGTTCACGGGATTTTGTTTTCAAATTGCTTAAATATGAAGTTCTTCGATAATACGTACATATTTCAGACAGCCTTCTAAGAACTCCATTATTATGACTGGACAGTACCATGATCTCGTTACGATCGTATCAATGCGATGACGTGTCAAGTCACGGACGAGGATCATATACAACCGTTTCACCGTTGATGCAATTTTCCGCAGTTTAACACGTATTAATAATTATAATTACTATTAAAAGGATGCGGGTTTTGTGTCTGATTTGGCTTCTGACTTCTTGTGTTTTTTTTAAATTAATCATGTTTATTGTATTACCTGTATTGTGTCGGTTTCCGATTATTTATTTACCGGATAATAATTAGTATTGTAAGTAAATAGAGATCTGATAATTATAAGGTGTGGTCATAAGGATAGGGATAAATCAATCAACACACATGGCCATTGGGCCCTTTTTATCCTGTTGAAATTATCTTGATCCATTTCATCTATGTAATACTGCATAGGGGAAGCCAAGCCATAACAATAATAAAAATTGGGCTGCAACTATTAAATAGAGTTCAATTTATATTTCCTGTAGTAAACTAGTGCTCTATATGTATATTATTTCTCCCTACACAACATTTAAACAATGCATGCAGTATAGAATTTAAAATATTACCTTCTTTTATGTCACTGTTGTTAACAAATAACATTAATGTTCTTGTTATTAATGAGAAATGTCATATGAATTCCATAAAAGACTTCAAAGGTTAAAAAAATAGGTTCGATGTGTAACATTTGTGTACACATAGGTACAATGTGTCTTTGTTTAATATTAAGAGTGACATTCAATTGTGGACAGCTGTTCAAATTGTGTTACTCAGTAATGTTAATTTCTTTTGAATATTAATTAGAATGTTAATTAATTAATTTTCACTTTTTGTACGTAGATCGTATTTTTAAAGGAGTAGACTCATAGACTAGTTTTTATTATTTGATGAACGATTTAATAATTAGCTTCAAAATTATTATGAGAATGATGAAGTGTGCAATTATTTATTTTTAATTTATGTTTTTTTATAACCATCCTAGTAATTAGAACATTAAATAGTACCTACACGTATTTAAAGTATTCCGTCACGGAAACGTAGTATAATTACTAGATATAACATCATTCCATGCTAGATATCAGTAGATACCACAAATAACGGGGTAGACCGTAGAGAATGCTATAATGACCATAGATAAAAGTGCACTTAAAGTAAGGACGCGGTAAAAATAACGAAATACTTACGGTGTTGCTATCATTGCTGAATTAGATGATACTTGGCGTACTTTCCTTTTTGAGAAAAAGTTAAACGAACTTGGGGCAATTTGTCAATTGTCAGATTAACTTTTATTTCAGGAATAATTTTGCAGTTTGCCAGCTTTTGTATAGAAAACTTGTTAAATCGTCCATTCTTTCTGACGCTTGAAAATTGGCCCATAATCAACACCTGTAAATAATAAGAACACACCAAAAAGTTTACTTACTTGTATCCAGCCTTTTTAAGGACCTCCTTAGCCGAAGTATGTCCAAAGGTGACCTCTTCACGCATCTTGTCAGCAGACTTGACAAAGTCACCCTTCAGGTCAGTCTCCTTTTCGAAGAAGCCGATGACAACCACTTCATCCTTGGTAAGGAACGCTTCATAGTCGGCAACAGTCTTGAGTTCCTTGGAGCTGGGGCCCACTTGGGCACGCATGTACTTGATGATGCCGTCTGTGTGGGAGAAAGTTTGGTCAGTCAATAAGGAAAAAGGTTTTCATTGGACGAATACGACTTAGTGCTCTTTCCATTGAAAAATAAAACTTAATGGTGAAGAGTAATGTTTTCTTCAAAAATAAAATATTTCTGTCATAAAATGGAAAAGGGAGAGGGAGGTCTTGCTCTGCAGTGGGACAATTCAGCCTATTTTAGACAGATTGATAAAATATCACCGGTATGCAAAATACCCGCTTGGACATGGAGTTATCTGTTCACAAAATATCTGTTTGTTAGTGTTCATTGAATATCCGGTAGTTGGTGGTAAGTACTCTACTTAATTCCCCTTCCCGCGAAATTCAAACTTTCTTAAGTTTTTTGCAATTTGCAGGTCATTATAATGTTGTATGTTGATCTAAATGTGATTCGCGGCCATAACAAATGTTTATTTATCGAATTATAATCATAAAAATGATCAATACAACTCTCTCAGTTCATGTAATCCTATTGAATATTTCATTAAATCATGACATTTGAGGATTATGCTAACTTTAGGAGTTGTATTGCATTGTTATAATTATAATTATGTAAAGCCATATTTGTTACGGTCGCGAATCATATTTTAATCAACATACAACCTTACACTGTCCTACAAATAGCAAAAAGTAAAGAAAATTTGAATTTCAAGGACTACCTTGGTGCATCCCCCTTATATATTCCCTTAATATTCCCATTATTATATCAGCTATTGTTATTTCTTATTTAACTAACCATAAATTAGTGAAAAGTAGTTCACTTAGGCTTAAAAATCTCCCAGCATAGAAAAATAATTACACTGCTGGTAACACCAATTATTGATAACCAGTCTTGAATGTTCTTTTAATTAATTGAAAGTTTTGTTTTAAACTTTCTTTTTTTAAAGCTTTACAAGAAAGTTTAGTGCCAGATCATGATCTGATGTAATATGGACACAACATTTTACTTATTTCTATTGAAACTATCCCTAATCAGTCAGAGTTATCAACATGGCAGGAAATTAAACCTACAATTGCCTTTATCAGTGCTGACAACATTAATACAATAAAGTGTTTTTTTTGGTTTGTAATTTTCCTGCTGTGTGTGAAGGAAAAGCTACTGTACTGGTCATCTAATATTATCTATGATGGCACATGGCCACAAAATAAAATTTACACCCATTGATAGCTACAGATTCTTTACTGTGTATATTTAATCATCAATATTTGTGTGTGTGGCAATTTTTTTTTTGTTCTATGGATGAAGTCTTTTAATACACAAAAAGAGTTGCTGCATGATGCCCACATACATTTTAACATGGACATGAGAATAATGATATTTTTTTTATTCAGGGGTTTGTTAAATGGATGATTTTGTTAAACATGTAATAATTTATCTTTTGTTACTTTTATCTAACCCCACACGGAGATAATGAATGAGGGTCAAGTTTAATGTTATTATTATTAGCCTGGTGTTTACTACTGCAGGGCAAAGGCCCCACTTACTTTCAATTCACTTCTCTCTATTTAGGGCTCTAAGGCCTGTATTACAGAACCTCACTCAAGACTCAAGCATTACTTAAAAATTGTTTCAACCAATCAAAAGGCTTTAAACGAGTTTTAAGAAATGCTTGAGTTTTGAGTGAAGTTCTGTAATACAGGCCTTAGACTGGTTCCAAGTTTAAAAAGTTGATTCACTACAAAACTTTTCATCCAATAAGATTTTAATCCCTTATCTAATAATGTTTCTGTTACAAATTATATTATTATCTGCTTATTTGTAAAACTTTCAATAAATATAGTTTAGTTTATTTCCAGAAATCGGAGAAAGTTACTGTTGATATTGTCAAAACTATGCAGTTTTGTGTAGGTACTTCTTGATAACTTATTAATCTACCTTCAGATACAAAGTTAATTCATAAAAGTAGTTTTCCATGTCGAAAAATCGAATAGGTATTCTAGAACTTACTCGCTTCCCTGGGACCATTGTAATCCTGAGAGACCTCTCCCTTTCTGAAGATCTTCAGTGTGGGGTAACCTGACACTGAGAACTGCTCGCAAGTGCTCTTGCCGCCTTCGGTACAGTCCACCTTCACCATCGCGACAGGAGAGTCATCGGTCTTTAGCACGCCGGCCGCCACCGCGTACTCAGGCTTCAATCTCTTACAATGACCGCACCTAACAAACAATTACACACGCAAATCAAACAACCAGCTCATTTAACGCCATTCATAAGTTTATAGTTACGATAAATCATTAATTACTCACCATGGTGCGTAAAACATGACCAGGGCAGTATCATGTTGGCCTAACACCGATGAAAAGTCAGAATCTGTAAGGTCCAACACATCTTCTTCGGCAGCTCTACATAAATAAATTACACCTAACAATAATACAATTTTAAGTGATCCCAACATCTTTATATTTTAGACGACACTTTTGTAAAACCGTGCGCGATTCTTCGCCGTCCAAGTCGAGCTGAGGAAAGTATGCAGAACCAAGAGAGGACAAGGACCGGAAAAATACACGTATGATGCCGATGATGACACTTGCCGGCACAGCGTTGGCTGATTCTGATTGGTCTATTTTCGATGCGTTCTGAAATGAACATCAGAGAAATAAGATTTTGAATACAAAAATATTTTACAATAGAAAATACAAATTACAAATAAAATATAAGAATAAGTCCTAAATAACAGTCCTACTTTTCAGGAAAACTACTATGCACCTAATTTCTACCAAATGGGGATGCCAGCTTTTGGCGTTGTTTTCACTCGCACCGTGCATCGTCGCACCACACCGAAACAATTGAATTTGAGAATTAAATTCACTAGTGAGAACACGGAGTTTATTTGATTTGAGGTATATAATATCCATACAGTACACATCACAGTAAATACGCATACGAAAGGTTTTCACTTCATCATAATGCACCCACCCACTGCTGGGACACAGGCCTCATCTCGGTGAAAGGAAGTGGGCCGTGATCCACCACGCGGGCCCAGTGCGGATTGGTATATGTCATATGTCATCGAAATGTTGATTCTAGTACATCTAGGTTTCCTCACGGTATTTTCCTTCACCATTTTGAGAGCAGTGGTGATGAAATAATTTACACAAAGGAAAGCGCCTGCCTGTGTCAATCGAAGTTAAGCCAATATGAGTGTTTAAGGGCACTTTGGTTCGCTTCGTGCAACCTCCGCTCGCCTCGGGCGACTTCCAATCGTTGTCGGTTGTGGCGCCCGAGTCAAAGGACTCGAAGCGTCCTGTAGTTCTTCGCACGAGTGTGTAGTCACGGACGAAGCAACTTCGCGAGTAGTGTAGTGGAGGTTTTAGCCCGTATCATCCCACTCCCTGGAAAATGCCCCCATGGCATTGACAGGCATGACATGACATTTCACATGTTTAGGGCGAATGTAAACCATTTTTGATGATTGCATATTGTTTTATTTTGTTCATTAGCTTTGGTACCTAGCACAAAATTGAAAATGCACGAGAACAATTTTTATTGTGGAGAACTTTATTGGTAGTTTTTAATCTTCCTTCAGTAGTACTTTATTTCTGCCTGTGGTAATACAAATATCTTGGCTTTTTGTCAGTTGGCTTCGCTGTCAAACGGAAAATGGCAGCGACGAGTGTTGTCGTTCTCGACAGAGGCAACAATACAACTTGTACCGTAAATCTTTTCGGTAAGTAATGTTTTTAATTATTTTCTAAGTTAACTACGATGTGTTATCATCAAATTTCTATGATTTCGTAAATTATCAGAGCATTACAAGTAGCGGCCGCATAACCCTAACTTCTTTATTTATTTTGGAAATAGGACGCGCGTAACTTGAAAAAATAATATATTTATCTTAGTATTTTATTCATAAATTAAATATCATTGCATTCATTTCATGCGAGTTTAAAGTACACGGAAAGTGTTTAAGTAAGGAGTACGTAGTGTAGTTAGTGGTGTTTAGTTGATAGGTAACTAGTTTTTTCACATTGAATAGAATAAGTTGTCTGCGGCGGCTCTGACCTTGGCTATTGGATTGTAGGAAGTAAACTGTAGATACTTGCTTTTAAATTGTAGGTTGGTATTTGATGTACTCACAAAAAATTATCTTAAGTCATACTCTAGGAATAAATTGGCTAATACATTAGGAAATGAGGAAGATCATCAATGTGAGATTAGCTCTGAAATTAGATTTGATGTTTATTTATACATTAGTTTTTAAGTAACTTATGAAATATAATTTTACTACTAAACATATATTTTTGTTGGTATTAGACATTCAATAATGTTTGCTAATTGATGCAGAAACAGTACAAATTACTATAAATGCAGTAAAAAAATAATTATACAATTATATTTTTATCTTGTTTTAGGTGCAACAGTGGTATCATGGAGAGTGAATAATCAAGAACAGTTATTTGTAAGGTAAGTTGAAATATAATTACCTTTGTAATTACTTACAAAAATACCCACTCAGTAATTATTTTACTATTAGCCAATATTAAGAACAAAAAATAAAACAACTTTAACCAAGCTACCGCCACAAAAGTTTTTGTGCCTTCTTCAAATCATTTAGAAATATTTGTTTGATCAATTTTGTAAAATAACACTTAACTTACTTTTAAAACACAATTAAAATCATTACCCTGAACAATATACAATTCCATTCTAGCTAATATTACTTGGTATGGTAAATAAATAACGGCCAAAAGAACTATCAAAAATATCAAATAACAATCATTAAACACATACATTAATATTTAACATTTTCTAGCAATGTACCTAACTTATAATTACCATAGACTGATTAATTCATCTTTGACACCGTGTAATTAGTCTTTGTGGTCGTAATTTAATTTGCATTAATTACATAAATGCCATTTGTATTTGCATTTATTAATATGCTTTGGGATACTGACAAAGTGATCATAATTCACAACATAAATGCTTCCTGATTAGTTCCTGTTAATTCATATTATTTCATTCCGGATAATGTGAATAAAAAAAATATTTTTCTGATACTATCTCCCACAAATGAACTTTAAGGGGAGCATAAAACGTCATATTTGTATGTATTGCAAACATAATAAATTACAATATTTATTTAAAAGGTCAATTGAATAGGCAAGGCAATTTGATAGCCTGTTTAAATTTAATTAAGCTTCATGAAATGTCATTTGTTACTAGATGGTGTTATTCACACCTAATTTTGTTAATGCGGTGTAAATATGCGCGCGTTTCCGCCCACGTAACTTTTGGTATTTTTGACTTGCTTGGTCTTTTCGCCCTAAATTTGTTGTTAGATTATTTTTCTAACACTACGTCTATTACATCTAACAAACGCGCCGGGAGCACATTTTACGGTAACCTAGCCGCTAAAGAACAATCACATGATCTATCATGTTTGACGACATTTATTAGTTGGTTTGGTGAATACTTAAAATACCCAACTGTCATCACATCATGCAATTTAATCTATCAGAGTCAGTCTTGGAACAGCATCTGCCTCCACCCTGAACAACAGCTACAGATTTTGGTTATCCGATTCAATTCTGAGATCTATAATTGTTTGCAGGACCTAGACCAAACCCTTTAGGAACTCCTCACTTTTACCTACTTGACAGTGATGCTATTAAATTTTCAAACCTCGGTGACCTTATAATCGTGCAAGTCAAGAATCATGACTACATTTTAATTATCGACCATGTAGTACATTATCTTGTATGCCAACAATAAGGCGTTATCATTCGTCACCAATCGAAAGCAAATTGAGGTTCGAAAAATCAGATATCATGATTCCTGTGCATTTCATCATCATCATTAGATCATCGATTTCGATTTTACACTTTCTGCACATTATCTTAACTTTAATCGAAGGACTCATGAAGCGTGACGATCCGTTTAAAACGTTTAAAGCTAGATCTAACTAAATTCAAAGGAACAAAAACCCAAAACAATATTTATTTCTCTATTTTCTTATTAATATCTACTCTAAAGGGGTTACGTCTAATATTACTGGGTAAGCTCTTAATCTAGCGAACATTTCTATGAATCTGGCTTGGATCTCTAGACAGGTATTTAAATCCTGGGTACTCATGAACAAAGAGCGACTTTCGGAATGAGTAAGGTTAGATCGTAGACAATAGTTCGCCCATGAAGATGTCTGTTCAATGACGACTAGAGAATGGACGGAATGAGGTCCGAATGTGTATGTATAAATCTGCCATTCAGAGGTACCTACGACTTTGCGGAATTAGCTAAGGTCTAGGTCTACGTCTTATAAAAATAAATAGGCATATGAACGAATAACTCAGTCGTATGATAATTAAAAACTTTGAAAAGGGAAGGCTATGAATGAAATAAAAATATATACCATAATAACTAATTACTTTTAAAAGAACCAAGTGGCGATACGTATGCCAAAAATGACCTATAGTTTCAGACGTAAGTTGCTGAAAAACAGCTACAATAAATGCGAGTAGCTGATTGGGCCACTGCACTGCAGTTTATTATGGCTCCCAAAACAAAACAAAAGAGACAATTTAGAAAATCGGGAGATTAATTAAAATATGCTTACATTTGTAGAAAACTTTCTAAAAAACCAAAAACTCCCTCAAAACCGAAATCCTATCATCAAAAATTCGACTGTAAGTATCAACATATTATAATGATGAGTATTAATTTGTACTACAAGTACCTACTTATTCATGGAAACCTTGATTTTGCAATCATTTTAAATATAGCATCAAAACACACTTTATCTCTTCTAAATCTATTAAGAGCTGCAAACGACTGAAAATGTGCCAGCCTAACAATTAAACGCTTCCTAAGTTAGGGTGAACATTAAAAACACACTCCATAAGTGTATCCGCGTTGAACAAGCGTCTTTTGCTAATGACCCTTGCTCGATTAGTGGGGATTTGGACTCGGCAGTCCCCGGTTAGTTTATTGCAGGAAAATGGAACCTGAATTTCGGATAATACCGTCTGACGCATTCTTTGAAATTTTCTGCTGCATTATATACATGCTCTCACGAAATATTTGAAAGAAGCTTTTATTTCCAATATCGCGTGGAGATAGAATTCATGACAGTCGACAGTCAATGGAAAACAGATTTGAATCGTAAATTCTCTGACAAACCCCGTCTTTTATCCGACAATCAAAATCGTAAGATCCAGTGTGGATACTTCTTGCTAAATAGTAATCGATTTCTAATTACTTATTCGGAGCACATACCCCACTGTTAATTATATTTTTCGCCTTTTTTGGGGCCTTCCACTGTTACCATCAATCCATCCGCTGAGAATAATCTTGATTTGGAGCCCTTGAATCTGTGAGCAAACCATCGCAACGGATTGAAGAGTACGATAAACAATATGGTTTCAAACTAAGGTTTCTTTTATTCAACCTAATGACAATGAAAAATGGCTCATTGAAGTCAAAAAGCTCTCAGAACAGAGATGATTACAGCAATCGGAAATTAATTAAATCATTATTAATATCGATATATCGATGAAGACAATGCGATTCAGTGTTCTTCCATATCCGTTAGTTAATTGAATACAATGGAAGTGCTTGCTTATCTCTTCGTATTACGAATGTACATACATACATTGATTATGGGTATTGTTAGTTGGTATCTGCAGCTTCACTCAACTAGTTAACGCTGCTTATACTACTTAGTTGCTTCTGCTATAATATTTTCTTGTGCTTCCACGTTATTAAGACCCGTTTCATCTCGAAGAAAAAGAAATTGTTCTCTAATTCTAGATGCATTTATTGTGCTTCCTGTAATACCATTTGAGGCCGTGGCTGCAACTGTAATAGAGCTTCCTAATTATACGATTTTATGGGAAATATTAATGTGCTGTAGCAGACGGTAATTGAAAGTACTTCAATCATTAGCGGATATACAAATGCCCTTGTCTAGACAATCAAAACAGCTTAGACATCTTCTCGAATTGGAGAAACTTTTGTTAGCGTTGCAGAAGATTTCGATAGTATATCTGACTTCAGTCTTTGAATTTAAAATGATTACATTTTGTAAACTAAATTAGCTTTTATCTTGTATAATAGCTTCACATGCGCAACGTTTATCTAAAGCTAAACCTACGCGTAGAATAATCTTCATTTTTGTCTTATTATTTCCAATTCTATAGAAGCTTAAAACATTAATAAAATCCTAATTCATGACTGTTGTACAAGTCACACCATCTCTTTATGTTACCGCAATTAATTCCAAATCAATTTACTGACAACGTATTGTGCGGATGCAATTTGGCGTTGAGACAAAAACCCGTCTCCGGGCCGCGAATGGCTCTAACAAACGACCGAGTGCCACTAATGATTCTATGTACAATATAAATATACTACATATAGCTAATAGCCTGTGTAGCCACACATTTGATGTCAGTATCATTACCTACAAATTGATTCGTTGTATTAATTTTCAGTAGTTCAGAGCTAATAGGAACATTAAAAATAATTTAGTTTATTTACAACTAGAGAATGAGTTTCAACGATGATAGTTAAGGCTGTTTAATGACAACCGGTGGTCCTTGCATATTAATTACTTTTTGATTAGGTATGGAGTGTAGAGATAACATTATTATGAGTAGATATAGCATAATTTGTGTTTGTATAGCGATCGGGTTTTCCGCCAAATCTCCACCGTTTTTAACGCATAAAATGACTGCAGTTCGTGTAATCGATCATCATCAATCAATACATCATGTAAAAAGGTGTTAGCAGCTTGTTCCGAATTTCTTTGTAGATTTAGGTTCTTTTGGGCTTCATTAACTTTTCATCACAGTCATAAGGCTCCTCGCATGTCGTCTGTGTTAATGGCCAGTTTTAATATTGGATTAAAAACCAATTTAATCTGTCTTTCGCTCGGAATTTTGTAAATTAAATAAGCGATGTCCAAGGGATCCCTGGTCGCCAACAAAAACTTGTCGGCACGCGCCTTCTGTTCTAATATCCAATATAGTTTGTACTCTTGGTGTTTTTGCGCCTCCGCCGAGCCGACGTGACGCAACCGCTTGACCCTTTTATGACTGCGGGATTTTTCGAGGGCTCCAAGTTTTGGAACTGACGACTATACCGTATGGATGGAAGCGACAGCTTTGGCTAAGGAATTTTCGCCAGTTTAAAGGACCATCCGCTTTTTGTATCAGTAGTTGTACCTACACGTAAAGGAGCTGATGGAATTATAAACCAAGAAATAACATGTTTTATGAGGATTCATGAAAAAATGACGGTGCCAAAGTTTTAATTGAAGGTACAATTAAACTGAATCATTTGAAGCCTTCGTGATGCTCTTTACGTTTACGTTTCCTACAATTATACAATTTTATGTATCTTTTGCCCCATTTACGTCATTTGGTCCAAATTACAAATTAGTAGTGGTGGTGCTATCGTAATATAGTATTAGTGTTAAAATTACCAAACCTTAGTTGATTATCATAACATTCATAAACACTACGCGAAAATTTTCAGACGGAAGTTAGCAGGTTACTACCGGGTAAATACTAAGTATGGTGTATAGTAGACTTCAAAGTTGTAGTTGGGCCATAATTCAAACTTAGCAGTGTCCAAACAGCATGTTGTACATAAGAGAATCCTGACACGGCGCGGCACATCCCTGCGGGTGGCAGTGGCAGCGCGGTGGCTGCGAGTCCCGCCCCTGCTCTCCGCGTCTTGTTTTTGTGGTCGCGTCTGCAGCCGCCCCGAGTCGCCGCCACTTTCTTCCCGCCCCCTCCCGCGCCCCCCACTCCCCTGCACACCGCCGATGACAAATGGTCCCCGGACACCCCGCACGCTCCCCGGCCCGCTAATGCCCAGATAATTTTATGCCGCTCCCGATGCACAGACAAAGCCGGGATGGGATGACCGCGAGATTACCCCATCGATCGTCGTCGACGCGCGTCAATGAGTGCAAGCTTTATTTTATGCCCAGCTTCACGGATCAACGATGGCTGAGACGGGTTTATCGCTCCATTAGTTGGAAATTGATGATGCTCGCAATTATTTTCTCCGGTTGCACGTTTCCTACGCATAATACAATGGCGCCGTTAAGTTTTACTACAGCGAGATCGACTTGGATATCTGACATTTTCTATTCGGTAGCACCGGTAGCGACTGACGACGGTACGTGCTTAACAACTGAATGGTCTAATATTTAAAAAAAAACAAAATGAAATAAAACGTGGGTAAAGAATGTCAGCGTCACCCAGCGGCCAGCGCCCGGCAACCTCTCTACCGCCGTCGTCGGTCACACGCCATTGACTCCGCTGAATAGTCAGGCCCGCTTCGCTACCGTCACATTATCTCCTGCCTTCGGCTCACTTGATAAATCTTGATTTAAACGCTCGGGGTGTCGACTAACGCTAATTATACCTAACCCCAACGAGATAGAGTCCACCAGAAGCTGGAACGTTACGGAATCAATTTTTATCTTTTTTGGATCCACCGAAATAAAGTTCTAGTCGTTTCGCCATGTTGTCATTAATAAAGTAGAAGCGTCACGAAGTCTGTCCACTGCACGTGCTTGCTCCATTACCGTCGACAGTGTACACATGTTGCGCTTTTTTTTTGGCGTCTCCAATGACACCCAAGCAAGACAAAGATTGTTCCACTCGTTACACAGCTGCGGTGAAATATTAGAGGATCGAACCGCTCTAGTCATTTCCACCGCGGCAGATTTAGCCGACCGATATGTAATTTAGTAATCCAAGCTACACCCACCTACAATATTCATTGTCTGATTGCTTAGACGGTGATTTAGTACAATTATCCTGCAGGTTTGCTAACTCGGACATGATTTATCTCCCACTGTGACTGTATCTTGCCGGAGTTGTAATTAACGGTTACGACGATGATTTATCACAATTAAGACATCTTTACATTTTGACGTGAATTCTTAAAGTAATATACTTGACCTTTGAATTGTTCAAAGCCTCATTTGAGTTGGAATTTCCAAAGATTTATTATTATAAAGGAATATCAACGTCAAGAGAGTCAAAACGTAAGGCTGAACGGTAAATCCGAATCGCGTTAAGATCATGGTATTAAAGAAATTACTTTGTATGGTTGGCTATGTGTATATCATTAGTTATCTTATTATCGTCCTACGCTTACATTGCGTGGTGATCATAATTTTCGTCTGTTCATGATGGCTCTGCCTGATTTTGTTTAGGCGTGTAATTATGTAAGTTGGGTAAGAGTGTGCACGCTACTTGGACTACGCTCAAAGCATCTGTTACATTATAATTGAAAGGGAAACAATTTTATCACAATTCATTCCCACTTTAAAAATATTGCTTCAAATGCTACATGAAGAAAATATTTAACCCCCCAGCCGCTCCAGATGTTAAAATAAACTCATTTGAATAAAGTACTTGCAGTATCGCAACTTGCTCTCAATTGTCGACAAGTTGTAAAGTTCTCAACTTTTGAAGTCTGTTTCAAAGTTGGCTCAAAAGAAACTGGAGTGAGTTTTGTGAAGCAACCACTTTGTTACTACACTGTGGGAAATCGTTTAATATCGTTTGAATGTACTTGCCAGCATGACTCTTTGAGATGCAAATTCGTGTCATTTGTTCGCATTTTGTCGATGCTGCTTTCAGGACTTTATGATGCTTATCTGACTGGGGAAAGGTTAGATCATATAGTTTATTTGTTCATGTTATTTAATAAATTATCAAGCGAATTGAAAGTCGGCTTCACCAAACACTGGTTGGAAACAAACACCGCTTCAATTTTTTTTACCGAGTAGTTGTTCGTCATGGGTACCGGGCGTTAGTTGGTGTCTGAGCGAAGAGCATGACATCATCAGAACATGTCTCGTGCCGCCTTACATGGTCGCATCGCGTATGATCTATTGACTACACACTTGTAACAGCTGATAATGATCGTGACGCGATATTAGTTCGGGATCCGGCTAAATATGGTCACATTGATTCGACGCGTGCTGTCAAATATATTTTTTTGTTCTCCAGTGTGTCAGCACTGCACCTTCTATGTTTTTACATGAATTAAGATTAGGCGACGATAAGCCTGCTAATTTGTGTTTCTTATTGCTATGCATTGTAACATTTATCTTTAGTCAGTTTGCTAGATGCTGTTATGCGACCACATAATTTATGTCAATGTGTTCTGGACGTTGCGTTTTTTTTTTATATTTTTCGCGCCTTATTTGATATTATATTATAAGTTTAACTGAACATGTAGATATTGTATAAGGCAGTGAGTACGTGTGCAGGGTTTTTTGCAAAATACATTCCACATTGCCGAAATGTGGAATTTATTGTGTTACTGGCAAAATAAGGGCTAATGTAATAAAACAATGGATTTGGCAGCAATATGGAGATCCAGAAATTTAGCTAATTGTAAAACAAAAAAGACTAATAAGAATCCTTGTAAATATAGAAGATACCGACAGTTGCAAACATCATTACCAAGAACATAAAATACCTTTATATTCTAGAAATATGCAAATTCTTTTGAAATTACCAACACTTTTACACGACAAGAGAAAACATGCAGTCAAAATATACATTACGCCATAAAAAGGTTAAACTTACCAGGCTCTAAGTTAAAAATGCACTAAACAAGTACACTAGGTCATGCCAATTAAAATAATATACTTATAGGTAATAAATTACCAGAATGAATTAAAAATGAACAAAAATTTAATACATCTATAAATAAATTAAAACAACTTCTATTATCTAAATGCTATTATAATATCAATGAATATATAAATGACACTTACAAGTTTTAAATACTTACAATAGAATAATAACAACTAACTAGTCAAAATAAAAAGCCCTCTTCATCTCTCCTACCTTGCTGTGCCCGACAGGGTCCACAATGATCATATGTTTGTAAAACCTACCACCTAATATAGATAATATAACCGTGACCTAAGTTAACATGTGGAAGCAATAAATGTATTGAGTAACATATATCAGCCCATATATCGATTGCGCCTCTCACATATGCATGTTAATGTTTTCAAGCTCAGCAACCACGAACACATTAAGCTGTTAAGGTCTCCCATGCCTGGCGACACATACAAGATTATACAGAGCACTAATCTCGACCTCAGAGCGAACAGATACCAGCATAACATAAACATGTAAGCGTTTATCAGTGCCACTGTCCATAATTAGCATAGCCACATTATCTCCGCCGTAAGCACGTCTGTTTGTCTCCCAGATTCGGGTAATCGGCTTATCTGGTAGGGTGGTGTTTGTTAAATTGGCGCTGTTAAGTCGCCACCGCAGCCCCAGGGCGGAGTCCCCGTCTTATTAATCGGCTGTCCGGACCATCTGCTGGCGCTATTTACAGCGCTGACCCCTGTCGGCAAAAGGAGTTTTGTTGCAAGACCACTTAGTTCTTGTATGTAACGTTTGTCTCTGTCCCGTTTTCAAACAACACGTTACATTAATTAAGCGAGGCCCGTAAATCTTAAGAGGGAATAGATACGAATATGGACAGAAGGACCAAATTATACCGTGTGGATTCTGGCTAACCAAACAGACCTTTTAAAGAACTTACTCGCACTGCCTGTCAGTGCATTCTGTTGATCTCGTTTTTTTGGATTAAATGCTTCACGGGCTCACGGCATAACGCATCGTCCTTAATTTTAATAAACAATTTGCGACTAATTACTTTCAACTTTTACATACATAATACTTTTAGTTACATAATTCACGTGACTTTATAAACACGTTGCTAATAAAACTGGTCCTTCTGCAAACTTTTATGAATTGTTCCTTAAGGTGGTAGATCACGGCAAAGAGACTATTAATTTAATGTGAGAACAAATGTACCATGAAAACCATACCTTTAATGATTACGTAATGTAACAGGTATACTAATGGTAGTTTTATGGTACATTTCATGTTTAATTTTATTGATTCTGTTCCGGTAGCTGTAATGACGGATAGCCATAAAATATAAATTAAAAAAGTAAAACTATGCTCTGTCAAAAGTTAACTCGTAGAGGTACACTTGTTTTCCAAGTTTTGCGGAGTTTTAAAACTGAAAACCTAATAAATAGAAAATATAGCATTATATGCTATTTTAATTTAGGAATGGAATCTTTACTATTTTGAATCTTTGACTGCTGTGCTGTAAAAAGGCAGTAGCAGTCTAGTAAACTAGTTGGGATTACGCTTCACTGGCTAAGTTACAAAACGGCTCTGACTATACTAGGCCACGGTTTGAAAAATAAACTAGTAAGCATAGCTGTCTTACTGTGTAAGAGGGAGAAATTCCAATCGTTTTTTTGGTAAAAGAAAAAAAAAACTACCTATCCATCTGTAGATGATAATGTTGATGACGGCAGCACCTCAAAATTTTTAGAACTGTCTCGAAAACATTAATTACGAATTACTAAGTTCCGTTTTCCAAGTAGACGCCGACACATAGAGTAGTTAATTTTATCCTAAGGTCATATAACTCGTATACATGTAATCACTACTTAAATCTTGTATTAACAAATTACACGTTGCCGCTTCGCTTTTATGTAAAAAGTCTTATGTAATTAGATTTTATTCATGTAACTGTACTAATAGGGTACAAGGAAGTTACTCACTCTATCAATCAGTGTTCGCCAATGAAAAATTTACTAAATATAATAAGCTTATAAACGTAATTAATGTATAATTAGTTGCTTTATCTAGGAGGATATTGGCGAGGCTTTTTGTTTTTTATATAGTAAAGTTCGACTTTGTTAAATTAGCCTAAAGAAGAAGCGCAAAAACTACAACATTTTCATAGTTGAGAACCCGACTCGCAGGACCAAAAAGGAAACCCCCGAAGGACCAAATAATATTCAAATGTTTAACAGTTTTACCGATTGCCGTTAATTCATAGGCAGTGATACTTCTTCTATGACACTATTTAAACTGATATTCCTAGGCCTCTCCGTCTTTGATTGATCTTGCTACTCAACCAGGCCAATAAACTGTTAAAAATCCCTAAACCAAACTCCTGCTGCTGCATTAGCTTGAGTCTTGTCACGAGTTGATCTTACTGAACATTATTTATCTGTATTTTTTTCTTTCTCAAACTTGTCACGTAAACATCTCCCTCTTTGTTCATTATTCTCAAGCATTCCTAAAAAAACCCAGAAGTGGTTATCAATAGCCAGTAAGTACTTGTGGCACGTGCTCAGTACCGCTGAGGCAGCCTCCGGCGCCCACGCGTGTTCCGGCAGCGTGCACTTTCATTGGACGACCCTGGTCTGCCACTGCGCAAGGTTATATCACCTCTACGTTACCGTGGCACACGATGTAGTACGTTGGTGTAACGAAGGGATTTTTGTTTTAGGTCGGGTGGCTGATTAAGTTGATATAATCCTTATCAATCAACTATCTGTGTCTAGGATAAAAGTTAATTGATGCAACTTATTGGCATCTGCAAGCTTTGTGCAGTACCTACCCTACTACCTACACATAGATGGGATTCTGATTTTAAGCTTCTCCTTATGTTAGAAGATGGCATGACGAGTTAAACTTCAACCTAAAGGTTTGGGCTATAATTGTAAAAGAGAGAAAAAAAATAAAAGACGGAAGGAAGGCCTTTGCCCTGCAGTGAGACAACAAGCTCATAATAATAAATAATAATAATATTTTATATAAACTTATACAACACTTCTAAACTAAATTTGTCTCTCTGTTCTCTGACATTGAAAATTCGCCACGAATCACATCTTCAGATAGGGTCTATAATTCCCTCTTGGTTCAAAAATCGCATCCTCTATCTAGAGCTGTATAATTGTCATTCGAAATGAATGTGCATTATGTTGTCAAGGTTTGTTCAACTGTTGACTCAACTGAAGTATTGCGTTTACTATCAATATTTAAATCAATATATATAACTGCAGTGTAGATAACTCGCTGATATGCAGGCTATCATAGTTAAACACCTCATTTATTTTATTACCACATAAATCACTGCAAGGAGGCTAGCCTATAATTAATTACTATAGTAATTATGAGCCGTATTGATCAATCAGCCCATCTTATCTTAAATTGATGTGACCCTTTTCCTCCTTATCACATTTTGTTAATTGATCATATTTTTTACGATCTTCAATTCCCTTTGCGATTAGCTTTTTAGATGTAAATATTACATAACATCACGCCTTGTTTCCCCAAAGGGTTAGGCTGAGGTTAAATTACTTATTTTTACACCCACATTTCTCCAGTTATGTTTAAGTCCCATGTAATAGGTGGCGAGCCTTTTGCTACCAACTGGGCACAAATCCAGGCTTCAGGCTGCTACTGAGAAATTCCAGAGGGAAAAACCCAATAACACGTAATTAATATTATTAAATATGCTAAGGAAGTCCAAGAAAATATAAATGTTTTGAAAGGCATTAACCGTGGTGACGTAATCTGACCCCAGTTAACATTAATCCAGATGTCTAAGTTTCAAGCGAGAATAAGCGGTGCTTTACGTTCTATTATGAAACGATAAGGTAGAAGGCCCACTTATGAAGGGCTTTTCATAAAAGCAATATTCAATTTATATGATACCAACCCGTGATACCAACTAATTCAGTTCAGAACATAAGTTACGATTATCTTGAAGTTATTTTTTTCCGTAGCTGCTAAAAATCCTAGTCAAGTCACTTAGAAGGGCTTATTATAAAAGCAACATAGGATATAAGGGATATATTGCTATAGGTACATATTCCCCAACGGGATGGATTAAAAAATCTTATGCCATATCAGCCTTGACATCATCATCACCAACATTCACATAATAGTTGTGTATTTATTGACTTGGGTCTCCCCAAGCATCTTCACTACGACCGGTTCTGCACTTCCCACATCCAGCTGATTTCCGTCATTAAGTCGTGGTATTATCCCGGTTAACAAAAGCTACGGGAAGAAAACCCCTGACTCCCCTTGTCTTTTCCCTCCCGTAGTTTTTCTGGTAATCACAAGGTCCGTCGATGGGGTTTTCTCATATTAACAGTCGGTTTAGTTAAATTGGAACGGAATCTAGATAACTGACTGGAAAAGAGTTATACTCGTACATATGTTTTGGTCCCATTCTTGAATTTTGACCTTTTGTACGCGTCTATTCGTTGGTCCTATTACTGCCTATGTTCGGTCGACGCGTTGGCGATGTAACGCAATGTTACGATACTACACCTCTGGAACTATTGTGGTGTGGACACATAAAACACAATCAATTGAAACACCGACCCCTAGTACCTAATATAAAGCTGATTTATTTAATGTCTTCTTGTAACAGATTCTCCTAATCTATATTTTGACTTGCGGACTTCATGGTTTTTCCTCAGACCAATTAATTTTTAATCAATGGGTTGTAGTTCACGGTTGCGTCCACCTATCCACATTTTCTGAATCATCCAACGCGGATGTTAAGAGAGATATGAGATCCATCCATGCTGAAGTATTTTCAGTCCCATCCAATTCAATTGTAAACATTATCTTTAACAATTTTAATGTCGAGCATGTACATTAAGCCAATATCTATAATAGTTACTTAGCTCGATGTTAATTAAACAACCAATTTATTATTATTGCTCTTCAAATTGTGCACATAAAAATATCTCACAATAATGAGCTTATACGAGTATGACAATCATTATCTTAAATCGTGTTTAATTCTAGTAAGAGTAGAGTCGCTGTGGTGGATTAAAGACTACTTACACAGTAGCGAGCTGATCCACTCGCAAAATGAAGTGCGCTTTAATGTCATATTGCTTTTAAGAGTTTTTTATTACAGCTACCGGTTATTTGCAGTAGATAATGATATACCCTGCCGGCCAGCGGCTGCGGGATCGCTGCTCCTAAAAAGATCTAATTGCGTCCTATATTGTCACATCGTTTATGCGACCTTTAATTTGTTGATGCACAGGAGCCCCTGCCTTTATCCACAGTTTTTTCTCCAAACCAGTTTACTGTCTTCTCTTAATATGTCAAAGTAACACGCTCCGAGTCATTAACTTGGTAGCGCTTCAAATAGGTTTTTCTACGCTTTTTGTGATAGTAACGCCACTTTTTTCATCAGCTCGCTAGTTAAAATAATTAGAGGATTCATTAACTATGAGGAAGGGTGTCCATTGGAACATGTCTGCGACTAACTTTGCAACTGCTTTGTGAGTTTTCTTACCAATATTTTTTCTACTTTAGTTCATCGCTAATATTGTTGATTTTTTCTTCTCGTCTGGGGCTGGTTATGAAAACCAGTTAATTTTGCATTTTTATTGTAGCTTGCTTTGTTTTTCAAATTACCTTAATAATTTCTCGTCCTCAGCACCCTCTGCTGCAAATATGATCTGAATAGACCTGCGCGTTGAGGCAATATTAATGAAATTCCATTCATGGACATAACTGGTTGATGCGGCACATAAAAATGCTCGTCTAGTTAATTATAATGTTATCGTGCGGGGTGCGTGTGTCGCCCCCGGCGGCGTCGGCATCGGCGGGGTGCGCTCGCCCATCTCACGAGAACTCCACAACAATGTTGAGAAACGTGACGAGCTTATGTGATCAATAGTTACTTGAAAGTCGAGAACAATGCCTATGAGAGCTAGTCGCGAGAAACTATCGCGGGTCATAGCGTTTTTGCACAATATTGTGATCTCCGCGGCCGCTTGAGCGCCCCAATAAAATGCTGATTAACATTTTTCTTGGGAGCAAAAACTTAATCAATTATAAATGTCACGTTAATTTAGGTATTGAAGCTTTTTATCTGGATTTACTGAGAAAATACCGTGGCAGCATCACTTGCTTGTTATCAAACAATGAATATCCATATCCCAGGTCTACGTTGTTAAGTGCCGACATTAATATCATCATCCCGCAACAAAATTCATTTTGCGAATGTTTTACTTTGTTTGTTTAAATTCACAGAAAATAAAACATCCCTGTGTAAAAAATCATCAGTGACAAAAGAGATTTGGCTCATTGTCTAAGTATATTGTTTGCAAAAGGACCAAAAATACTTACTTCATTGCGGGGTGGGTGGATTTATGGGGGTCGTTACAAATACCAAGCCTTTAATTGGTTCAAAAATCACACGATTTGGGAAATTTTATTGTAATGGTTTTATAGAGAAAGCAATTGGCTCCAATGGTATATTTATTGTCGCTATTTATCTGGCCGGAGAATGGCGGGATGGAACGAGTTTGCGTAGTGGTAAAAACTCGGCTGGTGCCGAAGCGGGAATGTATCGGCTCCCGGCGACTCATGGAGGAATTTCATCCGGAATCTCTAATTAAAACTTTATCTAGCCCCTCTCCCGATTCGTGGAAAACGTACTATTGAATTGCCATTTCGAACTGAGCTTACTAGTTATTAAAATATTTTAAATTAAAAGCGTCATTGGTATTCCGTTCGCCTTCCACTCCAGGGTCGGTTACATTTTATTCTGTTTGATTGGTTCCAGTTTCATCAACAGAGTCGTTTACCGCTGGGTATTATCAATGTGTAAATGCAATTATCGTTAAGACATTGTACGGTAATAAACGGTTCGTATCTTAGTCGGATGAGTGTTAACGGTGCACCGTATCATCTGTAAGGGTTAAAACTCTATATATGGTAGACAGTAAAAAGGTGGCTGACATTATGCTGAAGACGTTTACTCGTATTAATATATTTTGTGTGTCAATTAACATTTTTCACAGCAGTTATTTGCGGTTATAACTAGAGTACTATAAAAGGGTTTTTGACAAATACCCATGTATATTTGGAATTTGGTTTACCTGATCATAGAATTCGTTGAAACTTGCCGAACTGTTTGTTCAACTGTAGATAATCCGTGTGAAATACATGCACCCAAGTTGCTGGTAACGTGGGAGTTATGATTTATGTATTTAATTTCTAGAACCGATTTCTAGCTCGATAGATAATTTCCATTTTAATTTAGCTAATTGTTTGAATGACGTAATTCAAATATTTAAGAATTCTCGCTGTGATTGCTTCAGGCTTAGGTACAATAAATTTATCTAATATTTACCAATCTTCTATCGTTTCTTTGTATGTTTTATCAATGTTAGCACTTTAGCAGTCTGTATAATCCGATAAAATGGGAGGTCGATTTTAATGCAAATAAACGATAATTACGTTTACTTTTGAACGATTTCCACTGGATTGCATAAAAAGCTACGGTCCAACTTCGGGAATGGCGCGTTCAACATTTGGCGATAGCTTGGTGACTCAAAGTGCAAATTCCTGACGCGACGCGTTTCGATGACGAGCCCGTCGCGTCGTGCTCGTGGTCATCATTCGCGACCACTCGTTTCACAAACTCCGAAATGCTAAAAATGGCATAAATAATTTATACGTGGCTTGCTCGAGCTCCGTTTTTGTCGCGGCCGACCTGTCCACTGATGCATTTATAATATAAGGGTGCTTTTTGCATCGTCCCCCGGCGGCGCTGGAATGCAACCGCTAAAATTGATCATGTTTCAAACGTGAGCTGAAGGAGTAATGCTGCTACTGCTTGCTCATTGCGGTCAGGCTAAACTGTTGCGGTTCAGCCTAATGCATGCGAGTAATATGTATGTATTGTAACAGTCGATCCGACTCGTGAAACGTGCATGCGGCATTAGTTATGCCTGCCATTAGGAACATACATACCTATTTGGATATAAAGCATGACTTTTGAATACATTAGTACTTTTATGACTGGCCAATATTGCTTGTCTTATAAATATGATTATGCTGAATTCATGGTCTGTTTCGAAGATTGTTTTTAGAGCAAAATTAAAGGCTCGTAATGAATGAAAAACAATGTAAGGAACCCTTTGAATGTTTCGTAACAATATTTTAGTATAAATATTTTCATTATCAATTTTAACTTCGGAGTAGGTACTTGGGAGTTTTCCGTCGGGTCTTTCGTAGCAATTTTTCCATTATTTTTGTTCAGATTTTCAAGTTCAGTTCGGAAAATAAATAATAGGTATTTGAGAGTGAAACTCTTACTGTAAGATAACTTGAGGGAAACTTTGACCAGATGTTATTTTATTTTATTATTGAACTTTGTTTAATGTTAATACAAACCTCAACCTCGAAATTACATATTATAAATGCGATGGTAGTGAGTTTGTTTATTTGTTTGTTACGCTTTCACGGTAAAACGGCTGAACGGATTTGTATGAAATGGCTCATGGGTAGACCATGACCTGGGTTAGGACATAGGATACTTTTTATCCCGATATTACCTCGGTATCGAGACTTATGCGGGTGAAAACGCAGGCCGCAGCTAGTTAATTATAATTTCTTGTCCCTTAAATATTTGGGGCCTCGTGGTTAAATAATAACAGCCGCACGGGTAGATGGAAGGTTAAGCCACGCTTGTCGCGGTCGGCTCGTGGATGGGTGACCATCCATTACATATCTTGACCCCTCCGTGCCTCGGAAAGCACGTTAAGCCATTGGTCCCGGCTGTTATTCGTAATTTTTTGACAGTCGTTATCGATAGTCAGATTCAAATTCAAAAGTCATTTATTCAAACGAGAATCAGCACTTTTCGAACGTCAAAGTTAGATAAGACAAAAACGCCCACCCATCACCACTTCCTCCTAGTGCTTTAGCTGTGAAGAAGAATAGGCGCAACAAACTCCCCAGCAGCACAGCTGTCTTACGCAACACAAAACATAATTTAAATTATAAATTAATAGCCATTATGTCAGCTAGCATACGCCAATATAGGTACCAACTCGTACAGAAATAAAAAATAAATAAAGACTAAACGTAAACAATATCTAAATAAAAGCTCCAGTCATAATATAGGGCTAGCCCGCTTACATATAGCTGTAACTGGAAGTTATAAATGATAAGTAAACTAGGACCATCGAGGTAATAGTAGATTTTACAACAAGTGCACAAAACGAATCATGCTGATAGTAATGTCGAGGATAAAATAGTTTTGTGCACGTTATAAACTCTGCTTTTCACTTCGATTGCGAGGAAATAAAACAGTAATATACCATAACATTTCTTTAATTAAAATTTAAAGTAAAATTAAACGACATTGATATTAGGCTTGGGCTGCAGACCTATACAGCCTACTATTAAATTAATTTTGTAATAATAATTTTCTTAATTTAATTAAATAACCTACCGTACTTGAATTTAAATTGTAATATCTTTTATGCCTTAAAAAACACATAAGGCAAATAAATTAAAGTAAATATTATAAAATAACGAATTCCATCTATGAACTTCTTATTGTGTTTGGCTGTATGGCTAATTTTCTTTGCCTTAATATAGATACATTTATGAGTAGATACGTTAATGAAAATAAACAAACAGTTAATTACAAATAACAAAACCATGATCAGCAAGACGACCAGTCACCACAAGCGGTATCGTGTTACCCAGTAACTGGGTTGTGGAGGTCAGATGGCAGTTGCTCAATGTAAAATACTGGTATTCAGCTGCATCCGGTTAGACTAGAAGCTGACCACAACATACTTGGAAAAAGGCTAGGCAGATTGGTTGATTTCCCTGAAACAACAGGAATCATCCAAGAATTTTATCCCCTTGATAAAATCTATAGAATTTACAGTTGATGGCAGTTTCGTATTATAACGAAGTAATTGTAATTTTTGAACATCTGCGTACTAGAAACGCTTTGCATTGAACCCTTTTAAACTCTCAAAGGAATTAAACGTTCGTCATTTGTCTTGTGGTGTGTTAATTGAATTAAACTCATAAAACAATAATTATAGCTCTTATAATTATAGGGGCTGCTAGCTTGACATTACTATCTATTTAGTAATAACCTATTTGACTTTTTTTATCGATTCCTTTGAAAGTTACCTACGGCTTCGAATTGAATTAATATTCTCGGTATGTCGTCGATTTGATGACAAGTTTGTCGTTGCAATTTGTTTGCTATTACTAACATGTTTTTTTTTGTTTATTTGCAGTAAACAAGCAGTATTTGATGGCAAGAGGGCGATACGAGGAGGGATACCGTTTGTTTTCCGTAAGTTTATTTTTAAAGTTGTTATTTTTATGGATGCTTCTAATTATAGGTAATAATAGCTTGCTGGAAGCCAATTGCGGCACCTTTTTTCAAGTTTGTAGCTATTGTGACAAATATGAGTTATGAATTTATGTGTAATTATGTTTTTTTTTAATGGAGTTTTCAGAATCGTCTTTAGGTCCGCAATACTAACCAGTATTGCGGACCTAAAGACGATTCTGAAAATTATTTATATTTTTAAATGGAATGATTGACGTTACCAGGCCCATACATAGACTTATTTTCTACCTAGCGTTCTCTGAGGCGGTGTCTTCCTAGATGCGGGGGCGAGAACATTGTAAATTTTCACATGGTCCTTCAGTTCGGAGCTTCGCAGATACTTTAATTTCAAACAAAATTACTGCGATTCCATCAAGGCTTCACTGGTTCAGAAAGACATCCTCCATAGCACACTTGAAATACGATTCTTCGGTAACCATCTCTGGCACATATTCCAAATTTTTTTTCTTCTTTTCAAATTGATGGCAAATGTAAAAAGATTTCATTATGTTAGACGAGTTGGGCTTAGTATTTGACCACACCAGGCAGCATCAGTAGCGTTTTTGGGTCCTCAGAAGTGCAGGTGTGGACATTCCAATATATGGGACGTGGTCTGGTTAGGAGTTTCACAATACTGAAGTGGATCATCATTGCAGCTCAATTCGGACAATGGGCCTTCGGTCCGCAGCATGGCTTCGCGCGGATAGCTCGCTGGCACGTCGAAAAGATGCCGGAGCGCCTCCCCAGCGGCGATGTGGAGGCCGTATTCAGCCTCATGGATGACGACTTCACTAGGTCCATGTGGCATTTCCAGTTAGTATGATTTTATTTTTAAGTTTGTGACGATTAGTGACATAGATACACGAAGACATGGAAATTCTACTTCGCTGTGTTGAACGTTTCCTGTTTATGGGACTTTGTTACCTGTTTAAAAATAACAATTTTACTGTTCGCGAAGCAGATAAAGTTAAATAATCGCCGTGTTCCATATTTTGTGGGTCCCGACCCGAACCTGAATAAGGTTTAAGTTAACTGCCTTGTGATGGAGGAAAGTGCTCTCATTTGAAATAGTATAAGCATTTCTAGGGTTCCAGTATAAAATTACGCGATAAAGAAAACCAACCAAACATGAGTTTTATCTGTAAAAAATCTATTGTGGACTACTTATGCCTAAGAAGTGATCACGCAAAATTAAGCCTAATATAACTCCCATTTCTTCCTCCACCCAGGTTCAGACTGACATACAGGCTGATCCTCCGCGAAAAGGAGCTGCACTTCAACATCGGCGTGTACAACCCGAGCAAGGAACTCACGTTCAGTTGCCAGCTGTTACTGCACACCTACTTCAAAGTACCCGACGTGCGCCGCTGCCAGATAACCGGCATGCATGGATGCATGTTCATTGATAAGGTGAGCTATTTATTTATCATCTGCAATTCTGCACCCTTATTGCGTAACACACGCTCAATCACAATCTGAATAATTATGAAGGATATTGCTTCACAAAACTTTGTCTGCAACGTACCTAAGTAGGTACATTTTTTTATTTATTTTTTTTGGGTTGGAAATCATCAAATGACTTCTCCCGGTCTGGCTGGAACGGGAGGGCGTGTCAGACTCTTACTGACTAAAACCCACCCGTGTTCCTTCTGTTGCCTGTGCAATGCCAGGGGGCCACGGTATCCCTTTCGGGCAATGGTCTCATCGAACCCCTTCACTCGCTGACATCTCTTTGAGTCGCGCGTGGTACACAACGCGCCGTCGACCCGGGATTGGTCCTTACCGGACGGCGAGCTCACCACTGCTCACCGTCTGCAAGCCCGCGCCTACGGTGGCCGGGAATCCGCGATCGATTCCCGACGCCCAGGGCGTCTCCTCCAGCGGCGGCTAGGGGCGTGAGGGCGCGAATTTTGCCTCTCCCTCACGCGTTCCTCCTTCGCGAGCATTACTGCTTCGCAGAAGGAGGTGACGGCCTCCCATGCCCTCTCGCTCCGTACCATGGCCTGGACCAGGGCCGGACGCGAGAGATCCCCGCCACCGATCGCCTCCACGAGGACACGGCGGTGCTCTGCCCAAGCCGGGCATACCTCCACCGTAAATGCTCCACCGTGTCCTCCGGGGTACATAAGTACCTAACGCAATGAATGTTGAACTGTCAAAATGAAACACTTTGTGATTGATCCTGTCTTACGCTTACGGTGATAATGGAATGACGACGATCTACGAACTGGTTAAGGTCGTGAGAGTTGCTGGATGTTGGCAGGATACGACCAGAATTTCTTACTGAGAAGACGGCCACTGCTGGCCGCCCCGAGCCCCATGATCCACCACAACGACTGGCCACTTGATTGATCGATTGTTCACAATTAATTCTATGTATGGATCTATGTGTCCATGTATTCACATATAACACATATATATATATATATAACTATAGTTTTGTTTAATTTAGAAGCATTTTTTCAATTATTGTAAATGTGAGTACCATGGCCGCCGTTTATTATGTTATTAGGATGTTTGTCGACTTGAAAGAGCATGGCAGTTGAAAGTATGTCATGCTCACTTAATGTCTTATGTGTTGGATCATTCGGTTCCCTACAAAATGATTGAGCTGGTGGCGCTGATCCGCGCGTCATGTTCGTGAACGGGCGCCGTCAGTTGAGACTGGTCATCTCTTATCTGCCAGGCTTATTTTTAATCTTATATTTTGAATTGTTTTGATTATTTTTTTTGTACATTGTTCTCACATATTAGAAGCAACAAGTATAATGTACCTACCCAGGATTTTGTAATATCTATATTTAAAAGAGTGTCCTTGGAGTTTCTTGCCCGTTCTTCTCCATAGAGGTCTACGTTTTGGAATGGGCAACTAGCTTCAACTTTCTGACTAACTGACTGACTCTTTGACAGTTCAAAAGTGCCTATAAATGGTTTAATTGAAATTTATGCTTTGAGTTTGAATATATAAATATAAGGTAATTTTGTCAGCGACTCGGTGTATTAAAATTGTAATTTGCGGTCTTAAAGACGACAGTGCCAAAAGCCTACGTAGACAATCGGCTTGCCAAAAATATACGCGAAATATGCGATATTTATTATTTCGAGATATCTATATACAATCTCAAGTATCAAAATGTATCTAATACGATATTTTCCAATAGCAACACCGTTGTCGCCACAGACTAAAACCGCAGGAATTCATACGGAAAAAGTAGACTTTTTTCCTAGTTCGGTATTTAAATGAATAAAAACAAACACAATTGAACTTCTTAAGAACTAACACTGGATTTTCAACTCTCGGTATTGAGCTGAGCATTGACAATTCAATAGAGCGCATCTAGCGTGTATCACAGAGCGTCAAGAAAACACACTGTTGGATATTCAAGTCTCGGCGCTAAGCAGAGCGTTGAAAATCCATTACGCGAAAAAAATCGCCGCGATAAAAATACGCCCGTGCGTACCTGAGCTTAGTTAATATCTTTTTTAGAATTTTTTACCGATCTATAAGTTTTTTTTTCGATATAACGAAATCGATATTGGTATTTATTTTTTAATATCGATACTTTTTGGCACTTCTTGCATCCCTATAATACAGGATTAAAGGACATCACCCACGTTCCATATATTTTTGGACCAAATTTGAAAATGGCGGAAAAAGAAAAAAAATATGATATTCTGTTAGAACTTGTTCTCCTTAACATTTTTTATTATGGCACCAAAATTGTGAAACCATTGCCCTCGGTTTTGTTTGAGTTCAAAAATGTTTATTTTTATACATTTTCTATGAAATGAATTTAGAAAAAAAAGAACTATACTGCTATAGCATTACAATAGTTTAAAAAATACAATAATGAGAAAATAGTCTTTAGTGGTTTTTTATTGTGGTATTTTGTTATTTGTGGTTTATAGGATTTCCTAAAAATAAACAAATGTGCCATAATAAAAAATGTTAAGGAGAACAAGTTCTAACAGAATATTGTGTTATCTTTCTCTGGCCGCCATTTTCAAATTTGGTCCAAAATGGATGATGTCCTTTATATTGTTAAGCAAAATTTTTTTTCAAATACAATACAAATATTTAGGTATGTAATCAATAATGATCGACGGCAGATAGGCATTGTCTAAGCAATCACAGATGACAGTTTCAGGGGTCAATGTCATTGGGGGCGTAATTTATTTTAATTATAAACACCTTTATTACGCCGCAAGCTAATCCTACTGTTTGAATACCTGCGTTCAGTTTCCGTAGAAGGAAAATGTTTTAGGTTTTTTCTGTTGATCGGATAATCGGATGCATATTTACCCAAAGTTAATTTATGGCTAAGAAATTAAGGAAGCAGCTTTTTTTTTTTTTTTTCTTAATTTTAATCCCAGTATTCCAGAAAATTCGGGAATGCACAACTAATCGGATACATGTATAGAAACGAATTATCTACCCTCTTATGTCATATGAAGGTTACTTTCGCGGTGTTAACATAAAAATGAATAGACTGTAAACATTTTTTAACGAAACTCAAGGCACCGAGTTGTTTGTGGCTATGTGCTAAGGTAGCCCACGAACTTCAAATTTTCTTTCGCTTTATGCAATTTTCAGGTTAGTTTCATGTTGTATGTTGATTAAAATTTGATTCGCGGCCATATCAAATGTTTATTTATAGAATTATAATCATAAAAATCATCAATACAACTCTCTAAATCCATGTAATCCTATTGAATGACGTGTTCATTAAATCATGACATTTGAGGATTATTGTTGATTCCAATGTTTATCCATATTTGTTACGGTCGCGAATCATATTTTAATGAACATGTAACCTTTTTTTTTTTTTTTTGGGTGGGAAATCTTTAAATGACGTCTCCCGCTCTGGGTGGAGCGGGAGGGCGTGTCAGACTCTTACTGACTAAAACCCACCCGTGTTCCTTCTGTTGCCTGTGCAATGCCAGGGGGCCGCGGTATCCCTTTCGGACTTTCCCGCAACCCCGGCAGGCAATGGTCTCATCGGACCCCTTCACTCGCTGACACTCTATGAGGCGCGCGTGGAACACAACGCGCCGTCGGCCCGGGCCTGGTCCTTACCGGACGGCGAGCTACCCATTGCTCACCGTCCGCAAGCCCGCGCCTACGGTGGCCGGGAATCAGCAATTGATTCCCGACGCCCGGGGCGTCTCCTCCTGCGGTGGCTAGGGGCGTGAGGGCGCGAAATTTGCCTCTCCCTCACGCGCTCCGCCTCCTCCTTCGCGAGCATTAATGCTTCGCAGAAGGAGGTGACGGCCTCCCATGCCCTCTCGCTCCGTACCATGGCCTGGACCAGGGCCGGACGCGAGAGATCCCCGCCACCGATCGCCTCCACGAGGACACGGCGGTGCTCTGCCCAAGCCGGGCATACCTCCACCGTATGCTCCACCGTGTCCTCCGGGCGATCCACGCAGTGATGACACCCGGGCGTTTCCTCCCGCCTTATCCGAAATGTAACCTGAGACTGAGCTGCAGATTGCAAAAAAACAATTTCGCGGGCACATCCCCCTTAATATTAATGTATTAAACGTTACGGAGTAAATTCTCTAAATGATGGTGAAAAGCACATCAAAATCCGTTGCGTAGTTTAGAAGAACAACGCGGTCACACAGGCAGACAGGAATACCGACTTTAATTTATAATATGTGTTCTAATTGTAGACGCGAGAAGGCGCCGTGTACCAGGAGACCAGGGAGGTAGTAACCATCAACGAGTGGACAGACAGGATCTACCAGAACACCATGCAGGAGCACATCATCACCAACGTCGTCAGCGGGCGCAAGATGAGGATACAGAAGTACAACTTCCCTGATACCGGTATGATTAAATCTTTTTTGCAATTCGCACGAACAGACACGTTGTTATATTTCTGCGTAGAATGGAGACTGTGCTACATTTCAACAACTACAGCTAGATGCGTACTATTATTATGACCCACGACTTTTTTTTATGAATGGCATCTCGCTGGTCAACCTTGGAAGTCTCGGTTGCTTAACCGGACTTTCCTGTGGGTGCCTCAATAAATTAAGGTCTCCATCCATGGCATACAACTTAAAAACTAAGCGACTACATGCTAAGGGCATCCCCTGTGGGGTTCCGGCCTCGGCTTAGGGCGTCGCTGGGGGAGGGCAGCAAGGGACTGACTGCATCGGATTATGTGACCCACGGCAAGGCACAGAACACGATGACGCTTCTGCCCCCCCTAAACAACGTTATGAAGGCCACTCCTACATATTAAGTAGCCACGCAGCATGGCATAAAAAAGTGCTTTTCTGGACAAATGCGTGAGTAAGGCCTAATTTGTTTAGTGCTAAAAGTATTTAAAATATCGTTCTGTTTCTTTCAATCGTTTGAAGATAACAGAGACAAAATGATGTTTTATATAAAATTAGCAATAAACTTTTTTTTATCCATAACTGGTAAGCTCTTGGCCTGCATCTCACCGGGTGGTAAGTGATTATTAGGCCGCAGGTGGAAGCGAACTTCACCCGGAATCCTCAACCACGGAGGAACTGGCTATCTTACCTCTAACTGCCGAAACACAACAATGCTGTTAACATTGTTGTATGTTGATGATGGTAACTAGCCAGGCGGACTTAGAACAAGCCCTACCATCAACCAAACCGATCAGAAAATTTTGCCCCCACTGGGAATCGAACCCGGAACCTCCGGGCCTGCGACAGGTTTTCTAACCACTACACCACATAGGCGGTTAAAATAAGTCATTTGTGTTACAAACGGGCCATTTTTTTTTTAATATTCTAAACAAGAATCTTCTCCACAGTAATCTGGAACCCCTGGTCGGAGTACGCCAAAGAGATCCCGGACTTCGGCGACGACGAGTTCCCGAACATGGTGTGTGTGGAGGCCGGACGGGTCGCCGCGCCCATCGTACTGCTGCCCGGCACCGCCTTCGAGGCCAGCCAGATACTGCAGGTAAAGCCATAAATGACCGGGTACCCAAACAATTATCTTTGATAAAAAAATACAGGATTGTGTACAAATACAATCTTCACCGACGGATCCAAAACAGGTAGTGGCATAGGTGCTGGTATCTGCTCGGAGGACTTCAACATACACATAGCCACACCATTGGGGGTTTATAACACAGTGTTCCAGGCCGAGTGCATGGGAATTTCTCACCGCTTCAGCCATCATGGCCAGGGAAGTTAAGGACCACTCGGTACGTATACTCTCAGACAGCATGGCTGTTCTGCAAGCGCTTAACAGTCACACTGTTGACTCTGGGCTGATATACGAGTGCCACAACCAGGTAGGTAGCCTCAATAATGTAACCATTCAATGGATCAAAGGACACAGCGGCTCGCGAGGCACCAAAGCAGCCGATGAACTTGCCAGAAGGGGTTCGAGTATGGCTCCAGTGGGGCCTGAACCCATCGTGACACTCGCCTTCAGGTACCTACGCTGGTAAGGAAACGAACCAGGGACCAACATCACAAACTATGGTTAGATCAAGGTGAGTGCGGGCAGGCCAAGGAGGCCACTTTGTCATAGGAGTCACAGACAGTCCGCTCTGCAGAGCCTGCATGGAGGACGACGAGACAGCAGCTCATGTGCTGTTTAACTGCCCGGTGGTCGCCACACACTGGGAAAAGTACTTCGGTACCCCAGGTACCCTACATGAGATTGTTAGTAACACCAAGGCGTTGCTGGCCTTCTTTGAGGAGCTGGGGTGGATCGAATAACCGATTTTCCCACCCGTACGCAAAATACGCGCTTTGACGTGGAGTTGCGGATACCAGCCCGTATTACCTATTACTGCAGGTAGGTTGAGATGCTCACTCGGAGAAGGAGGCGGTACCCTTGCCTGCATCATTTAGCTAAGTTTAGCTCAGGCGAGCGAGACCCCATTACAGTATCCCAATCGATGTTCTCTAACAGGAGTTTTGCAGCTTGTCTATAATACCCCGGTATTTTTTTTTTTTGTGAGTAAGGATCCCATACTCCCCTGGTTGGCAAATGATGTAGGTTCTGGCGCAATTTCTTGTTGTAATTTTTTCAAATTAAATATCTAGTGATGAAAAAATACTGTTTTTAATGTCGTACAGGGTGAATTTTAATGGGGCTCACTGTAGGAAATAATCGAAAACGAAAAGAGAAAAATATGACGTTGTCTTTCAGCTTATCAAAACTGCATTAAGACTTCCGAATTATAGCCTCCATACGGCACGGACGGTTACTTTAAAAATCACCATTCTGTCTTATCTGGTAATTCCAAAAGTGAATGAGATCTTATTTTACATTCCAGGTGATGTAAGAGATCGGGCGTCCCATACACAACACAGCCGTCCACAGGAGCGAAGTCAATTGAGGTGTCCGCGTCATTCCACGTAGCTGACAGTACGTAGCCGGGGGCTCTACGATGTAACTGTACCCATATCTACATCTGTACATAATGGACGATACTGGCCAAACTCTACGTAAAATAAAGCTTTTCTCAACCAAGAGTTCAATCCTGAGATGCCATGTTCTGCACTATCATAGGGTATTGTTAGGATATTTCCAGACGCGGCCTCATCATCTCAGCCGAAACACGTCTACTGCTGAACATGGACCTCCCTCAAGCATCGCTACAAACAACCTAACCAAAATATTTTCAAATCTATATTTTAAACGCATTATATCGTCTGTTGTGTACAGGATCCTTTACATAATAAAACCAGTAATCATTAGTATCTCAGTAATTTTGTACTTTTGGAAATACAGTAGCTTCAATATTCATATATCCTCATTGTTAGTATAGGTGTAATTAATCAATACATCACACGTAGATAATCGTCCGAATGTCAATTTTATAACGTAACGTATCGTAGGTTTTAGAAACCTTAAAAATACTTTTTTAAATTACAATTTTTAGTATTTACAACATGTTTTGTGACAGTCTTACGTACAGTATAAAGCATTTTATGTCAAAAATTTTGGTTATATATTCCTAAGACAAAAGGTGAAGTTAAAAAAGCACAAGCCCCCAATTATGTTAACTAAATCATTCCGAATGTACAATTATTTTGTAGTTTCACATAATACTGCTATAGTTTTAGGATATATTCACGACTCACACTTAGTTATGTTCAAAAAGTTATTTCGAACTTCATAGTAATTTCAAAGGCGACAGCCACGGGTTTATGAATTTCGAAATCTTAATTCGAAATCTGTGGTTGCTCATATTTCGTGATGAAACGTTTTCTGACCTCTATCTTCATGAATTTAAAGTTCAAAATTATATGATTCGTGCAACCAGAAATATACAGGTGTCCAATATGGCGGCGTTGCTTGCAAAACCAAAACAATGTGCAGTGACAAACATTTCAATTTAGTTCCATATTTCGTCTGATATTGGGCATTGGTCTATTTCTTTTTAGTGAAATGCTCAGGTGTTTATTCGAGCATTTCAAAGCTCAACTTTTACGAAATAAGGTGAGAATCGAAACGAAATTAAAAAGACATTAGATACATTAAAACTATTGTTTATTAAGTGGAGGTTAAGTTTCTATTGTGTATTTAATTGCAGCTTTTAATAATTGTTGTAATCTTGCCAAATGGTGTCTAACTTGTTCTTCTTTCCGTTTATTTTTGGTAACCTTTAGAGAGGGTATTATGTTTTGTTTTTAAAAGGGATTTTATGTACATGAAAGACCAATGTCACCTATGACGAATTTCTTGGAGCAACGTACCACGTATGTGAGGAAAACTAAGCACAAGCCTATGCTATGTCGCTTTACCGTGGCAATAGCAGAACCCAAACAATGAACTATGTACGGTTTTTTTCGTTATTGGAACGTTGAAGATGTTGAAGATCACGATAGATATTGATTTAGGATGTTAGCGGACTTTGTTTCAGTTTTAGAAATAAAGAATGCTTTAATATGTAGGTGGGTCAATGACCGATATTGCCATGCTAAAGTGACTGGGGTATAGGTATGTTGGACGAGGTGCTAAATGCTCATGATGTTGAATGATGTACAATCGATCAAATAAATCCTCGATTATGAAAATAAATGTTTGCGAATAATTTTTTACATGTCCATGTGGACTAAACTAGCTTCCTTCTGTCTTCCGCTGTTTCCTACACTTGTTGTCATTTGTTCTGTTTTTTTCTTCTAAGTATTTAGCTATAAGATACCTCAGTTTTGCATTAACACTCCTAAATTGTGCACAAACTTACTCATATGTTAGTTTTTAATTTAACATGACTTTGATGGCAGTTCTATAAAATACTTAAATTTTTACTTGTTCGGGAAGGTGCTAAAAACAAGTGAATACTGCAATGCTGACGTTACATTTTCCGTTTGTTTAGCTATTCTAAAGATGTATTTTTTCAATGAGTACTAATTTAGTATACGATTATTATTAATGTAAACTCATTGATATGTCAATGTTGCAGGCCGCATACATCTTAACTCAACAGGATATTCATTTCAATTTTAAAAGGACGAAATATCGCATCGGTCCTGCTTTTAATGTCTTTCTATTAATTTGTCATTCAGATGTATGCGACCAGCTCAGCATTCTTCTTTAGTAATACTCAGGACACTAGTAACTTATTGTTGTAACGGTTAAGTAAACAGGTTAACTATTTAGTGTAATACTAACATCTTTTTTCTATCGCATAAGGCAAGTAGTGTCCTCCTGTGTCACTAACATATACATTAGATTTTACAAAATCTGATAGTTTTTCTCTTCCTGAGACTTCAAAAACATTTCCATTCCTTCTATAATACTTAGTTTTTGAATTTACAGCGTTGACTAATAAATATTATGACGTCAAAAGGAAATACAGTGTGCACGCGCACATATTGTACAAAATTATGTGATTTTTTAAGTACATTTATTTTGTACATTTTGTCTTTCTTCTCTAAATATTGGAACGTTTTTGGAGGCTTTTAAAGTATACGAAGATTATCGTAAGAATATGTACTTAGATATAACGAGTTCCTTGTTTTTAAATACAAACGATTGGGTAGGTTTTTTTGTGCTAAAATAACTTTGAATCATGTCATTATTCGACATGATGTTGTAAAGGTAATTAATTGTTATTAAGTATGTATATTATACATTTTGTAGTGTCTTGATGCTCTCTCGATGTAGAGGTAGAATTAAGATGGAGACCGTTTATTCTGAAAGTGGGCAACGTCGCAAGTAGATGTCAAATATTTCGCTGTCTTGATTAGTTAATGCAATATTACTGTATAATTAAGAAATGTGGCTAACTAGTGAACTAAAATATTGATTATGAAATGCAATAATTAATATCGTAACACCGAATGTGTAGTTTTAGATGTAAAAAAGTATTTGGAAACTTCCCAAATGCCTTTTTAACGCCTTAAACGAATACAACAGAAAATTCAGTGTTTTATTTGCATTCATTATTAATAGTTCGCTAGTTAGCCACATTTCATATTTCCATATAGATAGTGCAATCCACGACGACGCGCCCGCTCCGCTCCGTACTAAAGTACAGCATGTCGATTCCCGTAACCACTTCACCGTGAAAACAAGTGAAGTGAGCGTGGAGTGAGCTGTCAGTGTCATCTCACCCTGTTGGAATGACAACTCACTTCACCTAAGTTTTCACGGTGAGATGGTTACAGAATAGCACTGCTGATTACAGTACAGTAATCGCGGAGTGGGGCGCGTCGTCGTGGATTGCATTATCTGTACATATTGCCAAATTAATCAAAACACGTAAATATTTGACAGCTATTTGCGTCGTTGCCAACTTTTAGGATAAACGCTCTATAAAGCATCCGTTCTATAAAGTATTTCATCCATAGTTTTAAGTCATTTTTGACTTTTTGATGTCCAATACGCCAAGTGAGTCTTACGACTCGTAATAATAATATTTGTAATTTGTAAACTAACTTGATGGTCGCTATCAATAGTGATCGAAAACAACGAAATATGCAACGAAGTGTACTTCCTTAGGTGCAATAAAGTGAAGTAAAATGAAGAATGTGTTTTTATTTCTGGCATAATTTAGTTTTATCAAAATGTCCTACACTGGCTATTTTTGTTTTGAACCTTAATTATGGTCAAATAAAAATCGATGGTAACTATAACACTAATTATATTTTATACATGCGCAATTCCCTTTCCGTGTTCGATTCAATTCACCGGTTAGGTGAAATCATCACGATTTTGTAGCACGTTACATACATCCCACCAAAACCGTGTTCAGTTTGCGTCGGTAAAATTCTGTGTAGTAATCGACTAAACTGGTCTGGAATTTACGAAACAGTCAGTTTACCGTTTGTTGATGACCTTTAATTGATATCGACCATGATGTTAACACAGCTTCATGCAATATAAATCGAGCAATAAGACACCCACAGTCAAGGTCAATTAAAGGTCATCTATTAATTCGGAAACAAAATTCTAGGGGGTGCAATACAAGGGGGAGATGAAAATTAATTTCATTAGTTTTGACCTAGGACGTCTAGTTTTAGAGATATTTGCGAAAAACTCAAATCCATTTTAGGACGGAAAATGCAACTTACACTTGTATGTATTCATAGACGACATAATTCAGCCAAGTGGAATATCTAAGTGGTTTAGAGATTCTCATGTCATTTTGCAAAATCAGTTGAAGAATGAACTTACAAATAAAAATATGAATATGAATACAACAGTGATAATGCTAATACGGTTTCATACAATATAAATCCAACAAGAATTAGACAAAGGTCACGGTCAAGGTCAATCATTAATCTGTAGCCAAAACCTAAATAATGTACAGACCGTAAACTGTATAGATAGTGCAATACACGACGACGCGCCCCACTCCGCTCCGCTCCGTACTAAAGTACAGCTTACAGTACAGTCATCGCGAAGGGGGGCGCGTCGTCGTGGATTGCACTATCTGTACACTGATTTGTAAATACGTCGGTGGTTGAAACAAAACAAGGTTGTAGATTACTAAACAGCATTTATTCGCAAACTGAACACTGTTTTGGTTGGTAATAGCGGCGTTGACGGAGCCCCCAAATCTTGAGAAGTCTTTTCAATAACACCACATCCCTAACAATGTAACTAAGAGGCAGTTTGCAGTTGGAACCACCATACGTATGCAAAATATAAACGTAGGAAGCTAACAACTTCGAGCTCGCTTCGCTTGCTTTGAATCCTACATTCTCCTAATTTTCGACCCGTTCAGCATGAACTGAAATGATTAATAGAAATCTAACCTAGCTGAGGCGGGATGATAAAAAATCACGCAACTGGAGTCTCGAATTGAACACGAAAATGGAACTACGATTTATACATAAATAATGACTACAAATTAGCTCTGCGTAGCCTCGGCACTGGCCGCTTGGTGGTCCCAAACACCAACCTCGGTGAGTAAATCCTTCTTCGACTCAAAATACTCCTGGTACCATAAGATATGATCTTTTTTCTCCTTTGCTGTGTAGAATGCGTTTTTGGACAAACCTATGCATACAAGTTCCATGAAATGCCTGATGGGACCCTTCTTGGGACACCAGCCTTCGAGGTGGGAGTCTAGGAATATGTGTTCTGAGAAGTGAACATTTTGCTCTTCTTCCAGGCCTGGAAAAAAAGGAAGAACTGAACTAAAGATGTACGTTAGGTACTTATGATCATTTTCACTAAAATTAGGCGACACCAAAGTTAATGGTGCCGATTCTCTTGTACAGACGCCAGCACAACAACCTACTACAATCTGTCAAATTTCTTTAATAGATTTTCAACTTTACCACTATGACATAAAGTTCAAAGTTGATTAGGAAAATTTTACAGTTTCGGGTAGGTTGACGTGCTGGCGTCTGTACACCAAACTAAACTATCACTAAAATTTCTTTCTTTTGGCTATGAGAATCAAAGCAATTCTGCAATAAAAAATCTCTAAATTTAAAAATTATTTTGACACAACTAAAATCGAATTTAACAATCGCGACTCCATGTGGTACATACTTGTTTGCCCCTCCCCTGGATTTTTTTTAGAGCCGGATACGTGCACTGAGGGCAGCTTCGACGTGTTTTATATGGAATTTTTCACTTTTTGTATGGAAAATATGAAAAATTATCACCTGCGTGTTGAGTATTAGGGGTATAAAAGTTTTATAGAGGGGGTCGAAATTTTCATTATTTTTGCTATAGGACACACCATTTTCACAAAAATAAACAGTACTTTATATTTTTTTTCTTTTCTTTTGCTTATATCTCGAAAACAGGGACCACCTACCTGAAAACATTCACGGCAAACAAGTATGTCATGTACCGCGTGGAGTCGCGATTGTCAAATTCTATTTTAGTTGTGTCAAAATAATTATTACATTTCGAGATTTTTTTATTGCAGAATAGCTTTAACATTCTCATAGCCAAAAGTAAGGAATTTTAGTGATAGTTTAGTTCGGTGTACAAGAGAATCGGCACCAATGCCATCTTAGTGCTGTCAAACTAAAATATAGTTAAGTTGTGTCACTTTACTCTATTTCAGAATGGGAAATCATAGTTTGACAGGAATAAACAACATTTTGGTGATTTTTAGTCTAGTTTAGAGGCATTTGTGACAAGAGAATCGGCACCAGTCTAAATAAAAGTGCGCCGTTGGATTTTCAACGCTCGGCTCAGCGCCGAAAATTGAAAAGTATCCTCCGCGCTTTTATTTAGGCTTTCAACAATATTAAGTAGAATTCGTTATCTCTGCTGAAATGTTATGCAAAATACAGTTAGGGAAATTAATTGCTTAGTCGTAGATTGACACACTATGTCAATTTGTGTGCGTATCTAAGGCGCGGCCACGGCGATATGCCAAGGTTATGTAAAACTTAAGGGTTTGAACGTGGCCGCGCCATTGAAACGCGGTGAACCGCGCGGCCACGGCGATCTTTAAAACTAAGCGTTTCAGAGACCTGAAATTTTGGTAAATAGCAGATTAACATATTGAATTTGTAAAAATATTGAAAAAATCCTTGGTTTATATTTTAGGAGCTGTAAGACTAAAACCCCTAAGATATATATTTCTTTCAAAATCACAAATCACAGATTATTTACTTCTAAGATATATTTTTTATTAATACGACCTCATATCCAAGGATTTTTTCTGAGGAATATTTGTCGAAATCTTGTAAAAATTTGACATTTCACACAAACCAAAACTATAAAATTAGGTACCTTGTATGAAACGTCAATATTTTTGCGATTTCGCACCGTTCCTTGGGTCTTGCCTTTATTGAGCGAGTTGAAGCCCAAATCGAGGCTAGACTAGACCACAAACCGTCTTATTACCAAACGAGTTCTTATTTTAGTGCAAGCCCAAACAGTTCGAGCCAGTTATTGTATTTTGAATTTAATTCCAACAGGCGTAAAGTTCTTAATAAAAAAAACAACCACTTAGAAGTATGCGGTCATTTTGGTACTAAGTCAGATTTTGTAAATCGAAATTTAATTTGCCATAAAAAAAATGGCTTATGTTTAAGGTCCGCTTGCACCACATAATTACATCACTATAGTATCTCTAAGTAGTCTGTGACTATATGCGTTTAGCGTATTTAAAAAATAGTTCTGTATCTGTCAATTGTATAAAGATGGCAGAGATAGAATGATTTCTTAAATATGTTCGAAATTCAATCTCTCGATGTTCGAATTCTATAGGTAAACCTTGTTTTATAATAAAGCTGAAAACGTTTATCAATCTTACCTTGTTCATTATTAATAGGGAATTTCCATATTTTCCCCTGTTCAGTCCAAAGCGCCATCTTCTGGAAGTAATTAACAGGCGGCTGGGATGTCGCCAGGGTCAGTTCTCGTTGTTGCAGGTTCTCCCACACATCTAGCTTGGTGCCATAGTTGGATTCCTTAGCTTTGAAAATGCCTAGAGGTTCACCACTGAAGATGTTCACTGTTGTTACTGAGGTTGGTTGTAATTGAGAGGATCTGTAAGATATAATTTTGTATCAGCATCTTGGGTGAACTCATAAAGAATTATAATGAATTTTGGTATTCTAGCAAAGCACCATACAGCAACAGTATATAATCAGCCAATAATGAATTGCAATTATAACACTGAATTTGATGTTGTAACCATTATAGGTGAATATTAATTATTGCGTTTCATAATCAATATTTTAGTTAACCAGTTAGCAATATTTCCAATTTCCATACAGTACAGTAATATTGCAAAATTAATCAAAACAGCGAATTCTTTGACAGCTATTGACGCTAGCTATGACGCTGCCTACTGCCAGAAAGCACACTTAAAGGTACATCAATGTGATGTTTTGATGACTTTCAAGATAGAAAATACAGAATAATTTTTTAATTTCAATATCATTGTATTAAATTATTGTTGTGCCCATGTGAACTTGTTATTATTATTAAGATCTTGTAAAACACATGTGACGAGGCAATAAAGAATTGTATTGCATTGAAATATGAGCTAACATTACAACTATAAAACTTTAAGGTAACAATGGAAATTGACTAAAATTAATTCTAAGTTTAAAATGAAGAGTTTAACTTACGTCCATCTCCTGCCCTCCCTTCTTTCGCCACCCTGCTCTCCGTCTGCTGGCCTGGCTTTTCTCTGGGAGTACCTGGTCTGCTGTGTTTCCGCCTTAGTCTTGTTAACAATGCGCTTTACTTGCTGACCTCTAGACTCTGGTTGTTTCCTTTCTCCAGGCTCTTTTGTGCGGTCTATCTTCATGCCGACTAGCAGGTCACTGAAAAGTCAGTTATAATCTGGTTAGTTATTTAACAGCAACATTCAGGTGCGGCACTGAAAACAATAAGTTACAGGAAAACACTTAAAAGGAAAGATATCATGTAGGCCACCTACATCTGTGTGGACCTAAGCCCGAAAACGTAATATATGACTGGCTCAAGTCATATTACCTCCAACTCATCCGCTAAAAATACCAAACTGATTGAGGACTGTATGAGAAGAAAAAAATAAAATAACGGCCACAGAAAAAGTATTTCATTATTTTAATCCCAGTTAAAATCTAAGGGCATTACAAATAACTAAGTGATAATTCCACCACTGAAACTGAATGTGATCAGCACATCTTAACTGCGTTTGAGAGCTGTCAGTGTCAATATTCCACAATAATGATGACACAGCTCTTGAACACAGTTTAAGTGTGCTGATCACATTCAATTCATTGGTGAATTCTGCCCTAAATTGCTAAACGCATTTAGTGATTTGTGTAGCAAATGGACCTAAATATTGTTCCTATGGTTTTGTTATATAAAAATGAAATATTATTACAGACTGTTTGAACAAAGCATGGTACTGTAGAACTCAAACTTTTTCATTAAGTCTCCTCATCAAGTTCAGAATTCATTGAAACAAATTATGAACTTTTCACATCAAGTGTCGACTTACTTCACAAATTTATTTATTTGTTATTTTACCTGAGGGTAGTTGAAGACTGGTTGATCTTGCCCAGTACCCGGGACAGCAGTTCAGCCTCAGTCTGCTTCAAATCTCCACCCAGAGCTTGTGCCACTTCATTGGCAGCTTTTGTGATACTTTCCTCTGAAAATATGTATAATGTATTGGTTTGATTCTAGTAGTAATGTTGCAAGAGCGTCTACCTGAAGTTGTACGTACTAACAAATATCCTTCTGGTTTTGTTCTGCACACACACACAATCTGATGAGGATTTTAAATAGAAAATAAACAATAATTTTTTTGAGCAGAATTGCTACTATTGCCTATTCTATTCTCTGTTTTATATTATTGAACTGTATCATTTATTATTATATTTGTTTTAAACCGTTTTCATGAAAGTATTTAAATTTACTTAAATAAATATTTTCAAACCAAAAATTGACTACTAACAGTATGTAAAGACAAACCTATTTTCTCTGTTTTGACTTCAATTTTATCTCCTTTCTTTTTTCTTTGTATCACTGGTGCAGTGGCGAACTTATCCTTATATTCACTCTCCTTTATTTTGGGCTCAGCCATCATCAACTTCAGGAGTTCCTGGATCTTTTCTGTGGCATTATCTGAAGACTTCTGTGGTTCTGCAGGTTTGGCCTTAGATTCAGGTACTTTTCCATCGCCGTCTGAGGGTTTTTCCGATAAACATCTGACTATAACCCGAAAGTCTCGTCTGAATCGGAGCCTGAAATAGAATATAACGGATTAAACGAAATGTATGAATGATAGGTTTCATACCAAATAGGAGATCAGTAGATTAAATAATTATATGGTACCTGGTCAGCATCTTTTATCTAATTCAAGTTTACAAATAAATAAAACTATCAACACAAGAAGTGATCGCAGATTTTTTGAGGTTAAAAATGTATTCCGTTTCTCCTAAGATGACACTATGAAACGTCAGTTTGGAACGAATAATTTAGAAACTTTTTTTACGAAACGAAACGTTATTCAAAATAAATCTGTAAATAAATATCACTTTGACGCTACCGTGACGAGATATTATATTTTGTAATATTAATTTTAGACTATTATTGTACCACAGCAGAGCAAAGGTCTTCTCATAAAATGAAGGCACGAGCGTAATAATGCAAGCCTTCCACCGTGAGCTAAGTAATGGTTAGTAGGTACTACTAATTTTCGCTGGTTTGGAGATAGTCCACCTGGACTGGGTGACCTGGGTGCACATGAATGAAAAACTGGCAAGCTAAACTAACTTAAAGTAAGGCCATTTTAATAGGTAACATTTGACAATTCATCAAAATTCAACAAAGTATAGTTCGATTCAAACTTAATGGCGGCTCGGAAGATAGTTACTCGCTGCGCAGTACCGCAACCGCTCACCCCCGCTGTCCCATAAACATAAACACGTTACTGCGCAGCGATTCGCCTCATGTTCCGAGCCGCCATTAATCTCTGTCTCTGTATAATTAGTAGTCTATGCCATTAAGTTTGAATCGAGCTGTACCCTTGTAACGGCGGTCATAAAATAATATATTTTTTCGTTTTGTTAGAACTGCACAATTGGTTAACTTTTTTCAAATACGATTACTTAATTATTGTAATAATGACCGATAAGAGTAATTTTACGATTTGCTTTCACTTCAATTGACACACGTCAAATGTTACCTATTAAAATGGCCTTACTTTAAGTTAGTTTAGTTTAGCTTGCCAGTTTTTCATTCATGTGCACCCAGGTCACCCAGTCCAGGTGGACTATCTCCAAACCAGCGCCAATTATTAGTACTAACCAGTACTTAACGATTCCAGCGACATGTTTTTTAAACAGCTCCCATACTTAACTTTAGAGATATCGTCATTTTAAGCTCAAGTGGCCCGCAGGATACCGGGTTACGGGACCACCAAGTGGCGTTTGACACTCGCGCTTATACGCCGAGACTATCTCCTAAACCAGCTCCAATCTGACAAAGATAGATAGGATAGGTACCATAACTTCAAGAAATAAAGTTGTCTGAGCTAAGAAATTACGAATATTCCAAGAAATACTAAATTAGCCTGAACGTTGTCACAGTAATATTATCATAGTTAAGCTTCGATCAATAGATTTGCCTTGCGATCAAAATTGAGTGGCCGATAATCGCAGTATAGGTAGAGGAAAAAAAGGTAATTGGTCAATGTAAATGAAACGTTATTGTAAAATTATGCTATTATTTCAGTCAAGCTCGAACGAAGTCGAACTTCGGCGGCATTTGGAAGGAAAAACGTTAAATAAAAAGAGAACAGATATACTAGTAAGGCACATTTATTTATGGACGGGAGTCATCTCCAAAAATATTATACAAAGAAATACACACGTATTCCAAATAATTTTAAGTAGACAATGAACGTAGCTGTACATTCTGAATTTCACGAAATCATACAAATTAAATTTTATTACTAAAGATATCACATTTTTCGATTTAAATGACTTATAATTAAATAACTACTCAATGTAACATGAAACGTATTTGTATCAATGAAACACGCAATAAACGCAAAATAAAACTTAGTTTTATTGTTTACGTTATTTTTGACTCATTTATGAATCGATACTTAATATTCCTAAGGGTTCGAGCAGACGATCGATCAACGCAACAACTGGATTTTCGACTAATTCTTTAATCGTCAACGCAAGTGAAAAATGTACTAGATAGACATGTTCAATTGTTCAACTCGTACATTTTGGACCTACGAGTCGAAGATTTGTGGAAAATCACTGATCTCGTGGTACAAACTTGTTTCTATGGAAGCTCTATATATAGTAATAGTCACATAATTGTATCGATCGTGTGTCTGAATCCCTACTTACAACACTACAAGATTCAATACAATTTCTGTGACAATTTTACAAATGTTTACCACCAACAACCCTGTCAATGTCATTCAGGCGCCAAAAGTTCCTTTTAACTCTCTAATGTTTGACATAAATTCGTTAATTTTCCATTTGAAAAACTACGCTGGAAATGTAATTGCACACTGACTGGGTTTCTACAATAAGCCGAGTCTACACGAGCGAACACGAACCTTGAACTTGCTTTTCATGGATATTTGAACTTCGACACTGGTCGCATCATACACAGTTTAAGAGATTTTTTGTTTGCTCGTGTGTATCCGGCTTAACACTAGATAAAGAAAGACGTATTCTATTTAAAAAAAAGATTTCACCGAATAGAACGCGTGCTTAGCGCGCGATAGAGCGCTAGTCTGACGCCGCGCGGCCGCTATTATAGCGCCGAATATCATCATCCGGATGATTAAAAAAATGTTTTTTGTCCGTAATGTAGATTATGAAAAAATAACGTACGCGTATTTTTCTTTTTTTAAGTTATTAAAAGATTACGGCGATACATTGAGTTAAAATGTGCCATGACGTCACGAGTATGTAGATTTTATACATCATACTTGTGACGTAGCGACCCCCACTCCCCAACTTTAATGTGTTTTATATAAGTATTTTATTATTAATATGATAAAGCAAAAAATACATGTCTAATATTTTTTTATTATCTGACTGACGGACTAATTAGAATTTCTTTTTTTTTGACCCAAGCATCATCCCTATTGTGTTGAGTGTTGTACTACTATGACGTACATTTACTGTCAAACAGAGCGCCAGCGCTAGAAGTGCGTTACACACGTTACGTTAGCGTGGCGTCAGGCTAGCGCTGTAACGCGCGCTAAGTACGGTTCTATTTGGCGAAGCATTAAAGCAATGCTTACGTTTTCTTTTAATTATATTGGTAAATGTTTCTCTCTTTCTAACAAAACAAATATAAGAACTAATACAAGGTTTTAAGGCACAATAAATAGCAGCTACTTTTAACTGACTGTATACATATATAATACTAAATATAGACTTAACATAACATCACGCCTGTATTTCCCGAAGGGTTGGGCAGAGGTTTTCATATAGTAAACCCACAAGTCCCATGTAATAGGGGGCGAGCCTTTTGCCATCAACCGGGCTCGAATCCTGGGCTGCTACTGAGAAATTCCAGATGGAAAAACCCAATATCACTTAGCCCGATCTGAGAATCGAACCCAGAACCTCATGGTCGGCAGTAGAGCTTGCGACCACTAGACCAACGAGGCAGTTAGTCGATAGTAAACAGACAAACAACTTTATTACAAAACGAGGTTTAACGATAGTCTTAGATATAATATATTTATCGTTTGTGTCATCATGACCAAGGTAAACGCACTGTTGGATTTTCAACTTTCGGCGCTGGGTATAGGTAAAACCACGTTTTGTAATAAAGGATTAAATTGAAATGAGCACCTATTGAAAAGTTATGGACGTGATAAATGCCATTCATAGCAACTTCTTGTAGTACAGACGCCAGCACATCAACTTACTACAATCCGTCAAATTTCTTTAATAGAGTTTCAACTTTATCACCAAAATATAAGGTTCAAAGTTGATTGGGAAAATTTGACAGTTTCGGGTAGGTTGACCAGCTGGCGTCTGTACATACAGAACATTTATGCGCCATTCTTTGTGGCATTTGACATGTTTTAACTTGTTAAATTAGGGGAACTTGATAAGCAAATTGAGTAGATACCAACAAAAAAATGTCCGTGTATTAAAATCACAACTGTCAATCTTTGGCAGTTGTAAGAAATGGTTATAATACGGCAAATTGTCCTAGGGAGTCAATTTGCTTAACAATTAGAATCCATGACTGAACAAGCAGTAAACATCTGAATAAAGACAGTAGTGTAAGTTTCGTAAACAGTTTCTAAAGGAATAATTTTACATTAATCATGGCGACTTATTGTATGTTGCCGGCTTTCTATCTCAGTCCTAAAATAACTACAAGATAAATACCAAATAATGGTAACATACAACTATACTAACCTAGTATAGCATTAATATTGCATAAAAAAGTAAACTACAAAAGTATAATGACATGTACACATAAAATATGATTCAATGCAAATAATGCTCTTGAGCAACAGAAGTAGTCGACACTACGATAATATTTATTTCAACTTAACTATAATATGTACAACACTAGCTGACAATAATCATTATAACCGAGAAATAAACATTTTTCATTTTTAACATGAGAATTTGGTACAAAAAGTGGGATTATTCTTACCAATTAGGAGATCAAAGAACTGGTAATTGTCAATACACGTAGCACCCGTACTGAATGGAAATATTGAAATCCGAATCGTTAATTGCTTATACATCAATATTATGAATTAAAAGTACAATACACTCGAAGTGTGATGTAATTCATTATGGCACGCGCTATAACCTAAATATTTGAACATACGTCCAATTGCCTTGAGCTCGTATTTTTTTAGCAAACCTTTTGTTTTGTTACCGAGTGTAACAAGGATATTCCTATATATATCTAGCACCAATCCTCTCACTGGCAGTGATAAATTATCACACTCCACAAACTACGCGAAATTATGCAAACAGTTACTAACGAGACAGTTATTGATTTATTGTAGGATTAAATATTAGAGTTGCTAACGTAATCTGTTCCTGTAACTAGTTTCTAGTCAAATGTCTGGTGAAAGAAAATTAAAAAATAGACTGGACCGATCTCTGCTTGAACAATTGTTGCTATAGTCCGTGCGCGACTGCTAGTCACCACCTGAGGTATGTGAGCGGTGAGGCGGGGGAGGGCGCCATTGACAAATTTGGTAGACTGAGTTAGCTTGGCTTTTGTCTACCTCCCCCGTCTCACCGCTCACATACCTCAGGCGGTGACTAGCAGTCGCGCGCGGACAATTGTTCTTTATCATTTATTCAGCAGTTAACTTGGTTCGCATAAATAACGGGGATTTCCTTTCTTCTGTCTTAACAAACTTCTTTATTCCCTTGCGGAATAAAAAACATGACTTCTTACTTCTGACCTAGTTAAGAAAAGAAAAATCCCTCACCACACTGACGAGGTTTTTCACTGTTTGCATAACATTCGCGTCTGACTCACAGTTGAATGCTCGCTTCATTCAAAACTTCCATTTACCTTAACATCCTTAATTAATTCACAGCCGTTTAGGAACTAAGTTTTACGAAACCGAAGTAACTGTAGCCTGGTCTGAGCCATACCGTTCTGTTGGGTTCCCTTTGAGCGATGTTCACGATGTCTCCTTTGTGCAATCTGGCGACGGTTTGAACGGAGCATGACATCTGGGACTTGCTCAGAGGCCGCTGGCTCGAGTCGTCGCCTGTTGCACAAGTGGATAGTAAACGAGGCTCCTCGGAGCCTTGTCGCGCCCATATGAAGTAGCAATTCGGTGATTGGGTTAGGTACACCACCTGAGGAGAAAAAGAAGTATGGGTAAGTTGATTGGTACTTGATACAAGGATTCTTGCTAGGGATGTATTAAACTTTCGCGTATACTTGGAGCCATTGATGCTAACCATTAAGAAGCTTAGGTGTTAGTTTATGTTTACCGAATCATTCTTCTACCTCTTTTAAGATGTGGATTTGTCCTACCGATATTTCAACTCTACACAAACATAATGATGTTGTTTCTGGTTGTTTCCACTCTGCAAGTTGTCATTCAATTTGGAAATAGAGGTAGAAGAAAAAATAAGTCTAAGTAGTTGGTCAAGTAGGTCGTCGTAGGAGGGGGGAAGAGAGCAGTGCCCTCATTAATTAAATATGCCGTAGAACTGTGTGTTTCCAATAATGACGTACATACCCACTGGGTATTACGTCGGTCCCTTCATTTTGCGGTCGAAAAGGCCTACTTTACACTGTCAATGTTCGCTTACGGTTTAATGTATGTTGCTTACAAATAAGGAATATTATTTAACATATATAGGTATATGTATATTTAATATAGTAACGTAAACCGCATGTCGTTACGTTAGAAATAACTGAGTCACGCTAACTAATACTATAAATGCGAAGGGAGTTTGTTTTATTGTTACGCGTTCACGCTAAAACGGCTGAAGGGATTTGGATGAAATTTGGCATATGGATAGACAATGACTTGGAGAATGACATAGGATACCTTTTATCCCGATATTCCCATGGGATCGAGATTTATGTGGGTGAAACCGTGGGGCGCAGCTAGTAATTAAATCAATACCAAGATTGTAATGAACTGCTTTAAAGTGGGTTTTGCGTATCTTTTGATAGTTTATGTTCTGTATAATAATATGGTATGGATGGAGTTATGTTTATTATTGACCTATTTGTTTATTACTACATAATATAGTTGTTTAAGTAGTCATCATGCCTGTTTTACGATCAATGGGGAAATTAGTATCACCACAGCTTAATATTTGCAGGATTGGAAATAAAATAAGTACATTAAAAATACTCCAAGTAGGATGAACATCAGTGACATTTTAATCTAACCCACATGCTCGCCGTTACCGGCTGATACGACACTATAACGACAGAAAAAAAAAACGAGTGCGCCACAGATATTATGATGTGTAACAACTGACATCTAACCTTGGTAATAAGTAACATTAAAGGGGCGGGGCTTCTTCAAGGTTGTTTCTGATAGCCAACTCTAGCACCGCGCGCGCTCTCCCGGCTTCCTGTTACACATTTCCGTCCCTTTTCACGAAATAATTCCCAGAGATACATAAAAAAATGTAGGCTATATGCTCTGCCACCCGTGTTTAGTAAAAGTACCCTTAAAAAATCGAAGGCCAACATATTTCTTTTTTTTTTTTTATATCGCAGGGCTCTAGCGGTCCGGAGTAATATGTTGTCCCGTAGATTTGCGCGGTGTACAGACCAAGTTAAAGTAACACTTTTTAAGGCTTACTGCCAAAGTTTGTACACGGGCAATCTATGGGTCAATTATACTAAGAGATCGCTGGATGCCCTGCGCGTCCAATATAACAATGCTTTCAGGATGTTGTTGAGGCTGCCTCGATACTGTAGCGCGTCTAATATGTTTGCGCAAGCCCGCACCGACGGCTTCTATGCTATTGTACGCAAAAAAACAGCGTGGCTTCTGAGGAGAGTGAGAGGCAGTCAAAACAGCATCCTGAAAACTGTAGCCGAGAGCTTCGGCTCTCCGATTGTACAGCAGTTTGTGCGGGGTTGATTGTTACTAACACTAGGCAATAAGTTATTTTTTGTATGTTACTAACACCATATGGATAATTGTGTCCGAAATAAAGCAATTCTATTCTATTCTATTCTATATTTCAAAGAATCTCATACTCAATGGTTAAAAAAATCCCGGTTTTTTTAAATAAACTGTAATATTATTATTACTATTTGTTATCAGTCGTTTACTGTGCCTAGTGTTCGATAAATAACGATAAGCTTTTTATCATGTGGAACGTAAACAGTCATCGGCGTAACATAATGTGTACATACGATAGACGATGTCCCTTTTAAAATATTCTCTTGGAGAGATATCTGTGTTTTGAATGAAGATTCGAATATAATTCTTGCTGATCAATTAGCTTTATTTATTGGTATACCAAGTATGATTAATCAATCTGAGATTCCATATTATCAAAACTTTGCGTTAACATTATTTGTATGTATGCTGTCCCAGAATTCAGTGTATGCGGAAGCCGGAAAATGGTGATAAGGTCGACCCTGTTACACGACACCATGAATATGACTATCATATAACACAAAATTACAGGCATAATTCATTATTAATGAGGGCTTTGTATGGAGTTAAAGCTCTACCTATCCTATAGGACCATAGTCGTCACATTTATGTACAGCTGACATATAAGAAGATCACCACATTACTCCTACAGATGTTGCATTACAAACTCAAACTCAAACTCAAATCATTTATTCCAAATAAACCAATTACAGGTACTTTTGAATTGTCAAGGGGTCGGTCAGTCAGAAAGATGAAGCTAGTTGCCCATTCCGAAGCGTAGTAGGTTCCTATGGAGAAGAACGGGCAAGAAACTCCATGGACACTCTTTTAAATTAGAATATTGTTACAAAACATTGGTTACATCATTCATGTTGAAATTATATATGTGAGAACAATGTAGTAAATCGTGCACGTTAAAAGCGACCATAATAAAAAATATAAAAACAAAAATAATTAAAATAAACCATGGCAGCTAAGAGATGACCAGTCCCCACTGACGGCGCCCGTTCACGAACATGACGCATGGATCAGCATCATTCAGCTCAACCATTTTGAAGGGAAATTAATGATCCAACACACACGCCACCACCAGCGAGACATTTGAGTGAGCATGACATACTCTCAGCCGCCAGGGTACATTCAAGTCAATGAAAGACGTACTCAGTAAATGTTACATTTCGCGAACACGCGTCAATCGTTCAAATTTATAACTTATTACAATGATATAAGAGTCACATGACGCGCGCTCGTGAATTGAGATATCCATATAGTAATGACTAGTGAGAAGCACAGGATCGGTCGATCTGGCGACGCCTGGGGGAAGTGGTGATGATGATGGTAAATAGATCCATACCTGAGCATATATTAAGTAGAGGCCGCCATCTTTGATGCTGACGTAGTTGGTCTTCAGCTCGATCTTGTCTTCGCTGCCTTTCGAGGACACCTCTTCGTCGCGTACCCACGGACCCATTATGGCTGATGACAAGAAATGACACATAGGTTAAAATTGGTAGCAGATGGACAACTTAATTTAGTTTTCATTGCAATATTTTGGTCATGAGGGTCGTCGTTTGCCGGAATTGGATAAAACAGTCACACTATCTAGTTGCAACTTTCCATCAGAATAATTATGTATCCGTGTGCAATAAATATACCACACACGATTTGTCTTGCTGTGTATTTTCTAGTTTTGTACTGGCAGGCTACGGCCTTATGAGAAAATTGTTCAGTTGATTTTACAATATCAGGATAGCTCATGTATTTTTGGAGGAGCGGCGCGTTGATTTGCAGGACAGCATTCGAAATGGTATGCAATCTACATGTTTGTCATAAAGTCCTAATGATGTCTTCATTCCAACGTCTTGACCTTGAAATGTTAGCTCCCTAATAAGACCATAGTCATCTATGTAACCATTTGGGTGATGGTTGGCAAACATTCCTTGTGTAGTCGAACTCGTAATTGCTTTACCACTCATCATCTGCCTAGCCTTTTCCCAACTATGTCAGTCGGATTTCAGTCTAACCGGATGCAGCTGAATACCAGTATTTTACATGGAGCGACTGCCTATCTGACTTCCACATCCCAGTTACTGGATAATACGATACCCCTTGGTAAGACTGGTTGTCAGACTTACGGGCTTCTGACGACCCGTAACCTGTCAAAGATCCACGAATTACAGTCGGGACCAACGGCTTAACGTGCTTTCCGAGGTCATTTCCACCATCTTTGCATATAGAAACGGGCTTTGGTCAACCATTCACGGATCAACCGCGGCAAGCGTGGCTTAACCTGATCGATTGACCCATACGGCTGTTATAACTTAGCCATGAGCCTCTCTTGATCGCTTTACCACTTCTAACAACAATTCACAGTAAATTGAAACTTGACTAAGGTTGAAACTATCTAGGTAACTATCACATAGACACATAGACCTTGTCGTGCAAGGGACATTCAACCTTAGGATCACAAAACAATAACGAGGTCGACGATACTTTCTTTTGCTTATCAACAAACCAGAAGTGTATGTTATCATTTTGCGTAACATAAAATATTTTTTAAAAATATCGCGGTTTCGATAGTAACGATAATAACGGTGACATAGCTATAGCCCACTGACATAGTTCTTGATCTTTATAATGTGCGCAGACGCAGAATGATAAGCAGCTAATATTTTGGTATACCTATCTGTTATTTAAAAAATATACCCATTTTTATAATGGAATGCAAATATTCAGGTTAATTCTGTTTTAGCCTAATGTTTTAGTCTACGTGCTGAACAAAAGTAAAAAAAGTGGTTGAGTAGGTTTTTTATTAGGCTGCAACTCATGTTAGAGACTGCTGTCCCGTCTAGCCTTTTTATATTTTTACTTTTAATCTGGGCAATTAACCCTAGGACCGTAAAGGCCAGTTGAGGTACGCATGTTAAAAAAAAATTTGATTGAAGAAAAATAACTTAGCCAAACATGAATGAATACCAAATTAATTCAGGCCGTTTGTTTATCTTAATACGTCAGTCAGAAGGTTCAAGACGAGTTTTGCCGATTTTTTTTAAACATTTGAACATTAATAACTGGCTCAGAACGTTGCCACGTATTCATAAGGGAATTTTAAGTTGTATAATGTAACAGTACAATCGCCTGAATGATCCTTAAGAGGGAACAGGGCCCGCGATTCTCCATACAAACGTATTCCCCGTTTTTCTTCCAGAATAATGCCACTAGAGCTGTCATTTTTTTTATAAAATCAGGTTCTCTATAGGCATGTCTCTGTCATTTCCTTTTTTTCAGCAATTAATAAGTAAGGAAACTATGACCCTCCAAAAATTACAGAAATGCCCCATTTTTACCGCCGTGATTAGAGGACTACCAGACTAATTCGGAAAGTTTTTAGCATAAAAGAAAATAATAGGAACCCAGACAAACTCTTTCTTAAAATTTTAATGTAAAAAAATATTAAATCGGCTTAGTTTTCGAGGAGAAAAAAGGAGAATGTCAAACGTCGTTTTCGTCAAAAAATTTGTGATATAATCGGTCTGAGCTGCAGTTGTCCCTATCGTACTTTACGGGGTTTAACTCGGTTTATCGGGCGCAGCGCGACGGCAATAGTTTCATAAAATATCTATTTTTCAAATTCCTCGCAACCCCTGTTCCCTCTTAATAAAATGCAAGTGCGACTCGTAAAAATGTTCTTATGAACCACAAAAATGACCATCATTTATTCCACACCTTATTAATTATTGATGTGCTTTTCTTTTGTTAAACTTTTTAAGCTTTTATAAAGTAAATGCTGTTGGGTATTGTTTTGTGTCGTAATAAAAACTTTTTTTCTTTTTACTTTTTGTGACTTTAGAAAATAAAGAAAAGGAAGCAAATCCAAATAAATTATTGCCATTACGAAACCCTAAATAAAATTAAAGAATGCTTGTTACGCCATCTCAAAAGTAATGGTAATTTAATTACCTTTTTGTCATATTATGTATGTGATCTGCCCATTTGCCCGAGGTAATTCAATTACCGCTACGTTTAAAACTTATCATAATAACCAAATGTTCATTAAGCTGCTTTTTGTTTGTATTTTAACTAAGTACTTTACGAACTCGATTAATTCTGCCTACGTATGTATTCTACCTAAATTAGCTATTTAATTAAACCTCCTTTCTACTTACACACCCACACTCAGAGTACCTACAGTCGTTTTATATTATTCCACATTTAGCAAACCATATAAGACCAATTTAAGTAGGTAGTTGAAATTGAAGTAGTACCTATTTTAGGATTATATAGTTTTTTTTTTTCTTAATTCAATTAACAACGGAAAGCTCTTGGCCTGCATCTCACCTGATGGTAAGTGATGAGAAGGCCAAAGTAGGAAGCGAAATTCAATCCTCAACCACAGAGGAACTGGCTATATTACCTCCAACTTCCGACACACACCAATGCTGTTATCATTGTTGTTATGGCGATAAGATGGTGGTAGCTAGCCAGGCAGACTTAGAACAAGTTCTACCACTAACCAAACCGAGCAGAAAATTTACCCCCACTGGGAATCGAACCCGCGACATCTGGGTCTGAGGCAGGTGGTCTATCCACTAGAACGTCGACGGTTAAAGTTCACCTTATTATTCTTGTTTTAAACAAGACTATTGTTAAAGTAGGCATCGCCAATGAAGGCTTAAGGAAATTAGGTCTAGGTACCTAATATTATTTAGGTTATCAAAACAGCACCTCCATTAAAGGCATTTGGTAATAAGTTTAAGGATAATATTTTATTAAATCAAATTGGGGAGTTCTTATATTTTATTTTATTAAACAACAATTATGTAATTGTTGTTTAATTTTTTCAGGAAAAAATTACCTGCGTAGTACCTAACGATAAACCAAAACCAAAGTGCCTAACATAATTGATGACTTAATAAATTTTCTGTATTTTCTCTCTCTCTCTATTTGGACTCCAGATTGGCCAAGTTTCACCTAAAGGTAGAAAAAAAAACCACCAGACCCATCTCAGCAGATACCAGCCTTCGGCGCGGGAGATATTGAGGGATTTATTTACAAATGTTGCTTAAAGTTAAGTGACGTTCAAACGTCAAAAATGTTTGGTTAAACAGTCGGTAATCATTACTTAACTTTAAGCAACGTTTATAAATACACCCCAGTGTATACGCAAACACAGGTGTACTCTTTCTTCCCTCACTCTCATTATTTCCGATGGGACAGCGATCCGACACGACCGGAGAGGGATCAGACGCAGGGCCAACAACGGCTTAACGTGCTTTCCGAGGCACCGTATCACACCGCCAACTTGCAAATTCCGGGCTGTTACTAAGAAATTCCTCATGGAAAAACCCAATAACCCTTTGCCCGACCCGGGTCACGTTGAGCAGTTGCGCTTGCGACCACGAGACCATTGGTCAGAACACCAGAACCAAGTAAAGAAACGGCAAGCTATGTCGACGTGCCATAATATCAAGCTTTGAAGCCTTGTGGACAGCGGTTGCTATGGTTACAAACAATACGAATGCAGTTACAACTAGTTAGAAGTTTGAAACTCTATGTAATCCCCTAGGAATAGTGTACGGTCTATTAAGTTTATAACGTTTATGCATAGCAGCTGGTTTCAGACGTCGCTTAAGAATTACTTCTGATGAAAAGTATACTATGTCATTTTAGGGGTCGTGCCAATAGTCGTTGAAATTGGTTCAGTAGTTGAGGCGTGGAGATGTAACAAACATACATACAGACACACTTGATTTGGATTTATAATATTGGACAATGATACTTAGTTTGTTGTTCAATGATGTAAGACAGTTATGTGTCAGTTGTCAAAAGCACTACATTCGATAACAATTTCCAATTACACTGTGTTATCTAGAATGTCATAAGTGGACATCATTGATCTAACACTCAAGACTATGCGTTTAAATAATTGTTGCGAAGTTGGTAACTTTATTGTAACGGTACCTACTGCATACTACAAAAATAATTATTATTTCTAGATACTGGCAACATTGGAAATAATTTACATTTTGGCGGGAATTACTGGACTTTATGTTTGGTTACTTAAAGCTGATAAGTGATAATGATAACCCAGCAAAACGCAATAAAAAAAAAGAAGGAAATGAAATATTTTACATAATTATTATTTGCAGATATACTGGCATCATTATAAGTAAGTTTAATTTTGGCGGGATTTACTGCATTTTATGTTTGGTTACATATGCTGATAGCATAAAAATATGATTACAGCATGTTATGTCTAATAATAACTTCCTACAGGGGAATCCCCTTTATTTAACACAGTAGCTATAAGCCATGTGACATATATGTGTCGGTACCTACTTATTTTATTTTTCTTGAAATTAATAGCAAAATAACATGGTCAGCAAATCGACATAAAATAAATTTAATAAGCTATAATATTGAAATTTTGACTGGCTATAACAGAGTAGGCATCTACTTGTAATAACTAGTTTGATTGAATGGTGACCCCATTAGATTCATGAAAGAAGTGAATCTATATCAACATGGTACATGTTGAGAGACTTGAATCAATAGACTCAAATTGTTCTAGGTAGTTACAAACATGACATGAAAATAATACTAATGGAAGGTAGCTACATAATCTCTCTTATATGTGCATTTTAGCTCATTTAGATAGCTTAAAGGTTAAGACAGTTTACGTTTAGACGTTTGTAAAACCGTTAGAACGCTGAGTTCAAATCTGTCCTTAAATAACTATTAATTAACCGCTAGCTATAAATTGGTAGCCACATTAATGAATGCAGATGATACAAAAGGAATTATGTAACATTGTCTGGAAGCTTAATTATTATGAGCAGATTAATTACGACAACACATCCATCCCATATAAGTAATGAGCCAAGTTTCTTTATACAAAGTAACTATGTCAGTCAGGCTGGTAACTTTCTGTACTTAGGATTATCAACCTTATTACTTCCGTCTAAGCATGAAACTAGTGTGTAATTGTAGAGTACACAATGCAAATATCTAGGCGTATCCTGTCTGTGTCACCAACACATAAATTATAATTTTAAGCACATATTTGCGGTAGTATTAGATCTACAATAGAATAAAAAATCTTATTGTTCTTTTGTTTATTTGAAAGATGCCAGTGAGCCATGTGTCCATAAACTAATGCTTAAAGTACTTATCAAGTTATTTGAATTAAGAAGTTTTCATAATTCTAAACTAACTTTTATTTTTCTTTTAAAAACTTAAAAGAAATGGAAAAAAATTGCTGTAGTAGAATATGTGGGTAATTATGTTGATTTACATCAAGCCAGTACATAAACGAAGAGTTTGATTCAGTAAAGAGTATCTATCTGTGATTAATGTGGTCTATGGCAGTTATACAGTTTCCTTTATTTCTCTATTGCCTAGTGAACATGTATCAATCCAATACAAAGCTTGATACCTTGCATTAGGAACTAGTTTTAGTTATGATTAACTCAATAATCAAGAATTTAATTTATCTGTTTATAATATTGTTGTTATGTAACCAAGTATGTAGGTAACTACATAAATTATTATTTCTTAGTCAGGGGCAATATCAGCAGCTGCTTTATTATTGCATTTTAGTTTTTATATTTTGTTGTTTGACTATAACTACAATAACTTTTATGCTGGGTTATCATTAATTGACCTTACTCAAATGAAGACAGAATTTATAAAAATGTATCTAATACTCACGTAGTTTCCCCATATTTAGTTCTCGGAGAGCACCATTGAATTGAGCCACCACCAACTCTGTAATTAATTATAAACAAACATTATTGTGATGATTATGACACACATGTTTATTTATAACTTAAAATAAATGTTGTTTGTTCATATTAACCTTTTTGTAGCACTGTTAAGTCATAAATAGGAGCATTGTCTTTGCTTGCATTTTTTTTCTTGGAGTCGACCAGCAACATGTCTTCTCCCAGGTCCTCAACATAGTATTTCCTGGCATTCTGTTGGACTTTGTCGTCATCAAACGACCTCGTTCGCGGTTCGCGTGCGTCGTTGACGCCCGGCGTACTTGGGCGGGCCACCAGGGCACTCTGCACCCCTCTGTCCTGGTTCATGTTGTGTAGCATAAAGTGGTCGTTTATCATGTCCAGCTGTCTCCTCATCGATATCATCTCGTTCCAGTAGTAGAACGCTATTGAACAACTTAACACCATACATATCACGCTCAACAAAAAATTCAACACGAACAAAAGCTTTATTTTCTTGGAAGACGCTATTGAGAACGTCGTATTTATATGCACGCCGAGGTCTGACGGTTTCTCTGCAATCAATAAAATACCACGTTATTTACATATTCGTGTCTTAAAATATATTCATTCTATAAATTTAATAAGTCACCTGTATTGAGATGTATGACGGTCCCTTCGGGTGAATTAACTTTAGTATTTTTACCAGTGTTCAGAAAAATATTGGCCGCACCTGGTGTGTTCAAGGGGACACCCTCACTCATGTGTATTTTCCTTTCGCCGTCCATTGTAAATACTACGGCTAATGTTTATAGTACGAGGTACTACTACTATTCTGGCGTAAGCGTACGCGTCGCCGGTGATACCTAAACAAAGGATGTAAGATGTAAAGCTCAATCAAATAAGTTCGCTCTGACCGCACATGATAGCCGCGAGTTGATAAAAAAAACACAACACACTTTACATACCATATACGTATCCGTTGGCACTGTATTTGTTATTATTAATTTAATATTATTCACTAAGGTTTACACTAACAAAATATTTCATTATAAAGTAAAGCCAGTTCGATGACTTCCAAAGTTCCAACAAAAAGTAAACACAACAAACAAAAGTTTTCGCTCCCTCACTTCGTTTCGTTTCGATACAACTTCCCTGGGCAAAGGCGCGCTCGTCGCTGGCTGCCTGACCGGTACCGGTTGCGCGCCAAATTCGAACTGAGCGTGCGAAACTGCGAACCTCGCGAACGGCGATGCGATGCTAGCGAGTGAATGCGGAATGACCGCGATTAGCAGGCTGGGATATATTCACCGATGGACAGTGGACGACGCGACGGGTAACTTTTACAAATGGTACAGGCGTGCATGCTTATATCGGTTTTATTCGTAGAACACACTGAATTTGAACCAATTCAGCAAACTCGATGCTGACGAATAAGATATTCGAAGATTCTATTAACTTCATAAGTAGGCATATTATTGGTCGCCAGCAAAAACAATTATGTAATTACCAAAAATAATTGGAATATTATATTATTATGTTCTGGAAACACCTAAATAGGTAGGACCTATTTAAGGGTTTCCAGAACATAAAAATACATTTTTTTATAATTAATTTTTCGATTTCCTCTATTATTGATAAGACTCGTACCTACCTAATGTTTAAATATTACAACAAAAAAAAGAAAAAACGTGGATTTCCTCTATTATTGATAAGACTCGTAACTAATGTTTAAAATATTGATAAAAATCGGGTCAGGGCTACTTTTATTTGTTTTGAAATGATATACGTAATCAATAAATACCTACCTACTTATTTTCATAGGCTGTGTATGTTATAAATATTATGTTAAATTATATAACTAGTATATTATTTATTGTTTTAACCTCAGACCAATAAAAAAGTACTTTTTTATTGGTCTGAGGTTTTAACTATCAGTTTCAAAATAATCAAAATCGGCGCACACGCCCCAGCCTCAGGCACTTGCAAAAATTACTGAGTCCTTTACCTGAAGTGCACCTTTGTTATAAGTAATCTTGTTTCTCGAAACCCTTATCTCGCCAGGTAATTACCCGAACGGTAGTAAAGTGTAACCCAAACGTGCTTAGCTATCTAAACAAATGCGGCCTTTGGGGAGCTGTCGTATAGTATTGCACATTGAGAAACATTGTCGCGAATCCGCGCTGGTATGCGGGACCAGCTGCTCGCGTCTCAGACTTAGTTATCTCGGTTGGGACGGATATAGTCTGTTTTAGGGATGTTGCGTCCGTTTTAGATCTTATCTTGCGCGGGTGTAATGGTTTGCATACCTACCGTTACCTTGCTGTTTTTTACCATTGCCTACATTTTTGTAGATGCTCTCTTTCTGAGCTTTCATTGCCTGGATTTCTAATTCAGAACGAGCATGAGTTACGCCAGTCGGACCACTCAGGTGGGATTATGTCAATAACACCTACATATTGTACAAGGCATAAATACTCAAGTAATTTTCCGTAATTAAGTAGGCACAGGATGGTAGAAAAACATCGTAGACGCAACTGCATAGGGCCACGTGGAGGATGTGGTGGGTGGCGTTTATAGAAAAAATAAACATGGCAAAAAGGTAGTAGTTTATGTACCAATAGACCAATGCACGTGGACATAAAAGCTGCGCAGTTTAGTATGATAACGAGATGATTGAATTCCAAGGCACAGAAAGCTATTTTGAAAGAAATCTTTTACTAAACAAAGGAAAACAAAAGCAAAGCGAGACAATCATGTTAATCCATGTTGATTAGCGAAGCTCCAACTTTCAAGGGCCACAACGAAAGGTTGATTCGATTTATGAATCTAGATTCGAACCATAGATGATAAAACTGACAGGAAAAATCGCAAAATTAAAAAAAATATTCGGTTCTTTTTTTAAACTTTGCCCATTAAGGTACCACATTTTGCTTGCATTCAGTAAATTATAATGTACTTAGGTACTCAGATTATAGAATTCTATAATCTGAGCTTAGGTACCTATATCTCATTTAATTTTTAATTTACACCGTGGCCCGTGGTAGTTCCAGCCCTGCAGGCCTGTTCTATTTCTACACGAGCCAAACTATACACCATAAGATTTCGCAAAGTTATGTACATACCGGCCATGTTTTTACAGCTATGGCGAGAATAGACTCGGATTTCACTGGATTTACTGGTAAGAGGGTTCACACGGAGGTCAAACTTAAATGGATGTTCGTATTTCAATTAATAAGTGGTAACTTGTTGTAAAAAAAAACATTTTTATTGTGTCCATATTTTCTGGAGAACCTATGGATATACACACACCATACAAATTTTGCATGGATTCTAATCGTGAATCGTGTGTGACACAATTATGTTCATGCTTCATTTCTAAATAGGTAGGGCAATTATTCGTAGGTATCTTTGACTTTTGTGAACCTTTTTGGCTACCTTTATGTTAAATAACCTTTTTTTAACGTTTTGTTAGAATAACCCTAAAATGTCATGATTTCATGAAATAGTCATTCAATAAGATTTGGTGAACTTAAAGAGTTGTATTGGTGATTTTAATTCTTTAATTAAATAAATATTTGATACGGTCGCGAGTCATATTTAGATTAACATACAACCTGATAATAGATATTATATAAGTAAGATAATTTGAATTTCGCGGGCTACCCTGACTCTTTCGCCATAAACTAGGTATCCTGAAAAGTTGAGTTTTCTACACTAATATAATAAAGAGAAAAGATTTGTATTTATGTTTGTAATGAATAAACTCAAAAACTACTGGCCCGATTTAAAAAAATCTTTCAACAGTAGAATGCTGTATTATCACTGAGCAACATAGGCTAGTTTTATTTATAAAGATATCACACGGGCGAAGCCGCTGGCGGAAGGTAGTTGTCGTCACCCCCTCACTCAATTAAATACCTTTGAAAGGGGGGTACATTTTAACATAACCTCCATTCTGCCTAAGTCTTCAGGAAAGCAACGCTAATGTTATGTTATGTTTCCTCCATAGTTAACTTCTATGCGAACGAAAGTAAATCTGTCTGTCGGTCAGTCTATCTGTCTGTAAACTTTTCACACTATAACGGCTGAACTATCTATGGGCTGAACGGATTTCAATGTTTGGCACACAGCACAGATAGACCATGCCCTGAGTGCTAGAATAGAAAGAAATAAGAAAGAAAATACGTATATTTGCAGTGAACATGACGCAAAGAAAGAACAAAACACGAAAATTAACAAATTGGGGGCAAATATGCGGTAAGTGCCTTTGGGTAATTTCCGACCGCAACGGGGGCGAAGACGCGGGCAAAACTATATAGTTGCTTTCTATATAGCTCAAATCATAGATATCCGTGGCTCAAATACTGCCTCAAGCTTGTTCAACACTTCAAGAACCCTTCTTTATCTATCACTTGTCTGACACTGATACTTTTGCCATCAGATTGCAGTGTAGTACCGGAAAGTCTATGTTGAAGAAATGTTGAGTGTTATCCATATCCACTTAGGTAGCTTAATTTATCAAATATCACGTCAGTAGGCTGTATTTCCGAGGGTACGGTATCATCATTAACTCAGTTGAAAGACGTCTAAAGCTGGCTCCGACGGATTGCCACAAATGTCCATGGTACCTATCTACTACCTAGTGAATATGTGTATGTTATTTTCCCAGCCGCAAAATAAAAACGGTCTATGCCATGATTTTGCACATTAACAAGAAGGCATTATAAATTAAGCTTAATTAGGCCATTATGGCAATTCTAAAAAGTTAAGTTCAATTTATGTTTATACTAGCTGCGCCCCGCGGTTTCACCCGCATAAGTTTCGATCCCGTGGGAATATCGGGATAAAAAGTATCCTATGTGTTAATCCAGGTTATAAACTATCTGTGTGCCAAATTTTATCCCAATTCGTTCAGTAGTTTTAGCGTGAAGAAGAGACAAACATACACACTCACAAACCTTTGCCTTTATAATATTAGTGTGATTATAGCATACGTCAAACACACATAATATCACGCCTGTAATCCCCAAAGGGTTAGGCAGAGGTGTACCTATATTACCTACACCGTAATAGGGGGCGAGCCTATTGCCACAACCGGGCACAAATCCAGACCCAGGGCTGCTACTGAGTTATTCCTGATGGAAAAACCAATAACACTTTGCCCGACCTGGGAATCGAACCCAGGACTTCATGCTCAGCAGTAGCGCTACGTCTCACAAAAATCCCAGGATTTCATCTCTCACAAAGAAGACTAGCTAAATTAATAAAATTAAGAACGAAGTGTCGTTAGTAAATTAAGTCACCATAATAAAGATGAAGCGTCAGCTAACTAGCAAACGATAATTGTCTTGATCGCGCTCGTTTAATAATTACCTAGAATTATTAATGAGTGTATGTTTGGTGAAGAAATTAGAGCTTGTATGCATGAGTCACAGGAGGGACTGTCTGCTTTGACTCACGCATCCATTGCACTATATGCTTACAGTCATTATTCCGATGAAGAAGTTGTGCCTGCTTTGTTACACTGACCTCTTTTGTTTTGGATACTGCCAACAAAAAATCTCGGAAATGTTTCCGCTGCCGTGAACTGACTTGTGTATGGTCTCATTCGAACCTACTGAATTTTCGAACCGAATTTAAACTCATTCTAGAATTTTGTCAAAATACCTTGCTAAGAGCAATGGATTTTGATAGTCGGCAAAAATGGAGATAATTATAGGTAACTCAAGATTGATCATTCTTGTGAAATCTTACCATAAAGGTTTAATGTTATAACTAACGTAGGCCGCTGTGCACCAGTAAAAAATACCATAGCCTTTTGAATGCCAAGGCTAACGAAAAAATACCGAAGCTCATCAAAAAACGTTTGCGAGTGATATTTCAAACATCTGCTATTTTAAAAATAGTAAAATTTAATATTATTATTGACTTTATAAGTAGATTCTCTAACTAAAGTAGGTACATATAATGCTGATTCATCACTTTCGATTATCGAACATTCACAGTTAAAAATAACGGTAACAGCCTGCAGATGTAAGTAACTTTCTGTGTCTATGTTGCAATATTAAAAAATCAGAATTCGGCAGCATCTGCAGACTGGCCAGCATCCTGCCCCTGGCCCGCATTTGTTTTAGTTCCGATGTCCGTCTGCCATTGCCCTACATTCTTGATACGGCAATGTTGACACGGCATTCCCATAGACATACACGCTCACCTATTTAGATTAATAAAATTACTGATAGAGAGTTCCGTTTGATCCTCAAATATGTATCGTTATCAGTCATGACTTTAGAAAGTTCTGTTTAATTTAATAAACCAGTCACTTTGATGTGATTGGATTTTTAGAGATAGGTTTCGATTGATTAATTGGTACATAGCAGTTGGTGTCCTGGATCTGCGAATGTTTTTTTTTAACTTGTCTGTTGACCTAATTGTAAGTTCGAGGAGTGTAAGCTTTTAATTTTGTTTTGCTTTGAAAGAAAATGTAAGGTTTTGTATAATAAGAGGTCGTAGTTAGCAAAAGAGCCATAAGTTATTTTCAAAATTGGAAACCCATTCTCGGCGTACGTAATTCTATGACACCTAAATAATATTTGAAAAAATGTTCTTTTTTTGTTTTTTAAATCTTTCATGACTGAAATGCATGCCTTTTTTTTATGGGAGGGAAATCATAAAATTACGTCTCCCGCTCTGCGTGGAGCGGGAGGGCGGGTCAGACTCTTACTGACTAAAACCCACCCGCGTTCCTTCAGTTGCCTGTGCAATGCCAGGGGGCCACGGTATCCCTTTCGGACTTTCCCGCAACCCCGGCAGGCAATGGTCTCATCGGACCCCTTCACTCGCTGACACTCTTTGAGGCGCGCGTGGAACACAACGCGCCGTCGACCCGGGCTTGGTCGCCTTACCGGACGGCGAGCTACCCATTGCTCACCGTCCGCAAGCCCGCGCCTACGGTGGCCGGGAATCGGCAATAGATTCCCGACGCCCAGCGCGTCTCCTCCTGCGGCGGCTAGGGGCGTGAGGGCGTGAAATTTGCCTCTCCCTCACGCGCTCCGCCTCCTCCTTTGCGAGCATTACTGCTTCGCAGAAGGAGGTGACGGCCTCCCATGCCCTCTCGCTCCGTACCATGGGCTGGACCAGGGCCGGACGCGAGAGATCCCCGCCATCGATCGCTGAAATGCATGCCTGAGAGATATTTCTCGACGGCATGTGAAGCCAAGTTAGAGCCCCATGGGCGGCTTTAAAACTCTGACACCAGGTTAGTTACTAACCATATGAAAATACGAAGAAGAGAAGACTGAAATAAAGGTCCACACATAAATCATTTGGTCGCACGGGGCCTATGTGACATCCGCTGCGTAACGCTCAAAGGAAACGCATTTCAGCAAATTCTTTCAGCTAGATTCATACGATATAGTAACAAACAAAGTTACTCATTATGAAATAGCGGCATCTACAAATTTGCATAGTGGCTAGTGAGTCAGATAATATGAAAAAAAAATTGAATGAACGAGAATGTTGACCGAGTTTCATGGAAAGTAAACGGTACCTTAGTCATGTAGGCCTTTGCCCTACGTGATAATTAGGTGTGGTAGAATGTCAATAGGTTGGCTACTGTATAGCCAATGTTGGCGCGTTATCGATGTAGATTGAGGAATGGAAGTTGCAAACGTATCCTTTACTCGATGCTGTCTAAATCCTTGGCTGCCAGTCTGACAACGGGGTCTGACGAAAAAATATGTTCGGGTATTATCGATTAAATTTGGAACTTAATTTTCAGCCTCAGAAAACCTCTGCTGCACTCCGATATTCATCGTAGGTAAGTATCTTCAGTTCGGAGAGGAGGAATGACTGCTCTGTGGTGGTCAACTTGCTTGTTCGGTGCACGCGGCGATAAAATCTAAGTGAAGTTCGCTCAGTAGATAAAGCTAATATTTATTTATGTACACACAAAAATAAAAAATAAATTAATAAGTAGTGAAAAAAAAGTTAATAGAAGAGCCCAAGGTGTTATCGTTTTGGGAAAGTTCAGCTGTATTTTCATTTCATTATTTCTTGAATACAACCCTTGCTTGCCGTAAGGATGCCATGGATAGATGAATGGCATTATTCTTAAAAATAAATAAAATAGTAATGAAGTCAAAACTTTACCTACATTAAATATTTTTGAAAAAAAAAAGTAATTTCTACGAGGTGAGGGAACTAGTCTGATGCCGAAAATATACTTTTTAGAATGTTTGTCAGTTTGTCTGTTTGCGCAAATCCGTAACATACATCCAGACGATGTATGTTCCGGATTGGCGCAAGGACGGCTTACCGGATTTAGATGAAAATTGGCACTCAGATCGTTTATTATAACCGGTACCCTAATTACGTAATGCAAAATCAATCCGAATCTGAATCGTTTTGAAACAGATTGCTAAAGTTCGAAAAAAAAAACTGCAGAGCAACGTAAATAACGCAATTAATGTTGTTGAACTGTCAAAATGAAACAGATTTGTCTTTATCGTTTACGAAAATATGTTGCGTAATTAGAAAGCTGGATTACCCGTGGGATATTTTCCAACATCCTCGCCAGCGAAGCCGCGGGAAAACCCTAGTTCTTTTTTACAAATAAATGATTGTCTATCAGCCCTAAATGATTGGGGGCTCTTAAGTGTGTAAGCAAAAATTCCTAAAATACTATCCAAAACAGCAAATTCTTATTCATAGGTACAATCATGTCCGTAAAGTATGAATACCTAATGAAAATATGAAATTCTCAAACTCTTGCATTAATTAATTCTAGCCTGTCAGAGTTATGATGTTCCAATTTTCTAGCTCGCTTCGCTCGCTCTTGTATTAACTTAGTAAATAATTAGTAAACCGGTACCAATTGTTTGGTTAAGTCTCCATCGTAATCAATGAAAGTTTAACCAATCCGGGTGCAGAATGATCAAATTTTCGAGCTCGCTTCGCTCGCTCCTTAATGAAGACTGAATGTACCTATATAAGTTACGGTGCTCCAATTTACTAGCTCGCTTCACTCGATTTTGTATTTTCTATATATGTTCACAATGAAACCTTGACCTCCCGGCTTGGGATGCTATAAATATATTGTAATAAAAAATAATACTTTTGAGCTTCTCCGTGATCGGGTAAAAAGGGCCCCAACATGTTTTGATTATATTTCCATTTTTAAGACATAGCGCTGTCAACAGTGACGTGAGGCCGGTTTCGTAAACATGTGTGCACTTAGTGAGGTGTAGGTAGTTTCACTGTAAATGTGTTTAAATGTGTGCCTGTGAGCGTGTATGCAAAGAGCGGAGGTGTAGTTTTGGCATGGTTCACAGTATTGTTCGTAGCGCTATGTCTTGATTTTTTTATTTGGTATGAGTTACCTACGTACAATTTGTTCAGGAATTCTTTACTTAAGTACTTAACGTCACCTCGGCTATGTCAACTGAGATTGCTCAGATCATCGTAATTTCCACAGATAAATTATTATCTATGGAGTAATAGGTAGTATTTTTATCCTAGTTAGCAACTCATTCTTGTTACTCAAATTACTGTATAAATATTACTAGTACTATGTACTTGACCCACATATCTAGGCCACATATCGTCAGACCTGAGATGCAACAGCAGATGCCTCGTCATAATAATATATACGCACTGACTTTAGGTACTTATTTCTGGTTTATAAAATGTCAATACTGGGATTAAAGTAAGTCAGCCATTTAATAAGATAGTATTTTAAAAAGTCTGTAAGTATAATCGGGAGGGGCTATTTCGACTGTAGTAGAATAGCAGTGATTCTCATTAGTTAGAATTGAAATAGCCCCACAGTTGAAATAGCCCCGCCCGAATCATTCTATTGGGAATAAAGTCATTTTATAAGACAGGCATCCCATAAGTAAGTTGGTCATTTATTTTATTATTTATGTACTTACACACAGTAAATACATAGAGAAACGACTTCTAACTTTAACTTTGTTATTATTTGCATTGACATCCTTATTAGCTGCAAACGAACGAATACCCTATACCTATTACGATTAATTAGGTACCATTATTTATCAAGCGGATTTGCCGAAGATAGTCGAAAATTTATCGTCTAAGTTTCAATTTATACATTCCTATCATAGCCAGACATAACTGACCCTTAAATACAAACATGAGACGCAAAGACCTTGTTTTGTGTTAGGAGTTTAGGACCGTCGGAAGTCGTTGCCGAAGCATAAGTGCTCGCATTTCCGGCCAGTGTCTGACCTGTAAACAATTTGTACCTACGAGTATGTACCTATTCTCATGACCCACCCATGATAGTCTATGGTCCAGCATGGTTTGGCTGTAGGTATAAGGGGCCCGGAGTCACCTACTATATATTTATACCTATTACAGTATTTTTCAGTGGGTAGGTACATCAGGGAATTGAAAATGATCAAAGCACCAAAACAAATTTACCTACAGATTTCTCATTTTCGTGTTTTGTAATATGCCTGCAATTTTTTGATGTCTGTAGGTATATTACTAATGAAAATATTCAACCGCAGGTGTAAACCTCACTTTAAATGAAGCTGCTGTAACGCACCGGAAAAGCGAGTGTACATGACAGGCTGTACTAATTTATCTCAGTGCCCGTACGGATTTTTTTTTCGCTTATAAGGCTTCCAATGTTTACGGCAGCTGACCGAATCGGAAATAATACATTTGTAGTAAGTAAATGTAGGTATTACTACTTAATGAATAATATTGTCTACAAAGAGAAAACAGGAAAATTATTAAAGCCACTCGACAAAAATTGAATGAAATTATTTGTCGAGTTTCCGTAATACATAGTCAGAGTAATAAAGTTTATTATACTGTGACGTAGTTAACTAGGTAAGTATTTACCTACTAGTGGTTTAGATCCATCATTAATATCACTTACTCCAACACTCCAACATAAGTAGGTACATATAGAATCATGGTGGAATACAATCCTGCAAGGACCAACGGTAAACATTTACACCAATCAGTTTCTTTTAACTGTGATCCTTGTGTAAGTAGGTCGGACCGTTAGGCTCACAGTCACATCTCCTTTGCCGCGGTGAAAGCCTGTTCGAGAACAAAAAGTTGAAAAAATGGCGGTCACGTCAACTCTACATAGTTCAAAAATAATGTCGCGGAATCGAGGTCAGCAGACTTGTAAATTGAAAATGAGGTTTGTTTTGGCGCCTATGGAGTAACGGAAGACTTTTTACTACCGATCAATGGAACAAGACTTGAAAAAACTTTACCCATTTCATTTTTGGTGTTTTATTTACATGTTTTCGTTTTATGCGAGAGGACCATGCAGAGCATTGATTATATCTCTATGATTCAGACTATCCGTCATTACTACCTAGGTACCAATAATGTTGTGTCGTTTTCTACTTTTTAACCAATTTTACCTTTGTTTTAGTTAAGTGACGATACCGTTTTGGTCTTTTGGTGGTGTCATTAAGGTTGCCAAACATACTTTATAATAAGGTATCCTACTTTATTTTCGATAAATATACCATAAACCTACTTTTGCATAAAAATGAAGTAGGTACGTGAAAATACTTTATTTCTAATCTTTTCTATGATGCGTAAAACGAAACACTCACATAATAAGACTGTTATCCATAATAATAAACTATTTGTCGATACATAAATAAGTCAAAAAAGAAATCTAATCTTGTACTTATTGATAAAGAATTTTCAGAAAAAAATACGAATAAATTTATATTTGTACATTAATCATAGAGCTTTTACTCTTTTTAATTCATGAGCATCTATTATTAGAAAAAGAAACAATGCTTAGTTAAATTTTCCCCAGAGATTTTTACATTGCAATGTTTTTTTTTAAATAGAGGCTTGTTTACTCGTATGACATAGATCTTAGTTGTTTTGATCTACCTCAATGTATCAATGAAGTAATAAATAATACGATTCATTTCTGTCGACGACCTTCCCTAGTTATATAGACGCAGTTTCTATTAAGTAAATATTTACATAGGTATTAACGCTGATTTTGTTTGTTCTAGGTAGCTATTAGATGCTGACTATTGTAATCAAACAAAAAAAAACTTAATTATTGTATTATCTACGTAGAAATTAAATAGTGAGAAAAATAGATCATTTCCGCGCAAAATTGTACACAAATGAAGATTATTGTAACAGCTGAGTCGGCCATTTTGACGTGTTCATCGATATTATTGGAAATATTGATTGATCTATGAAATAAGAGCCGATGATATCGACACATTGCTTACTATTATGACTATTGTATTTTATCCACCTAGTGGCGTAATTTGAGTTTCTAAGATTTTTTAAGATATCGAGGGCATAAGGTATTGCACTAGTTGATGTCCCGTACGTGCTTTGTAGCTGCGTTTGCACATTTGCGCTGTATATTTTAGAGTAGGTTCATCAATTATTATTATCAACATACATTGTTTATCTATTCTATTATAGAAGTAGGAAGGTGAAACGTTTTTGGTATCTACATTAAAAAAATGCAAAGAGTAGCACAATCAATCGCAAATTATTTTAATGCTTAGTCTGAAAGAATGCGGAAATCCTTCCTGTTCTTACTGGACTGTTGCTTTATCATTATCTGCCTAGTCTTTTCCCATCTATGTTGGGGACGGCTTACAGTCTAACCGGATGCAGCTGAATACCAATAATTTACATGGAGCGACTGCCTATCTGACCTCCAGAACCCAGTTACTGGGTAATGCGATACCCCTTGGTAAGACAGGTTGTCAGACTTTCGGGCTTCTGACCACCCGTAAAGACTGTCAAAGAAAGCCCGGCAATCAATGGTGGAGAATGACAGCCACGACTAACGGCTTATCGGGCTTTCCTGGGCACGGAGGGATCTTGTGATGTAAAGATGGTCCCCATCTACGGACCGACCGCGGCAAGCCTTGCTTATCCTGATCGATCTTCCGGTGCGGCTGTTATTACTTAGCCACGAGCCCCTCTGGACTGTTTCTTGGTGATTAAAATAGATCATCATCATCATCCACAGACCGATTTCACCCACTGCTGGGCATAGAACTCTCTTTTCATGTGCACATCTCCACGGTCCTGTGCCCATCTCCACGCTCCTGTGCCAGCCTCATCTAGATTCTAACCGCGATTGTAACAATGTCGTCCGCCCATCTCGCCGCCGGACGACTGACAAGTCTTCCAGCCCTTGGACGCCACTCGCCATTAACATAGGTAGTAGAGTCCGCGCCGGCACTCAATTCCTATATACTCGTAGACGTGGCGCTATCATTGCATCAAATTGCATTCCGCCGGACTTCAGTGGTGGCGCGGTCTCTAAAACCAAATTTTGCTGCAATGAGAAATCAATTAGCCAAAGATAAAAGCAAAATCTATTGTTTCTTTCTTGACTGGGTAGGGCCGGGTATTTATTTTGGCAGCAGAAAATTAAAATATTTTAATATTTTTACTTTTCTGCTCACTGAAATTAATCCTTTCAGTTTCAGAAAAAATATAGTCGAAAAGCTTTATTTATTGTATTGAGTACCTGCCTAAAGAATCATGAAGCTCTTGCCGCTTCAGTTTGCTATAGTCTACAATACAATCGTATCATGAAGATAGAAGATTTTCCACATTTCCATCATCCATCAAGCTAAAGCCGTGAAACAAGTCACGCACTCATAATACACACCTCCTAACAAGCATTAAATAAAATCATAACAGGCCCTAATAACCCAGAAATCAAGCACTTGTTTTGCATTAATGATGTCATACGAACCGATTGTGTAGTTGGTGTACAATGCAATATTACGCACTTTAATGAACTTTTTCAGGAGCAGTAGACTATAGGTAATATTGACGTCCACGTGCTGGTCATTACCATTACCAATGCCTAGTTATGGGAATCTGTCACTCGATACTTCACTATGAGTCACGCAAGCAAGGAATTGTAAGTTCATTCAAAATGTCAGTGTTCAGTCGATTTAAAAAAGGAATTGATAATAACGCGCCATTTTTAACTCTATGGTATCAGAATAGGGATGTAACGAAGTTGGTAAACTGAAGTGTTAACTTTGTTGAGTTATGGCGCATCTTTCTGAAGAATTGATTATTATTTTCAAAACAATCATTTCTGCCTGATTTGAAAATCGATATAGGTTTCTGATGAATTGTAAATTGTGCGGTGCCGTGCTGTCTGAGAGTCGGCTTCGTGAAAAGTTTCTGTTACAGTAAACTGAAGTGTTCACTTTGTTGAGTTATCGCGCATCCTTCTGAAGAATTGATTATTTTCGAAACAATCGTTTAGGTATTAACGTAAGCCGACTGATTTGAGAATCGGTATAGGTTTCTGATGAATTGTAAACTGTGCGGTGCCGTGCTGTCTGGAGGCTTCGTTACAGTTACAGTGTTACAGTTTTTATTACGCCATCTTCCTATAGAGACCTTAAATTTAATTTATTTCAAAGCCATACAAAACAGTTTTAAGTGGTAAGTTATACTAAATATGGGCAAAGATCACAGTAAATTAAACCCTGACTTTTAACTAGGCAGATGCCTGGGTCAGTGTCGCTCCCAAGAATAATGAACAAAACAAACTACTTGTAAGCTAAGCATGTAGGTACCTACCCTATGCATAATTTTTCACTTACTCAATTTAATACTGTAAGACGGTGAGCAATGGGTAGCTCGCCGATGGTAGGTTTTCAGTCTGCCCTGCAATGCATCTCGTCTGGCGTGCCACAGGAATCTCAGCTGGGGACAGTTTTATTTAACTTTTTTAGTAACGATATTCCCAATGGTTTTCATTACTCTGTTATCTTTATGAATGCAGAGTAGTTAAAATTGTTAAATCTAAAGATGATGCCTCTGCACTACAGAGCGATCTAGAGAGGCTTGTTCAATGGTGTCAAGCCAACAAGTTGCATCTTAACCCAAGACGTAAATGCTACCATATTATATTCTCGCGAAAAAATTATCTGATAGACCAAGACTAGGTATTATATCGAAGGAGTAAAGATTGCTGAACTTGATGCAATAAGAGACCTTGGTGTTAAGTTCGATCGGATGTTAACTTTCATCCCACAGATAGACAATATATTAAAAAAGTCCTCTAAAACGCTGGAATTTGTTATTAGAAATTCCAAACAGTTTAGGTGTTGTAAAACTAAACAATACAATACTTGCTTTACAATTGCTTAGTACGAAGTATATTAAAATATTGTAGCGTGATCTGGCGTCCACACTATGTCACTCGTTGCATCTAGAACGCGTTTAAAAGCGTTTTCTTTGGCACCTGGCGTTTTCTAGCCTTTTCTAACTAGAAAAGTACGCTCGTACAGTAACAGACTTAAAATGGTTTCGCTAGACAAACGCCGACGCATTAATGACGCAATGTTTGTGTGCAAAGTAATGCACCACAAAATTGACTGCCCGCAAATACTGCACACCTTTAATTTCCGTGCCTCCTGAAGAATTCCTCGCAGTGCAATTAGACCATTCTGCCTGCCGGCCGGGCGGCCGCAGAGAAGAACAGTTCTAGGCGCCAATTCCCCATATGCAAGGTTATGCAAGATTGCAAATAGCTGCAGTGATGAAATCGACTTGCACTTTGAAAGTTTGGGCAAATTGAAGGCCAATTTTTCAAGCATCTTGCTGAATAGATTAACTTTTCACTATCTCCCTTTAGGGGTACTGTGTTTACGTATAATAAGTAGGTACCTTATGTTGTTATATTAATTATCTTAGACCTTTAGACTTTTAGACTTCCAGATATGTAATTATTTAAAACTAGATTACTATCTTAAATTGTAGGTACTTCTTTACGCATGTGGAGTTGTAGTTTCTGTAAGTGATTGTTGCACTTACATTTTTGCATGTTATTTTAGCATAATTACAACCTGTGTAAACAATCGTTGGTGAACCAATACCTAAATAAATAAATAAAATAAAAATTACTTAAAAGATATATAAAATATGCCAAGTATCTAAAAAAAAATAATACTAAGAGCGATCTCGAAATTTGAAAGGTTTTGATAGAGATTATGATGAATAAGCTGGAGTACGCTAAGAACTAAGAAGAGTATTTTTTTAAATATTGTTTTATTAAACGAAGTTAAAGTTATTTTCAAGTTTCATTTTGGTCTGAAAACCTACAGGTTGAAAAAAATACAACTTTTTTATATCAAGAGGAAGTAAATTCTATCCGGTATAGGTAATCTACGTGTTTCAAGGAATTGACACCACGGTGTTAGTGGACATTGTAATAGTGAAAACAACAAGAGCGTATGATCATCACGCCACAGAGTAACGCGCCACGTTACCCGACCCATGCAATGGCACGATGATATCATGTTTAGATACTAATAGATACTCATGAACGCTTTATTAGGATATATAGTTCAAGGCTGTTGCAATTCAGATCAAGGACTGAAAGCAAAATCACATTATTTCCTTCTTAGCACTATTCTATACGGCCGGAATTTTTAGTCACCGTCCAAATTTTTATATGTATTTTAAATTAATCTTTGGCGAAAATCATTGAATACGTGTTTTTTCTTTTAGTACAACAACAACAACAATACAAAAATATTGAGTATTATATACCACGCAGAGCGGATAATTCTTTCGAGAAAATGACTTAATATGAAAATTTTACTTATCGATTTTTTTTCAAAAATGGAGTGAATCGTACATAATGCCTAGAAAAAATTTTGACGGTGACTAAAAATTCAGTCTGTATATCTTTGGCGCTTGTTAGGAACTTTGACAAAAAGTAAAGCAAGTTTAAAATGGTCTCTGGTTTTTTTATTTTATTATTTTCATCTACCACTGAAGTCCGGTGGAAAATTGAAAACTATTTTTTTTTATGCATTCATGATGACACATTGCGAGACACTAGCGCCGCGTCAAAAGGAATTCTGTGGTGGCGCGTACTCTACTTTAGGTACTTCTCTAATCCAGAAATACAAAGTGAACTTCAAGGCTTTTATTAGGGTCTAATCAAAGGGTAAAAAATTGCTTTGTTATCTGAAAAGGTGCTGAAACTTTGTAAGTAGGTAATCTTTCAGCGCTGAATAACGTAAGTTTCACTGAGCATTCCTCGAGGCCTGCGGTTAATGGATTCTGCAATCACGATAAGTTACCAACAAAGGCAGCCATTAGAAGAATACGCTTCGAAATTCGAAAATGAGTTTGGCAGGCGAACTAACGATTTTATTGTCGTTCATTTCAAGACATTAACTTTTTAATGTTTGCTCATTAATTAATTTCACTAAAACAATCAGTCACATAAATTACTGAATATGAATTCTGTTTCCAACCTATTTATGGAAAGATTCGATGGTTGTCATCATTCTCAGCTTTTGTATTTAAAATCTGGGCCTTTGGGCATTTGTAAGATCTTTTTATGGCCGACAAGGGCCATCAATAACGCCAATATATTAGAAATTAGGGATAGGAAACAGGAATTAAGTACATACCTAAATAATATTTTTTTTTCTGTTAAGTACTTACGTGGGGCTGTTTTACTACCTATTTAAAATTACTGTCAATAAAATATTGAGTTAGTCATCATTTCAGCCGAGAGACGGTCATAGCTGGACATAGGCCTCCCCCAATCGTCGCCACATCAACTTATCCTGTGCTAGCATCCGGTAGAGGTCCGTGGCCTTCAGAAGGTCATTTGATAACCTTGTGGGTGCTTTCCAACACTGCGTCTTCCGTTACGCGGTCACCACTCCAGAACCTTTCAGCCCCATCGGCCATCTTCTCAGTGGCCAACGTTCCCTGCCCCACTTAAATTCGGTAATTCTTCGGGATATGTCGATTATTCATATGGTTATGGTTATACTGCGATCTCTTCATTTCTCGATCACGCAGGGAAACTCCAAGCATAGCCCGCATTGCCCTTGTGACTTTCAGCTTTCTAATGAGGCTCATTGTGAGCGATTGAGTAAGTATCTAATTAGTATTGAAAGCATATTATATTGAAATGCGTCGATATACAGTCTCAAGTTTCTATTGATCGCTAATTCACCACATTCCTCCCATTAATAACAATAATATGTTATTGTCTCTATAATTATTATAGATGTTAAATAATAGCTATTATGTGATTATTTTGTAATGCTGCATAATTCTATACTTTGTTAAAGTAGCTGTTTTCGTATGGAGTAGGTGCATCACAAGGTGCATGTCGTGACCAGGGCCAGATCATTGAATACTCAACGTTTGACGATATGAACAGATAAACGTACGACTACTTCATGATGTGGCCAACCATTAGTGGTCATATCGTAAAATAGTTAAGATTATCCACGGTTGAGGCGTTGATGTTGCTTTGTTTTTGTTGTGGATCATGGCGGCGGCATACAACAAATCAATAAAATAGGGTGACCACTCAAAAACCACTTATTTACCTAAATTAATTACAAGTTTTTGATATTGATTGTCGCTGAGATGAGATGCGACTAGATGAGAAAGTTTTTAATTAGGAACTCTCTCTCTCTCTCTCTTTTAATTAGGCTGTTATTCTATCAAATCTTACTGTTATATTAGTACTTATGACATAGCAGCCTTTTTTTTTTGGTGGAAAATCATCAGATCACTTCTCCCGTTCTGGGCGGAGCGGGAGGGCGTGTCAGACTCTTACTGACTAAAACCCACCCGTGTTCCTTCAGTTGCCTGTTCAATGCTAGGCGGCCACGGTATCCCTTTCGGACTTTCTCGCAACCCCGGCAGGCATCGGTCCCATCGGACCCCTTCAGTCGCTGACATCTCTTTGAGGCGCGCGTGGAACACAACGCGCCGTCGACCCGGGCCTGGGCATTACCGGACTGCGAGCTACCCATTGCTTACCGTCCGCAAGCCCGCGCCTACGGTGGCCGGGAATCGGCCTGCAATTCCCGACGCCCAGGGCGTCTCCTCCTGGCTAGCTCTGCTCTCCCCCTGGCTCCTGGCGGGCTAGGGGCGTGAGGGCGCGAAATTTGCCTCTCCCTCACGTTTTCCACCTCCTCCTTCGCGAGCATTACTGCTTCGCAGAAGGAGGTGACGGCCTCCCATGCCCTGTCGCTCCATACCATAGCCTGGACCAGGGCCGGACGCGAGAGATCCCCGCCACCGATCGCCTCCACGAGGACACGGCACGCGTTATTATTTAGCCACGAATGTGTGGATTGAAACAGCTTGCTATTAATTTTCAAAAGGGGCGACTCGAGTTATGAGACCGATAACTATGGGTACCTGTATAAACATGTAAATTTTAATATTAATCTTGACTTTAACTTTATATTTTATTGGAGCATACAAAAGGAGGTCTACTCTAAAGGCGAACAAAGAAAACATGGGAAACTCGACCATCGAACACGGAATATTTGGTTCGTATCTACGTGTGGAAGTAAATTAGTAAAGCGAACTCGAACACCATACGAACACAGATCAACATGATTATGTGCACGCTAACCACTCCGATCTCTTTAGTAGCCATAGATTCGCCAATGTTCGCAACGTTGCATAAAATTTCTCCGAACACCATCCACACAGAACAACGAAATTATATCGCCACGTGTTTGATATTCGTTAGCGGTACGCACATACCTAGTCTTGCCATAAATATTGTCACAAAGTTTTTTTTATTTTTATTGTTAATAATGTTTATTACTTTTACAGTGTGTTAGTTTAATACATAAATATAAAACAATTTAAAATATAAAAAGTTTATTCGAAGTGGTCTCCATTGGCTGCAATACAGTCCTTTAAACGTTGAGGCCAGTTATCAACAGAAGCACGCAGTCTTTCCATGGGAAAATTCTTCACTGCCAATCGTATGGATTAGGGACTCCAAATTATCATGGCGTTAAGAGCAAGCCGTACTCTCTAAAACTGACCATAAATCATAATCCAGCGGATTAAGATCGGGACTAGACGACCACGGCCAGTCTTCAGCTCTGATGAAGTCCGAAACGTTCACTTCCAACCAAGACTGCGTGGACCGAGCTTTATGACCCGGCGCCGAGTCGTGTTGGAAGGACCATACTTGGTTATTGAATATGGTGTTGTTAAGGGGCTTAACTACCTTCTCAAGAATGGTATCTTGATACACTAGTGCCGATGTTTTGATACCTTTTTCACAAAAATATGGCTCTGTCACTCCTTCATAGCTAACACCCCACCAAACCATCACTGCTGGTCGATTCCCGTAACCACCTCACCGTGAAAACATGTGAAGTGAGCGTGGAGTGAGCTGTCAGTGTCATCTCACTGCTGCTAGAGATTGACCAAGCAGTACATTTACAATCATAATCGAGATTTTAATTACATTTTTTTATGCTAATTCTGTTGATTATTTTATATTAAGTATTTTAAAGGCAGTATTTAATTGTCTAACTAAACATTGCTATTTTTAGGGAGGTTTTAAATAAAATAGCAAAACAGATAATCAGTCAGAAACTCAATTTTGTTTTATTCTATTTTGTTCCTAGACTTAATAAAGAGGCCTGCGCGAGCTGGTTACGCACGTGGGTACCTACCTACCTATAATAAATAAAATAAAACATACTAATATCTACAAGTTTAAGCTGCTACTTACTAAAGAATATGCGCATCGAATAGTTTGTTATTAAGAACCCATTGTTATCTGATTATGTACCTACACGCAAGCGAGTGCTAATAGTGTGTAATTTAACCCCACACAAACTATGTGGGGACCTACATAAACGATATAGTAATTTAAAAAAAAAGCCGTGCGGATTTTATGTAGGTACCTACCTACCTAATATTTAATATAGTAGGTAAGTATAATATACGCGTTGCCAATAATACTTCAAATAATATTAATGAAATCATTACAAAATTCAACAGTTCAACAGCTGCAGCGCGCGCACCGGCTCACTTCACCCCGTTGAAGCGGTTAGAATCGCGCTTGCGCGCTAGGCAGTCACTATCACATTGAGGTTTTTTTTACTTACTAGGGTGCCCTACTTATTTAAGTTGTTACTCGTCACGTATGCGCACTCACTAAATACCAACGTCCATTATGTAACTACAATGTTTTATTGTAGATATATAGTTACCTACCTCAATATCAAAACGTTGCCAATAATAAATAATATTCATCAAATCTTAAACATCATCTACTATTATTAAGTAAAACTGACACTTGTAGCGGCGCACAGGCGTTCACTCAGTGTTTCCACTTACGTTTTTGGTTTTTCCCCAGTTGCTTAATGAATTATCCCTAAAATGCCCCAAAAAAAAATCCTTGATTTAGGTAGCAATATGATAATAAATTATAACAAATCATTACACATATTTAATAGCATTAAATACCTAAAAAATATTCACTAATAGACGAGATTACAAAACATGAATAATTATTAGTCGAGTGAGACGAAACAAACTGTAGGTAAATGTGACTTAGTTACGATGTCGTCTTCAGCCACGGTAATACTACAATTAACATGATAAACTAAAATTAGACCGATTACATTCATTAAGAGTTTGAGGGAATCATCTTAATAATTCGGTGATGCCAGTGTAAAGTAATAAATTGGGTGCTGGCTACTATAAACAATAGGATTATCAACTCAAGTTCAATTTTAATCAAAAGTCCCTAAATCCCTGTCAAAATAAAATATCCCTATACCATGCATAATATTGGTAATTTTCCCCAAAAAAGGGAGAAATCCCTAAAAGTGGAAACACTGACTTCATTTCAGCTCGGCGAAGTGCTGTTGCCATGGAAACCACCGCGTGATCACCGCAACCACGCATTTTTTTTTTAATTTTCCCTCATTGACGGCCATGTCCTTATCCCTATTCGTATTCAGAGACAATAATTAGTACATTAAATATTTCAATGTTTTTAGATAATTTAATGTCTAAATCATATCGTTTTTGTACATTTAAAAAGTCAGTTTATTGCCTACATTTTGTTTTCAATCATTAAATCCTTTTTTTTAAATTACCTAGATACCTACTCACTTAGGTAGGTACTACCTTTTTAACCAGTAGGTATGTAACGCGTCACGTACCTATGCGCATGGGTACTTACATTGTTTGTTTTATTAAAGAACATATTGACAGCTGATGACTTGCATGCAATCAGACACCTAACATGGTGAGATGAACTTCTTCTACCTATCAATACGATTTGTATATTTATCAAATCTTATACAAAGATGTTCGGATTAATAAGTACCTAATCTTTTATTGTACCTCCATATCTAAACGTTGCCAATAATAAAATAATATTCATCAAATTAATCATTATCATATATTATTATTAAATTCAACTGACACTTCAGCACGCGCGTGGTGTTGTCATAGCAACAAGATTTCCGTGGGGTGGTTTTGATCACTTCACGCATGCGCGCTAACGTCAAATAGCTAGGTTAGTAATGTCAATTATTGCGATTTTGCAATAATTTCATTAGCATGTGAATTCTTGAGTTGTTCATGCTAATTGCTATTGCTATGCTATTTGCTAATATGACGATAATTGATATTAATGAAGTATGCGAATTTTGTTAATACTTCTACTATTACCTCCTATTGTTTATAGGTAGATATTAAGTTCACACTATTATCTATTTAAGTACAATAATAAGCACAAGACAAAAGAATTTAATTACTGTATAACGAAATTAACGAATACGTAAACTAAACTCTCACTATCACTTGCCAAAACGTACTGAACTTTGGCACAAAACGACGCGCGCCAAGCGCGTGTCACACCAAATATTATTAAATAATCACGAATTCATTCAATCAATACACGACCTTAAGTACGAACAAATCAAAGACAATAAGGTAATAATTGCTAAACAGCAATCATGGCACCACCCTGCTAAATCCGCTAATGCTAATAATTTAAATATAATAATACAATCACAAGCATCCATTCAATATACAACCCTAAGTACGCGCAAATCAAAGTTATTAAGATAACAATTGCTTAACCCATTCTTCGCAAATTCGCAGAACCTGCTAATAAATTTCACTTGCGAATTCACGAGAAACGGTCAAGTGAAACCGATAGATTTAGTATTCCCGACATCCCGTGGGTGCGACGGAGAGCGCACGCTACCGCTGCGTGCGTCGACGCTCTGACGTATGATAGTATCAAAAAATACGAAGAAGCGATTAAATAATTTAGCATTTCACAGAATTTCGCAACTACATTTCATTTGCTATATGCTAAATGAGCAATCGCATGCTAACAATGAATGCGAATGCTAATTAATCCATCACTAAGCTAGGTGAAGTGTTGTTGCCTAGACGACAGTATTCCATGGGTGATTTTGATCACGCGCCTGCGCGCTAGACACCTAAACCCAAGTGAGTGCTGTTACCGTGGCAACGCGATTCTTTCACGCCGCGCTTGCGCGCTAGTCGCTGTCATAGAAATCAGTGTTTTTTTTCATTGGTTGCTATGTCCATATGCCTATTCGTTTTCACAGACAATAATAATTAGTACCTACCCATTTATTTCAATGCTTTTAGATATTTTAATGTGTAAATCCAAACGTTTTTATATATTTAAAAACTCAGTTAAGTGCCTACATTTTGTTTTCAAATGGATTTGGAGATTGAGCAACTTCATAAAATTTGTGCTAAGCAAGTACCTATTCAGTGATTGGTGTATTGTTCGTTTACCAAAATACATAGTACGTAACTCAAACTCAAACTCAAATCATTTATTCCAAATAAACCAATTACAGGTACTTTTGAATTGTCAAGGGGTCGGTCAGTCAGAAAGATGAAGCTAGTTGCCCATTCCAAAGCGTAGTAGGTTCCTATGGAGAAGAACGGGCAAGAAACTCCATGGACACTCTTTTAAATTAGAATATTGTTACAAAACATTGGTTACATCATTCATGTTGAAATTATATATGTGAGAACAATGTAGTAAATCATGCACGTTAAAAGCGACCATAATAAAAATATAAAAACAAAAATAATTAAAATAAGCCATGGCAGCTAAGAGATGACCAGTCCCCACTGACGGCGCCCGTTCACGAACATGACGCATGGATCAGCATCATTTAGCTCAACCATTTTGAAGGGAACTTAATGATCCAACACACACGCCACCACCAGCGAGACATTTGAGTGAGCATGACATACTCTCAGCCGCCAGGGTACATTCAAGTCAATGAAAGACGTACTCAGTAAATGTTAAAGTAGGTAAACAGTGCTCACATATGTGCAATGCAATTATATAATACTAAGAGATTGAATTTATACAATGTAAATATAGTTTTTCAATCTTCAGCAGCTCCAACAATATTTTCCAATGCTAATCAATTAGTTTATGCGCCCTTGTGGAGCTGGACCAGCGTTGAGCCAAGCATTTTTGTCAGCGATGTAATCCCCCAACTTATAATATGCTTGGCAGCATAGTGTGCGTTTTATGCAAAAAGCACATAGGTAGTAATATCCCATCATCTAGATTGTTAGATAGACCACAGTACAAGGTACAAACCTTGTAACATAAATATTACATAGGTAATTATTATCGTTAAAATTAAATAAAATAAAATTGAAATTAATATATTTACTTCTATAATAAGTGTAAGTTTATTAAAAGCTGATAAAATTATGTGTTTAGGTTGCTGTAGTCTAATACTTTAAGTTTTCCTGTATAGGTACTGTTTTACACACTGTCTCATAGATGTAATTCAATGCTCTATATGTCATTCAACTCTACTGTAGCAGGTTTGATGGAAAAAATGTCTAATGATAAATCTTTACCTAGGTATGTAAGTATTTTACTTTATTGAGTGTTGTGTGTACATAAATAAATAAATAGATTTTATTCATTTGCATCACATCAAAACATTTTACTAATACATTTTTGCTACATTTTTTCTTGATGCCAGGAACGGAGGGGCGTCAGATGTGTGTGGACTGCATACCACCTCTGCTGGAAATAATGGTAAGCATTTATTACTATTTGATTTATTTCATTCCTATTAATAACCACTTTTGTCATTATCAATGTAGTACTTTAATTAAGTATGTTTATTACTCATTTTAATCACCTATTTTGAGTACAATGAGTTGCAACATTCCTTAATTCCATGCTACAATATATTATGTACCTATGTTTATCAAAAATAGTTTGTGTATTATTGAATACTTACCAGGATTGACGTGATCAAATCAAGTAGAGACGGTGTTCCTTTTCTTGTCTTCACTTCCTTTAATGCTTTTGCAATGCTGGGTCGAATGGGCTCATCTGCTGAGAGGTAGAATATTTATCAGATTAGTAATATGCACTTGTTTTGAATGTGTGGTATCCTATTCTTTTTTCATAGTTAACATAATTTTGTTTTACTGCTGGGCAAAGGTTCCAGTTTTCCATAAATTACGCCTTCGCCAGCCAATCGCTCAGGAACTAGTCCAAATCGCCACGTCGGCGTTTCTTAGGCTTGCCTCGGTGACGACGGATCCATCTTCGGGCACCCGTTGTGTGACGATCGTGGCCTATACTTTTAACTTAATTAAAACTATTAGTATCACCAAGTTAACTAGATACTAGGCATACTTACCTGACTGACCGTTCTCTACTCGTTCTTGCAAAGCTAACCATCAGACTGATGATCTATTTCATATCCTCATCATCATTTTTCCCCATGCCAGGCCACGGCGGCGGCCCAACCCGCGCCAAAATTTAGCTTTGAACAATAATTTTAGAAAAACTTTTACCAGTGCATTACATGTCAACACTGTCATAATACTTTAATAATCACGATTACACAGAACACTGACAAACTAATTCAAAGTATGTAGGTACGAAATTCCATCTTTCATTTGTTTATTTGTGTTGAGATTTTGGATATTTGGAACTCTAAAAAATTAATCTAAAGTTTTTCTGTAGCGGGTCATCCCACCATAGACACCACAGACTAAGTAAAGTTTACCATTGCTAAAGACACACAAAAATTTCAACCACAGATGATAAAGTACATCTTTAAACATGGATGATGAATGAAAATACTATTTTTTTTATTTATTAATTACTAATTTATTGTGCAAACAACGGCGTTTAACAGATGAAATTTATTTACAATAATTAATAAGAATTAATTAATCACATTCATTACATCACATGTTATACGTCTAACAATATTTTGCTCCGGAAATATGCCGATTATTTTATCCGCGGTTCTAATTTAGAAAGCGGCCTTATTGTCTGTGTCGCCGCGAAAGCGTCTACACTCTACCTGTAAAGATTATAACATAATCTTACGTACGTAACTATTTATTATAATATTATTCACCATAATGTCGTTGATCCTGCCCTCTATGGGTTACTGTGGAATACTGTTACAACTATTCGCATGCATCTGTGAATGCTATCGATTTCTTTGAGATCCAGCGCCATCTATCGCCCAACTTGTGAACTCAGTCAATATACTTTTATAATATTAATTTCGATGTTGGAGCTAAAACTATAGTTAAAATTAAAAGGGAACATTATTTAATGATTTTTGGGTTCTTAGTCATATTTAACAAGTGGTCATGTCACATAGTAAATTTGTTTATGACCAAGCGCTACCTAAGGTCGGAAAGATGGCGCGATTTGCGAATATTTAGATCAATAACTGAATGTAATAATTTAATACGAGAGGTAAATAAGTTTCATTAATAGAAAACCAACTATAAGGAAATAAGATTATTATACACTTCAATTTACTAATGAATATCTATTGTTTGATTAAATTCTTTGAACCACAGGAAGTGTTGTCTTGTCAAACAAAATAGTAATAGTGAAACTGATTGTAGAAAGGAATGAAGATAAGAAGCTCCTAATTCAACTTTTATCTACGTGGTATTTGTGAATATTAGCATTGTTTAATTATAAAAGAATTAACTGATAAGCATTTTAGCATTGTTTGAAAGTTTTATTGAACAAACTAAGTAATAAGATATTGTACTTGACTATGAGAAAAGTTTGCACCAAATGTCGTGTGTGAGTAATAAACATGAAAAGAAAAGTTGTGTTACAAAGAATTGAGATTGTTTGTTTTTCAAATGAAAAGTGTCCATGGAGTTTCTTGCCCGTTCTCCTCCATCAAGAACCTACTTCGTTTGGAATGGATGGACTACTAGCTTCACAAAATAACTCAATGACCCCTTGCTACGTGATAAATCAAGTGCCTGTAAATGTTATAATTGAAATAAATGCTCCGCGTCTGTGTGATTAAAAACCAACTACCTTTAACCACCATCAACGAAGAATTACGGCACAGGGTAGATACCCTGTCGTGTCTTAGATGTTTCCTGTTATGGAGATCGGACACAAAAAGTAGTCCTGAGCATTAACAGTAATTAAGAACTCAAGATTTTCACAACCTATGTGTGTGCCAGAAACACTGAAAATGGTACATAAATGAGAAGTACCTATTGACTCGAAGTTGGTCTAATCCTTCATTGTTTTCGGCTGAAGAAATTACCACAGGAATAGTCACAAAATTTTACTTACGAAGGTTCGTACGTTATCAATACTACTTGCTAATCTTATATTATTATGTTTAATTCCAATCCACTCAAGTTTTCCTTGCCAACATTGCTTTTTATCTGAGCTTCTAACAGGCTGTCCAACTTTACTATAAGGTATGAGATTTGGAAAATTTGACTAGGTTGACTACAACCCTCAAAATTAAATGGCAAACATTATTGATCACTACTCTATCACCCCATACATAAATGTACAACAAGCCTTAAATATACTAATTTAAAACATGTCTTTTTCAGATGTATATCGGAATTATGGTTATAACTATTCTTGGAAAATTAAACATGAAGACCATACTTATGCCAGTCTGCCGGGTAAGACTAATATTTTATTTAATTATTTACAATATAAACACATTCATGTGATTGTTTCCTGCTGATGATTATTATAAAATAAAAATAAACACTTTTTGTTGATTTTGCATTTTAGGACATAATTTAAAATAAAATAATATACTTATTTAAAAAAAAACTTGTTTTTCAGACCACACTTGCAGTCCCTTTGTTATAAGAAAATTGTACTCGATTGTAACCACTCTAGACATCTCAGTTTTGTAAGTATTTGTGTGATATTAGTAGTACAATAATAGTTTTTTTTTTTTTTTATGTTATTCCCAGTTCATTTAAAATAGAAATGAAAATGTTGTCATTTACTAGCATTTAGACAACCAGTAACCATAAATCAAGTAATAATTGTTTTTATTTATTTATTTATTCCAGTCATTAATCTCATTGTTGTCATTTTAATATTTCTGATAAATGTATTTTCTGAAACTATCAAAGTCAAATCACTTTTTTCAATTAACTTACTATAAAGTACACCAAGTTTAATTTGAGTGTCATTTGTTCCAGCTCAATATGCTGATGGGAGAGCAGTTAGCGCCACCCTCAACGAAAATACTGCTGAAAGTGCTGAAACAGTATAATTGTTTTACCATCATTGTCTGACTCAATGAATGATGAATAGCAAGAGGGAAACATTTACACGTATCCTGTTCATCCGATTCACCACACCAACGGTATTGGCCATACAAAAATATAAAAACTTTACTATTTATTTGTTGATGTTAAAGGTAGGGAACAGTGCCTTCATTAAAAAATAGGATTGTAACCAAGGGCGTCGCCAGCCGATGTCCCAGGGGGGGTTGGCAAATTGATACATGGAGGATGGGAAAAGTAAGCTTTGCACATGTAGTGCGCCGTAGAGGAAAGACTCGCGTCTTTATTCTACGGCGCACAATGGGGCCAAAATCGACGCTGATGGACATTATATTTTTCACAAATCAGTTTCAAATCTGTAGCCAATACAAACTGAGAAAATAATAATTTCCATTTTCAATGTTTGGTTTGAAATGGACCTTTCAGGTTGTTTTTCCCAAAACTATTAAGAACTGTTGAGCTGAAACCTAATAGGTATTATGACTGACTTTAGACCCTGTTTAGGACATTTATGGAAATTTAAAAAACCAAATAAACAAATTTGGCTTTATAGATTCTTTACATGAAATAGATTCTTTACATGAAATAGATACTTTACATGAAATTTGATTATTTTTTTCTCTAGGGGGTAGCAGCTGCCCCTTTTGCCTCCCCTCGGCGACGCCATTTATTGTCGCCCTTCAAGCCTAAGTACTAATTTGACTTCTTATAATGTGAAACACACAGAATAGAAATTTTCAACTGATCTTGAGATGTATTCAAATTAATAGGAAAATTTCTTCCGAGAATGCAAAATAAAACATACATTAAAATTAAAACTTAATTAAAAAATAAAAATCTTAGTAAGTATTTGTTGTTTTATTTAAATATTTCATAATAATTCCCTGGAGTTACGTTACCTATGATTTCCTCTATCAACTCATCAAAAAGTTTGCGGTAAAAAAAAAAATAGCTATCCTATTGTTCCAACTCATTGACAAACTACTTTATATTTGGCAGTTCTTCGTTTAATAATACGTAACTACATAATTAGTGTGGAAACATTGGCGTATAACTGATAAAATGTATTTTAAATAATAAGATCCAATAAACCAACTATCTAATATGTGTACCAGCACGAACATGGACCGTCGATTAAGAATGCAAAAAGGCAGCGCCAGTTTTTTTTTTTTTTTTTTTAAAGTACCTACTGCTAAACGGCAGCCCTTCACATTTTCTTACGTTTGTGTATTGTATTGATAATTTGACTACCTACCTAATGTTATTCTGTTTATACGAAACATATCAAATAACTGGCCGTTTAAAATTAATGCATTATGTATCTATGGTAATTTTGTTTTTCAAAATTCGAATTAACCACGATACAAAAAACCCAAACACATTATTTCAATTGAATCTTATTCGGTTACATAGCGAGTCAGTTTTGTAAAAACCTCGTTAGTAAAATATGGCTCGTTCTTACGTTTTGCTCTCGGCTTTGGTAGAGGCGAATAATGCCGATAATGAAGTATGCCGTCGGCAGGCTCAATTTATAAGAAGAAATGTTTTCGACGTGAGAGCCGATCGTTTTATTTTGTCCTATCGCCTTACTGAAGACCTGATAGGACAACTTGAGGCTGATTTAAGTCCGTACATAAAAGACTCTTCGAGAGGTCTTTCAAGGCAAGTGAAGGTAGGGAAATTAGCATTTTGATTTTCAACAATTATATCTAGCAATTTGTGCGCACTATCGTTTTTGGCCCACGGCACATACCAGAGGGCTGTGGGACAACAATCCACAACTTGTCTGTCACAGGCATCGGTATCGCGTTCATTACAGGAATTTTTGAACGCTATAACACGACCGTGTTTAGTAAAAAAATACATTAGATTTCCTCAAAACAGAGAAGAAAGAAATATTTTAAAAACACGGTGAGAAATAGCCAATGTAGCCAATCCGATTTAACAGGTAACATAGATAAATTTGATTTATTTAATAGCAAGTGATGTTGCTACGATTTATATTTTTTCCCGCCTTTGCCTCCACGGTTAGGTTTAAATATAGGTATACAACAGAAATATCTACTTTGGCAGATTTAATGAAAAATTTAAAATGCCAGAGTGCCTAGGATGCATCGATGGCACATATGTAGCCATGATTCGCCCCTCAGATAACGAGGAAAGATATTTTTGCCGTAAAGGGTATCATGCCAGAAATGTCCAGCTGGTAGGTAAGTCTCATTTACATAATTATCACTTATTACATGCACCTATGAGAGCAGTGGTGATCCAATGATGTCGGCCTCGATTTACCTACTTGTAGGTCGTGGTTATGAACCCAAGCAGACACTTTATTTCCTAACTACTGCTCTCAAAACGGTGAAAGAAAACATTGTGAGTAAACCGGCATGTCCTAGAACCAAAGATTCGATTAATTATGTACTTAAATGTGTCATCCACCAACCCGCACTGGGCCCGCGTGGTGGATGACGGTTCACTCCCTCTCGCAGAGAAGAGGTTGTGTCCCAGCAATAGAAACGTTATAAGTTGACTAGACTTATGCATAAGCACCACCTGCGTAGTAATCATAGACTAAACAGACGTATGTATAAGAGTACTGATAAACTTGAAAACCACACAGCTCGATATATCGCTGATAAGTTTAGTGCAGATAATTAAAAAATATTAATATGATGCAAATACCTCGTAGTCTACGGGTTGTAAGATTACATTGATGTTTTTACTTAAGTTTCATTTTAAAACATATTTTTACAGGTAACAGACGCTGATCTCAATATTTTACATGTAGATGCCTCCTATGGTGGGGCATCTCATGATAATTTTATTTTCCACCACTCCGAATTGAGGGAACATTTGGAGGGATTGGGACAGTCCGATGAAAGGACCTACTTGCTTGGTATGCTTTATTTCCAAAAGACTTATTATTGCCCACTTAGTGCCAGCCAAATTATTTACACAGTTATCTGAATTGCAGGTGATTCTGGATACGCTCAGCGTGCTTATTTAATGACGCCTGTAGCAGATGCCGAAGAACGAACACCTGAAGCGCACTTCAACAAACTCCACAGCACGGCTCGCAATAGCGTAGAGCGTGCAATCGGGTTGTTGAAGGGTCGCTTCAGATGTTTGTTGGTTCATAGGGTGCTGCATTACAATCCAGACACGGTTGGGAAGATTGTGATAGCATGTTGCGTGCTTCACAATCTTTGCAATCGTGCTGGATGGCCGGCCCCTGTGATAAGTGGACGAGGCAACGATAGTCATACCAATCTTCCTGTTGACCCAGCAGAGGAGGATCCTCTTGGGATGGGGCGAAATGCCCGGAGTGCCCTCATAAACAGACTGTGGAGTTTACGCTAATATTGTTTTTTAAGTGCAAACTTCATTAGCGGCGTTGTGCACTTTTTTTGTGATGAATAAAAATTAAACTCGCGTCAGGACACGTGACGATGAAGACGGAAAAATGTACAACGTTAATATTCAAGTTTTCACTTCTGCCGGCACTGCCGGAGTGCAACCCGTTTTTTTTTACTGTCGGATTTTATTTCTACATTTAAACTTTTTTATTATTATTATATATTTATAAACAGCTATCATTTTTTTATTTCTACCGTACCGTACTGTAGCGCTCTTGAAGCCACTAACTACCAGAAAGGGATGTGGCGATGTATCCAAATTAATTGCTATGCTAAATTTTATCTATTTTATCGACTAAAACAATTGTCTTACAATTCTGATTTTGTAACATTTTAAAAATCGGTGAGTAGGTACCTACCTACATGAAAATACCAAGTATTACAAGACACTCTGAAAGCACTGTTTTACTACGTTTTAAATTATTATTACGGTTTCAAACTTAGTGTTCTTTAGCGCAAACGTAATGCCAGTGACCCTCCTGGAGGGTCCACTAGCAATATGTATGGCGCCATGGTATGAGCTCTATGAAAAGACGGTGGACGCGAATGCGGCTGTCAAGCGATTGTTTAATGGTTCCCGTGTCGTATCTATCTAGAGTTCAAAAAAGTTTCTTCGTGTGGCCTCTATTTACTGTACGGCGTCGAAGATACTTTTTTCGGGTTATTAGGGGATTTATAAAAAAAAACAATAGGCATGATAAGTTAGTTAAATTTAATTAAATTAAAATAGGGTTGGTAAACTTGAAAAAAAAAAAAAAATAAGAACAAAATGATAAAAAAAATTATTGTAAATAAATTTCATCTGTTAAACGCCGTGGTTTGCACAATAAATTAGTAATTAATAAATAAAAAAAATAGTATTTTCATTCATCATCCATGTTTAAAGATGTACTTTATCATCTGTGGTTGAAAATTTTGTGTGTCTTTAGCAATGGTAGACTTTACTTAGTCTGTGGTGTCTATGGTGGGATGACCCGCTACAGAAAAACTTTAGATTAATTTTTTAGAGTTCCAAATATCCAAAATCTCAACACAAATAAACAAATGAAATATGGAATTTCGTACCTACATACTTTGAATTAGTTTGTCAGTGTTCTGTGTAATCGTGATTAAAGTATTATGACATAGTGTTGACATGTAATGCACTGGTAAAAGTTTTTCTAAAATTATTGTTCAAAGCTAAATTTTGGCGCGGGTTGGGCTGCCGCCGTGGCCTGGCATGGGGAAAAATGATGATGAGGATATGAAATAGATCATCAGTCTGATGGTTAGCTTTGCAAGAACGAGTAGAGAACGGTCAGTCAGGTAAGTATGCCTAGTATCTAGTTAACTTGGTGATACTAATAGTTTTAATTAAGTTAAAAGTATAGGCCACGATCGTCACACAACGGGTGCCCGAAGATGGATCCGTCGTCACCGAGGCAAGCCTAAGAAACGCCGACGTGGCGATTTGGACTAGTTCCTGAGCGATTGGCTGGCGAAGGCGTAATTTATGGAAAACTGGAACCTTTGCCCAGCAGTAAAACAAAATTATGTTAACTATGAAAAAAGAATAGGATACCACACATTCAAAACAAGTGCATATTACTAATCTGATAAATATTCTACCTCTCAGCAGATGAGCCCATTCGACCCAGCATTGCAAAAGCATTAAAGGAAGTGAAGACAAGAAAAGGAACACCGTCTCTACTTGATTTGATCACGTCAATCCTGGTAAGTATTCAATAATACACAAACTATTTTTGATAAACATAGGTACATAATATATTGTAGCATGGAATTAAGGAATGTTGCAACTCATTGTACTCAAAATAGGTGATTAAAATGAGTAATAAACATACTTAATTAAAGTACTACATTGATAATGACAAAAGTGGTTATTAATAGGAATGAAATAAATCAAATAGTAATAAATGCTTACCATTATTTCCAGCAGAGGTGGTATGCAGTCCACACACATCTGACGCCCCTCCGTTCCTGGCATCAAGAAAAAATGTAGCAAAAATGTATTAGTAAAATGTTTTGATGTGATGCAAATGAATAAAATCTATTTATTTATTTATGTACACACAACACTCAATAAAGTAAAATACTTACATACCTAGGTAAAGATTTATCATTAGACATTTTTTCCATCAAACCTGCTACAGTAGAGTTGAATGACATATAGAGCATTGAATTACATCTATGAGACAGTGTGTAAAACAGTACCTATACAGGAAAACTTAAAGTATTAGACTACAGCAACCTAAACACATAATTTTATCAGCTTTTAATAAACTTACACTTATTATAGAAGTAAATATATTAATTTCAATTTTATTTTATTTAATTTTAACGATAATAATTACCTATGTAATATTTATGTTACAAGGTTTGTACCTTGTACTGTGGTCTATCTAACAATCTAGATGATGGGATATTACTACCTATGTGCTTTTTACGTACTATGTATTTTGGTAAACGAACAATACACCAATCACTGAATAGGTACTTGCTTAGCACAAATTTTATGAAGTTGCTCAATCTCCAAATCCATTTGTTGAAAACAAAATGTAGGCACTTAACTGAGTTTTTAAATATATAAAAACGTTTGGATTTACACATTAAAATATCTAAAAGCATTGAAATAAATGGGTAGGTACTAATTATTATTGTCTGTGAAAACGAATAGGCATATGGACATAGCAACCAATGAAAAAAAACACTGATTTCTATGACAGCGACTAGCGCGCAAGCGCGGCGTGAAAGAATCGCGTTGCCACGGTAACAGCACTCACTTGGGTTTAGGTGTCTAGCGCGCAGGCGCGTGATCAAAATCACCCATGGAATACTGTCGTCTAGGCAACAAACAACACTTCACCTAGCTATTTGACGTTAGCGCGCATGCGTGAAGTGATCAAAACCACCCCACGGAAATCTTGTTGCTATGACAACACCACGCGCGTGCTGAAGTGTCAGTTGAATTTAATAATAATATATGATAATGATTAATTTGATGAATATTATTTTATTATTGGCAACGTTTAGATATGGAGGTACAATAAAAGATTAGGTACTTATTAATCCGAACATCTTTGTATAAGATTTGATAAATATACAAATCGTATTGATAGGTAGAAGAAGTTCATCTCACCATGTTAGGTGTCTGATTGCATGCAAGTCATCAGCTGTCAATATGTTCTTTAATAAAACAAACAATGTAAGTACCCATGCGCATAGGTACGTGACGCGTTACATACCTACTGGTTAAAAAGGTAGTACCTACCTAAGTGAGTAGGTATCTAGGTAATTTAAAAAAAAGGATTTAATGATTGAAAACAAAATGTAGGCAATAAACTGACTTTTTAAATGTACAAAAACGATATGATTTAGACATTAAATTATCTAAAAACATTGAAATATTTAATGTACTAATTATTGTCTCTGAATACGAATAGGGATAAGGACATGGCCGTCAATGAGGGAAAATTAAAAAAAAAATGCGTGGTTGCGGTGATCACGCGGTGGTTTCCATGGCAACAGCACTTCGCCGAGCTGAAATGAAGTCAGTGTTTCCACTTTTAGGGATTTCTCCCTTTTTTGGGGAAAATTACCAATATTATGCATGGTATAGGGATATTTTATTTTGACAGGGATTTAGGGAATTTTGATTAAAATTGAACTTGAGTTGATAATCCTATTGTTTATAGTAGCCAGCACCCAATTTATTACTTTACACTGGCATCACCGAATTATTAAGATGATTCCCTCAAACTCTTAATGAATGTAATCGGTCTAATTTTAGTTTATCATGTTAATTGTAGTATTACCGTGGCTGAAGACGACATCGTAACTAAGTCACATTTACCTACAGTTTGTTTCGTCTCACTCGACTAATAATTATTCATGTTTTGTAATCTCGTCTATTAGTGAATATTTTTTAGGTATTTAATGCTATTAAATATGTGTAATGATTTGTTATAATTTATTATCATATTGCTACCTAAATCAAGGATTTTTTTTTGGGGCATTTTAGGGATAATTCATTAAGCAACTGGGGAAAAACCAAAAACGTAAGTGGAAACACTGAGTGAACGCATGTGCGCCGCTACAAGTGTCAGTTTTACTTAATAATAGTAGATGATGTTTAAGATTTGATGAATATTATTTATTATTGGCAACGTTTTGATATTGAGGTAGGTAACTATATATCTACAATACAACATTGTAGTTACATAATGGACGTTGGTATTTAGTGAGTGCGCATACGTGACGAGTTACAACTTAAATAAGTAGGGCACCCTAGTAAGTAAAAAAAACCTCAATGTGATAGTGACTGCCTAGCGCGCAAGCGCGATTCTAACCGCTTCAACGGGGTGAAGTGAGCCGGTGCGCGCGCTGCAGCTGTTGAACTGTTGAATTTTGTAATGATTTCATTAATATTATTTGAAGTATTATTGGCAACGCGTATATTATACTTACCTACTATATTAAATATTAGGTAGGTAGGTAGGTACCTACATAAAATCCGCACGGCTTTTTTTTTTAATTACTAAGTATATCGTTTAGGTAGGTACCCACATAGTTTGTGTGGGGTTAAATTACACACTATTAGCACTCGCTTGCGTGTAGGTACATAATCAGATAACAATGGGTTCTTAATAACAAACTATTCGATGCGCATATTCTTTAGTAAGTAGCAGCTTAAACTTGTAGATATTAGTATGTTTTATTTTATTTATTATAGGTAGGTAGGTACCCACGTGCGTAACCAGCTCGCGCAGGCCTCTTTATTAAGTCTAGGAACAAAATAGAATAAAACAAAATTGAGTTTCTGACTGATTATCTGTTTTGCTATTTTATTTAAAACCTCCCTAAAAATAGCAATGTTTAGTTAGACAATTAATGCCTTTAAAATACCTACTTAAATAAAATAATCAACAGAATTAGCATAGAAAAATGTAATTAAAATCTCGATTATGATTGTAAATGTACTGCTTGGTCCATCCCTAGCATCAGTGAGATGACACTGACAGCTCACTCCACGCTCACTTCACCTAAGTTTTCACGGTGAGATGGTTACAGAATAGCACTGCTGGAGTCGGATAATGACGACGTTGCACTCTGTCGACTAATTGGGAAGCTTCCTTAGAGGTTTGAGCATAAATACGGTCATTTTGTTTCTTAAAATGTTGCTCAATCGTAAAGATTTTCTCATCCGTAAACAAAAAAAATCTCTGTGACCTCCCTTTGCGTACCGCTTCAGTAGTTGTTTCGATTTTACCACCCTATTCTTTTTTAAATTATCAGTAAAAAAATGACCAGTGCGTATCTTATAGGCTGCAAGTCCTAAGTCATCTTTTAAAACACGCGACATGGTTCTGGGTGCTATCTTCATCTCCCGAGATAAAATCTTTTGCTTTCGGTCAGGATTTCTTCGAATTCTTTCCCTTACTGCTTTGACCACATTTTTCGTACGAACACTACGTGGACGGCCAGATCTTTTTCTGTCACGAACAGAGGAGGTCTCATTGTACCTATTAATAGCCCGGTACACAAACATTTGACTAATACCAAGCGTATGGAGAGTTTTAAAAATTGCATTTGGCTCCATACCAACTTTGTGTAATGCAATCACAGCGATTCGGTTCTCTTTATCACCCCACTCCATTTAAATATCGCAAAATATTGTACAATGTATTGGCGCCAAAATTAGAAACCCAATGAACAATCGTATAAAAATGACAGATTCCAAATTCAAATGTAATTTATTTCTTATTTTTAATTGTAACAGTATTTATGGCCAAACTAAGTACATGCGAACACAGTATTCGATGTTCGTGTTGTTCATGTTCTTACTTGTTTTACGCCTTTAGCAATCGATTGCTCAGTATTAATATGTAGGCGTACGGTACTGTGAGATACATTAATACCTATAGGATAATTTATTTCTATCACTGTAAGTAACTACTTATTTTACATTTTCTCTATTCTTTTAAGTATGGAACAAGCCATAAACTGGTGAAGCATTCGTGGAGGTCGGTTGACAAGGCCAACCAGCCAAAATATCTACAGTACCACAGATTTAATATCTATGGCAGAACCACCGTTATGCTTTGTTTTAACGGTGTCTATATAACTTAGGTACTTTATTTCAACAGAGGACTTTTTCGAAAAGTAGTTTTACAACATAATTATTAAGTAATTTATAATTTTCTTTCACTTTACGGAGTAATGTTAGAACATAAAGATTTGCAGCATGAGCATTATCTTATCAGCTTATAGTATTCCCACTGCTAGGACACAAAGCCTCCTCTTCGTGAGAGGGAGTGGACCGTAATTCACCACACGGGCCCAGTGCGGGTTGTTAGATGTCATACGTCTTCCAATTTTTGGTTCTAGGACAATACCAGTTTCCTCACGATGTTTTCCTTCACCGTTTTGAGAGCAATGATGATGAAATGAAAAATGAAATTTACCAGTGGCGTAACTATACCATCTGGGGCCCGTGGCAAATTCTTTTGATGGGGGGGCCTATCAGTAAAAATCACAATTTAATTTTATTAAGATATTTATTATGAAAAATCTTTTTTTCGGGTTTCTGTTCCGCAAAAGTGTATAAAAAAAATTCAAATCCTCTAACATAGTGTTGCTAGCTCGCCCCAGCAGCAGCGCCACGAAAAAAGTGAAAAAAAAATGGGGAATTCCCCGATCGTCAATGCTCACCCGCGCTGCCAACGTACCGCGACAAAATAATTATGTAGAAACCAATGGATACATTCTAAAATGAATAGAGATGTGCAATTACCGGTATTTTGATCGAAGGTTTTCTGACGGTCATAAGTACGTAAAATTACTCGTCACGGGTAACGTGTACATCTCTAAAAATGAATCAACATCTTTTTGTTTAGGTTGGTTGCAAAGACTACTATAGGTTGGTTGAAATGCTTAACGATTAACTTGAAATTGTATTATGGTCTTTAGTTGTCTCACTTTGGATTTTAAGCAGAACTTATAAAAAAATACTTTTCAAATAAAATAAAATACTCAGGAACAATGTAAAAATATATTTTTGAGCTCGCGGCCTCTTGGGCCGGGGCCCTCTTAGGTCGGGGGCCCGTGGCATTTTGCCAGCCCTGCCACCCTATTGTTACGCCACTGAAATTTACACAAAACAAAGCGCGTATTAGAGTTCGAACCTACGACCTACAAGGTTCAGCCATCATTTTCCATCAGGCCAGATCGAGGTCAAGAGCAGGCATTTTAAATTTTATACAGCAATAAAATTAAAAAAAAAATCGGATGCTAGCTATTGCCACTATTGACAGCTCACTCCAAGCTCACTTACTTCACAGAATGTCCATGTCCATGTCCAGGTCCATGTCCATGTCCATGTCCAGGTCCAGGCTACAACTCGTAAGTCGCGGCCGTTAGGTACCAATGGGCCACCACTGATCTTGATGAATCTGCAGTACCTCACAATATTGCTGTTACAGATATTGTTTTTTTTGTGTTTCCTATTATATGCCGGAGAAATAAAAACTACACCCAGAGCTATGAGAGATAGTTTTTTTTAAACAGGCGTGTTAAAAATATAACGCAGACGGTAGTTTTGCGGTTGCGATACCATCAGGCGCACGCGCAATGCTACGCACCTTTTTTGATTTCCAACTACGATTTCTATGCTTTCATGCTTCTAATATGCTTCGCTTTGGATAGGACTTGTTAACATAAATAACACTTTAAAGATTTGATTGAATATCAAGTAAGAGGGAAAAGTGTACTTACATACGTATTCACAAGATATTATGATGGGGCGAAGTACTTTTCAACCCTGTATTAGGTACCCCATGTTATCCCTACCCCGGGGCATAATGGGTTTCTTAGAGTCTGCTTTAAGAAGAATTAAGAATATTTATTAATTAGGTAATTATTTTACCATTAATTGTTCCAAACTGTAGGTGAATAAATAACAAAAGCGTTATGGTTAGATACAAATTATTGAAACCACATTTAACATTGTTTTATTGATAGATTGCGTTAGCGTCCCCGTTATCGATCCACCTTCCCCTACCTACCAGTAACTTTCTTGAAAAACTGTAGGTACTCTGCATTCTCCAGCTCCTGAATGTAGACATTTCCATCAGATGTGATGTTCCTGAAATTCATCGCAATTTCAGTCTAAAATAATGACGGCCAGCCAGAAATCAAAAGTCCTCAAAGTCAACATTCTTTGCTCAAATTGGAATCGTAATCAGCATATTGCCATTTGTTATTAGTTTAAGACCATTATTAATTGAATAGGCATGAGTAAATTCTTCTTCAAAATGTATTAGATAAACAGGACTATCTTCTTAAATCCGATCCAGCCTGTCCCTTGCTGTCCTCCCCTAGCGACAACGCCCTAAGCAGAGGTCTGTACCCCACAGAGGGTGCCCTTAGCGTGTAGTCGCTTAGTTTTTAAGTTTAATGCCCTGGCTGAAGGCCTTCATCTTGAGGTACCTACAGGAAAGTCCGGTTAAGCAGCCGACAACCTCCTAGGTGGCCATGCGATGCCCTACCCAAAAAAAAAGACCATCTTCCTGTTCATACTAAAACCCCATTTACATGATGCAAGTTTCTTGCCTGTGGCCAATAAAATGTAAGCAACAAATGACTTGTTGTAGTGACATGTCTTTTTTATTGTTGCTTTAACTTATGGTATGCCACAGGGAATCAAATCTCACAGTGTAAATCAATCATGAAATGAACCTACGTCATTTTCTTAATTAACGTTAAAGGCACGCAGTAGTAAGTGCAGAACAAGCTCTAATCCTAGGTATCCTGTTCGGATCAGAATGCAAAATAGCGGGTCTAGAATACCTAGTCTACAAATAGAGATTAGTCGTGTTTCTTTTTGTTCGTATTACATGAATCTATTAGCAGTGCGGAATCTAGACTGAATGCAGCCGCATACATCTTTAGTGCTTGCTTGTGAATGTACTTGTTTAAATATACTGCTGTTATTATAATGTGGATTCCATCTGACGTTACTATACTCTGATCATTTTACGGTGATCTAAATGACATGTAACGTGTCATGCTGAATGCTTTTTTTATCTGTGGCATATAGTAGAAGAATAAATTATATTTACTATTTTATTGATTACTGACCGACTCTAAATAAGGTTGAATAGGTAAATATGTTTTATTTATATCATATCGATCATCACAGAATACCTACTTTACACAAAAGAAACATGAAAAGATGATAAAATGTCAAAGCGGTTTATTATTTATATATTGTATTTGTTGAACCACAACTTAGAAGTACTTGGTCTGCATCTCACCTGATGGTAAGTGATGATCAGGCCAAAGGTGGAAGCGACTGCAAAGCAAGTGAACTGGCTATCTTACCCCTAACTGCCGAAACACAATAATGGCGACAGACTTAGATAAGATGGTGGTAGCTAGCCAGGAGCACTTAGAACAACAGCCCTACCACCAACCACCTACAGTAACGTTATCAATTAAAGTAGGTAAGTATCTTGTACTAACCAACCTAATTAAAATGAAATCACTACCTTTGTCCCCAAAGGCTTTGTTTGTGTAGGGAATTAATATTTTTGTGGTACTTTCACGTTGGGCCAAACGTTATTTAGATTTTTCAGTGAATTTGTGCCTAAAATTACTAGACTTGTTTAATATTCCGTCTAGGGACTTTCTATTACTTTAGATAAATTATTAATGTTATGCTTTAACTTTTGACAGCTCAGTCTGTTAGATAGGTATTGCAAACGTTGATTTTTATGTAAACACCTATATTTATATACTGAAAACTTTTCCCAAATGTATGGGTTTTTTTTGCGATTTCTGACTTTTCTAGTACCTACTCAAACGTCAGTTGGTCCAATAGAGTTTTCTGATCCTCATAAGAAACATGATCAATTGGCATCAAAAAAAGTATTTGTGAAAACTGCCTACTTTCTTGCTGATTGTATATTTTTTTCCATATCTGTGAAAGCAGATCTAAAGTTGAGGACAGTCTCCCGAGACCGTTTTCCTGTAGCCACAACGGTTAAGCTGTCCATATGATGGATTTTTGATATGGGGCAGCCCATATCAAAAATCCATCCTATCATGTATGTTACATAACATAACATCACGCCTTGTTTACCAGAAGGGTTGGGCAGAGGTGTACCTATATATACATGTAATAGGGAGCGAGCCTATTGCCTTCAACCGGGCACAAATCCAGACTCCAGGCTGCTACTAAGAAATTCCGGAAAAAAAACCCAATGAGACTTTGCCCGACCTGGGAATCGAGCTTATCGAACCCAGGACCTCATGTTCAGCAGTAGCGCTTGCAACCACTAGACCAACGAGGCAACGACTTTTATAAAATCGCAAAAGAAAGAATCAGCTGTTCCTACATCTATGTGCGCAAAACTCGTCAAAATGTATGGAACCGCAGATTTTTTTTTCGTGATTTCAGGTTTGGTCCGACAGTAAAAGTTGTTCATAATGATGAGTAAAGTCACCTGTTTAAGTATCGGTCACTAATTACTAGTCACCCTATATAATATTAGGTCTTTGTCTTTACCAATGAAATTGGAGATTTAAATGATAATTTTAAAATATAAAAATTTTGGTAATTTTATTATTTCAGCTAATCAAAGTACTAGCCCAAATTATCTATACAATTTTGCCATTTTGATGGCAGTTTGTTTATCCCTTTACTGTAGAAGTCTGCCGGACGGAAGGCGATGAAGTCAGCGAAAGCGTTTTGTACTGCCTGGGTGTTGAATTATTTCCCACTTAAAAATCTTGTCTAAATTTTGAAAAAAGTAGAAATCTGTTGGGGCAAGGTCCGGTGAGTACGGTGGGTGGCGGAGAGCTTCCAGCTGTAACTCTTGTAGCTTTGCGATGGTCTGTCGTGAAGTGTGAGCTCGCGCGTTGTCGTGGAGAAGCAATGGGGAAGAGCGATTGACTAGTCTTGGTTGTTGAATTACGAGCTTCTCCATCATTGTTTGCAATTCTTGGCAATAGACATCTGCCGTCACTGTTGTGCCATTCGGTAAGAAGCTGTGATGTACAAGTCCGGCACTGGTCCACCAGACAGTCACCATCATCTTCCTATGAGTAATCTTTTTTTTAGCGCACTGATGATGCTGTACCCGGGTCCACCCACTAAGACGAACGCTTACGGTTGTCGCACAGGATCCACTTTTCATCGCAGATCGGCATTCTATGCCGATTCAGTGGTGCTATGCATGCTTCGACGCGTAAATCTCGCTGTTGGTCGCTTAGTTCGTGTGGCACCCACTTATCTAGCTTTTTTATTTTTCCGATTTGACACAAGTGCTTTAATGTTGTTTTGACACTAACACCAAGGCCCGCAGCAAGCTCAGCCGTAGATTGAGTTGGATCCGCTTCCACTATCGCCTTCAATTCGTCGTTGTCGACAATGGTTACCGGCCAACCGCGAGGCTCGTTCTTCAACTCAAAATTTCCAGATTAAAAACGATTGAACCAATAATGGACCGTGTTTACGCAAGCAGTGTTAGGCGACTACACGTCGTTAATGTTTCGTGTTCTTTGCGCAGCGGTATTTCCACGTAGGAACTCATATTCGAAAATTGTACGAATTTTCAGTTTATTTATGGCGCCAAAAACTACCACAATGTCACAAAAACAAAAAATATCTAAAAATAAATTACTGAATTTGAAATTAAAAATTAACACGTCTTTCGAATAAAATTCATTGGAATTTCGAATTGCGCGCCAATCCACAGATAATTAAATCTGAAAATGCTGGTTATAGAATCTCTAATTACATAGGTAAAGACCTATTATTATTAATGCGGAAGTGAGTTAGTTAGTGAGTTTGTTTGTACGCTTTCACTCTTAAACAGCTGACGGATTTGGATGAAGTTTGGCACATGGGACCATGACCTGGATTAGGACATAGGCTTCATTCATGGATCGCAGACGAAGTCGTGGGGAACGGCTAGTATATAATAATTTTAGGTGACACTCCCTGTACATGAGGGATGTAAAATTAATCAGTGCAAGTTGGTGTCTTGTATGATACCATAAATAAGTACCTACTTTCTTAAAAATATTCTGAGGTCTGGAAGTGACTTTTTATTTCAGTCAATAGTTGGTGCGATACCGATGTGCTTTCAACGAAAATTGTTTTGAAGAAGATAGGTTGATAGGTACGCTAGCCAGTCTTACCAAGGGGTAATATTATTATACCTAGTAACTGGGTTGTGGCGGTCAGAAAGGCAGTCGCTCCATGTAAAATACTGATAATCAGCTGCATCCGGTTAGACTGAAAGCTGACCCCAATATAGTTGGGAAAAGGCTGGGCAGATGACGATGAGGTGGGTAGGTACGTCGCACTTATAGATTCAGAGAAAAATGATCACAGATGTATAGAAAAATGAATTACTTAATCGTAGAATAAACTTTTCTGAAACTACTGTAAAGAAAATGAAGACGTTTGCACTAAAATGTCTTAATTTATTTATTCAAATACAAAAACGGCAGAGAAAGTTGGCATCGTGTTTTTGGCGCATTTGAAAATAGAACGTTAAAAATATACTACCTGTTACACGATTCTGTCAGAGACTCAAGTTTTTATGAGAACACGTGAAAAGAATTCGTACACGTACATCACTAGGTACAGACGCCAGCACATCCACCTACCCGAAACTGTCAAATTTTCCTAATGAACTTTGAACCTTATACTTTTGTGATAAAGTTGAAAATCTATTAAAGTAATTTAACAGATTCTAGTAGGTTGATGTGCTGGCGTCTGTACGATAAAAAAACCGGCCAAGTGCGTGTCGGACCACGCACAATGACGTGGTCTGCAGCTGGGATGAATTTAGCCCAAGAACAAACTTAATGTATTGGAAAAACATGTTCTCCCATACATTCCAACTGCAAATGTAAGTTTGTACGCACAATATTGAGAGATTTACCATGTTATTTTAAGACCATAGACTTCTTATAGGTTTTCATGTAATCTATGAGTAAAGAACCATCCTCTGTATTTAAAAAAAAAAAACTAAGCTCAGGAGTGGTCAATTGTTATCTATTTTCTTAAATATCTTTAAAAGTATATAATATAGAAGAAAAAAAAACAAGCTAATTCAAGCCCTTCCATTTGATACGTCACATGGTACAGTTGGCAAAACTATTTTTTTTCGAATTTGGCCCCGAAAAGTGTCCCAGCATACTCAAAATTCATTTATTTACGTTACACGTCCGTGTTTGGGTCACAGAAATTCATATGTGTACCAAATTGTAAATTGGTCCAGTAGATTTGGAGCAAATTAGCTGTGACAGACAGAAAGACCGAGAGACGGCCAGCCAGCCAGCCTGCCAGACAGACACACGAGTGATCCTAAAGATTTCCGTTTTTTCATTCGAACGTACGGAACCCTTAAACAGATATTGCCAACATTTTGCCAGTCCCCTTTTCGCGGGAGTTTTGGTCGCGACAAAGTAGGTATCATAGAACTATTTTCCCTAGATCTAGGTTATTTTATTTTGCTAGTGCAATGCATAATATTATTGTTTAACGTTCTAAACGTGCTTTTGTTAACGTAATACTGTTTGGCTGGCGAAACTGTTTAATTTATAAAACGAATGGGTGATGTGGAAAATTCAATTTCCCTGAAACAATTTATTAAGATAAGTTGACAGGGCAACATTTTCCACAGTTTAAGTTAATAGAAAATTAACTATAAATAACTATTGCAAATCAATTAAAAAGATTAAATGTAGGCATAGCACGTATAGTAGTAGTTCTCGAAACTCACGACGCCGACGGTGGCGCCACCATCGCGGTGGCGGTAGCAGAGCGCTAGGGCTCCGCGGTCAGCCACTCGGACGACACGCGCGGCGCGTATGGTGTGGAATGATGATGCAGCTACAACTACACCTACCTATGCAGCACTTTTAAGGATTCATTTTATGTGTGCAACTCCTGGCAATCCAACACATCAGAGTGGCCAACTTATTCCCATAGTCATTGATAGATTATTAGCAATTATATGAAAGATAGTATGCGGGTGCGTCTCTGTTACACAATTGACATAAGAAGCGGTGCGGCGTACGCGCATCCGTGCTAGAAATCTAATGGACCGATCTCTGTTTGGAATGTTTGCGTCATCAGTGTTAATATAATAGCTATTGATTCTATTAGTTGATTGAATTTTCTTAATATCATGCTAGTTTGGCTGGCAACCTGGTAGAATTTTAGCCGAAAATTGGCTTGAACTAACGAAACATGCAGCCATTTATGAATTAAATAGATTTGTAAAAAATAAAAGTTTTAATAAAGGAGGGCTATGCCATCAAGATGGTGATTCAATAGTAGATTGTTATACAAGGGACTAAAGGGACCTATTTAGGCACGAGATTTGGCGTAAGAGCGTAGCGAGGGCGCCAATAGTTCGAGTGCCTAAATAGGTCTTTCACCCGAGGTAAACACTGCTTTTCATTTCAAATATGACGAAAGTAAATAAAAACCTGATTAGTTAAACAAACAATATTTTTATTAAAACATAAATACAATATTGGTAAGATTTAAAGATTATATCTATTGTAATTAGAGCAATTATTAAACGTAATGGAAAGGTTCTTTCCCGTTGGATATTTTTTGCGAAACTTGAGTTTTTGTGTTTCTGTAAATGTTGAAGAAAGCAATATTTTGTCATTTTCTGTCAGCTGGAATATAAAGGTTTTTACTTCGCTCCGGATAGTCTTTGGAAGTACTAGGCTGCGGAGAGAATTCCGAGGAATGTAGATTTATCGTTTTTGTTACTTTACTTGAGATTTTCAACCGACTTCAAAAAGGAGGAGGTTCTCAATTCGGTTGTATGTTTTTTTTTTTTTATTTTTTTTTTTTTGTATTTGTGTTACGCGATTACTCCGCCAAATTATGAATTGATTTTGATGATTCTGTTTATGTTTGGTAGGGCATACTTCAGAAGTGGTCCCATATAAATTTGGTCAAGATCTGATAAGGGGTTTTTGAGTTAGCTTCAGTAAAACGTATTTTTCCCACCTAGTATATATGGACGATATTCTAATAGTTCCTGTCACTGTAATTTACATAGCAGGTAATGGGTATTCAAATTTTTGTGGGGGTTTTGTGTAGGTACCACAACTAAAAAGTAAAAATAAAAACTTTTTCAAAAAAAAACAAAACCGACTTCCAAAAAAAAACACTACAAAGTGAAAAATAACTTTGATTTCGGAAGTCAGTGGCAAAAAAACGAAAATAAAAAACCAAAGACACCGACTTCCGAAACGTTTTGGTCTTTCAATTCAATCTGTGCCTGAATCAGCTAACAAAGTAGCTGAAGTTCTGCGAAAGCAGTGACCAGAATATAAGTTTGGATTTGGTAAATAAAGATACATGGCCATTTGTTTCGGGATACCAGGCATTTCGTATTTGTCAATTACCTACATCAAATATTCCCTTTTTGGTAATTCAGGAAAAAACGATCAGTTTCCGAAGGTTCGGTCGCCTTTGTTTTTAGTACCTCTTAACGTATTATTTCACCTGGTTTCTCTATGACATAGCAGCGAGCATAAAACTTAAATCACTTCACTTTAATTCCAACTGACCCAAAACAAAAAATACTTTTTAAATTACCCGCCACCCTGTGTACCTTTTGTAAAACAACCTTCATTTAAGCACATGCACTGTGTATGCACGGTAGGTACTTACAACGACAATTTAATTAAAATATTCATAAGAAATTTTGTGGCAGCCCTAACCTCCAATAAAACATGGCAAAGTCACAAAGGGCTTCCAAAATTACGGAAATGTCAATTACGTAACTAATTACGCAACTTTTTTCTCCAATTACGTAATTACGTAATTTTTCCTATTTTTTTTTAAATCGATTATGAAATATTTTAGAGTAAGAGTATCTCTTCTAGAGTACCTATATCTTTTACTATCTCAAATTCAAGGAATTATCAAAATAAACAATATTTAAACAAAAAAATATTTATTAAATAACTTGTCATACGTACATCAGCTAGTCAAACCATTTTTTTTCGTCCCGAATATAATCTTTCTTCTTGAAAATGTGATCTCATAAATGACAAGGCATTTAAAGTTTTGTCACCCAGGGAACTTCTTAGTTTATTACAAAAATATCCGGCGGATGAAAAGGCTCGCTCAGCTGAACACTTTGTAGGCGTTATCGAAAGCAAATAATTATACGCTGCAGTCAAAAAAACTTCGCGACCGCCGAGCCGCCAGCGCCGCGCAGCGCGCTGTCACAGTAAATCAGCTTTTATTTAGCTAAAGAACATTATGCTAACATAATATCAAAAAAGTACTTACGTAGGCAATGCTTTTCCCGTTTGTTTTTGTAAAAGTTCCGGAGCACTAAGTTTTACGCCACCAAAAAAGTAACCGCCGAAATTGACATCTCAAAAGCAAGCTGGGTTGCCACATCTCATTCGGTGTTGCCATTTAACTCATAAATTTTACTATAAAGGCATACATACAATACAAAAACTGTTATTAAGATAAAACTACACTTTTTCCCTCAGAAGTTGGCTATGGCAAACTCGGCAACCGTTGGCAAAGTTAGCAGGTTTTACGTACTGTTATAGCCTCTTTTCTAATGAAATTAGGTGTTAAATCCATATCGGAATTTGATGAACGCATTTTATACGAATAACTGTAGGTAAATAATTAGCACTCGACAAAACAACTAAAGATCGAATTGCCGCTTTCCCGCCTTTTTTTTTTCTTTGGCATTCTACCAGGCAGTATTTTTTATCACTGATGATGGTAAATATTTAGCTCAAATTTATATTAATTAAATAATAATTTAGAGAAAAGTAAATTAAAGTAGGTACTTAGTCATGTTACAAAACTGTTGATAATATTTTTTTATTACAATTTTACACAATTTTATACAGTGGCTGTATAAAAAGTTGTCATGGATACGGCTTGCATAGTTTTTTTGACGACGTGGAAAATCGTTCCCCGGGACGACAAGTACTATTTTCATCCCTTTGATCAGGTAACTTCAAGCGTATTTTCCAAGTATGAGAAATGAAAAATATTTTACTGACCACGACCTTTGTGTAATATGTTTATCCCTCCATAACTGCAAACTAATGCCTAAGCAGGCAAATATTGAAATAAAACAATTGAAAATACATCGTCATTACAAAATAACCGAGATTAGTTTTATATTTAGGTACCTATACCTAGGTAACTTAAATGAGTCAATTCGAGGAAAAACACTAACTAGGTAAGCTTATATTCCCATTTGTTTAATATTACTTACGTTGTAAATAATTTTCTTGCATATACACAATAAATAAATAATAAAAATTATCAGCTAAATGCCATGGAAATCGAAGGACAACGTTTTTACCCGACTGCTCCAGAAGAAGTGTGATGTTTTTTGACAGTTTTCATTAATTCCTACCCCCTATTGCAGGTGAAGATGGCGAAGAAATGAAAGATGAACAATGCTTGGTCTGGAAAACAAGGCTTGGGTCTACAAAGCCTTTGACTCAAAATAGGAACTAGTCCATTCTACTGCTTCTTAGGACACATATAGGTAAGTAAGTAATAGGTAGCGTAGCGACTCATAATCATCTGTTCTATGTTGCCTGAGGTCGGTGCAAAACAATTTAAAGAAAGAAAAAGAAAGAAAGGAAAATATGTTTATTCTGCACAAACAAAACGCTAATTAAAAAAAAAAACAAATTAGCTAAAAGCCTCGTATTCAACCAATATTTTTTTTTTGGAAATGTTGTTCATTGGTTGAAATCAAGGCCTCGGACCAAAGAAAATATTGCGTAATTACTGTTGCGCCATTACGTACTCTGTGGTTGCGACATTGGCAATGACAAAAAAAACAAAATTTCTTCTTCCACTCTCCCCTGTCAACCGTTCAGTATAGTATAAAGTACTCTGTGTCAACCGTCAAGCTATCATTCACTCCCCTCTCTTTCATATCATTTCTCACACAGTCCATCCATCCTTTCTTTTGCCTTCCTCTCGCTCTCCATCCATCAACATTTACATTCATCGCTTTAAATCAAGCGTAGCGAATGACGTCAATAAATTATAAGGATGTTCCTCGTGGACTTTACCCGTAAATCTCATGAAACACACACCGTATTGTCCGCTGAAGATTACAGTTCTACTAACTGACCTACTTTACGTTTTTATGGGATTTTCCGGTTATTTTGGTGTCGTTTTTGGCACGTTTAGGTGCATTCCTTTTTGCTGAATGGCATATTTTAGTGTGGTGTACCTATGACTTAACCGGTTTTTTGTTGTAACGTATGAGCAGTACTGCTTATAGTTTGAAATAGGTATAGTGGTGGGACTTCCCAGGATGAGTTGCAACCAGTCGGGTGTGCGGCAAATGTATCTCTTGGGTGCCCGACTCATGGTACTAGAAGGAACAGTGGGGTTTTAATCGGTAGGAGTCCGACATAACCCTCCTTTCTTCCCAGACGGAGGGTAGGTATCCACGAGGATTTTCAGAAGAAAAAAAGGATGAGCCACAAAATGTACACTAATAAAATTATATACTATTTATTTTATAGTGTTAACACTTAAGTTTGGTTTTAATAAAATAGATTGCTGTGAGAAAGGAATCATATAATATTAATAAATAAAAATACCATAATTATATGTACCGTAGACCGGGGTTACTTTGATCAATATTAAACTTTGAAGGTTCATATCTTTTAAATTTGTGGGTGTAAAAAAATACTAAATAAATCTAGTGATCGATTTTTTTATTACTCTCGATTCCTGTAATAATAAGTGAAAAAAATTGGCTTGATTTTGAGAAAAAAAATTAAACTGCCTGATCAAAGTTATACGTTATACTTTGATACCTCTTATTTTATTGCGTAATTACAAAGTAATTATTGCGTAATTGCAAAGTAATTACGCAATTAAATAAACCCAATTACAATGCCAATACAATTAAAATATAATTACCCAATTAAAATGCCAATACAATTTAAAAAATAAAAATCTATCAACGAGAAAAATAAATATTGTCGCATGGGGTAACTTTGATCTAACAATTGATTTGATTGTTTGAATGACAATATATTTACCTTTTTCAATTAAAATGATTGGTGGATTCCCAGCGTGTCCTCAGGAAAGGATTAAACAGTTGTTCAGTGTTCATAACTCAGAAAAAAAACTACCTAATTGCGTTTCGTTTTAAGTAATTCACGATTTTATATGAAATGGAAGTTTCTATCAAAGTTACCCCGCGATTCAAAGTAACCTCGGTTTACCGGTACCCTTATTTTATATGAAATATTGTCGAGAGCCCTTATAGGGATTGACACAGTATCAAATGCCTTACACATTATATGGGACAACCCTGGTGATGATGCTACTCCGGAAAATGACATTTACAAGGTCTAATTGAAATCAATAAAAATATTATATAACTACATAAATTGTGTTAAGGGAAGAAATGATGTTGATGATGATAAAATATAACTAACCACTGGAAACATAAAGCACGCGTGCGCTTCTTTAAATTTTACAGCTAAGGAGTCGAGCGTTAAAACTACAATGGCTAGTATGTTTTCAGTTTTTTTTCCTCTAGGTATTACTTTCCTTAGTTCATCGTCATACATAGATATTAGCTAATGAATAATTCATATTCATTCAGTTTGGTTTGGAATACTTACGTTCATTAATGTTGTTTACTGATGCTCTTATCACTGGAGTAACCGCACTCACTATGACGTACCCATTTATTGAATAAACATTTTATAGGTATGTATTTATATATGTTATCTGTAATTAACTAGAACTCTGAGTGCGTCGGCAAGTCTGGGCTGTTCATAAAATTGTTTAGAATTGTAAAGGGATCTTTGTCCGATTCCCTTATTAGGTCTATTAAAATTATGGTTATTTCTTAGTTACATAAAATTTCGTCTTTATAAAGATTGTGTTTAATTGATATAACTCTGGTTTAGTAAAACTATGTTATCTTCCGCGAGTGTTAATATTTGCAAACGTACACAAGTTTGAATTTTATGACGTTTTTACTTTTTACTATAAGTTTAGTTTTCTGTGAACCTTACATACAAATAATGTATTTGTTTATCTGCATTCGTATATTTTATGAAGGTTATTAATTTATGCATGCGCCGTATTCACCGATATGTGGGATCATCCCGGTCCCCCAACAAAGAATAGTATAGACCGAAGGTTCTGTCCTTCGTTATTTGAAAAAGGAACTTATTATGTTTGAGTCCCGATGTAGCCGATATGGTACCTCATATAAAATTCTCGATCCACTGCAGTCTCTCACGTTATGGTATTTTTATTATGTTTGTCGTCTGTATGCGTTTACTAAAAATCAAGATAATTATGTGTGGACTTGAACTTCTGGTGCCACCAACTTTGCGGTGGATCGGTCCGAGCGATGCGCGCGCGCCGGCTGCCGTGTTTCGATTTCGCGTCCAGTCGTCCGCCGCGCGCGCACCCATCTACATACGGCCGCTCCGCACTCGCTCCTGATCCGTCTCGTTGTGCACGCGTGTTACCCTCCCCCGAACTACTCAGCACGTGCACCTACTTACTCTATCTCTTTCACGGGCCCCTCGACCCGGCCTTCCACGAACCTCGATAATGGGCCGATAAAAGCTAATTACTCGCGTAGTTTGCCACTTAGGGATCGAGTGACGGGTGACGGTTCGCGAGTGCAGTGTCAGGGCTGTGATGGCTGAGAATCACGCACTTATACCCGAAGCCAACTCGATGTATACTCAGACGAACATGAAGGAGTCGCAAGACATATCGAAGAATTTGATGAGCGGTGATTTTGAAAGACAATTTAGGGGTGCGATGGTTGAGAAGACGGATAGGCGATGGCAGACGTGGTTGATCACGCTGGCAGTGGTGGTTGGTGCGCTGGTGGCTTGGCTACTGGTGTTTACAATAGTGCGGGAGGTGCAGATCCGGCAGTTGCGACATGAGGTCGACGAGCTGACCGCAAACATGATCGCCATGTCCGCCAACGTCAAGTCTCTCAGCCAGAAGATCGAAAAAAACAAACTTTTCGACGAGTTCAAGGACTTGCAGGACACGGTAAGTCCATATCATAAGACAGCACGTTTGTTTACTTGCAGATTATGTCTGATTACGAAACTAGGCGTGAACATTACAACGACTTTGAACTAAAAACGCGAAGAGGACAAAACACAAAAATAAACGTAGTTGATATTAAAATAGTAGATGAATGCACATTTTTATTTTGTTTTAGCTTTCTGACAGGTACGCAGTTGGTTTTCAACGGATGTTTATTTAATCCCTAACGACAACATGGCGTTGTCAGGTAAAAATAATACAAAGGATAAAATCAATTCCATTTGGCCTTCGGGCGAACCCAAAACAGGACTAGGCCCAACTGTATTTACATTGGAAATATGTAAACAACAACATATTACCGAATAGATAATCAGATTCCAGGTAAAGCAAAGCGGGGGGCCCGGAACGTGTGGAGAATGTCTTATGTAATTAGCGTAGTATTATGATGTTGTTGGTAGATAACTCGCCACTTCACTCGTCGCTCGGTACCTCAGAAGCTCGGTGGTTAGTGGCCAAGGTCTAAAATATAAACACTCCACACTATTATAGTCAATTGAGTGAGCAATGATACGATCGTTTGGCATGGTAGCAATTTAATAGACGACGTTCAAACGGTTTGTATCCTTATATATACGTCTATTTCGCGAACTGTTCAGAATGAGAAGTTTTTGAATATATTTTGAAGGTCTTTTGTTAGTTTTAGTTACAAAAGTTGGAGGATATTGGGAGGACTTCGGCGTGGGTCTAGAGAGCACGAAACTGGTTTTGTTAACACTACAACCAGTTACGAATGTAAACAAAAACGTGCCGAGCGGTGCAGGCGCCCGATCTTGCGCAACACATATCATTTGTGGCATAGTCGCATTAATTGGACGCTAATTAAATCTTTTCATAAAGCAAATTTATTCTTCATTTTTACTGTAGGATCCATCTATCTGTAGTTTACTTGGAGTTTATTAAGATATTTGTGGTTCTGATTACTTGAAACTTACCTAAGTGTTATGAGAGTTTAGGAACATTCTATCTTAGAATTAGTTTACCTTCATTGAGCAATTATCGGTAGAGATTTACTGAGTTACTGACTAAAGAGATATACTAAACTTTAAACTATTACCGTGCAAAACAAACAAACCATTCGGTTTCTACGATCTTCTTAATGTTTTAGTTGTTCAAAGATGGCAGGTTCACTTGGCTACTATTCAAAGTGCCACTAGCCAGTTAACTTATTGTTGTTAGAATAGGATTATTATCGGCTGCAGTTTCTCCGAGAAAACGAAAGTTGGAAGTAGATAATAAATATCAAATGCGGACAACAGTTACACCTTCCTATTCTAAATGTTTATCCCACCATAAACCATCAACTAGAAGTCTTCTAATGTTAAACATAAGCCTTTCTTGTAGACAAAACAAATGATAGGTACTGGCAACATTGAAACATTATCACGGTAACATAGGCAAACTATACCTAGTATCTGGGTCTATATGGCAGTGTCCTGTATATACCATATATGCCGATCTTAGACTTAGGTGTTGATGCAAACGAACCCCATTTGATTACATTTTTACTCAATTCTCATGATCAATCTAAACTACAAGTTGAATACAAAAAAAACCCAGAGCTACCGAAAATTCCCATTAATTACTCAAGATTAGATGTAAATAAAATTAACGTTAATGAGCTCGTCAGTATAAATAGCAACAAAGCACTCGACACCGTGAGAAGTTAAACAGAACATAAAAATGTATGGGTGTTTAACTTTTAACGGTCTGCCTCACACCACTCGAACGATTAACGAGATATTAAAAATATTATTAGATTCTAAGAGCTACCTTACGCAGACTGTAATATATTTATGATAGAACTTTAATTTGTTATTATCTAAGAAGCTGAACAGCACTGCACTACGTAACACACGATCGAACACAATCTGTTTCATTTGATAGTTCAAAAACATTCATTGCGTTATTTACGTTGCTGAGCAGATTTTTTTTGGAACATACGAAGGATTGGCAATATCCTTCAAAATTATTCAGATTATTAGTGATCGTGTGTTACGCAATTAGGGTGCAGGATGATTGATCACTTAACATTAGTTTCTGTGCTGATTTCTCTCATTGCAGTTTATAGATGATCAAGCTGAAAAGTGCAGAGTAAATGTTTATAGATCTTCAGGCAGGATTGTCCAAAAAACATATTTTAGATTCAGGAAGGAATCCACATCCATGCATGAAGGTACAATTCCAAGTTGTACATCTTCTAATGAACAAACCGCTAGTTTCAATAAGCAAATTAGTAAACGTAAAGATGAAGAAACTAAAAAAGTTGTAACTACTACAGAAATCAACCGTCCTTCTAGAAGACTTTTATTTTTTATTTAAATGTACCTATAAGAGGCTTAACGAGTCTTTGAATGGTCGACCAGTAACAATGGCTAAAGCTGTTTGCCACAAGGGGTCCCTCAGGATACTATACTTATACCATACCATACTATAGCATTCGACTCATAAATCTTTCAACCATTCAGACCAAATTCTTTATTGATAATATCGACTATCGTTCACACTTGGGTTTCTCTCGTTAGTACAAAATAAATTAGGCCGCGCCCGTTGACCACGATACTAATATTACATAATAATCTATGAATAAATTAGCATCACTATTTGTGTACAAAACTAAAGGGAATTATGTAAATGATATTGCTGTGTACGATAAAAACAAGGAAAAGTAATTAGAGTCACACTGGTTGTTTATCATGTTCCTTTTGAAACCAGAACATACAAACATGGTTATTGGTGACCATAATGAAATAGTGATTGTAGTAATCTTATCTATGTACTGGTACTATATGTATTCATAGTCAAAGTCAAATAATTTAGTTCAATTAGGCACAAAAAATACACTTTTGATCGTCAAAACTTACAAAAAAAAAAAAAAAAATGATTCTAGTCGCCCATTCCAAAAGTTAGTTTTCGTATGTAGAAGAATGGGCAAGAAACTCCACCGTTACTCTTTTAAAATATTTTCACAATATCTTGTATACAATAATTATATAATTATATGTGAAGACGATGCACCTAGAATAAGATGACTATACCACGATAGGTAAAAAGAATGAAAATGAAGGAATGATTTATAAATTAATAATGTGATAGATGCATGGTGCTCACATATTTACAAACATTGTAAAATTATACGATATTCCCATTGATGTATTAATTCCTGAGATTTTAACAAGTACTACTAATAATGAGTCAGTGTGTGAGTTCAAGTAATCACAGAATATAAAATCAATGTTATAAAAAATCATATTATACCATTAAATTGGAAACCAGTTAGATTTTGTCTAGATTCTAAATTGTCCTATGGAGCAGGACCAGCATGTTTCCAAGCATTTTTATCTTGGATATAATCCTCTAATTTGTAATATGCTTGTTTACAAAGTGTACTTTTTATATGTTAGTTTTAAATTTTCTATCATTTAATTCTACGTAATTCTTATAATGGTACTTAAGGGATTGAGAGGATTACTGACTCGTTTGAGTTATAAATGTATGATCATAGGTTCTTTATGATTTTCTAGATAGAACTTCACAATATAATTTGGCTTTGGCTTCGTGATGGATGTCAGAAATTGTCCCACGCGATCGACTACCGGAATAAATAAGTATCCTATGACCTAACCCAGGTTATAGTCTACCTGTGTGCCAAATTTCATCAAAATCCGGTCCGCCGTTAAGGAGTGAAAAGGTAACAGACAGACAGTTGGATATGATATGGATTTTCATTAAATTGATGGCATTAAAAATGATAATGCTTCTTTTTTGGTTTATTTTCATATTTTAAAGAAAAGATTTGAAGAAAAACGTGAGTTTATGTACATCAAAAATTTTGGAGAAAAAATGTTAAAAACACCATATCAGGTGACGCTTGCTTGATGAACATAAACACAATAATAATATCTATAATACAGCAGTGGAAGACAATTTATGAGAGGAATTTGCAGAAAGTTACGATCATCAGTTTTGTGAAAAGTCATAAAACGTTTACGATGGAGTCCTGTATATTACAGCGGATATAGAGGAGATATATCACACTTTAGAGACAACACTACTACTGTTTACAAATTATTCGAGATACAAACTGTTGAAGTGCCTAATGATATTAATTCATTCTAAGTATGAGCCTACTAGCATAACGCTGAGATTTCTACCAAACTCTTGGCATATTTTGTAACCTAAAACGTTCGGCGAGGTCGACTGAAGCCGCACATAAAATTCTCCGAATAAATATAGAAGCGTATAGGATGAAAGTTTACAAACACACAGGTTGGATTGGCGCCAATTTTTGACAGACCGTATAGTGGACCCAGGTCGAATGTTGACGATATTCTGAAGCATTATATTGGGCTACAAAGTAAATGGCATGCTTCGAGAGATTTATTGCTAGTTCTTCGAATTAGATTGTATTGGTTCGTATTTTGTACGGAATTGTTGCTAATAATATTTACAACAACATTGTTTTGTAGCAGAAAACGGGGAAAAAGTGTCTTTGTTTCCCAAACACTAACCAAAATATTGTGTATTCGTGAGCGTTTTGATATTATCATATTATGTAACTTGAAGAAAGTCCCAAGTATTAATACACAGTTGTTTTTGTTAATTCATATAAAGTGATTTGGCTGTGACCTGTGACACGAGTTACGATAAAATTTGGAGTGGCTACATAATTTATACTTAATCGCGATAATGGAGTAAAGAAATGAAGAAAATATAGAACTTTGTAGAACGTAGTTCCTTTTAATGGGAAAAATTCTAAGGATTCATTTGAAAAGAAAAACTTATAATGAAATCCATAAAAAGCCTCGTCGCTTTTCCGTTTGATGTAGACGTTGCGGAAGCGATATCAGATTTTTTTGTAGATTATTACTACTTCTATCCTGTACTTATTTCTTTTACTTCTTCACTTTAGGTACGTCCTTTGACAGCGTAAAGATAAAATTTCATATTATCGTCGCTGTTCGAAGAATAGCTTTAAAAAATAAACTTTTTACGATATGGCCCGAAGGTTGCTGATTAGGTAGTAAACGTTTTGTCTTGTATTTTTAAATTACAGATATTTTTTAAAGGGCATTTTATAGATGGTTGCGGTTTGTAGCTTGTCAAGATGCAGCGGGGGTTTATTGCGTAACACACTAACAAGTGCAATGCCTTTCATTTTGACAATTCAACAACATTCATTGCGTTGTATAATAGGTTGGGGAAAAAGTTGCTTCGCATTTTTTAAGAAATTCAAAACATTGTTTAATATAGTTTATTTACATTTAACTAAAGTATGTAGGTACCATTTTGTTCGATAACTTTTTGCCATCTTGTAGGTAGGGACATGATCCCATTGCTTTAGAAATTTTGGGACTTTTGATCAAAATACCGCGACAAGTGGTTTTGGCAGTCCTCTCGTGATGTTAACCTGACACTGCCTGAGGAATTCTGAAGAGACCGAAACAGGTGGAAATCTGAAGGTGCAAGGTCAGGACTATACGGCGGATGCATTAACACCTCCCAGCCAAACTCTCTTAATTTTTGCTGAGTGGCTAAAGATGTGTGAGGTCTAGCGTTAGCATGATGAAAAACCACACCCCTTCTGTTGATTAATTCCGGCCGCTTTCTCTCAACTTCTTGCTTTAATCTCATCAGTTGTTCGCAGTAGAGTTCAGAATCGATGGTCCTCCCTGGTGGTAACAGCTCATAATGAATAATGCCCTTCCAATCCCACCACACACACAGCATCACCTTGTTGCGAGTTAACCTGGGTTTCGCCACAGTCTGTGAAGCCTGACCGGCCTTTGACCACGACCTTTTTCGCACGTTCTTATCGTACTTGATCCACTTTTCATCACCAGTTATCAGCTTCTTCAAAAATGGTTCGGTTTCATATTACGTCGTAATAAAGAATCACAAATGAGTACACGGTTCATTAGGTTTCTTTCAGTGAGCACGTGAGGTACCCAAATATCGAGCTTTTTTATGTACCCAGTTTTTTTCAAATGCGACAAAACTGTTTTGTGGTCAATTCCCAGTTCTTCAGCTACGTCGTAACTACAGATATGCCGATCTTGCTCCACTTTTAAAAAAATGGCACCCTTTTTATCCGTAATAGGGCGACCAGAGCGACGTGCATCTTTGACGTCAAAATTTCCGGATTGAAAACGCTTAAATCAAATTTGTGCTACTCTCATGACACTGCACTAGGTCCACAAACATCGCAAATTTTTTTCGCAGCTTGCGTTTCATTTTTACCTTTTTTGTAGTAAAATTTAAAAATGTATCGAATTTCTTCATTAGATTCACATCTTGACGGTACGAAAAACAAATGAAAATCACACATTTTCCTAATTTGAATTTGGAATTATGTTCTATAAAATTTAAACTTTCAATGATACCAAAACCAGCCAGATACAAATACTATAGCCAAAGAGATTTTATTACAAGTTCATACATACTACCTATAATGCGAAAAGACTTTTTCCCCAACCTAATACGCTGTCAAGCCGACGAATTGTTAAAAAATATTATTATGAAGCAATGTATAAGGAATTTCTTTTGATATTGATATAACACTTTTGCTATAAACTTCAGTAACCATAATGTTCAAAAATTCTGAATTTAATTTTACATACTTATCTTTATTTCTAAATCTATTCTGTCATAATATCGAGTACTATAATAATACTAATTGAATCTCCTAATTTTGCATGAAATAAAGTCATATGTCCTAGGTATTGTATTGTATAATGTGTTTTATTCTGAATGTTCATTTATAATAAAATAGTTAGTCCTAAAACATTTGCAAACAATTAGGTTTCAGTGACAAAAACGAATCGCTGTAAATCTGACTCCACGCAGTCTTGTCTGCCCTACCCCCAGAGTGTAATTTAGAATCGCGTAGGCGCGGAGGGGCTAGACAGCCCGCCAGTTGAGGAGCAGGTGGTTGTAACGCTCGCAGACGAAGCTGCGGTGGAGAGCGTTAAACCATCTGCAACGATAACGCGTGGGTCCGCCGCCGGAGCCCCGCAGCGCCGGAGCCGTGACAGAAACCATGCCTGCTGCATGTTGCATGCTCGCTTGCATGCTGCATGCTTACTTGCATGCACCATGCATGTATGCTTGTTTGCATGTTTCTTACAGGGAAATAAAAACCACATGTTCAAAATCAACTGTTTTATTGAGTGATAAAAATGATAATACATGCAGCGCCGGAGCCGCGAAAAAAGCCATATTGCTTTTGCATCTTTACTATTTATGTATTGTATCAGTTAGATATATTAAAATAATAAACAATTGTAATACAAAATCAGATAATATTAAATGACAAAAGATGGAACATTAAATAATTTGAATTTCGGACATAACTTTAATTGAAAACGGTTTTTAGTCTTTTGTATATTATTGATTGTAATATTTCATCATCATCATCATCATCATTTCAGCCATAGGACGTCCACTGCTGAACATAGGCCTCCCCCAATGATTTCCAAATCGGCCGGTTGGAAGCGACCTGCATCCAGCGGCTTCTTGCGACCTGTAATATTTATGACAAACAAATTTAGGGCATTGTATTTAGGGATTTCAATTTAATGGCATGTTAGTTTATGCGACTTTGCTCGGGCAAGTTATAATTCGGACAAATGATGATAAGAACAAAAAAAAGGCACTTTAGATTATGGATAAAAAAGTTAGGGAACACAATAGAGAACCAGTCTGGACAGCTTTGCGTAGGATCTTTCATCCTCTAGAAGAGCTTGCGTAGCATTGGCAAAAAATGCCTTTTTTCTTGGTTTTCAAATGACATGGAATATATTATGATTTGGTAAGAAAAACGTTCCGTAGTACGTATATCAATCAATCTGCCTAGCCTTTTCCCAACTATGTCGGGGTCGGCTTCCAGTCTAATCGGATGCAGCTGAATACCACTATCTTATCTGACCTCCACAACCCAGTTACTAGGCAACAAAATACCCCTTGGTAAGACTGGTTGTCAGACTTTCGGGCTTCTGACGACCCGTAACCTGTCAAAGATCCACGAATGACAGCCGGGACCATGTAACGGCTCAATGTGCTTTCCGAGGCACGGAGGAGTCTCGGTATGTAACGATGGTCACCCATCCAGGTATCAACCCCGGCAAGCGTAACTTAACCTGATGGATCGACCCGTGCAGTTGTTATTACTTAGCCACGAGCCGCGTACGTATGTATTATGCATAAATAATTAACCGGATGTAATGTAACGATGATTTATGTACAAAAAAGTATCTTTAAATTAATTGAATCTCCGACTAATGCATTGCTGTTATTTTTAATCATTTTCGCAAGAGATATCTTACATATAAGCTGATATTTAAAGACAGGATGAAAGCTGATTTCGGTGGGCAGGAATGTTGGCGAAACAAATTCTGTTTCTTATCGTTAAAAACGACATGTAAATAATCAGAATGTCCAGTTCGTATGAACAATCGTAAAACTGACCAGATTCGGATTTACCGATTACGTAAAAGCGCCTACGCATCGAAATGAGATTCACGATAATTTTAAAGTTATAATGACGATAATTATGTTTTTGTCATTATTTTTATTAAGGCAATGAAACTAATGAAGTATGACGGTGTGAATATATTCGTAAAATATGCCTTAATATTCAATAAATTATTTAATTATTCAGCACAATTCAGCAATAACATTTGGTGTTAATCTTTATTGGAACTAAAACGTAACGTAAACGCAGATCCTTGAGCTTACTCAATTATGAGCTAGTTAAAGGTGCTTTTGAGTATGGCAGAAACCAAATGTTAAGTTAAACATTATTCTTTTGTCACTTCGCGTATTAGGACATGAAGCTGATGTTTTTTCTGTCAAACCTTAGCATAATGTTTGTAATTACTACAGTCATGAATTCATGATCCAAAAATATGTAAGGTTGTCCTATTTCATCTGGCGTTTACGATTTTGGCATAGAAAACTGTTCTACTTTGTTTGTGAAATCAAATGCGTCTATCGATGTAGTCCAGGGTTTTTATTGTAGTTTATATCTAACTCCCAGAATTATACATTATGGTGCTGCGATTGGCACAGTCTCGTGAATGTTGTCTGATATCGTTTTAACTTAATAACCCACTTTGAATAAGTTTGATACCCATTGATCTATTGGTCTAAATATAACATTGATCGATACGGTATTAACCCGTGAAAAGACGTTAGATTATGTCAAATCATCTATCGAGACCAGTAGCCATTTTATTTTATCTATTCTAAATTCAAATCGCTTATTTAATGGCACAGCCGATCTACAATACATTTTGCCGCGCTCATGTTTCCAGCCAGTAGCTGCATAAAAATGATCGCCCAGATTATGGTATTGTTCAGAAACCTGATTTGTAAACCGGTTAGACTGGATTGGGACGCCCAAATTTGGAGAAACCCAGTCTTTGTCAGAAATATATGAGCTATTAGTCGTTTACCTAGTTGCAATAGGTACTAATGATGCGGTCCGAACCGAACCGAACTGAATTGAACAGATTAGCTAGAAGTTGGGTTGAATTTGTATGGAATCATTGTCTTTGATACTGTTCGAAGTATAACTCAAAGCTCCGTGTATTATTAATAGTAAATTCAATAGGATATTTTATATAAGTGTACTATTCTTTTATAGGTATTTTGATTTCAGAAAACTTTGAAAAAGATTTCCTTTTCATGTGTTTTTTCTGTGGATGTTTTTGCAAACGTATTCTCGTGGCTCGTGTGTTTTTCAACCAAAATCACTTTTTTTCTTCTGTGAAACGAAATAAAATCTAACCAATCAATTTTGTAACTGAAAAAAGGGAAACTATCTACCTACCTACTTATTATCTACATAACAGTGCAGTAGTTAATGAAATAATGACGAAACTCGAGCCGGCTCCGACGAAGCTTGATTGCTATTCCAGGCATTACGTTCAGTTGAATCATGGGCGATGCTAACAGGGATTAACAATTAAAGTGGCCGATGACCTACGCCCACGTGCTTCTGTCACAAGCTCCACCTAACAAGACTCGATGTTACATGTCGAATAAAGAAATACATGAGAATATAGGTACCTACATAGGAAAAATACGTGGAAAAGTAAAATTGTTCGGATTACCTCTGCTCTGCCAACGGTTCTTGGAAAAACACAGATAAGATATAAAAGAGAAAATGTTATTTATTTGGCTGAAACATTTTTTATTGTCCAAAGTAAACAATATTATATAGACAATAGATATAGTAGGGAATTTGTTTCTGAATTGGGAGACATTTCATTGGAAGACTTAAATCGGGCGCTTCTGGACGGACAACCAGCTCGTCAGTTTTATTTCCTGGAAGAAATTAAAATCGGCACAAACTCCAACACAATACCAAGACGAAGAGAAATGTAGATTTGATTCATAATCAGTCTATTGAGTAGTTACCCAAGCTGTTTCTTCCAAAGGAGAATTTTATCCTGTAGATTACCGTGGCCTGAATTTATTCATGAATAAAAACAATTTTAGATGTACAAAGCGATCCCAGGTATTGGGAGCTATTTGAGATACCTCATAAAATTGCAAATTGTCGGTCTGTTCATTATCGATATTATCGTGTCTAATACTGCCCATCATGGCTTCGTGGTAGGTACCTAATGGAAATGGGCTCCCTTTGACGTGAAAATGTCAAATGACCTTTTGACTTGCCTTACAAAGGCTTAGGGCGTATTAAATTAATTTTGTTACATAGACTTAGTAGAAGTTGAGTGGAAGAAGTAGATGTGATTATTATTTGTAGTATTTCCATAATATCGCCACCCTATTGCCGATTCCTAATTTATTTGGATTTGGCACGGCCTATATTCTTCTACATCGTATCTTTGGTCTTTTCTCTTCCAAATTGATATTCAATGCAGATATAATATTAGGTATACCAGAATTTCTGGGAAGTTTGAATTTGATGAAGATGTCTTTAAGTCACTCATAATTTCATTGCAAAACAAAAAGAACATTATAGATTCTAGATAACTAACAGATAATAATAGTATCTTCTATTGTAAAGTACACGCAGCAGGTGATAAAATTCAAAACAAGTCTTTTAGGATATTCATTGATATGAACAATAAATATATTGAATGAGTTGAAATGAATGAGTTTGACCTTTGTTAATTGATAGAGACCGCTATCAACGAGTTAGTCGTAAAATATATCATATCGAAAGAATATGTCTATGTAGGCATTGTGCACGTGTCAAGTGTAAGATAGATATTTGTAATGATTACGAAGTTAATATCTGTATGTTTCCAAAATTTGTTAAAAGTTCTCCAGATTTTATCAATACAAATGCCAAATCGTTAATATTCGAACTAATGATGCCTTTAGGTCTACGCTAGAATTCTGAATCAGAGGTTAAAGACACATTGAAATGAACAGAGTTTGTTTTGCCTTTTTAACGTTATAGATGCCGTTTACTGAGTGATTATGGAATGATTACGTGTGGGCTGAAGACAAATTACATTAATCTGCAGTTGAGTTTTAGTAATTGTTCTGTTTGTTACTACTAATTGTACTGTGACAGCAGTCGGCATGAATGACACTCCATTTAGCTCGATTTCACCATAATTCCCAAAAGCCACATCAATAAATTAAAACGATAAACCTGACACATTACACTCATTAATTTCATTTACATTCTTGCATTCCTTATCTACATCAGAAACGTTCTGCTAAATCAATAGCTCAACTTTGACATATTAATTATTTTAATAGCAATCATAAAAGCAATAGATACTGCGGTCCAATTAGTTCCTATTGCACTTCGCACTAAAAATAGAGAATTGAGATCACGCAGCGTTTGTCATAATTGCTGAATGCACTCCACTAATCAGTGGAAATTAAAGCAGTTAGCAGCAGTTCCTAGGAAGTGATGACGGTACAATAGATCCTATTGGTGATGACGTTAATGTGTGCTATTAATTTGCGGAGTAAGGCTGGATATGATATAATGAACGGGTTGTTTCTTAGAAAATAATGGGTATAGCAGCACTGTTCGATTTTTCTTTTATAAAAATGTACGGGTATAAGGAACACATTGCTTTCAGTATCAGAATCTGAGAATCTGTACTTCTTGTAACTAACGCTAATTGGATAACGACCTGCTGAGGATAATAGTTGAGATTTAACGATATAGTTCTTTGTTTTAGTGTCCTTGTGAACTATTAGCGATATAAGTTACGTCACTGGTTCTAAAAACAATAGGTATATAACCAAAACTGTCTCATCACGAGTCACGAGTCACTTTCGGATTAGCAAAAGCTCTAATCTGCTTCCATTGAAATTACTTCCTGTAATATTTATAAAACAATAAACATTTTATCTTAAGCTGCTATCTCAATATTAGTTCTCCGGTAATCCATGGATTATTTTGAGGTTCAATAAATTCGTTTCGGATCAGTTATTGATGAAGGTATTGCCGGTACCGCTACACTGAAAGATTTCTCCGAGAAAGAGGTGTCGGTACGTCTCGGTCCGATGTAATCCGATGAAAGTGTCGATACCGACATTATCAATCCGAGACATATTAACTCGACTCCGTAGAGATAGAATATAAAAGATATTTTCCTTAAAGTAAATCTCAAAATATTATATTTTGAAATCATCTACACTTTCCGTTTAATAATGTTTATAAAGTCTTCAATATTACTAGATATGAATATAACATGGAATGTTGATTTTAAAAACTAAATTTTTGTTTATTGAGTATCTTCTTTAACATCATAGAGATGGAAGTATCGGAATAAACTAAATACTGTATTACCGTTAAGTATGCATAGAAATTGAAAAATAATGATAGACGTCGATATCCAGTCTATTTTGAATGTCGTTTCCAATACAGATGGCTCCCACGCCGACGGTATAATCTTATATAGGAGACTTTGAACTATCAAATACTGGTGTATATTGAAAATATCTAGGGTTACTGACAGCATTATTAGATAGCTGAGTAGGCAGATTTTTGGATATTGAAAATAACTGGTAGTTAAACAATTTTGAGCTTTCTTTCTTGCTATATTAGGTTCGTTTTTTAAATTGTGGTATTTTGATGTGTCATAAGACCACAATATAAAAAACGAACTTGACTTGACTTTTAAAATTCGAGTAGATTTAAAAAAAATAAGACAGTGACACGTAAACAGTAAACAGTGGTGTATGGGATGTGATTGGAGATAAGAAAACGGATATTGTTATGCTTAGGAAGATAATAAAAGCTTGGAAAACTAAAGTCTGATTGTAATTAGGTATAGGTACCGCCAATAAATGGCGTAAAATCATCAATTATTAACCGACAAAGGAGGGTGACTCAATGATGAACGGGGTCAAAGTGGACGAGGGTTGTGTTGTCACAAAGCGTGTAAAAGTGTTGCCAGAACACACAATAGAACTTCGAGACAAACAAGTATTGTTCGCTAATGTTGCCAGTATCACGTTACAGTTTCTATAAGACGTCCAGATTATTTTTATTATCTTTGTTTCATTATATCATAAACAAAGAAAAGCTATGGTTTTGTTTTCATGTTTTATGCTTTGCTTCGATTAGTGTAACATCGTTCTTTTGTAGTTATTGAAGCTGTTAATGGGATTTTAACGTAAGGTGTTGCCAGCTTTATGTAAGATGTTATGTTTAAAAAATGGAACGTCCTGTTTTCAATATTCGAAACTAGGTCAACGAAGATTCATTTCGTACGCGTTGCCAGTCTATTAGGATTTTTCCAGAAGAAGACTGCAACCTGTGACATATTTTTTTTTTTTCTAAATGGCCAGTTCTTAGATCATACCCATTAAATTATTATCAAAGTGGGTCGTTCGATGTCGTTTAAGCTGTGTTTACATCGTATACATATAGAGCGTGTTTTCCACGGAATTTAATCTAGGTACTTCTATTTACCATTTCTTAATTACACTTTTCTGAGAAATTTTTACCCAAGGTCCTCAAATACCTGTCGGAACGTAAGATATATTTTAATAAGAATAAAATATATGTAGATAGATTTTTTATTGTACACCATATTATTGACCGGTTAAGTAGTCATCACCTCAGAGGTGAGCTACGAGATGCCCTAGTTAAAAAAAAATTGTACACCATAAAAATTACAGACATTTATATTGAGATGTTTTCCTAGGTACGTTTACTGAGAAAATGTTCAGAATTCGTATCATGGTCGTTGTTTTTTTCCGTCACTATATTAGTTCTTTGTTCCTTTTTGACTAAAAATAACTTATTGGTAGGTCAATCGACGATGTTTTGTGTATGTTTCCAAGTTCGTACAATTTTTTTTCAGTTTCTGTTAAAGTTGCTAAAGTAGCAAGTTTACGACTATGACAAAAACGTAAATTATTAAGTTCCATTCATCAACAGAAAACTTAAATAAAGGTAGGTATTAACCGCGAATAATAACGCACATGAGGTCTCAAATAAGCTCAAAATCAAACGAAAGCGTTTAATTCCAAGAACACTATTTCAATTTATTCACAAGTTGTGAAAGTTTTAATATGATAAGTCATTCTTCATTGAAGTCATTCATGATAAGTCATTCTCTCCATTTTCTGTCCATTGGCCCTAACTCTTACCAAAATTCAAATTCAAAAGTCATTTATTCAAACTAGGTTGAGGATCAGCACTTTTCAAACGTCAAAATTACATGACAGTACCCCAAAACGCCCACCCTTCACCATTTCCTAGTGCTTTTGCTGGGAAGAAGTGGCGCAACAAACTCCCCAGCAGCACAGCTGTCTGTTCAGTTCGAAAAAAATCATTCTATTTTATAATATCTAGTATGCAAGATAATTTACATTACGAACCAAAAAAAAAACGCGCTTTAAAATACACAGCTGAAAAGCACTTCACGTTTTTGGATTTAATTTTTGGTTAAAAAAGAAGTGAGAAGCTGCATAGGTATTTATATCTTTTATGTTTTTTAGTGCGTGTAAAAGAGTGTTTATTTAAACTACTTACATTTTTTATGACTTCTACGCAATGACTAGATTCATGTCTACAATCGACATCATATTACTTTCTAAGCCCAAGTTACATAGAAGCTCTACCCACATAATCCCATTTCTGACGACGAAAAAAGCTATGCCTTTAAAAAAAAAAGAAAAGAAAATATATTTATTTGACTGGTTACGGACTTACGGCACACAAGATTCACACAAAAACAAACGAACTGAAAAAAAAAAATAGCTCAAAATACAGACAGTGCAATCCACGACGACGCGCCCCACTCCGCGATTACTGTACTGTAAGCTGTACTTTAGTATGGAGCGGAGCGGAGTGGGGCGCGTCTCAGTGGATTGCACTATCTATAGTATTGTGTGCCTCTCTTTATCAATGCAAATAGAATGCCAACCCGTAATTTCCGTGAAAAAGCTGGCCCCCTTCGTTTTAAAATTAAACTTTCATAACAATTTTTCTATATCAAACCAACACGCGGCCGTCCGTGCGTTGAAACCAAATAGGAATGTTTCCCTCGCGATGCACTGGGCTATTTCAGGCACAAATCTAGGTTAACGTAATTTTGCATATTTCATGCGCGCAAATTGCGTCACTCATACGGTTTAGAGCACCTGCACTTAGTGATCAAACGAAAAGTATCGATACCAGCCGGTCTATTCTGTAATAATCTCATCGCGAAAACTTAGGTGAAGAGAACGTGAAGGACTGACAGCTCACTCCGAGCTCACTTCACTTTGGTTTTGACGGTGAGATGGTTACAGAATAGCACTGCTGAGGAGTTTATCGATAGACGGGATATTCTCAAACGATTCTGAACTTTAAGATGTTCTTAAGGGCCTTATCACACTGGTGATTTGCGAGCTTGTTTCCCGCGAGGCGATTTTTTAACGCACGCCGCGTGAGCGCTACGAGTTCGCCGCGGTTTCGTAACGAGAGTGATTGACGTGACGTGACGTCACAAGCGAGAGTAGAATATTATGAACACGTCGCGTATTCGCGGCTACTTCACTTCGCACTCCCGGAGAATATGTTCACAAATCGCTTCGCTGGAAACACGCTGGCAAATCGTTAGTGTGATAAGATAACGCTCTATAAGTATTTCTGTCAGTTTATAGTGACAGAAAAAGTTGCGTTTCAGAATACGCTACCTTTCAAAGGATACACAAAATCTATAATATCCCTTGAAAATATCCCCAACTTTTACCATATTCCCAACAATGGATGTTCCTGGGACATAAGTGTCTTCAGTAAGGCTTATATTCTTGTTCGCGATTCGACATTGAAATTCATGGGACTTATGATATCGTTTGTTTATACTCGGCGATCATTACATTTATATTCCTACTTTTGAGTGACTTTATACGAAATGCTTACCTCCTATCGGTATTATATCGGGTTGTTTAGAGTCCGACAGACTGTTATGTAGTTGTAAACATTGTGTCGATGCCCAAATACAAATGGTTTGAAAAAATCGCTCGATAGGTACCATCGAAGAAGTTCAGATCTATACATCGTAAGGACTTTCTGCTTGCAGCGCTCGGCCGCTATAGAACCGGGGCGGTAACAAATGTGATCATCGTGTTCACGGGATTTTGTTAAACTGCTTAGATATGAAGTTCTTCGATAGTACTTCGATGCCGCTATAAAAAACAAATAATACAAATTAAATACTTAAACGTAAATTTTATTATTTGTTAGGTACGTGTTTTTTTTTGGCGTTCTTAATACGATACGTGACCCTTCGTGTGCGAGTTCGACTCGCACTTGGCCGTTTTTTTAATCTTTTTCGTAATAAAGGTCGAATAATTAGAGGATATAGGCACTATCTGTCACAAATAGTACACGTAATGTATTGACCTATTACTTGTTTTATCCGTGAGTTTAAAAATATTTTAGGCACTAAAATTAGATAACATTTGGTTTCTTTTTTTTCAAAGCAAGTTGATAAAACAACGATTTTACGATGATGTAACTTCAAAATTATTCACGCTTTTGTGGAATAATCACTAAAAATTATAAAACAATTTCGGCCGTCGCGTCTTTCTGTCTGTCTAAACGTGATAAACTCAAAAACTGCCAAACATATTTTCATACGGTTTTCACCAATGGACGGAGTGATTCATGAGGCAGGTTTAGGTGTATAATTCATTAAAGGTTTTGTGTAAATTGGCTGAGATATGGCGATGACGGTTTAGTAAAGCTCCCATATTTTTTTCCGACAAGATGTTGGAAAGCATTATGGGAGCTTTAATTAACTTTACTGGCGTGCGCGTAAACCAAATAGACATGAAAAAATATATTACGGAATATTCCTCTTAAAAAAAGATCTATTAAATTGTAGCAACGCTACTGTCTGTCTGCATTTTTCATTTCTCTCTGGACCCAATTCTGAAGTCCCCGCGGGCCGTGCCAATTAAGTAGCTACGAAATTACCTAGATGCTGAAATAGTGTAATATGAGACTTATATGGTAGCAGTCAAACCCATTATACAAATTCCAGGCATTTCGAGGTTTCTCGGAATAATATTAATCATTAGATATGAGTATGAAAATGCTATTCATGGACTTTTTATAATTAAATTAATAATTTAATATCCTTGTTTCTTTATTTAAATAAGTACGTCTCGTACTTATTAATAACATCTGCGCCCCGCGGTTTCACCCGCACAAGTCCCGATTTCGTAGGAATATCGGTATAAAAAGTTTTCTATATCCTAATCCAGGTCATGGTCTACCCATGTGCCAAATTTCGTAAAAATCTGTTCGACCGTTTTAGCGTGAAAGCGTAACAAATAAACAAACTCACTGTCGCTGGTCGCATTTATATTATTAGTTAGGATTTAAACCAAATCAGCATTTTCTTCGATTGTTGGTGGTTTATAAATCCAGGAAATAGTTGGTATAAGTAGGTAGCATCTAGTACTATAATTATACGAAAAACAAGCACAGAAGGAAATACAAACTCTTGTATATCATAATCGTCGCCTGTTTTATTTTTTGTTTTTCCACATCCAAGAAAATGTATAACGTTTTTCTTTATGTGACACTGAAGACAAGATCTACGGACATACAAAATGAAAAACCGAGCAATGAGTGTTTAGCACTGTTGAGCAATCCAATTAGGGCGAGCAATTTTCATCTGTGAGCTCGTAACTGTGTAATTAGGGAGACGTGAGAGTTTTCACAAATTATTCGGTCCAATTTTTGGAAAATAAGATAACAATTACCCATATTACACTAGGTTATGCCTGTGACATCGTCCGCGTGACTCGACTATTTTTCTTTTTGCTCGGCTCCTAAGGGTATACAATAACTGGGTAATACCAGTTTCACCCTATGTAAAATTTCTAAATTTATGTCTGTAATTTTTATGGTGTACAATAAAGAGTATTCTATCTATCTATATATCTACCAGTGAACGAAAATATTCGTTCACTGGGTAATACGATACCTTTTGGTATGACTGGTTGTCAGATTTTTGCTTCTAACGACCCGTAACGACTGTCAAAGATCAACGAATGACAGCAAAGTGTGTCTTTTGTATCAAGTAGTATAAATTTAAACTAATGTGGTAAAGAGGTAAAATTGTATGTTTACGTGTTTGTGAAAGGTCTCTTATCTCGGGAGTGAGTAATCAAATTACAAAAAAATATGTTCACTGACGCGGGCGAAATATGACGGACACATATAGACACTGTTATTGTTATGTTCCTCATGATTCACACTGTTTATCAAAATTACTATATTATTCATTTTGTGGTCAAACAATTAAATTTCAAAATTACTATAAACGTAGGTACACATGGCTCCACATCAAGCTATACATTTCCAGTATAAGCTAACCTCGCATTGTACGGAAATCCTATACAATACGAGATTAGAATAAACTGGAAATGTGTAGCTTGATGTGTAGCTGTGTGTAATAAAACATATTGACTTCTAATTATTAGAGCTATTCCTTCATTGTGACTAATTTCCCCTTATTCATTAGTAAAATAATATTATTTATTACTTGTCGTCAACAAGGAAGGTGTAGGCTGAAACATAGTTAGGTACAACCTATACATGTTACGAATACCTTTAGTGGCATGAGGAACAGGGTGTAAAGTTCACTCATCCACCATAGAAAAGGGAGAATCCTCCGACCAGACGGGTGTTATGTCTGGCGGGCCGAATGCCCAACTGTTGATGTCGGATAGTCTTATATATTATGTCGTTCGCGCGGTAAACTCTAATTGCGCGATGCAGGTTTTTTGTGACGTCATGTCTTCGATACGTAGTTCGTACCTATGTGGCGGTGTAACCGCTACATCAGCCTACTTATATATTTTCATATGTAGGTATTACATGGAAAACTCCAAATGTCATTTAGGTAGAAGTTGAAAATTCGTGACCTACCGGGTCACGATGAACTGTTTCTACAGTAGTTTAGGTTTTGCTTCCAGTCTTACCGGCCCAGTGTGGTAGCAGCCCTGACTAACGACTGACGAGTACCTAACCCAGCCAGGCGCTTCAGTAAATAATTTCATCACCACTGCTCTCAAAACGGTGAAGGAAAACATCGTGAGGAAATTGACATGTCCGACAACCAAAAAATCTGAGACATGGGACATCTACCAACCCGCACTGAGTCTGCGTGGTGGATAACAGCCCACACTCTCTCGAAGAGAAGAGGCCTTTGTCCCAGCAGTGGGAACATTTCTTTGTTTTAGGGTTCCGTAGTCAAGTGGCAAGAACCGGAATCCTTATGGATTCGTCATATCTGTCTGTCTGTCCGTCCATCCGTATGTCCCAGCTACTTTTTTCCGAAACTATAAGAACTATACTGTTGAAACTCGGTAAGTAGATTTATTCTGAGAATCGCATTAAGATTTTCACACAAAAATATAAAAAAAAAACAATAAATTTTGGGGGTCCCCATACTTAGAACTGAAAATATTTTTTAATACGTCATAAATCGTAAACTATTATTAAAACATCGATCAAACTACAACAACTTTTAAATTATGTTACTTGCTGCTACGGAACCCTTCATGGGCGAGTCCGACTCGTAGCTCACCTCTAGTGGGAACATTATAAGCTGATTATGCTTATGATTACCAGCAACTAAATTCCGTAACCCATTCCTAATGACAATCGCTTTCATTCTGACAATTCCAAAATTTAATTGCACTGATTATACGTACAACTATTAGGTACGTATTTATTTGTAAATTATAATTACAAAACTTCTTCATTTTTCTTTGAACGGCCACCCAACTGTTACAAAACCTACTAATGGATTTCTATTTATAAAAAAAACGTTTTACAAAGTTTAGATTGAAAATAGAAACATTCAGAGAATTGTCAAGGGTAATATGGATTTACATTTAATTCCTCACTCTATCCACTACAACATAATTTTCAAATACTTTACTGTGATTTGTGAAATTTTCTTTTTATAGATATAGGTAAGTATTTCCCGACAGACTAAGTATTACTGTGCCTCGACCTTTCCCGGATCACCAACCCAATTACCTAATACTTAATCAATTATTTTAATTTATTTTAAGTTTTTTAATGGTACTTTATTATTTTTATTTTTATTACGGACGCTCTTATGAACGTGCACGTCTTTCTACATTGTTCTCACATGCATCATTTCAAAATTAATGATGTAACCAATATTTTGTATCAATTTTTTTTTATATAAAAGAGTGTCCGTGGTGTTTCTTGCCCGTTCTTCTCCATAGGTACCTTCTACGCTTTGAAATGGGCAACTAGCTTCATATTTCTGACTGACCGAATTCTTGACAATTCAAAAGTGCCTGCAAATGGTTTAATTGAAATAAATGCTTTGAGTTTGAGTTTAATAAGTTGGAAAAAATGTGTCACAACTGAAACGTAGTGTGTGGTCACAGGACTAACATCTCAGTCATCATATTGTACAGGCATGAGGCACTTTATTTTCAGCCGTACCTTATTACCTAACAGAGATCACTGCTAACAACCTCTTGCGGGGAAATACTTTATTATTCCTATTGCTAAACCGGAAACTTTGGTGGCACAAGTATCGTTAAGGCTCCCGCAAATAGGCGAGACGCGATTCTAATAAAACAATTTCTAAGAAAACTTCACGGTAGAACAATTACCGGCGCCGCGTCGCGCGACATGTCGCACCAGTCTGCACGAGCCTTTATGTTAAAAATATTGTTTTATAATTAAAAAAATGTGTAGGTCTCATCTACTTATAGGCCTGTGTCGCCTAAAAATAACTGGATTACTTATTATATTATTAAGCAGGTAGACAGATATCAAATGATAAATTCACTTTCTTACGGTAGTATGAAACCCAACATCTCAACAAAAAATTACATATTGAAAGAACGAAGTGTGTTCAATGCCACCCACCCACTGGCTCCAATAATGCCCACTTACTACAACCACTATACTTAGTTATTTCACTTTACTATTCACGTTACAAACTGCTCCAGTTGCGGTCACATCCGAGTTGCTCGACATCAAAGCATGCTCTGTATGTAATCGGTCGACTGTGATCGTTCAAGTCGGCTCGTTAGGAGACCCGAGAGTACATGACTGTGTCATGTGAAGCAAGAAGCTTTTACTGTCAATAGATAGTTGAGTATGTATTTTAAGGTGTCTTTGCATTGGGAACTGGTCGGGCGTGGGTGCTTTGTAGACTCGGTCAAGGGACCTCGTAGATTCGGCGTAGGCGCGTGAAAGACTCAGCATAAGTGCTTCATACATTCGTAGCGTAGGCCCTTTGTAGATTCGGCGTAGGCGCCTTGTATAGACTCGTCGTAAGTCGTAGGCGCCTCGTAAGCTTGTACAGGTGCTTTGTAAAGCTGGTGTAAGTGCCTCGTAGACTCGGCGTAAGCGTGTCGTAGGCTCGCCGTAAGAGTATCATAGACTCGGCATAGTAGTCTCGTAGATCCGACGTAGGTGATTCATACACTCCACGTAGGTATGTACCTTGTAGACTCGGTGTAGGAGCCTCGTAACTTCGCCACAGGCGCTTCGTAGACTCGCTGCTCGCTGTAGGCACCTCGTAGAATCGGCGCGGCGTAGGCACCTGGTAGACTCCGCGTAGGCATTTGAAAAACGCTCCAAGGCAGTGCGAAAACACCCTTAATTTATCAAACATGTTGAGATGACCGATAGACATATATTAAATTAATAGTTTAAAAAACACGCTTTTATAAATGCACGTAAAAAGAAAAAAACAGTGCCTATCTTCCGACTTCATCATCAGACCTTGAAACCTAATCGTGGTCAAAGTTCATTACAAGACTTTTCTAAGAAATCCAAAACAGCTTGATACGATTTTCCATCATGAAGTTCCAGTTCATATCTTCCAGCTCCATCATCAGATCAGTTCGACAGTACCATATTATTGTATTGCCATCAGAACTACATACAGCTGCCAATTTTCATTACGCTACGACCGTTGGAAGATGGTTAAATTAGTTACCTTAGATTCCATTACATAGTTACATACAGGTCGACCTAATAAAAGCGTGTTAATTATAGAATCCTTCATGTTAATTCGGTTTCGGTCGAGCAGAAAACTCTTTAAAAGTCTACATTTATTTCAATAGGAAGAACGAAATTAGAAAACTTTCTGTGGACTCTCTCTCTGTCTCTTTCTGTAAGCTTGTGGGATCAACACAATCAGATTAATAGCAACAAACGCTGATTGGGTATCAGCTGTGACAAAAAGGGTCCTAAATAGAATTGAAATACATCCTCGACATCAGATTGTTTTCTTTTGTTCATGGATTTGCTTCCAGTTAGTGCACAATAGGTGTAGGCTTGACCTTTATTACAGATAGTGCCATTCATAAAGACGTGCCCCTCTCCGCGATTACTGTACTTTAGTATGGAGAGCGCGTACGGGGCGCGTCTCCGTGGATGGATAGGACATAACTGGCGAATTTGTTATAATACCTATGTTTTTACGACTTGACAAAACATCAAGTTTTCCTTATTATATGTAATTTTAATATTAATGTATTATACACATCAACCGCATTAAAATCCTTTGCTTTGTTTACAAGAACAACGCAGTCAAACAGACAGACATGAAAAGCAACTTTCATTTATAATTTAGGTATTAGCGGCCCGCTGCTGCTTCGCACGATTTTTACGACTTGATAAAACATCGAGATTTCTTAGGTAAACGTAAGTTTAATATTAACGTGTTATTCCCATAAACCTTCCGGAAAAAAAAAAAAAACAATATAATAAAATGAAAAAAAAAAAAAAAAAAAAAAAAAAACTCAATATGATGGTGAAACCATCGTCAAAATCTGTTGCGTGGTTTAGAAGAACAACGCGGATATACCTACAGACAAACGCGAAAAGTGACTGTTTTATAATAAGTGTAGATGTATAGATCAGTATAACTCACTTGACAGCGCTCATATAAATATGCCATTGTAACATGGAATTTCTTAAGAAAACATACAGTCTTACAACTTGTTTATCAACCGGCAGCTGTTCGAGTTGCTCCGGATAAGCTCTCATAAAATTGACTCGCCTGAAAAATGTTACCTATCCTTGTTGAAAGCCCATGTTTACAGGGCTACTGGCTCGAGTGTATGAGTATGCCTTTACTTAAAAAACATTTTCAGGTGCTATATCGGGAAGATTGCCTTTTAGAAAATTTGGTACTTTAGTAACTTCAAGTATCAGCTTACTTGAGCTTACGCAGTTGATAAATAAGTGAATATTGATAAGTAGTTGAATTTAGGTGTTTTATACACAAATAATGGGCTTTTTCATCATTACTAACGTGACGATATTATCGTTGACGTCCACGGCATCACGATAACACAGGGAAGTAAAATGTATGGACATTTATGAAGACGCTGGTTTTCTGTCCACGTATGCATATATTTTATGGACGTGGACGTAACGATCATATCGTAAATGTAAATAATTCTAGGTCCCTTGAGATTCCACTTATCCAGATTACTCTCTATACCCACCTTGGTGGCACAGTTTCTACCAAAGAAAAAGACCACGTTTGTAGTATGATTGAATGTTTTTTGTTTATTTATTCAATTCCAACTACACTGATAATTTGGTTGGCTATAGTCATTTAATCAGTACTGAAAAATTCATTTAAAAAAATGAATATGTTTTATTTCACATAAACCTACAAAGGCATTTATGAAACGTCAGAAGCTCCATGGTTCCAATTGGTCGTTTCCTATGGAGAAGAGCCGGAAAGAAACTCCACGGTTACTCTTTTAAAAATAACTAAATGGTTTTTCCAATGTTTTCAAATTACAGTGTTAATAGGTATGAGAAGTGTACAAGACCAGGTACTTAGCAAAATATAAATTCGTAAAATAATGCTCAGTCCCCTCTGTGAGACTGCCTTCACAGTTTCCACGAATGAAAAATACTTTGAGTAGGGAATAAGCTGTAAAGAATATAAATTGATATTTTATTAATTCCACTCAGTATTTAGGGTCCCGTAGACACAGCGCGACGTGACTCTAGCGGAACAATTTCTATGAAAACTTCATGGAAATTGTTCTACCAGAAGCATCAATATCGCGCCTGTCTGCGGGAAGCCTTTAACGGAAACAAATCCCATGGGTGTTTATATTTTTGCACAAATATAAAATTAGATCAACTTCAAAGGTTGAATTTCAGTGGGAACGTTCAACGTTATTATACATTAGCAACTTTTCTAAGAAGTCGAGCCACCAACACCAACGCTTTTGCGTCGACGATTTCAATAATTCACGCTGTTTACATACCTACTTATGTCGCGATGTAGATGCCGCCACATCACTCCCCTCCGGAGGCCGGAGGTCGATAGTGGGCTGAGTCTTGAATCTTGCGATGCTTCACAGTGCCAGCTGAGGTTCCAGTCGGAACCGGCTGCCGCATAGTTCGCGGTGAGTCGGAACTGTCTGCGGTGATTCCCCATCACGTCGGGGTCACCAATTTAGAGGTATGAGGAACAGGGTGTAAAGTTCACTCATCGTCTGTAGAAAAGCGAGGATCCTCCGACCAGCAATGCGATTCACTAACAGACTCATCATAGATGTTAACAACGACGAGTTCAATGATGTTGCATCGTAAATATCGCTTTTAAAAACAACGTTGATAAAAACCGTATTCGCTAAGCTACATGGGCTCGTCGACGATCTGCCGAACAACGATGAAGAGTAAGATGTTTACAGTGTTGCTATGTTTAATCTAGAGTATAATCGAGAAAATCTCGACTAACATATTTTTAAGTTATTTCGTCATTTTAAATTAATACAAATGCACAACACGTATGTATAAAACACGTTATATTTATTATGCAACAAATATTTAATTAATTATATCATTTTCGACTTGGAAAATAATTATTTTTGATTATAGCAATAAAACGATTCCAAATCTTTGATATTTGTAATTGTAGATTCTGTGTTTCAAAACAAACAACTTCATCTGGTTCATCTTATCTTGATTAGTTTTTTCTATCAAAATACGAAATTCCAAAGTTCCAAGTGGTTTTAAGTGGCTAAGTGGACTTTAAAAAAATGCTGCACCCCAACCCAATGGCGTTCTACTCGTTCTGTGTTTTAGTTTGGTTCCAAACCTATCGAAAGTAAGTACACATTAACATTTCTATTTAAATATACAGCACAGTTTCTGGAACTACTATCTATGTAACCAAAATATTTATCTTTTAGTGTCTCGCAACGCAGCTCCTTCGTTAAATCAGCTGGAAAAGCTAGTAAGCTTTTTGGAAAGCAAACCATGGTTGGCTATGGGCCATGCTCGTACTGTGAATACTCGCATTCGCAGTCGTCAGGCATGGTCCGAAATAACAACAACCCTGAACAGTGATGGTAGTGGGTGTACGAAAACATCGGAACAGTGGTATAAGGTTGGTAATTATATGTATTGTGTGTATACTGTTGCATTGAGTAGGTAGCCTTCTACGGTATATTACCCTTTTACACTGACAGCCGCTGTGTATGTTCTTTATTACTAAATTAGTATTAACTACAGGCATATACTGTAACTTTAGGCTAGGATTCTAATTTCAATTATAAAAGCATTTAAAATTGCAACAGAAAGTTAAACCAAACCGAGCAAATAGGTGTTCTATTTATTTAATACTTACATCAAATCATATAATTCTTACTGGTGTTGCAGTACTTTAAGGACAAAAAAGGAGCAGTTAAGAGGAAGTCCAGCTTAATTACTGACAGGCCTACCTACTGACAGGTTATATAAGCTTAGGTAAATTGTTCATTTTATTTGACTTTATATGTCAATTTATTTTAATTTTATTAATTTTTTGTTGACATTAACTACTCATTAGAATGATTTTCATGAGTTGTATCGCAATATGTGGTTAGCTAGCGACCTCGACAAACTGATCATATTTTTTTTTTATTTTTTTTTTTTTTTTCCTGAAAAACTGGCAGCAAGTTCGTCATGCTCCCTTAGATGTCACTGCTTGCGGTAGCGTCGGGGGTCGGGTTGCCTCCTTCCCTCAAATATGGCGAGGGGGGTAATGGCTGATCTTTGCGTTAAGCTCGTGAACGGGTGCTGCTTGTGGTGACTGGTCGTCTTGCTGATCATGGTTTTGTTATTGTTATTAGTAATTAACTGTTTATTTATTTTACCTCGATGGTCCTAGTTTATCAATTATAACTCTAGTTACAGCTATATGTAAGCGGGCACGCCCTTTATGCCTGGAGGCTTTATTTTCTTTTTTAGATATTCTTTACGTTTAGTTATTTTTATTTCTGCTTGAGTATAGATCTCGATGTTTTTGGTTGGTATATTGGCGTGTGCTAGCTGTCATATGGCTGATAATTTATAATTTAATGTTTTGTGTTGTGTTATGTAAATTATTTTGCATAAGTACTATTGTATAGAATCATTTTATTTTTCCTAATTGAACAGACAGCTGTGCTGCTGGGGAGTTTGTTGCGCCACTTCTTCTTCCCAGCGAAAGCACTAGGAAGTGGTGAAGGGTGGGCGTTTTGTGGGACTGTCTTATGTAACTTTGACGTTCGAAAAGTGCTGATTCTCAGCCTAATTTGAATAAATGACTTTTGAATTTTGAATTTTTTTGAATTTTGAATTGCAGCTGCGAGGCGGCGCACTGGTGGTGGCATAGAGGATTTGCCAGAACTCAGTGAAATAGAAATTAAAATCCAAACCATTATGGGAGGAGAAAGTTTTGGTTGCGGAGATCGGAGCTTAGAAATAAATCCTTTTGAGGTTTGTAATTTTCAAGGCTATAGACCTTTACAAATTTATTGATTTGATTTAAATTAATAAGTAATACAATACTTTTACATTTTTAGGAACAGCCATTGGATAGAACTGTGGAAAGTGAAGAGTCTCCCAGCATTTTACTTGTAAGTTTTTTTTTGTCAGTTTAATGAGTTAACCTATTTATAAATATAATATTATGTAAACATTCTATTTTCAGAATATTGTTCCTTCAAATGAGCAGCAGGCTGACCAAAGTGAGGTTCTTATACATGAGCCAGGCCATGAAATGCAATGGGTATAAGATTTGTTTATTCTTTTATTTTCCACTAAGCGTTAGGTACTACCTATGCTTATATCTCTCATAATAAGTAACCTCTACACTAAGGTGCATAACACCCATGTTATGCCTGTTATGTTTGATCAATACAAGTACCTATATATAATAAATAAAATTGGATCAAACCTATATTGCTAAATACTGGACATGGTATTGCTGGGAGTGTAATTTTAAATGTTATCTCGAATAATTAAAAGAACCTAACAAAACATTCTATTCCAGTCTAATCTTGCTACTTTTGATGGGGATAGTGTGCAAGACAATGTGGCACAGATACCTACAATTTCTGTATCACAGCAAGCAATTGAACCCGCACCAGATGCTCATAGTCCTGAAGCTGAAGAAAACAGGGTATGGTTTTTGAAAATTATGATTTAAACTATTCTACAGGGTGTTTGGGGGATTATTTGGGGGATTGGGAGCGTCATTTGGGAGGTTTCACCCAAAGACCCCATGTCCTAAGTGTCACGGTTATTGAGATGTTTTTTTTTGTTTTTTTCACAAAATTACCCGAAATCTCGCCTTTAAATAGTCATTACTTTTTTGTTTATTGTTCTAATTGCACGAAATAACTTTTATTGTATTCTGCAATGTATTCTTATTCTAAATAAATAAAGAACTTTTTTAAATAAAACTATGTTCATAATTTTTGGAAAAAATCTAAAAAAATCATATCTTATTAACCGTGACACTTAGGACATGGGATCTTTGGGTGAAACTTCGCAAATGACCCTCTCAACTCCCCAAAAAATTGTGTCGGTCCATGCGCCAAACACCCTGTATAGAAACAAAAAATAAAGGTTTCGTTTACTGAGCCAACAAGACCTGCGTCACAGCCAAATGATTTTTTGGAAAGGGGCAGTCATAGTAAGTTGCATTCTCTAACCAAATATTTATAACTACATATAATATAGGATAGAGACAAATAGAAAGAGGGAAAGGAGGCCTTTGCCCTGCAGTGGGACACTATGAGCTAATACAATAAGATAAGAATAACTATAATAAGTACAAAATGTTAATTTCAGCTCCTACTCAGCGTGTGCATAGAGACATTACGCGGTCGTCGACGCATTCACCAGCTATCTCCGCGTCAATCTGCAGCGCGCCGGCGACTATTGAGAAGGTCACCTCCGTCACAACGCCGCTCTGAAATGGTTAGCATCACAGAGCGCTTCATAGCCATCGAAGAACGCCGAGCACAAGCTGAACTTTTGATTGCGCAAGCAATTAGTCGACAACTAGAGGGCCATCAGGCTATGGCTCAGGCTCTAGATAGAATAAGTAGTGCAATTCGAGATTTACTAAATAAATAAAATGTGTGCTAAAATATTGTTTTATTTCTTAATTAATTATACTATAATGACTTTTATTAGGTACATAACAAAACAACATTTAAAAAACATCCACATAACTATATTTTATGATGAACAATATACATTACTATTTTAACATTATTTTATAATTAACAATCTGTCTTATAACCTGAATTAGTAATATCTTAAGTCTATCGTTAGTATTTACTTCTATTATTAACTATTTTGTCCACGCCACAGTCTATTAATTAGACGACTTCTAGCAAGACGTCCACTGTCCAAATCACTGATAGAGTTCTGGCTTCCTTGTTGTAGTGACTGGATCACCCTCGCTTCTTGTCTCTGTAAATGAGCTGGTAATTCTACTGGAGGAACTCCGGCTTGATTGCAAATGTTATGTAACACACAACAAGCTTTAATAATTTTTCCCACCATCTCTGGATCATAGTGAAGAACACGATGAACCAAAAGGCACCTAAAACGGCCTTTAAGTATGCCAATGGTTCGTTCTGCAGTATTTCTTGCAGTGGCATGCAGATCATTATAGTATTCTTCCCTTGATCCAGGCTCAGGGTTGTTACATGGAACCATCATGTATGGCCTAAGAGCGAAACCGGAGTCCCCTGAAATAAATAAATTAAGAATTTCATTTAATTTTAAAATAATAAAAATAACTGAATTATTTTATTATTAATATTTAAATACCCCCGAAAACAGGTACAATTTCTGATGGTAAAAGTAAAGAAACATTTTAAATACATACCAAGCAGATACACTGTTTCTCCTGTATTATTTAGCTGCTCCAAATGCGTTTTTATGACTGAATTATTAAATATAAAGCTGTCATGTGTTGCACCTCCAAAAATTACATCCACATGCATTATATTTAAGTCTTGATCATTCATCTTAAAAGGCAAGAATAAAAGATTAAAATATGGTTTGAAACAGATAGGTTACTATTCCTACAATAAGGTTAATGAAATAATAATAAAACTTACAATAACAGCATTTCGAGCATGATACCCTTTTCTACAATAATATCTTTCTTCATGTTCTTTGGGCTGAACCATTGATACTAAGGTACCATCAACACAACCAATGGTTCCAGGCATTTTGAAGTTTTCATAAAATCTAAATAAAAGATAGACAATTTAAAAATATTATTTAAGTATGTAACATAAAAATAAATAGCTATATGGTTTGATTCATGAAAGTATCTACTTAGTAAAAATAAAACATAAGTGTGAAGCTTAAGAAATACTTACTTTTCTTTGAGAATTTGCCTTTCGTTTTTTTTTAGGAAATCGTATGTACTTATTAATAATAACTGGGTGGTTGATGGCATCTACTACGGTTCTTATAGCCCTCGAGGCAGATGCTTGCGAGATAAAGGTTCTTGCATTCTCACATAATATTTTTTGGTAACTCCCACTAGCTAAAAATGCGAGAGTGCATAAAACCTGGAATGAGAGTAAGTTTTAGACATTTTTGCACTTACGGTGATTTATAGGTATTAGGTATATTGATTTAATAGTAATACCTTGGTTCGGTTGATAATTCCTCCTCGACGTTTCGCCTTTGCTAAGAATGGGGAAATATCTTCTTCCAATTGTTTAATTAGCTCTTCAGTCAACCTGAATACCTTATTATAGTTTATATCAGTAGTAAGAAGATCCATATTACGTATCACATGTGCCTGACGTCTTTTTTCTAAATTATCTTGACGCTTAGCTTCTTTCAACAAAAAATCATACAGGAAAGACGAACTGCCATCTAAAACATTAAAAATACGCAAACAGGTTTCAGGAATTAAAGTACGATAAACAAAACAATACTAAGCATTTAAATTTTAATAAAAACTTATGTTACTTACATTTTAATGGTCTACAACCAAGGAAACATCTACAATTTACAAGCTTTACGGTTTGACAGTTCAAATCGAAGGCGTAGGCGCCGTTGTCGTCGAAGGCGAGGATGTTTTGTGTCTCTGAATACCGTTTTTCATACATTCGGAACCATATTTTAGTTCTATCTCGCGCCATCGACATCGTTGAGGCGCTACGATCGCGCAGTTTTAACTAAAGAATACCGAAATGTTTTCATCAGATGTTACAACGATGATTTCTTGGTTGTAAAGATGTTTTGCCTTAGAGAATCGCACTCCAGACGTGGTGTCGTGTCTGGCGAGCAACTGCCCAGCTGTCTACTGAGCTGCTGAGTCGTGTAGAAGTCGTTCGCGCTGTTAACTTTAATTGCGCGATGTAGGATTTGTGTGAAGTCAGGTCGATGTGTACTTAGTTCGCATGTGGCGGTGTAGTTGGTGCATTGGCATTGTAGATAGCCACTTGGTGATTTTGAGTTCCTCCAGTATAGATTGATTCTTTCTCAATATCTATCGATAGATAATATATCAAAACAGGAAAAAATGAAATAAGGTCATATTTTTTTTTTGAGAGAGAGAAAATCTGTTTTCTTTTGTTTTATCGTGTATCCACCTACCTGTACCCATCATGTCTGTGAAGTTTACATTAGGAATAAACAGATTTGATAACTCATATCTCAAGTAACTACACTAAGTGCATTCGATGACCGCTGCGAGCCTTTACTGTGCGTTCGCACTGGCGAAACATTCACAACAAAACATGTTGAAACCTTTAGTTTCTGCCAAAGTTCCATACAATATTTGACAGGAACTAGAGATTTCAACATGTTTTGTTGTGATGTTTCGCCAGTGCGAACGCACAGTTACAGTAGTCGCAAACGAGGTGTAACACCTGACATCTCACCTTGGTAGCTAATAAGCAACATTAAAAGTATATCCTGAAGAAAATGATTCAATATTCAAATTCAAATATTTTATTTCCGATACTTAAATCGGAATCGAATTGGTAATAGTAGTATAACTTAAACTAATGTTAGTATTAAATTAGTAATAATAAATAAACAACTGATGCACCATTGAACGAACAGTTCAATGATGCGTCAGTTGTTTTCAGTCTATTTAGATGAAAACAAGAAAGAACGAAGACGTGAGTCTGAACTCTTACCTACCTTCGTAAGAGGGGAGAGTCCCACTGGTCTGAAAATACATTCAGGATGCCATTGGAGGAGGAGCGCGCCATCATGGAAGCGCATCGCTTCCGCATGATCGCGGCGAACCCGTCGACGCACGCTTCCGCGAACATCCCTGACGCGCTACATCGCCACGGCAGCCCCAAAATTACCCTGAATGTGTTATTGTACTGTACGCGCAGGTCGCTGTATGCCCGCTGGGTATACTTGATCCACAGGCTGCACATGTAAAACGACTGGCAGCGTTATCTTAAAAGAATCAGTACAGCGAGCAAACCTGCGGGCCAGCATGTTGCAACGGACGCCAGCGACCTGCGCTCCCTGTCTATGTCTACATTGTCTTTTAAGTCATCAGTGACCCAGTGACCCAAATACTTAAACTTCGAAACCCGACCTATAGGAGACCCAGACAGTGAGAGTTCAGGCAGCTGTTTGTAGGTTGAAGCACAAAGTATATTATTTCAAAGGATTTTTCGTAACGAAGAATAATTCCTTTTAAGAAAATTGTGTTTAATTTAATGAAAACAAGGAGTAATGCAATTTTTTATTGAAGACAGTATTTTTGTTTAATTTGGTGGAGAGCGGAGACAATAGAATTATGGTAAAACATGAGACATAGGTAATTATACTTACTTGTGATAGAAAAGTATTTAAAAACCGTTGGAAAAATGGGTGAAAGTAACAAAACTTGTTGTTAGTGTAAACCAAATTCTTATAAGTTATATGAACCTATAGGAAATAGTTTATAATTTATACAAATTACGAAACCACTCTCACAGATTGCAGGAAACATGTTACACATAGAAAAAAATTAAAACATCATGTTTATTTATCGATTCCCGTCACGTCTGCGTTTAATTTAACAATATATGTATAATCATTCCAGATTTATTGGATGCTAGTCTAGAGACTACCTGAAAAGAAAAGTTCCTTCTGATAAGTATAGTAACTTCTTTATCTGTACGACAGAAATCCTGAATAAATAAAAAAAACTTATTTGATATTCAAGTTCGTAGACGGTATGTCTTGAAGTGGGCTATTGTGTGCACAGGTGACACAAGATTCTGATATCAAAGATAGAGGACACGTTCTTATAAGCAGCCGTCTGTATCCCTCTTTAGAGCTTTCTGTGTAAAATACATATGTTCGATGTGCAAGATAACGCGCGATATCGTGCGTGTGCGAGATTACGCGGGATGTGGGACGCCACCACTGCGCGCGTCTATTGAGCTCTATTTACACGGTGCAAGTTTTTGGAACCTTCAGGAGTAATAATCGTATGCATAGCACGTTCAATTAATGCCATTCAAGAATTGTAAAGCAATGCCAGTGTTACCACACTTGCGATTTTCAACCGACTTCAAAAAGGAGGAGGTTCTCAATTCGGTTGTATATTTTTTTTTTTTTTTTTGTTTGTTTGTTACGCGATTACTCCGCCAATTATGAATTGATTTTGATGATTCTGTTTTTGTTTGGTAAGGCATACTTCAGAAATGGTCCCATATAAATTTGGTCAAGATCTGATGAGGGGTTTTTGAGTTAGCTTCAATAATACGTATTTTTCCCATCTAGTATATGTGGATGATATTCTAATAGTTCCTGTCACTGTAATTTACATAGCAGGTAATGGGTATTCAAATTTTTGTGGGGGTTTTGTGTAGGTACCACAACTAAAAAGTGAAAAATAAAATCTTTTTCACAAAAAATAAAACCGACTTCCAAAAAAAACACTACAAAGTGAAAAATAACTTTGATTTCGGAAGTCGGTGTCTTTGGGGTTTTATTTTCGTTTTTTTTTTGGAAGTCGGTTTTATTTTTTGTGAAAAAGTTTTTATTTTTCACTTTTTAAAATGTTAAAGTTTTTTTAAAATGGCATACAATAAATTTATTGAATGCAAGTATTGCCGTTCAATAAAATTGTATGCGACTTACACTAAGGCAATTTTATTATAAGGTAATTATTGCGTGCAAGTTTTGCCTCGTCTTAACACAGACTTGTACGTCCTAGTACAATAAATTGATTCAAGTGTTGTCCGTATTTGCATTTTCAAATATTGTAATTAAATATCATTTTTGATTAAATTCGTGTCAAGATTCTTTTTAACTTCTTTCATTCGTTCGTACTTGTAGAGTTGAATGCGATTTTATTGCACGTTCAATTTTATCGTGCTGTTTACCACTTATACCAGTTTTGAACGGCAACTAACTTGCCCGTAACGTGCAAAATTGTACGTGTTGTTTAGACGGTGCCAGTTAATTGCTGCTTAAATTTTATTGTATGCCACGGGCAATAAACTTGCTCCGTGTAAATGTAGCTTAAGAAGTCACGCGACTATTTACACCAGTTTGAACACCTCCTCGGTGCGAGTGAATTTCGTCCCGCATTTCGCTTGATCTCTCGCTTCAGTTTGGTTCAGCTCTAGAGTTCAGCTTAGCTTTAGAGTTTATTACAGGTATGACCCGAATGACAATAGGGCATGCGGGGATGCCTTGTTAAAATCAAGAGTCGGTCACTAGTCAGCCAATTCATAGCGGCTGGCTGACTGTTCAGGCTTAAATTAAAGTGATCGCGGAGGATATGCAAATACTAAACCACGTTTTTAAACAGTACGTAGTTTTATACCGATAAGTTTCATACAAAGTAGAGGTTCTTAGCAGTAAACAAAGCTAAGGGACGATAACATCCCACCCTTAAGGCACTGACAAGAGGAAAATGTTTTATGTAGGCTGGTCTTAAAAAAAGCCATTTCTCTCTTAGGTAAATAGTTTGTGTTGTGGTAGCGGACAAAATATATGTTAATCTTGAACATATTTCTCAGAACTTGATTGTTACCAAAACACGTTTTGAAAAAAGATCTCGAAACAAAATAATGGTAAACTAACTTTTGACGTTGAAATCCCATCTAGAATATCTACCAACGTACGTTGGTATTTAATTAATAAAAAGAACGTCTTATTTGAAAGTAGAACTTGGTGGTTTTTTATTTTCGATTTCACAACTCATGATAATATTTTGTAATAAATTACAAGCGCTGCACGTTATGTCATCGCACTTCTCTTTATTTTTTATGCAGTTCTTGACCGCGCTTAAGCTCTTGTCAGCGTCTTAACATATGATAAGTACCAATAGCTTTATGCGCTACTGTCGAAGTAAATATGCAAAATCTGCAGGCGGTGGACCATAAGACGTAATCCGGAGGACGCTATTGAGTAGCGTCCTATTACAAAGTATAATGAACATTAGACATAAACACATCGGCTTTGGTTGTCATACTTGTCATACGAGAACAGAATCTATGATGGTCGATACAGACAGACAAAAGCTTGAAAGCCAAACTAAGGATACCTACGCGTATAAATAACTGCTTTATGTTATGGGGATCAGACGCTTAGAAACCAACTTAGAATGGTCCTTGAGAGTGTATTAAATTAGCTATAATACCTACTATTGAATTACTGCTGTTTTATAAGTATTTTTGCTTTGGATTTTACATTTATTTTGATTTCATTTTATTTTTTAGTCTGAAATGATTTACTTATTTGATTCCATTTCGGTATTTCGATTAGATTTATTTTTAATTCCATTTGATTTTATTTTGGATTTATTTATTTAATTTAATTTCTTTTAATTTATGTTTGGCAATGAGTGTAATTACCTGAAATGAATAAATAGTTTATTTATTATAATTTATCAACATTATGTCTTAGGCCTTACACCATAAATCGCAAAATTTTAACGAATTTAAAACATTGTTCTATTTCGGTCAATCGTTTAAAAATATACCATAGATATGATGTTTTAAATAAATAGGTAGGTACATTTAGCATTTAGTGATTTTGTGGTGCTAGTGGCCTTAGTATTCTTAGGGCCTTAGTGGGCTTATCAACAGTCCCACAGTGATCCCTTCATGTATAAAAAAAACAACCTCGTTGTAAGAAAACATTTTTACAAAAAATAAAAGCGACTTCCAAAAAAAAAACACTACAAAGTAAAAAATAACTTTGATTTCGGAAGTCGGTGTCTTTGGTTTTGTATTTTCGTTTTTTTGCCACCGACTTCCGAAATCAAAGTTATTTTTTAATTTGTAGTGTTTTTTTTAGAAGTCGGTTTTATTTTTTGTAAAAAAGTTTTTATTTATCACTTTTTAGTTGTAGTAGGTACCTACTCAAACCATCCACAAAAATTTGAATACCACTATCTGCTATGTAAATTACAGTGACAGGAACTATTAGAAAATCGTCCACATACATTAGGTGGGAAACTATGTATTATTGAAGCTTACTCAAAAACCCCTTATCAGATCTTGACCAAATTTATATGGGACCACTTCTGAAGTATGCCTACCAAAGCAAAAACGCCATACCAAACAAAAAAAGAATTATCAAAATCAATTCATAATTAGCGGAGTAATCGCGAAACAAATATACAAAAAAAAAAACAACATACAACCGAATTGAGTTCCTCCTCCTTTTTGAAGTCTGTTGAAAAGGGGTTGAATTTAAGAAGCTTGGAATAAGTCTATGAAAATTAGATAAATATTTGCAAACCGAAACTTTACAAAATAACATTTTCAGCTTTGCTCCCGGTTTCTCTCAAATCCTTCGGGATCGTTGCAATATTTGCTGCACTGTAGTTTGATTGGGTCTGGTCTGAAACTGCGGAACGTAGGACCACAAGTGTTTGTGTTACAATGTTATTTGTTACTATTTCTCCCATCGTTGCAATACATATATTGTGTTGTTAGGACCAATTGTTTTTTTGCATGAACATACAATGATATTAGAAGTAAAAAGAAGTAGATAGGTTACCTGCCTAACATTCTATCTTCAAAAACGGCACTATGTCACACTATTAAATGACACGTGGAAGTAGGATGACATGTCGTAATTATCGGGAGCGAAAAAGAGACAAAACGAAGAAAATGTGGCTAATTAGCCAACTTTTGAGTGCCACTTGCGGAACGTTTATAACCTATCTACCTCTTTTTACATATAATATCATTGTGATTATAGAAATAGATTATTGTAAACACTTGAGGCATACAACCTGTCTGCCTAGCTTTTACCCAACTATGTTGGGGTCAGCTACCAGTCTAACCGGATGCACCTGAATACCAGTACTTTACATGCAGCGACTGCCTATCTGAACTCCATATCCCAGTAACTGGGTAACATGATACCCCTTGGTAGGACTGGTTGTCACAGTTTTCAGCTTCTAACGACCCGTAACGACTGTCAAAGATATAAATGACAGCCGGGACCAACGGCTTAACGTGCTTTCTGAAGCACGGAGAGGTCTCGGTGTGTAATGGATGGTCACCCATCCGCGAAACGACCGCAGCAAGCGTTGCTTAACCTTCGATCGAACCGTGCGGCTGTTATTATTGAGCCACAAGCCCCTCCTAAAGCATAAACTGCAGGATATACAGTATGGAAACCACATATATGCAATAATTTACTGTCAAGCTCATTGCGCCATAACCATGGGCCATAACTAATGATAAAAATTGAAATGTTTGGTTATGGTACCTATATTTTTATGTGAGCGTAGGATGTCTTGTTTACACATTTTTATGTGTATAAACTGATACATACGAGATAAATCATATTATTTTTGAATAGTCGTAGGCGTAAATATGTTTGGAGTTTTTACTAAGTCCAATCAACTTCAAAGTCTGGTAACTATTTGTTGTTTTTGTTCGAGTGCTCATACTTTTACCTTACCTTGTGATTTATTTAGTTTTTTTCTAAACAGCCGATACTACAGTAATGTAAATACGTCGTTCATCATGTATTTCTTATTTAGGTTATAAAAAGGTATACGCATACTTGAGCTTATACAGTGTGCATATGTAGACAACACCATGTCTCCATGTTGCTGTCATATTTTTAAACCGCCGTTTTTGTATGTAGATCGCGATCTTCTCCGCTAGAACCGCGCCTTCCGGTCTACTCCTTGACCTCTGTAGCCCCATGAGGCTCCAGGGGCTAGTGAAAATCTTGGGGTTCATTGATTTGATTTATTGAGTCTGGTTAAACCACGCTGAGGTCGGTGCATTTCATTCATTCGTAGATGGCATTCTTCTCTGCTAGGAGTAATAGTATTCTTAGTGTCAATAAATAACCAGCGCACATGCTGGCTGCAAGGGCAACGATTCTTCCTAAGTCTCTAAAGTCCTTATAATGAACCTTTGGCTCTTCTAGAGTTTACCTGAGAACAGATATAATTATTATTAGGTTCTAGGGATACTCAATCTTCCCCCTTCCACAATATTTGTAAGATCTCACATGTTTGGCTATTTCCACGTTTGACGTCAACAAACCCTGAAATAGGAACATTTCCAATAATTCCAGAACATACTTGGGACGTACTTACGTAATGGTATATCTATATACGGTTCAATATGAGCGTGTTATGTAAAGGAGCTCGTGGCTAAGTACCTATTAACTGCCGCACGGGTTGATTCGTCAGGTTAAGCTACGCTTGCCGGGGTTGGTCTGTGGATGGGTGACCATCTTTAAATACCGAGACTCCTCAGTGCCTCGGAAAGCACGTTAAGCCGTTGGTCTTTGACAGTCGTTACGGGTTGTCAGCAGCAGAAAGTCTGACAACCAGTCTTACCAAGGGGTATCGTATTACTGGGTTGTGGACTAGGTCAGATAGGTAGTCACTCTATGTAAAATACTGGTATTCCAATATAGTTGGGTAAAGCCTAGGCAGATTGATTTATGAGCGTGTTATGTAAAAGTGCAGAAAGATGGATGTCAGCTGCGCTCGACGGGCAAATTGTGTTTAATGTTGAAAACTCTCATACTTGTATGTTTTTATATTTCATTTCAAGATGAATGTTATTGTCAGTGTTGTGAACTAGATTTTGTTTTCTTGTCTAAGGACCAATTTCGGTCGCCGACGTTGTATTACTTTTGTGAAGAAAACAACTTTATGTAGTTCAATTATTGTAAAGTAGCTGAAGCCATTTCTAGTAGACACATCTAGAAATATTGATAGTTTCTCGTTTATGACTTGTATACCAAAATAGAATATCAGATTAAAACATGAGACAAGTTATCCTACGGGTGAAAGTTTTCCGAAAAGAAATATAAAGTTGAGATAAAAAAAAATCGCACAATGTTATAGAATTTACGCATGCGAAACCTCAGAATCATCTGAAAGCTGCACAGATCCTATCATACCAACCAGTCAGTAAAAGTATATTATCTCTCAATCTAAACGGTTTATATTCATAGAAAACGACGTGCAAAACTGGCCTTGAATGGTCGCCCGTTAAGCTTCATTGACGTTTAAATCCTCCATTATCTGTTTGCAGATAAACTGACAGTAATTCAACGTCTGAATTAAGCGTCAATAATTTACGATGGTATCTTCTCTTGATACGCACGCGCACGGCAGATTCGCGCGTCAATACATCGTATGTTTAAAGCATTATATAGTTCTTTATTGTTGCTATTTTTATGTGAAGAGATACAGATGGTATTGGGATTCTTGTTTACCGTTCTTATTGCATGTGGATCGGATAGATAACCGCATTGGTCTATTATAGCGTTAAGAATTTCAGTCCATTTTTCTCTTCAGGAAAAAATCTTTCGTGTTTTTCCTATTATGGAAGGAAAAATTAATATTTAACGTTATTGTTTGGTTGAAACTGCTATCGGGATCGATATAATAATATATCGGATCGATATATACCGGAAACTAATTTTTACAGTACATAGTTATCTATGTACCTACTGTAAAAATCAGTTTCCCCGAAATCAGTTTTCCAGATCCCGATATAAATCGGGATATGCATTAATTTTAATACGAAATCACGGCATGTAATAAAATCTGAGTTTAGGTACTATACAAACACACACTAAATAAACATTCTTCACTCCTAAGAGAATTATTTAACATATATAAAAATGCCTAAAGCGGGGACCACAAGTGCACCCCACAGATATGCATGTGCAGTCACTATTAAGGTACCATTCCGTAGCCGACCGCAGGTGGCAGCAGCAGGTGACGTGTCACCGCGACACAACTGGTTTCTATGTAACATAACATAACATTACGTCTTGTTTCCCCGAAGGGTTGCGCAGAGGTTTACCTGTAGCAGGCACACCCACATTTCGCCAGTTATGTTTAAGTCCCATGTAATAGGGGGCGAGCCTATTGCCATCATTCGGGCACAAATTTAGGCCCCGGGGTGCTACTGAGAAATTTCAGATAGAAAAACCTAATAACACTTTGCCCGACCCGGGAAGCGAACCCAAGACCTCGTGCTCAGCAGTAGCGCTTGCGACCACTAGACCAACGAGACAGTTCCTATGGACTTCTATGAAATACCTTCCGTAGCTAGCGACACGTCGGTGTCATAGAAATACATAGGAACCAGTCGTGTGACACGTCGCCTGCTGCTGCCTCCTGCTGTCGGCTACGGAATTGTACCTTTAGCCAAAATGTGCTAGTTTCAGACGAAAACACGCCGCATGACGTTATAGACGCCGAAAGCTACGCGATCAAAATAAAATTAAAACGATGGGAAGTAGCGAAACAATTGCTGGCACCGCTCCATTTCTTCTCGCCCTGCCTGTAATGATCCCGTGACGTTTATAATACACGAGAGTAACGATTTGCATACCTACTCCGTGGTGAATTTAAATTAATCATGTCAAATGTGTCGCGTAAATCAGAGGAGCTTTTTGTTTGACGGGGGGTATAAAATATTATATATTTTTATTAGATATATTTTATATTTTTTTCAAAGTGATACTCAGTTCGGTTGGGCATAGCTAAAGAGTATACGACTAGGTTTCTGTGCAAAGAATAAACAAGCCTTGGAAAAGAGAAGTTAAAAGATTTAGCATGAAAAAAAAATGGTCCTTTTAGTCTTTTGCCAAATATGTACTAAATTATTTAATAAATAAAAATCATGTTAATCATGTCATCTATTCGTCGTATTTCGTTCGTTACAAATAGCGACATTAATATAAACAATTAAATACCTAAAGCTAGGACTTTCCTGGCACACTATCCATCACTATCCCAATAAGTCAATAATTCCATAATTTTAAAGTAAGTACGTAGTTTATTTACTCAACAATGGTACTTTATTGTGTGTAAGTTTACAATTCTAAGGCATAGCATAGCTACACGCGTGCTTAGAATTCTAGTGCATGCGTCATTCGGTTAGAATAACAAGTGCAGGAATAGACTTCGGACATTAGGACCAAAAAATACATCGTGTCGAAATGGTGTTGATAGAGAAATTGTTCGGAGAATATAGGACGGTACCGAAAGTTATTAGATAATTACAATTTTATTTTGTTTGTGAAATAAAAAGTAAATAATTTGGACACACAAAATCAAAGTTTTACGAAGTTATTTTTGAAGAATATTATAAAATATTCATCATATTTCCTACTTTTCTTGCAGATAATTATGACGGCTTTGACATTATGTACCTAATATTAAAAAACTTTTTCACAAAAAATAAAACCGACTTCCAAAAAAAACACTACAAAGTGAAAAATAACTTTGATTTCGGAAGTCGGTGTCTTTGGGTTTTTATTTTCATTTTTTTGCCACCGACTTCCGAAATCAAAGTTATTTTTCACTTTGTAGTGTTTTTTTTTGGAAGTCGGTTTTATTTTTTGTGAAAAAGTTTTTATTTTTCACTTTTTAGTTGTGGTACTTACACAAAACCCCCACAAAAATTTTAATACCCATTACCTGCTATTTAAATAACAGTGACAGGAACTATTAGAATATCATCCACATATACTAGATGGGAAAAGTACGTATTATTGAAGCTAACTCAAAAAACCCTCATCAGATCTGGACCAAATTTATATGGGACCACTTCTGAAGTATGCCCTACCAAACAAAAAAAGAATCATCAAAATCAATGCATAATTGGCGGAGTAATCGCGTAACAAACATACAAAAAAAAAAAAAAAAAAAAACATACAACCGAATTGATAACCTCCTCCTTTTTGAAGTCGGTTGATAATATAATGATGGGCATAAGGATGGAAATATTGTGTAACAAAACTATCCTGAAACAAACCTACACGTGTAAGGGACGAAAACAATTTCAGGAATTATTTTGAAGAATTCGAGTGAAATTCCAAGTACCTAGAGATACTAGGAAAAAGTGCGTGGGAGCAGACTAGCAATACAAAGGTCAGCCTGTAGACCTAAATAATGAAACTGTTTCCCTTGCCACACAAAATATAGGTAGGTATGATTCGTAGACACATAAGTGGGTGTTCCAATTTCAAAATACGTAGGAAAACTGCACAGGATGTGGTTAGGCACCACTGCGGGAAATAGTTCGCTTATTAAAAGGGATATAGAATATGTGTAGAATGAGATACGTATGACCACTGGCTGTTCATGTTTTCTCGTTTTTTTTTCTAGTTTAGATATTATAATGATCTCTTCTACCACCTGTATTGTAGGTTTCCTTCAATGCACGCAATTTTCTTCAGGTCTTCGGGCTAAACTAATGGTGGTACCTAGTGCTTTAACATATCGACTCCACCCACTGTTCATTTAATTTTCATTTCAAATGCCGCCATACATATTGGGAGTGAACCCTCTGGGAGGGTTGTCGGCATTACGTTTGCGCTAAACTTAACCATCGCGGACGGGCAACGGCATTAGGTTTAAAACCGTGTTATAAAACACTGTAGATCGAAATAAACTAGTATTTTTAGGAGGTCTTGTCACTTTACGTAGTTTCCAACCTTTTAAATTTTTAATGAATATATTGAAGCGTGAACTAAACTTATAAAATAATAAAAATACCTACTTGGATTTTAAAACCAACACATACAATATACATAGATCACATTTTATTTTCACGGTTTATTCTATATCCGCTAAGAAAAACCTACATTGAAAATGAGCCCTCCGCCAGGGTTCCCAGCATCTCATATGCGACTAGGTGAACCCTCCAGGAGGGCTCCCGGCACTGAATATGTAATTTTTTTTTTTTTGTTTTGTTTGTGCAGAATAAACATATTTTCTTTCTTTCTTTCTTTCAATAACTTCCAACTTTTCTCCAGTTTAATATTTAATCATCAATTTCTTTAGATGCTTACGTTTAAATTATAAAGAATTAATTTCTACAATATTAACAGAAAAGCTTCCAACTAAGGATACGCGGACTATTTTGCGTTAGTTAGTCTTTTGTTTAATTTTAGATGAGTTGCATCGCTAAATGATACGAGTTCACTGATCGAAAGCCATGTGTATTTTTTGTACGAGAATGCCATAACAACAGCTTTGTTTTGTATTTCAATAATTATCTTCATTTGGCACGTGTTACATTTCATCGTATTGAATAAACAATGTAATCTTGCATACTGCTGACAACCTACTAATATCATATAACAAAGTGGAACCACTGTATTACAAGACTTATATTTTTTTTATGTCATTTTGACCGCTAATGACCGCAAGAGAGCTCATCCAGCAAGCATCGGAGGAACGGTCGTTTTCTCTTCCGTGCGCGTTACTGCATAGGTTTTGATACTATCGTCGCAGACTAATTGTCCACGGACCAGTGGTCCATTGTCTGCTCAACGTCTAAAGATAATGTCCTCGGTTTTATCTAGGGCAGTGGATTGCCCTATAAAAAAATTGGTAGAACGACCGCACACAACGCAACAGTAGAGTGACGGCACGGTTGGCGCAGTGGTTAAGCAATTGACTGCTGCACTGCGTGTTGCAGGTTCGATTCCCGCACGGAACAAATATTTGTATGACATAAAAGCAGTTGTTCCGGGTCTGGCTGTTGGTGTATGTGAGTTTAAATGTTTGTAAACGCACCCACGATGCAGGAGAAATTCCTAGTGAGGCAACGTTTTTTAAAAAAGAAGAAGAAGAAGAATTTAGGCTGAAGTTGCTTTTCTACTGATTCACCAACACTGATTCTTATAATATAGTCCTCTCTCGATTTCCCACATAGCCTTAAGGCCTATTAGGGCTTACCACCAAACACTACAGTTTTCCACCATATGCGATTAACTGTTCTTCCTATTGAAATATACGTTTAATCATAATCAAAACACTGGCCTATTTTTTTGAAAGATATTTTAAAATTCTATATTGACTTTTTTATTCCCAATTGTTTTGACTTACTGTCTTGTGTGTTGTTTTCAATACATGACGTGAAATGTGTGCTTCTAAAAGCCCACACTTCCACTGTCTAACTGTATTATTATTTATTTCAAAACAACATACCTACGTCCGAAATCGGATTCACCGAAAATTTCATTCTGCGAAGGATATTTTCAGCGGGTCAGCCAAAACATGTCAGTCATTTCGTAAATTGGATCGAGGAGGATGCGTATCAATCGTCTGAAGCACGGACATCGTAAAACGTTTTTGGACCACCCAGAAATGTCCAGAATGAGACTTTATTGTTTATATAGCGGAAATATATCACGGAGATATGCTATACTTCGAAATGTTTCTATTTTTTTGGTGCTGAGAAAATTATGTCAATGTTTCAGACAGAACGAAAACTGAAACTTATGTCTTACTTATTTATATTATGATATTGAAAAAAAAATCGAGTTTCCAGCCAGTGTGATATCTAAAAAAAATCTTATTAGTTTGCTCTAAGTATCTAAAATTCAAATATCTACGCCATTCTTACATAATTTAACATTCTAACTTGTCAACTAAGCAGGTAACATACCAAACAAACAACATACTTCGCAAAACTTCTCCACTTGTCTAATACTAAAATAGTTATGCGGCTATTTTCTTGCATTCCCGGCCGCCATTTTGCATTTACAGGTCACCAGGGAAGACATAGAAAATGGAACCAATCTACTTACCCACTCAATTTAGTCACAGATTTAAATGCAATTTAGTCGCTGATTTAAAATAGGTGACGCCATGAAACTGCTTAGATTATCTTTTGAGAAAATAGGTCAGGTTTAATGTAAAGGAATAATGAATATATTTCCGAAAATGTATGCGTTTCTGTAAGCCGGTGTAGTTCAAAGACCCCGGACCGTGTGCCCCGAAAAACAATATTGCGGACAAAATTCGCGTATTTTATCTGCTCACGGATCTCTTGCCAGGCGAAAGAGATAAACATCGATCCTGTATGAAATTTTGGGATTATCGAATTATATACGACGTGTTTAAAATTCTGTTGCCCCATAAGAATGGAATCCATTGAGAATTAATCCGCACACGTATAAATTTTGTTTTTATCTTATCTGTGGGCTTCACTAGCGTGTGGTCTTGACTCACGAAATGCTTGCATCTGTGTTCAATGAATTTAACATGATTATTTGATGGGTTTACACCAAATACGTTGAACATTTATTATTTACTGACAGTATTTCCTGTTAAGTTCGATTCTCGTAAAACCAGAAACATTCCACTTCAGATCTGGAACTGGTTACTTTTATCAATGCGGAACCTATGCAATGGAAAAACACCGATACTAATAAAAATAAGACATTTTCTCATTGAATGCAGTTCTCATTTAGTTACTGAAGAGGTTACAGCTTTAAATTTACTTTGCTGCCAGCACAAGTTAAAAAGTAATCTTTTTGAAATGCAATGTTGTGTCACCTCTCTGTCTGCGCGGAAACCGCTGTCAAATATTTTCTCATCTTACTCGACTTCAGCAAATTCTAAATGAAGAGTTATGAGTTTAGCGATGACAGTAAATGCCCGTGTTTAATTTGAGTCCTCTGTATTTAATAAAACACGGTGGCTAATGCAGCTAGGTATATGGCAGTAGCTTTAGGTGCATGTCACCAATTAATTATCATTAGGTGCAGTTATTTACAATCAACACGAATTAATTATGATTGCACAACAGCCAGGTTTGATTGATGTAATTAACAACGAAACGCGAAACAATAAATATTCATGAATACTATTGTTTAGCTGTTTAATGAATATTTAATACAGGCCACAGTTAACAATGGTTCGACTGACCTATAAACCGAATTTCCGTCTGTCATTTTAAAATGTTTCAGTTTTCATCGAAGCAGAAAGTTATTAAATTTTGTAAGGGTATAAAATTTTATAACTTTCTACCGTTAACCGTACTGAAATCAAATTTAACGCTCGAAGATTTTTTCCATTTTCCACACAATAACTATTTCTTAAAAATATAATTTGTGAGTTTCTGAGGTAGTTTTTCTGGGTGCATTTTTAAAGATGGTGAACGTCTCAGAAACGAACGAAGTGGTTAGACTGACAGTTTGCTTATGAAAGACCGCTATGAAAACCAAGGAGTATTTTTTTATTACAACCTTGTTTGTCCCACTGCTGGGCAAAGGTCTTCCCATAACTTTCCTCTGTTCCATGTGTGTTGCCTTCTCTGGCCAGTCTCCCGTAAACGCATCTAAGTGTTCACAAGAATAAATTTTAATAAACTGAAATCACTTAGCACATTTGACTTTGAAGCTAAAAGCTCTTAAAACTACATTAATTTTGAATTTATCAAACGCTGAATAATTCGCTAGACGTATGAAACATTCATTTTGCCTAACCGTTTAAATTCTACTTGAAAATGTTTTATGGATCAATTGAGGGAGCACGTGGACTGAAAAGGATCATTTTGTGAAAACAAAGGCATCGCTGAGTTATGTGAAATAATAGTGAACTAAAGCTTTCAATGTTATCGTCTATATAAGTATATATGTGTTAAAACAAGGCATAATATTACGTAGAGACTATAGCGACCTGCTCCTGCTTCGCACGGCATTTACGAGTTGACAAAACATCGGGATTTCTTATTTTTTTTTAAGAAATCCCGATGTTTTGTCAACTCGTAAATGCCGTGCGAAGCAGGAGCAGGTCGCTATAGTCTCAACGGTGGATTCGCGCTTGTGCAAATACACAAGCGCGTGGGCACGGTGGGCATGACCACAACCCTAATTGATTGATAGGATGATACACAGGGGGGGGACACATTGTGTCCGAGAATATGACCTTAGCAAAGGCGACCGGGCAAAAGTGGTCTATGCACATAAAGCAATATGGTTTTGATAGTTAATGTATTGCTCGTGACTCGTGTCCACAATCGAACGTGACCACATTTTTTTTAAAGGGTTGGATCCGCTCCTTGATGTATACATTATAATACACCTACCTTTCGCCAGTCATTCATACATGTCCAGAAAAAAAATATTGGTAGATAGTAGCCCAAGATATAATTCCGTTTCTCTAAAACCTTTATATATTTTTTGTTTATTTGACACGCCGCTGCTCTTATAGTTGAAGATATAATAAATAAAAAAATACTTGGTTGGAATAGGAAATAATTTCCAGTAATAACTGGATACTGGAAATAGTGGATTAACTCAGACTTTCAGAATAATGGATTGGTTTGATAGGGAAATCCATTACTGAAATCGACAGAGAAGTACCTAACGTTTTACCTAGTATTAGAACCTAACGTTTAGATATTCATCGTCATGCAATTTGTACGCTGACGTTGCGGAACTTAGGGATGGCTAAGAGCAATTTATTCTCTTTTAATACTTCCTTTCAGTACTAACTAGATACTCGTACAGTATGTGCAAAACTTTTTGAGCTCTCGGAAGTTGCACGCGAGTGGCTGCGCAGTAAGTAAAAAATGATTTTGAACATTGTGTCCTGCGCGGTTTAGTACTCGGGCCTACGTTCAGAGGGCTCATAAAGTTTTGCGAGAACTGTACACATTAACATATTGCCAGGTTTTAAATTTTTCCGAGTATAAGAAAAATCTGGCCACAATGGCTTTCTATTTCTTATCAAATCGATAATACTTACTATAGGTAACTCTAACTATGTTTTTAAACATACATACTCTCGTAAAACATTAGGTACCCGGGTTCCTTCTTGGGTAGTCGGGTAAATGGCAAATTTCATGAAATGCAAACTTGAGGAAGTAGATACGATGATATAACAGCGCACGTGCCATACCTGATGCAAATTTACTGAAATGGGAACAGAAGCTTTCATTTGCATCTAACGATATTTGCGTAATTATAGAGACAGGAAGTTACTGCCTTATTCTGTGCCAGATACAGTACGGTAGAGATAAAACCGAATATGACACAAACAATTAAAAGCAAGTACCTACCTATAACCCTTGCATAACATGACAGCATAATTAAACACCAAACCACGTGGTCCTTAGTGGCAGCCCGCGGCTGTCAGGACCAATTTAGACGTGAATTGATAGCACACATAAATTCATGCGTCTTTTATTCACTTTGCGTCTTTGTGATAAAAATAAGCGAGTAATTACGCATCGGTCTGTTTGGCGGTAAAATGCTCTTATGCAAGGATTGAATTTGTATTTTTAAAGCTTTAAAATCGAAGGCCTTTTATTTTGGCGCGCTTTTGGACCGCCTAATTACGCGTTTTACATTTAGCCGTGGCTTATAATTTGCAAGAAGATAAAACGATACTTACACGGCAATTTACGATGAGAAAGGATTCGTTGTAGATACACGGACCGTACATTTTAAAGGAATGTCGAAAAACAAGTAATATACTTTTTTTTTGGAAGTCATGACGGTGCCTTTACTTCCAGGCCCTACTTTACCATAGGTAAAACGTATCAATCTTTACTAATAAAAAACTACCTTTCTATATTTACGTAACAAAGCTGTAACAAGAATCCACTCCGTCATTATTCACTTGACTGGCTACATTTTCATCTGCATACTATTATTTTAAGATTCCTCTAAATTAATTCGTCATCTCATTGATCATGTGTGACGTTCGGATTTATTACTGTCTAATTTAATATAAACACCTTGATTCAGAGCACTGCGTATAAAATTTGAAATTGAAGAAATAAAAAGTCTGGGTTTACGAGTTGAGAAAATACTGTGTATTATAAATAATGACTGGAAAATGTGTTAGTGTCTTGATTTTTTAAGAGTGTTATATACTAGCTGCTCCCCACGGTTTCACCCGTGGGAAAATCGGGATAAAAAGTCAAATTATATGTCCTAACCCAGGTCATGGTCTACCTATTGTCCAAATTTTATCCATATCCGTTTAGCCGTTATAGCGTGAAAGCGTATCAAACAAATAAACACACAAACTCACTTTATCTTTTGTAATATTATATTATAAAATATAAATAAAATACAATATAAATAATAAAATATATAATTTTATTATTATAATGTTAGGATTAGGATTAAGAAAGTGTTGCATCCCACCTTGTTTCCCCGAAGAGTTGAGCATAGGTAGGTACCTATAGTACACCCACATTTCGCCAGTTATGTTTGAATAACCATAAGGAAGTTAAATTGAGAGTAACGGACTTGAGACACCGCATCGATTGCCATACATCACATTTTCAAGTTACATAGGTACAGCCAACTGTCATACTATACGAACGTGACCCCAACCTTACAAATTCCCATAACATCTGGTTAAACATGTGCGCTGGTCTGGTAAGGAGTACGACACTGACCCGACCTTTTCTTCCTTTCTAAAGAGACATAAAACGCCAACAAGGAGTTTAATTTAGCGGAAATCAATAACGAGCCGTGTTTTGTTCAAAACAACTGCTTAGAAATGTCACACACAGATATTAGAGATTTCTCCGAAGTCTATTATAGATCGACTATTGTGGGACATATACCTTCCTACATACAGTTCCGAAGAGGCGCCACAATTGCCGGTCATTCACCTCTCTCATCCACACGTTTCCGCGTGCATTAACATCATCGATTGGCGAACTATTAAATGTCTATTAGATCTACTTAGCATACAGTAGAGTCCTCCGATTACTTGACAGATTACGTCTTAATTGGAAAACTTTGGTCCTTCGAGTTTATAGGATATATCTTTATCGGAAATTGTAATATTCTAATTGGCTTCGTGTATTTCCCATAATCAGAACGAGGGCGAACTGTGTTAATGTTTAATTAAAGAATCCGACTTGATGTATATTTTTTGCTGTCTTCCGTTTAACAAGTCATTTGCCTTATTATTCTTGGAATTATATCGTCTTTATTTGTCATTGCTTAACCATTAAATACTAAAATAAATGTATTAATACTCCTAGTTTACTCATTATTCCGTGGCCAGTTCCTAGAAAGGTGTGACGATATGTTCAAACGCCTGTTGCATTGTAGAATCTATATCGAGAGTAGGTTCATGATCCATCACATGTTAACCTTTTGTTACGGATGGTTGGTCCTTCGATCTATGTCTTCACTACTCGTTGTCGCGTGACGATTATAAATTGATATGTCAGGTACAGCTTGGGAGCCATTTTTCTTATACATTATGTATTTAGAGACGTATTTATTAACTGTCAACGCTTTTTAATGTGTTGGATTTCTTGTGATATGTTTTCCTTTATTCGTGTTTTTATTTAGATGATGTCGCTTGTATTAATTAGTTATTAGTCTTGTTAATTAGTACGGTCTGTCTTCAATTATACAGTATCGGTTAACGAGTGACCAACATAATATGTTGTCCGTTATCGTTTATGGATTTTTCTTTAGGTAAATATTATACTTCTGTTAAATAAGCTTACCATGTGAGGACATTCAGGACATATAACAAAGCACTCCTCTCATATAAATCTGAACTCATTATGTGAAAGACAGAGATGGAATGTGCAGTTTAAAGTAGGTAGGTAGGTACGTAAACATACAAAAATGTTCCCACATCATTACCGCAATACATAATTACACCGAGCTACAAATATTTGTACTTTGCCCTTGTTGTTCGTGGGAGAGTGGATGTGTATATGTACTGTGTAAGTGTTTATATACTACGTTGTATGTACTGTGTTTATGTCTGTTTGGCGTATGTCGCTAACGTACTAGGGCTAAATGGGACGTGTTAAATACACCATGAAATGACTTGTGACTAACCCTGTCAAGGCTAGTGACGGCTTGCTCTCTTACTGTATTTTGTGGACAAATATAATTTAGTATTTACATTTATTTATGTGTTGACGTAAGATTTTTTTTATAATTTTCAAATAATACTTATAGGAGTTTTTGTTCCTTAAGTGTCAATTCTTGCAAAGGATCAACATTTGTGTGGTCTTAAAGTTAATTATGTGTTGATGAGCATCAGCTGTTGGAGTGTTATGTTTATTATTTTATTAGGATGGACGGCTCATGCCATTATTTTTGCACCTACATTATTGCATCTGATAAAATAACACGCGCATAAAATCTCCAGGCTCGCCCGGCTTGCGATCAAACACCGTGATAACCGATTTATTTTTGTAGCGAAGCGTTTAATGCGATGCTGAGCTTTCAACTAAACATACCTTGTCTCTTTTACTCGTATGGTTCTGAATGAAGTGTGAATGAGATCAATGTATTTTTCGAAGGTTGCTGATGAAGACATGCGATACTGTACAGGTCACGTTTCGCGATTCAAAGGATTATTTAATTAAGTCGTCCGTGTGGGGATTCTCAATCAATGCTACATGTGGCAACTGTTTTGATTGATTTACTTACGAGTATATTTGTTTGTTTTTCACCCCCGAAGGAAAAAGGGGGTGTTATAACTTTAACGAGTGTATCTGTGTATCTGTCTGCACCATCGTAGCTCACAAACGGCTGAACCGATTGTGTTTTTGTTTGAAAGGTGACTTGATCGAGCGCATTCTTAGCTATGACTCAAGAAAATCGGTTCAGCCGTTTGAATGTTATCAGCTCTTTTCTAGTTGATGAATGGATTTGAGCGTATTCCACACGTCTGGATCGATTTGAAATTTGGTATTCTGTTACTTCAATGATATAAGAAGAACATAGTAACCTTGAACTGATGCTGCAGCATCACCTGGAATTTGCAGGATACCCAACTCCCTTACCAACTTATATCACAGGTATCGTGTTTGGGCTTATTGCAAGGGTCTGGTGATTAGTAGGAATGAGAAATGATGAAATGTTTATTTTATGCTCGTTGACGTCTCATGTAGACGCCACATCATCGTTACATTTACTTAAACTGTGTGCCATAAAGATTGTTAACATGCTTGACTTATTTATTGATCAAATTAAATCAAAATCAAGGTAAACGAAAATTATGTTTCACAAACGAGGCATTTGGATTCCTGGAATTCCAAGCTTATTTAATTTCACATTACCTATTCATATGCAAGAAAAATACAGAAAGTTCTCTGGAAAATTATTTAATAATCCTTATTCCAGCCAATAAGCTTTTAATAACACAGAAATTTTAGTAATAACCAAAATGTAAGAACCATTTTCATATTGTACAATTTCCAAGAAAATTTAATAACAATTCTGTTAGAGAGATACCCTGAAGGGATATTTTAAGGGCTGTCATATTACGATCGTACATTCATTTATTATGATTGATGGCCCGTGGTAACAGTGAATAGAATTATGCAGAAGGTTTACTGTAACCAAAAGCTTGCTTGGGAAAATGCGACTACTGTGCAATGGGTATGCCAGCAGTTAAATTCTCTTGTCATCTGTACACTAATTACAATAACCGTGAAGATATTGCAATCCACGACGACACGCCCCACTCCGCGATTACTGTACTGTAAGCCGTACTTTAGTACGGAGCGGAGCGGAGTGGGGCGCGTCGTCGTGGATTGCACTATGTATACTAAGGCCGCTTTCCGAATTAGAATATAATCGCTCACAGCGCTGACATCGATAATTGGCGTTCCGATTAAGATATCACGAGTACGACAGCTGAGGGCTGTCAACAATTCGGAACGCTCGTGAACGCGCTGACAGTACTCGCTCAACGTCAAAATTGCATATCATATTACTTTATGTATATACCACACCACACATTTCTTCTTCTTCTTTGGTTAGGTGGTGAACGGTAGTCAGAAACACAATTTCGAAAATGCCACATTAGTTTAAAGATAAGATGCGAGTCAAAACAAAACAGCACAACTGTCATTTTTGACAGCGCTTACGGTGATAATAATAAAAGGCATGGTCAGCGTTATCGCAAGATGGCGTATGTCATGACGTCATCTATGACGATTCAAGACAAACAAAATATGTTTATTCTGCACAAACAAAACGCACATTAAAAGAAAAAATACAAAAGTAGCCAAAAGCCTAGTATTCAACCAACAAAAAAACGTTTGGAAATTATATAGCAGTTATTCTCTCCGTTCCGGAGATAATATAAGTCCAATGTGTAATAGCTCCAATATCTTCGAGAGCTTTTTTTCGATCCACAGTGTGGCGCAAAGCTGTCAGTTAAATTAGTCTTCTGACGATTTATCTACATTGTGGTACCTAGTACCTACATCACATATCTTTCACATCAATTACATAGAGCATTGTAGGAACATGTGGCTGATGTGGCTCACTTGGAATGACAAATTGCTTTAATCACCTATATGGTCCTGCATAGTGAAATTCTCGTTGTAAACTTGAAGAGATATTTTATGTTGTATTTTGTTGGTTATATTTTAGATCTAGAGAAACCTAGGGTAATTTTACTGTTACTGTTAGCCTCCCTCACCCCACGGCTGGGCAAATGGCTCTGGTCGTTTGTTTTCTCTAGCTCGTTTCGTCATAGTTTTATGAAATAATGTATATAAAGAATACTTGAATAACCTCGTGTCAGTCGATATGACAGTTAAGTAAAGCAGCAATATCAAGCAATGTAACAGATAAGTAAACAGTTCTTTTGGTCACGACTATCTAAAAGTAGCAGCCCAGGGTCCGAATTTGTGCCCGGTTGATGGCAATAAGCTCGCCCCCTATTACATGGGACTTAAAATAATTAGCGAAATGTGGGTGTACAATAGGCACCCCTTCCTTACCCTTTTGGGACTACAGGCGTGATGTTCTGTTATGTTATCTAAAAGTTCCCAACTTGACCGAAAAACTTAACTACTTTGCCGTTCCGCACGTGACTCTGCCAGTAATGGCGCACAGTGGCCATAAAAATAATACAGCTTAAGGAGGATATGGCATGGAATAGTTAAGACATTAGGTACTACAATAAAAATATTAATAAAATAATAAAATGTATTAAAAATAATACAGTATAAATCTTAGAAATAATGTAGGTATTACAAAGAATGATGCCTGTATTAGGATAAATCTTTATCAGAGGTGGCATGAGTTCTTACAATTACAATTAGGATAAGTGATTTCTTAAACAATATTTAACGTAAGTTTTAAGAATAGTGACAATAGTTAGTTAATTTATTATGTTTACTTAAATACTAATAATTAAGGTAAATAAATGACTTTAGCAAGTTTATTTTATATCTAGAATAACTTTGAATTGCTTGACAATCTTTCAGAATGAACACGTTAAGAAGATTGGTGGAAGAATCTACTTACAATTATTGTACTATGTACATATGAGACAATCTGTATCATATTTTCAGCACATAATTGATGTTTCAGAATTTGTCCCATAGTAAAAGATGTTCTCATGAGTACTTTCAACCCCTTCAAAGATTTCGAAAGAAAAATAAATCACCGTGTATTCTTAAAGACACAAAATCAAATCCACAATTCCCTACTTTCTCATGTTCAAATAAACTCTCTGATTATTTGTTCAATGTTTTGTTTTCTGAGGAAAGTAAACGAAAACAGGATATACCTACTGCAATACAAGTCCTCGTATATCGTACTAAAATGGAGAGAAATGGGTTGTTCAAGTTGTTTTACTGCTTCAACAACACACGGCTGTGCGGTCTACATTTGTTGCCTTTAAATTTTGATTACCATTCTTTCTGTTTCGTGTGGTTAGTGACCAAACTGGTGTCAGAGTTTTAAAGCCACCCATGGGCCTCTGACTTGACTTCACATGCCGTCGAGAAATATCTCTCAGACATTTTCCTCACGATGTTTTCCTTCACCGTTTTCGAAGCAAGTGATAACTATACAATATAAGAATGAATTCGAACTCGACACCTATGATTTGGCAGTCCGACGGTCACAGTGCTAGGCTATTACTGAAATACCAATTACCATTGAAATAGTTCTTTAGTTTGTTTTGTCTAAGGAGTCGAATGTTCTCATGAATGTTTTTTTTACGTAAATCAGGATTCTCACAATGCCTGTAGACAGTCTAGGTCACGTTTTATAATTTAACGAGATAAATTATATCCAACTTGTTATTAATTATTATAATTAAAATTCCCGCAGACAGGAGCAACGCGAAGATGCGACGTTATTCTGGTAAAATAATTTCCATTAAGTTTTCATAGAAATTGTTGTACAAGAGTCGCGTTGCACTTTTGCGTCGCACCGGTCTGCAGGAGCCTTTAAAATACCGGATGGTCTAAATAAGTATTTCATAGCATTACGCCTGTTTACTCCATAGGATTTAGGCAGCTAAACACATTTCGCCAGTTAAATTTTAAGTGTCATGTAAAAGGGAGCGAGCCTATTACCATCAGCCGGGCACAAATTCAGACTCCAGGCTGCTTCTGGGAAATTATTACTGATGAAAAACCCAACAACACTGCCCGATCTGGGAATCGAACCCAGGACCACATGCTCAGCAGAAGCGCTTGCGACCACTATACACTACTACTAGACATGTTATCTTTGGCTATGTATTTTAAGAACTACTGCAAAATATAAATTCCTGTCGTATTTAACCATACTTTATGATTGTCCCCAGATCTACGCAGATGATGACGTCAGCAGCATAGCGGACGGTAAAGAAGACGTGAAAGACCGTGTGTACGATTCCCTGGAGAAACTGCATGGTCTCACCGTGCTGGAAGATGACAACCTTGGAGACGATGAGGACCTCTTGGATACTGGCGAGGATGCTGAGAGTGGGGACTGGTACCCTGACTATGATAAGAGGGCCCAACATGTAAGTACTTTATAGCTAAGTATACGTATATTTATGTTGTACTATCTGATTTCTCCAAAATATACTGCAATATTTTTAGCAATCCCTTTGTGGGCGTGGGTAGGTAAAAGATGAAGTACCTATTCAATTTAATTTAAGTCCCTTGCTTCTTTGATTAATGTGAAGCATCATGATCATCTGTAGTTACAGCATTTGTCATTAGCATGGCCCCGGCCCAACTATGTTTAAGAATAATCGAAACATAAATAATTTTATTTGCATTAGCAACATTTATATTTTCAGAACTTGTATTTGTGTACTGGTAACATTAAGTCTAGTAGAATCTTTTCTGTGACATGTACTTTTGCTCTTGTGTAAAAATATAAAAAGAGCATACATTTGAAAATATAGTTTACTGATAAAAATCTACGAGCATTTTATAATACATGCTGGTTGTGGTTTGAGCCGGATGGATCATAATGACCTCGCTTTGATTTGGTTTTTTGAATAAGTTCAAAAATTGGTCCTTGGGTCCTAATACAAGAACACGAGTGTAGAACGAAGTACTTACCAAAATTTATAAACAATGCGGACATCAAAAATTAGGTATACTTAACCATCTTCTGAAAAATTTCAAAATTAATATGACGAATAACATAACCTTCAACAGAATACTTGTAATCTCCGAAGGGCTAGGAAGAGGTATCTACCCACATTTTGCCTGTTAACATTTCTAATACTTACTATTGCGTGTTATCGAGAAAATCGAGAAACGTTCACTTCATTGATCGATCAAGGTATTTAAAAAAGACAAGTAAAATTAACTATTTATGTTGAGCGGTGATGCAGCGGTCAGGGGTCGAGGTTAGACTATACATGCGTCACGTCGTTTCGCTTTAGTTGACATTTCTCGATGGAACGAGTTTTATTACCTAAGTGACATTCTACTGCTTCTATGCCTTTTTGTTACGAATAACGGACTCTGTACCTAATTCTAAATTAAAGATATGTGATATAGTTTCAGGTTTAGGTAATAACGCACCTACAATATGTATAATTTATATAGGCACAAATAATATAATACTAGCGATATTGGTGTCCACGGAATCGTGGGTTATATTATAAATGTGTTTTTTGTCCAAAATTTTTCAAGGATTCATTTATGATTTATCTGCATTTTCAACCTCCATCAATTAATTTTATTAATTACTCACTATTCCATTTATTGATCAGTTAACGTAATTGACAACACAATCAAAATGCCTAGCCTTTTCCCAACTATATTGGGGTCGGCTTCCAGTCGGCTGCAGCTGAATAACAGTATTTTACATGGAGCGACTGCCTATCTGACTTCCACAACCCAGTTACTGGGTAATACGATACCCCTTGGTAAGACTGTCGGACTTTCAGGCTTCTGACGACCCGTAACGACTGTCAAAGATCCTCGTATGACAGCCGGGACCAACGGCTTAACGTGCTTTCCGTGGCACAGAGGAGTCTTGTAATGTGAAGATGGTCACCTGATGCATCGACCCGTGCGGCTGTTATTACTTAGCCACGAGCTCCTAACGTATTTGACAACACAGAACAACAAAATGAAGTACTCGTAAAGGAAAAAACAATGAGATATTTTGGTATTTTCCTTGAAAACAGAGGGCGAAAATATGTTCACTACTTTGTGGAAATGGCGATCCCTTTTGTAAAAGATCTGGAATCGTTTAAATTCGAGTGAAATTGTTTTGTCTGACGAAATGTTTGAGTGATAACGATTTACGTAATGAACGTATTTACAAGGGGCTAATATGAATGGAAAAGCTTACTTTATTTTGAATTCTCTTAAATATCTTACTACTATAATGTTCATAAAAAACTGGGATGTAAGTACATATATAATATATATATGCTTGCCCATGTATTTTGAATACGCCCTGTGAAACTGTAAAAGTCTTAAAACGCTATAAATTGAAAAACAAAAGATCTCGCCTAATCCATAACCTTCTACTTTTTGAATTTATTTAAAAACAGATAAAAATTACAAATTGGCAAATTTTGAATAAAAGCTCCAGGTATTTTTTCTTAGACATACCTGGAGCTTTTATACAAAATTTGTAAAATACAGTTTAAAGTAGTATTACATAATCTCATATAATATTAAAACATGATTTAAAAGACTTCTCTAGTTACTTACACAATTTATGAAGCTTAATTAATAAGCTAATTTATTAAGCTTCAACCTTGTTTAAGGTATGGTTTCAGTAGAATAATAATTATTTTTTAAACAGTATTTTTTTAAAATAGATGCTCTTTAAAAATACTAAAGGTCGTTGCTATATTTAATTTTCTACCAAAGACTTGTAAGTACGAGTATAATTTAAATGCATTGCTATCATTTTGCACGTTATGTAAATTTTATTTTAGTTGTAGTATTAGTGTTGTAGTTTTAGTGTACATTTTGAGAGCTCTGTGAATATTCAGACGAACCTTTTAGCATTAAGAAGCAAGTATAACTTACTTATGAACGAAATATGATTCTTCTATCCTATCCTATACTATTAAATGAGCAATATTTGTAGATATATATGTATATATATAAAATATTGCACGTTCCCGAAAACGGCTCTCACAGTGACGAGGAGCTCGTGGCTAAGTAATAACTGCCGCACGGGTCGATCCAATAACAGACGCACGATAGGATCGATCAGGTTAACCTACGCTTGCCGGGGTTGGTCTGTAGAAGGGTGACCATCTTTACATACCGAAACTCCTCCGTGCTTCGGAAAGCACGTAAGCCATTGGTCCCGGCTGCCATTCGTGATTCGTTGACAGTCGTTAAGGGTCGTCAGAAGCCCGAAAGTCTGACAACCAGTCTTACCAAGGGATATCGTATTACCCAGTGACTGGGTTGTGGAGGTCAGATAGGCAGTCGCTCCATGTTAAATACAAGTATTTAGCTGCATCCGGTTAGACTGGAAGCTTAGCCCAATATAGTTGGGAAAAGGCTAGGCGCGCAGATTGATTGTTCTCGAAAACGATTTCAATGAAAGTTGCAATATAGGAGTTTACGGGGGCGAAAAATCAATCTAGCTAGGTCTCATACCTGGGAAAATTCGTTTTCTCTATTTTCACAGCCTCGAGAATGTGATACAACGTTGGTATACCTGGATGATATGTTTATCTATTTTACCCGACCAGCTTTCTAATTACGCAACATATTTTCGTAAACGATTACGACAAATCTGTTTCATTTTGACAGTTCAACAACATTAATTGCGTCATTTACGTTGCTCTGCAGTTTTTTTTTTTCGAACTTGCGGAGCAATGGATTAGCAATCTGTTTCAAAACGATTCAGATTCGGATTGATTTTGCATTACGTAATTAGGGTACAGGGGGCCAACCACCAGCACCTCTTTAAGCAGTATTATTTTGATGTTATTTCAGTGCGAGAAAGAAGTGGAGCTATACAGGATGTCTAGCTCCATCTCTTTCCCACGCTCAAGTAAGATTAAAATAATACTGCTAAAAGAGGTGATGGTAGCCAGAGCTCGGTCAACGAGGTACTAGTATTAATACGATTTTTGCTCATAATCTACCTACATACATACTAGATGTAAATTAAATGGTGTTGAACCTCAAAAGGGGTAATTGTACCCATTTCTTAGAAACGACTTTAAGTATGGGACCAACCCTGAAATATGACAAAAGAAACCAGCTGTTCCCACTTTGTTTTTGTCTTTGTTTTTATTTATTTACACTTTGTTTTTGTTTGTCCACGATCAAAATGTAGTTATCAGCTGTTTTTTTCAAGACCGAAGTTCTGCCTTGCGGTAGGAGTTGACTGGTAGAAATCGTCACGTAACGAAAAAGCGTTATGTCCGAAAAAGTCAGTTTCAAGGTCTCAAGTTTCAAGTATCTGATGTTTTTGTTTTAAATCATACATGAGAAGGAACTTCGTTCCTGACGGGGGTCTCCTACCGCACATGTTTTTTTTAAAGATTTTTCCAAGAGAATTATTTCAGAAGTGAAAGTTGTTCATTTTTATATGTACTACAATCCTTTAAAGCATATCCCTCGTAACAGTATTTATAGATATAAATAAGTGCTTTCTAAAAAGGTTCACGGTAATGGGTACGCATTAGACTGACATAGGTAGATTTAATATTATTGGCAGGGCAATCAACCGTGTCACCCTTCGGGCACATTACACTGAAAACACTTCGGATAATGATAATTTGCAGGCTTTTTTCAAGCCTGGAATAGTCTTCATTGAAATGGTCCTCGTAGATTGTTAGAATTATTAAGGAGGATAGATTTTATTAATTAATAATCTTGTGAAAGTTGCGTTGAGTTTTGGGAATTTTTAAAATAATTTTGGAAAGTAATTATAACAGAAGTGTATTTTAAATCTTTTTTTCTTTTCGTGGGGTTAGTGGTGACTAACCTGGTGTCAGAGTTTTAAAGCCGCCCATGGGCCTCTGACTTGGCTTCACATATTGTCTTGAAATATCTCTCAGGCATGATCATGTTTCCTCACGATGTTTTCCTTCACCATTTTTGAAGCAAGTGTTCGATCTCGAGACCACACTTGGCAGTCTGACGGTCACACCACTAGGCTATCACTACTTCCTACTATTTTAAATAATAAAGGGTACTTGTCTGTATAAATAAATCTCATCATGGTCTTCTCTTTCATGGTATCAAACCTAAGAAAATTGAGCTGTTACTTAAATTTTAGGGCATTTTGGTCTGATGATACAACACTATAGCCATCGAAATGTGATAATATACATGTTCCCAAAGTTCGATTACATTTACGGAAATGTAAATCGTAAGGCGTTTTTGGTCCTTATAGACGTGTTTATGAACGTTTAATCAATATTTTATAATTTTATTAGTTACTCAAAATATTATCATAAAAACCCTGCAACCATATGCTTCGTTATAACGAAATTATATGAAAATCGATACGCATTAAACACGGCTAGGTTGGAGCATGGAGCAAAGATGGCCGAAGCTCGACGGCAACACGCTAAGGGATTTAGAATTTACCTCTGTTATTTGTGTTATGGGAGCATCATAATATTTAGTTGTATATGAAAACGTGTAGGTATGTATAATCTGTGGTTTCATGAATATTTCATTAATATTATTCCCTAGCTTGTCCGTCTTTTTCTGGAAATCTCCTCTCATCTTGTTTGTGTTGTCTTCTTGAAATGTAAACCTCTGTGGTAGTACCTACTTACCTAGTATATTCAGTAAAGATATACTCCTATTGAGCATGTGAGCTTACGTCAGTCCCAACCTGGTTTACTTTTGAACTTTTCATGAATGCATACACTAAGTACAGTGTTTTGCCCACCTCGATCTATATGCCTTAATTTTTTATTAATATTTGCGGAGACAAGCGCAAAGCGACACCGGCAGAACGATGTCCGTGAAGTTTTCATAGAAATTGTTCCATCAGATACGCCTGTCGCCGTCGCGTCGCGTCTGTCTGTAGGTGCCTTCATAATTTGCTGTTTAGTATTGTGAAATGCAAATCAAATTTACTAAAAATAATTTTGATTTCATTGAAAATATTGAGGATTGGCAAAGTATTATTAGTGTCGATTTTATTATGAGAGTCTTCATGAATAAAACATATGGTGCGGTCCACAAATCGAAAGGCGAGCGAAACTTTTTAGAGTTTGTACGAGTTTTTGTTATTATTAAATTGTCGTGAAATATTAATTCTGACATTTAATTTGCATATATTATCATTATTTTATTATTTTCAGCCAATAGCTTGAAAGACGTCCACTGCTAGATTTAGGCCTCCCGAAAATTGCCACAAAGACCTTAGGGCCTTTTCTTCGGCGTCAAGAATTTCCATAGGTTTGAAACAATCGTCTGCTCAATCACGTAAATAACGCAATAAACTGTACGACCTAACATAACATCACGCCTTGTTTCCCCGAAGGGTTGGGCAGAGGTGTACCTGTAGCAGGTACTTATATAGACATTTCGCCAGTTAGTTAAGTCTCATGTAATAGTTTGCGATCCTATTACCATCAACCGGGCACAAATCTACTCCGGACTCCGGCGACTCCGAACTGCTACTGAGACATTCCAGATAAAAAATCTCAATATCACTTGAACTGTAAAACATGGATTTCAAAATTCAAAATATTTAATTTCACATAAACCTACAAGGGCACTTATGAAACGTCAGAAGCTAGGTGCACGGTTCCAATTGGTCGTTTTCTATGGAGAAGAGCCGGCAAGAAACTCCACGGTTACTCTTTTGAAAATAAATGGTTTTTACAATGTTTTCAAATTATAGTGTTAAAAGGTATGAGAGGACAGTGTATGCCTATCAACAAGTAGGTAGTAGGTACTTAGCAAGATAGAAAATGGTCGACAGATCTTCAGTCTGTTAAGCCTACAGCGTTCTCACATTCACTAAATCTGCAAAAAGAAAAGAATCTATATAAAAGATAAATCATACAGGTACTAACCTAGTTTAGAGGTCAGGGTTTCAATGTATTACTACCTAGCATAAGCCTCTCAATGTATGTACTTCTACTATATCATTGTAATAGTTATTTAGGCTTTTAGTTCAATAAATAATAAATAAAATAAAATCACACTAATATTATAAAGGCGAAAGTTTGTGAGTGTGTATGTTTATCTCTTCTTCACGCTAAAACTACTGAACGGATTTGGATATAATTTGGCACACAGATAGTTTATAACCTGGATTAACACATAGGATACTTTTTATCCCGATATGCCGACGGAATCGAAACTTATACGGGTGAAACCGCGGGGCACAGTTAGTAAAATAATAATTTTATTTTTATAGATTGCGATCAATTGCCATTGAATGTGTGTTACGCAATTACCCCGCGGTACCGAATGGGCATCTTGTGTACATGCATCTTATTGTCACTCTTTTATTTCTCCTTCTTGAACTTACTCAAAATTTACCCTGAACTTGTTTCGGCCATTCCCAGTAGTGTCTCAGTGTCAGTAATTCATCTAAATACATCCGTTTGACGGTACTTAAAAGTGGCGCAAGTGTCTCAAGTGGTACTTCTCTGTCCATCGCACTCGTCTCCGAGACGCCTTGACGTGTCTCTGTCGACAATCGCTTATTTTGAGTGCTTTTTGAAGAACACTTTGTATTTATTGTGTTTATTTTGCCAAGAGGATTTGGACAATGATCCGCAAGATTGTTCAGTGTGGTGATTTATTGAGAAATACTCTACTTATGCACATTTTAGGGTGAATTTTACTAATGAAAGATCAGTACATCTAAACTGCGTTCAAAAGCTGTCAGTGTCAGTATTCCACAACAATGCCGCATTGTTGTGGAATACTGACACTGACAGCTGTCAATGCGATGACACTTACAGTTCTTAAACGCAGTTTAATACAGAAAACATGTACAACTTTTATCATTAAATCTTACATGGGACCTCCTTTTATGTAAAGATATACCTTTGCTAGGAGGCTCCGCTCTTCAATGGCAAATTATAAAATACAAAAAAAAGTGGTGTACTAAAACATAATAGAATTTAAACAAAAACAAAATAAATAAATAAATAGTAAGAAAGTAAAAAATAAAATGAGTTTAGATGTGTTGATCGCGTTCTGTATCATTCGTTGGTGAAATCCGCCCTTACATGACAGGCGTTTTAAGTAAGATGACTGAAACTAACGTAAATTCATTAAAAATAAAAAATAAAACAGAAATCATTTATTCAACGTAAGCCGAGAGAATCAGCATTTTTTGAACGTCACAATTACATAAGACAGTCTTCCAATGCGGCAGCTCTTCACCACTTCTTAGTGCTTTAACTGGGAAGAAGAAGTGGCGCAACAAACTCCCCAGCAGCACAGCTGTCTGTAATGTTAGAACACTGCTGTAGCCACCTAATGTGCATCGGATTCCGCTAAGGGCCTTAACACGCTGACGTTTTGTGAGCGAGCTATCTGCAGCGAAACGATTCTTTAACGTGTTCGCCGCGTTTTCGTAACGAGAGCGACGTAAGACAAGCTGGTGTAGTAACATTGTGAAAACGTGGCAGTCGCGTTCACAAATCGCTTCCATGGAAACACGCTGGCAAATCTTCAGTGTGATACTGATAACGCTCTTAGATTTGTACAAATCTAGCTAAACTATCATGCATTGAAATTGTGTTTTGCGTAACGTAAATTGGTTAAAATTTCCATTATGGGCCATCGATTTATGGGTCGGGGAGGGGTGGGGGGAGGGGGGGGGAGGGGCTATCCCCTTTCCCATCCCCACCCCCCGGAGCCCCTTGGTTATGGAGATATCCATGGTTAAAGTTTTGTGGTTAGGTCAGGTTAAAACACTAATTTCCATGCAAAGCACGCAGCATGCAAGCACGCAGCACGCAGCATGCAAGCAAGCATACAACATGCAGCAGGCATGGTTTCTGTCACGGCTCCGGCGCGCGGCGGTCCCATGCGAGTTTATCGTCGCAGATGGGTTTAACGCTCACCACCGCAGCTTCGGCTTGCTCAGCTGCGGCGGCGAGTGTTACAACCACCTGCTCCTCAGCCCGCGGGCCGCCTAGCCACTCCGCGCCTACGCGATTTTAAATTACACTCTAGGGGTAGAGCAGACAAGACTGCGTGGAGTCGGAATTACAGCGATTCGTTTCTGTTACTAAAACCTAATTTTTTGCAAAGGTTTGGAAAGTTTTACCGTAGGCACAAGATTTTTTTTATTTTTATATAAAATTAAAATTTACTATGTGAAAATATAATTATATTTAGACATAATATGATAAAACAAATGAAACACCTGAAAAGACAGCTGTGCTGCTGGGGAGTTTGTTGCGCCACTTCTTCTTCCCAGCAAAAGCACTAGGAAGTGGTGAAGGGTGGGCGTTTTGGGGGACTGTCTTATGTAATTTTGACGTTCGAAAAGTGCTGATTCTCAGCCTAGTTTGAAAAATGACTTTTGAATTTTGAATTTGCATAAGTCATTAAAAACAACATAGTTCATTTTCTTTTTAATCGTGTAACATTCATAATCCAGAGTGATCCTGAGATTAGTCTTTGTTTAGTAGACAACAATTGGTATAATAATCGATCCCTACTCTCTAGTTACAAACAAGTCAGTTTCATTGTACATACTAATACTACTATGATGATTCATCCCAATCCCTTCAGCCGTTTTAGTGCGAAAGCGTAACAAACAAACAAACTCACTTTCGCATTTATAATATTAGTTAGGATTTAAGTCACTTTTCCTGTCTGTCTTTGTATCCGCGTTGTTCTTCTAAACTACGCAACGGATTTTGATGCGGTTTTCACCATCGTTGGGAGAATTTATTCCGAAAGGTTTATGTGTATAATAAATTAGTATTAAAATAATTTTATACTTTAATATTAAACTTACCCATAAATATAATGATAGAGGCATGAGGAACAGGGTGTAAAGTTCACTCATCGTCTATAGAAAAGGGAGGATCCTCCGACCAGACGGGTGTCGTGTTTGGTGGGCTACTGCCCAACGATTGATGTCAAGACGTTGTATATATGCTGGTCGCGCGGTAAACACTGCTTGCGCGATGCAGGACTTAGCGTGACGTCTCAGTGAGATGCGATATTCGCATGTGACGATATACACTCGAGAGCAATGAATACGGGTCACTTAAAGAATGTTAAAAATCTCGGAAACTAAAAATGATAGGTTAATGCAATAAATTGTATTTAATAGACAATGTAATACTCCTTAAATGAAAGTAAAAAAAATATGAGTCACCATACATTTTATTAACACAAAATTACATAAAGAAAAAAACTGCTGATCTCTCCTTAAAACAAAAATAGGAAACATGAAATTTTTGAACTTTATTACGATTTTCTTGAATTTTAATACTTCGTATTGCCTCCTCGTGCTTCCATTACTGCGTTTACGCGGTTTGGCATGATGTACACCAAGTTCCTTATACGATTTTGGGGAATATTCTCCCATTCCTCTGTGAGAGCAATTTTGAGCTCACGAAGCGTGATTGGGGGAGGGTTTCGTTGTTTTACGCATCTGCCTAGCTCGTCCCAAGCATGCTCGATCGGGTTGATATCCGGGCTGCGCGCTGGCCACTCCATACGAGTAATGTTCATCTCTTGAAGGTAGTCATTCACAATCCTACCTGTATGAGGTCGGGCATTGTCATGCATAAATATAGCATCCTCACCTAAATTGACCATAAATGGACCAACGTGATCATTGAGGATTTCTTCCACATATCTTTCGCTAGTTAAAGAGCCGTTTTCTATGATCACCAGCTCTGTGCGACTTTCAGAAGAAATTCCGGCCCACACAAGTACAGACCCACCACCGTAGGCTACTTTTTCTTCGATGCATGCTTGCTTGAATCTTTCCCCTGGTCTTCGATACACTCTGTGTCTTCCATCGTGCTTGTAGAGCATAAATTTTGATTCGTCGGAGAACATAACTTTTGACCAATCTTCAATACTCCAATTTACGTGGCTCTGGGCATATCTTAGTCTTGAAATACGATGCCCACGCTCCAGTTTAGGGCCGTTTGCAGGTCTAAGGGGTTTTAAGTTAGATTCAGCAAGCCGACGTCTTACTGTCCATGCACTTGGGTTACTTCCTCCGAGGCGTCGAAACTGATTTGTGAGTTCAGTTCCTGTAAGAAAGCGATTTCGAAGCATGGTGTTCACCAAGTATCGGTCTTCTCGTGCTGTGGTACACCTGGTTCTGCCCGTTCCTGGTCTGCGTAGGTTAGAACCAGTTTCTTCGTAACGTCGGAGAACTCTTTGTACTGTTGACAGCGACACACCGACAGTCCTGGCTGTATCGCGCTGACTCCGGCCGGTTTCCAGCATTGTAAGTATTCTGGTGCATTCTTCAGGCGTAAGCGACATAATTTCAGCTTGAATAATGAATATAGAGCACTATCAACATGGTTTATGTACCCACATAAATGACAGATTACAAACAAAAGCAAAACCAAATGCTGTAATTTCGTAGTTCTATCTTCGAAAGTGGCCCTTTTTCAAATTTGATTTTTTTATGATATAACTTTACAATAACTAAGAAGTTTTAATACCTTTATTTAAGGAGTATTACATTGTCTATTAAATACAATTTATTGCATTAACCTAGCATTTTTAGTTTCCGAGATTTTTAGGATTCTTTAAGTGACCCGGATTCATTGCTCTCGAGTGTAGTTGCCGCCACAGTACAATTTTTTCTCGGCTACGGCAAAGCCAAAGGATGTGATGTATGATTTTAACAGGCTATGTATTTTTTTAAGCTAGCTTTTGTAGCAGCTTCGCCTGTGTGGTGATCGGAAACTATCCCACGGGAACGTACTTCCGGGATAAAAAATATCCAAATTCCTTACTCCGGTATTAAGACTACCCATGTGCCAAATTTTATCGAATTCCGTTCAGCCGTTAAGGCGTAAAACGGTAATATGCAGACAGAATAACTTTCGCATTTTTACCATTAGTAATTTAGTATTGTGGATTATCTTTGTAGGTACATTGGGACCAGCTTTGTCTTTTGGAGTAAAGGTGAAGTACTTCGCCTTTTGGAAACAAAAGAACGTTACTAACTTAATTTGAAAACAGGATAAAGAAATGCGTAAAATATTTTTTTAAACTGTGTATCCCCAAACATTTCAGCAGAATCCGAGTTCATATTTATCGTTCATTTCTCCGACATCGTCTGTTTGTACTTTTACTGCTATCATCGCGGGCACTTATCTGCCGGTTTTCCATTCACTGAGTCATCATTAAAAAAACAAAGAGCAACAGAAGGGGAACATCTTAAAACGGGTGGTAAGTACGATACCAATTTCTTCGTTCAGTGACATAAAAGGCGAGATGAAACTTTGTTTAAAAACACATGAGCGGCATCCGTTTTGTATAAATTTTTAAGTGTTAACTTATGTTTGTAAGTGTCCATAACTTCATTCACGTGCATATTTCAGAAAGTACCATTTAAAGAAAGAAAGAAAAGAAAGTATAATATTTATTTGGACACAGTTCGTGAAACATAACAAAATAAAAAGTGAAAATAATCATCATTCAATCATTTATTACCTGCCTTGAACAAAGCTTTCGGCATCTCGGATAAACCAAATTCAAAAGTCATATTTTAAAGGAGATGTTTCAAAATGTATGGAGCCCCACCCACGTCTTTGTACACCATACAAAAAAATGGGGAAACACAATTAAAACAGTTTTCAATCATCCAATTACTTTAAGTTGGCTTTGTTTGTTAGTAAAACACAAGAATGTACACTTGAAATTGCAACACACAACAAAAACCCGTCATGGCGGTAAGCTGTCATGTTGTTTGATATGTTTATTTGTCTTAATTGTCAAATCACTGCGTTTTGTTCAGTCTTTTGTAGACTCGAGAAATTAAAACAAAACGAACATCAAACCGCGAACGACAACGAAAGCGACTGAAGTGACAGTAGACAGTTCATGATCTATGATCAATGGCCGATCTATGGTTTACTGTCATTGTTTTCAACCACAGAGTACCTAAATTGGCGAGACGCCATGTTGAAACTCGATAAAAATAATTGATAAATATCAAATTATTACAAGAAAAGTATGCATTTAAGCAATTTATCTGTATTTTTCCCGAATCGCATAGATTTTTCTCGATTTTTCGAGGTACTGTACACATTCTGGGCCGGATTTGGAACATCTCCTTTGGCTGAGAATCAGCACTTACATAAGACAGTCCCTCAACGGCCGCGACTTACGAGTTGTAGGTCTTAGGTTCAACCCCAGACAGGCGCATTACTTTGTGTAAAGTATTTCATCACCACTGCTCTCAGAACGGTGAAGGAAAACATCGTGAGAAAACCGGCATGGCCTAGAACCATAAATTCGAAGACATGACATCTACCAACCCGCACTGGGCCCGCGTGGTGGATAAAGGTACCATTCCGTACCCAACTGCCAGGAGGCAACTGCAGGCGACGTGTCGCCGTGACACGACTGATTTCTAGGAATTTCTATGAAATACCTTCCGTGGCTAGCGACAGTTCGTTGGCAGCTGCGGGCAAGCGCCAGGCGACACGTGCAGCCCGACCGCAGACCAGTATTGCCGCCAACGTTCGAGCGATAACACGTTTTCCTATCTTCTATCTACCGACAGGAATACAGGCTGCTGTCGCCTGCGGTCGGGTTCGGAATCATGACTGCAGCGCCATGTCGACTGCAGTTGCCGCCTTCGGTTGGGTACGGAATGGTAACCTCCCTCTCAAGAGACGAGGCCTATGTCCCAGCAGTGGGAAAATTATAGGCTGGTTATGATGATCACGAGTCCCTCAAAACGCCCTTCACCACTTCCTAAGTAATACTTTAGTTGAGATTTGGGAAGAAGAAGTGACACATCAAACTCCCCAGCAGCACAACTGGCACACTCTAAGGTCGCAAAAATAAATGCGTCAATATTTTAAATGGTCCTTCTGTAGAATTGTTATTTGTTACTTCTTTTAAGAGCCTATACTACCTCAGCTTAAATTCACTTTTTATCTCGCTCGCACCATACTGCTCGCGGACTGAGTGAGAGCGAGACGGTGTGGGGCACTGGCGGCTCTAAGGCGCCAGTAGTTTAGGTAATTGCTTTTTACGGTGAAAATAATGGTAATTTAAAAATAAATAAAAAACATAAGACCTGCTATATTATAAGAAGTTCAGTTAGTATGCAAAGTTTCATGATCTAATTTGAAGTATTTTCTGAATACCAGTGGTTTATTGTTCGGTTTGGAGGTAACTTTGGATTTTTTTTCTATCGAGAAAATTTTATGGAATCGTGTTTTCGATAAACATAGTACTTAACATTAATCCTCAACTTTACCATTATATTTATTTCAAAATTAATACTGCAGTATTTTCGGCAAAACGGAGGATCATGCTAAGCCATTTGAGGTAGTGAAGGCCCTTAAGAGTTCCAAAATGTTTCCTTTCCCTTATTTATTATGAGCAACCTTTGTTTTAATAGAACAATTCGGATCATTGTTCATGTTTGAAGCATTGCGAACATTGCTTTCTTTAATCTAGAGTAATTATTAACAGTCTTTCTTTGTTTTGGTAACGAACGCAAGTTATGTAATATTATTAAATACAAGCCATGTGTGCAAAAATTACAAACATCCATACAAACTTTCTTCCCCTGTTAACACGTTCAGTGCCGGGAGCCCTCCTAGAGGGCTCCTCCTGGAGGGCTCACTAGTCGCATATGGGATGCCGGGAGCCCTCGCGGAGAGCTCATTTTAAATGTTATTATGTGGTATTATTAGCGAATACAGCATTATAAACTGTGAAAATATTATCTAATGTATATTTTAACAAGATTTATAAGTATACGCATTGGTTTTAAAATTCAATCTTTTTTATTTTCAAATATTTTGTTGCTCTCGGTTAAAAATATTTACTAAAAATTTAAAAGGTTGGAAACTATGTATGGCGACAAGAAAGCACTATTTTACTTCGTTTTACTGTGTTTTATATTACGGTATTAAGCCTAATGACCGTCTGCGATGGTTAACTGTAGCGCAAACGTAATGCCGTAGACCCTCCCGGAAGGTTCACTTCCAATAGAGGCATGGCGTATGAGCTCTATGAAAAGTGGGTGGAGTCGAAAGCGTTAAACACCTTTAGGGGATGAATTTTCAAAAATCCTACCTTTGTGCTCACTTTCGTTACGTAACGAACTCTAGAGCAAAATTTTATACTTCTCGGTTTAGGCTTGCCTGTCATTGAATGAATGAATTAATTTATACGAGTAGATTACATAACTGATAAATAATTTAAAAAATCTAAATTCATTCATTTCACTTAATTTGTCATTCGCCATTAGCATATTTTTTATTTAAACAACTTGTTCACATTGAATTAATCTTAATTAATAATTCTCATTCAGAAATAACCTTCAATGAAATTCCATTTCCTTGGTTATAAACTTATAATTAACATAAATTCTGCAGTAATTTCGTGAATTTTATTAGATAATATATTAAACGATTTTATTCAATGTTGAAATGACTTGCGTATTTGAGCCAAATTCTATTTGATATTAATATTTATGATATCTATTCAACATATTTGTTCTGGTTGTTACTAACTAGGTATTTAAGTTTTCTCATTCTCATATCCGTACCTACCTACTTCCTATTACTGCCCTTCCACCATAATCCACCTAGCCTTTTCGCAACTATGTTGGGGTCTGCTTCTAGTCTTACCGGATGCAGCTTTTACATGGAGCTACTGCCTATCTAACCTCCACATCTCACTTACTGGGTCGTACGATACAAACTCAAACTCAAAGCATTTATTTCAAATAAACCATTTACAGGCACTTTTGAATTGTCAAGGGGTCGGTCAGTCAAAAATATGAAGCTAGTTGCCCATTCCAAAGCGTAGTAGGTACCTATGGAGAAGAACAGACAAGAAACTCCACGGACACTCTTTTAAATCAAAATAAATTTGATACAAAATATTGGTTACATCATTCATTTTGAAATTATGCATGTGAGAACAATGTAGAAAGACGAGTGCACGTTCGTAAAAGCGTCCGTAATAAAAAGAAAAAAATAAAGAATCATTCAAAAACTTAAAATAAACCATGGCAGTTAAGAGATGACCAGTGCCAACTGACGGCGCCCGTTCACGAACATGACGCATGGATCAGCACCATTCAGCTCAACCATACCCTTTGGTAAGACTGGCTATCAAACTATCGGGTTTCTCACCCCTAATGGCCCGTCAACAATATTCCTGTTAAATATAGTCTTTCTTATTGAATATTTTCTTCTTCAGATCGGTACAACGAACATGGTGCATCTTCGTCCTGAAGATTTCGTGGACAGCGACGTCACCTTCGGAGACAAGTCTGTGATGTCCAACATCAGGGAGCTCAAACGAAGGCTGAACGAGAACCCAGAAGATCCTGACTTGCTTGGTAAGAAATATATCGGCATTTAGGTAGGTACGCGTCGTTTGAAGAGCTTAAGGAACGTGAGATTACAGAAGCCACTGATTATGGCCGCTTTCCGAATTAGAACATAATCGGTCACAGCGCTGACATCGGTAATTTGCGTTCCGATTAAAATATCACGATTATGACAGCTGAGGGCTGTCAACAGTTCTGAACGCTCGTAAACGCGCTCACGTCACTCAACGTCAAAACTTGCATATCATATTTCTTTGTGATTATACCACACATTTCTTCTTCTTTGGTTAGGTGACGAACTGAAAGAAACACAATTTCGAAAATGCCACGTTAGTTTAAAGATAAGATGCGAGCCAAAACAAAACAGCACAACTGTCATTTTTGACAGCGCTCACGGTGACATTAGTAAAAGGCATGGTCGGCAATATCGCAAGATGGCGCATAGTCATGACGTCATTTATGACGATTCAAGATACATCGTTATCGCGCCCACGTTAATTCGGTACGGGTGTTAGCACTCTCAAATCGATTACCTACAGTGTAACTCGGAATGCACCCTAAGTCATCACTGCCACACCACACCCGAACTAAGTTCGTCTCGATCTAAGTGGACTTGATAACACATAACATCACGCCTGTTTTCCTTGAAGGGTTAAGCACTATTACTAAGCGTATATGCCTATAGCACACCCACATCTCCGGTCAGTCAGTTATGTTAAGTCCCATGTAATAGGAGCGAGTCTATTGCCATGAAGACTCCGGGCTGTTAATTTCTGATGGAAAAACCCAAAAAGACTGCCCGATCTGAGAATCTAGCCCAGGATATCGGAAATAGATACAAACAAAAACAATGTTTTATGAAATCAGTTGGCTTCATTAGTAATAATTAATTGAAACGAGAGACGCAAAAATTGATAGTTGAGAAAACAATTACATGAAATAGATAAAGCAGTAATAAGCCTGCAGCTTTTCTGCAAAGCAGAAAGTTGTATAGAATTTCTTGAGCAAAGTTGCCATGGTAGTTAAGCTGCCATATTGCGTCGATGTAATCTGTACCGTCTTGAGAAATAATAATATAATAATAAATATAGTTTATTTCTAAATATATTTTTTAGCACAAGTGTTCTTTTGAAGTCATATATCTAATGTTTATTTTTAAATTAAAGAACGATTTTAATTAGGTAGGTAATAAAGCTTAGAAAAGTCAACATCATTCTCTTGCTCTTAACTCAATTTATTTGGGGTCGGCACAATTCCATAATGTATTGCTTGGAAAAGTAATGAAATTAACTATCACCTTATTCTTACATCGATCGGTCTAAAAATTTGTCCAAGTTCCGTCACAGATTAGTACAGATGGGTCACTCCGCAAAATCATTTAAATAAAAAACGACTCTTGCTACGACACAATAAAGTGCAATTCAGGTCGCACGGCGCTAATTAGCTTACAGTTATATTCCCCTAGAAATTGCCTCTCTTTTTTTTTTTTTTTAACTATTGCATCTCGTAGGTATACCACTAAGGTATTTACTGCTCAACCGAACAATCCTGTGGCTGCCTTAAGCACTACACTCAAAGCCTCCAGCCAGGAGCAAAACTATTCTAAATTAAAATTAGGCGAACGCTCGCTAAGGGCACCCCCTGTGGGGTACGAACCTCGGCTTAGGGCGTCGCTGAGGGGAGAACAGCAAGATGGGACAGGCTGGATCAAGGATGTATCATTATTATTATACGGGGAATTTAAAGCTACGCGCTCAGCTGCGGCGCGGGCTGGCGCGTCATCGGACAAGGGTCGAGGGGTAATATTATTTACTCGAGAGGGTCGCGATCGCGGAGGACCTCGGCGGCGAGGTCGGTACAACGGGTGTCGGGTGTGTTTGTGCACTGTCCTGGTGGCCCTATTGCCCTCCTGGAGGAGAGTGGTTGGATCATCTGGATCGGAGAGGACATGCCTAGGACGGCGAAATCGACTAATAAGGGAGGGGGTATAATTGGCCGCTTCAACAACCATAGGGTTGCGGTGATTGGCGGCGGAATCAAAGTGACGCTTGGAAATGCGTTTTAGGAACTGATGGATTGTGGGGATTTTAAGATCGAGGTGGAGGTTAATATTCCTGACATACCAGGGAGCGCCCGTGGCTCTTCTGAGAAATCTGTTTTGGATCACCTGCATCCTATGGATATTTCTGGGGGATGTGTGTGCAAAGACAGCACCCGCATAGGTCATGATTGGGCGGATGCACGCTGTGTAGATGCGCAATTTGCACTTGAGTGACAACTTGCTGCGTGCATTAACGATGTAGTATAATCTACTGAGAGCGAACGCGGCCCGCGAGCGAACCGACTTTATGTGCTCTGAAAAGTTGAGATAGTGATCGAGGATGAATTGCCTCTCTTACTACCGCGTAACTTTTACATCTCCTGACTACGGTACGCCCACTGAATTCGACTAGTCGAGCCCGCCACGTAGGTACTTGTAGCTTTATACGTAATATGCGGAGTGACCGATCTGTATTTATCTATGGTTCCGTACAGGTAGTACAGGTACTCTTAACTTAGGACCAATTTTTACCAGGTACAGACTGTACAAGTAGTGTAGTGTAGTGTAGTAGTGCTTTGGTTACTGTGCGTTTGCACTGGCGAAACATTCACAACAAAACATGTTTAAATCGTTAGTTTCTGTCAAAGTTCCATACAATATTTGACAGGAACTAGAGATTTAAACATGTTTTGTTGTGATGTTTCGCCAGTGCAAACGCACGGTTAGTATCTGAAATCGTTCCACTTAAAACGATCACTTTGGAGTAGATAGAAATCTACCGTTTCCAAGAAAGCAGACTGGAAGGTTTTCAAGAAGTTTAGGCTTTTGTAGACAAGATAGTTGAAGGAATTTATCAAGCCTACTTCTTTATGTGAAGTGTAAAAAAATATCATCACGGGAAAATATAGTTGTAATTAATTTTATTGTGAGACAACAGCAGGCGAGCCTGTACTTGTGCCCGGTTGATGACAATAGGCTCACCCCTAGTACATGGGACCTTAATATGACTGGCTAAATGTGGGTGTACTATAGGTACACCTCTGCCTAACCCTTTGGGGAAACAGCCGTTATAGATAGTGCAATCCACGACGACGCGCCCCACTCCGCTCCGCTCCGTACTAAAGTACAGCTTACAGTACAGTAATCGCGAAGTGTGGCGCGTCGTCGTGGATTGCACTATAGGTATGTATGTAGGTACTATGGTTTTATTCGAAAGTGGTTTTCGTCTGCCAAACTGTTCAGGGTCATAAGGAAGCCAGTACTAAATCCTCGTGATTTTGCAACCGCAGCTGTAATATTTGGATAATCAAACCTTTATGACTTCCTTTTGCAACTTTGCCAAATTGTTTCGCAATAAATTCTATGTTTATGTTAAAGACTGGTCGGTTCCTGAATATTTTTGCCGCCCATCGGCCTCTGACTTGGCTTCACATGCCGTCGGGAAATATCTCTCAGGCATATCAGTTTCCTCACGATGTTTTCCTTCACCGTGTTTGAAGCAATTGATAGATAATTTCTAGGTACATTATGGATGTTGACTAAATATTTTATTTTTTCTTTTATATCGTAATCAAAAGATTACGGCAATATATTGAGTTAAAATGTGTGTGCCATGACGTCATTCTCCGGTAGATTTTATACTGACTTGTGATGTAGCGAGACCACTCCCCAACCTAAATGCGTTTTATCTAAATATTTTTTTTAATAATATGATAAAGCAAAAAATACGCGTCTAATATTTTTTTATTATCTAACTGTCGGACTAAATAGTTTTAATTTTAATACGCACATGAATCCGAAAAGTCAGAGGTGGGTTCGAACTCGAGACCTATGACTTGGCAGTCCAACTGCGGCGGCGGCGCGACAGTGTGACCGTTGGACTGTCAAGTCATACTGCTGTCTGATAAGATGGGTTATCGATAGTACTAGTATTTAAATTGAAACCACTCACTCTCACGAGAAGAATGTTACTCCCATAGGAATACTATGGAATAAATGTTATAGTTTGGTCCTAGAGAAACGAATGACAGGTGCAATGATATTCAGGTCAGTCAGTTGGAATGGATGATTAAATGGATGTTTTAGAAATATTCCCCATCAAAGAATAAACAGCGTCATACAATGGACAAACGTTTCCGAACTCTGCTGGGAGTATAAGTTTTTGAGACATTGTATTACAAAAAAAAAAAAACGAATTTAAAACAAAGTAAATTAGAAACACTACATTATTTTGTCCTTAAGTTTTGATATGTGGTCTATTTAGCCGCACATTTTTTTTTTATTTATTTAAACTTTTCACACTAATAAAAAGTACAAAAGCCAAATTACCCAAATTTACCAACAATTTTTTTTTTTGGCTTTTTCCCAAATTGTATTCATTACCTTATTTCATGTCTGTAACCTCTTCCAGAACTGCAACCTGCAGTACCAGCAGCAGTCCACCCAACCAAGCCAACTGACGAAGAAGGAACAAGGACCAAACGCAGCGTCTTCCCTGACTCATCAGCTGACAACGTCGATGAGTACGCAGCACCAAGGATGATGGCTAAGACTGATGAAAGGTACATTAACCATGATTTTCCCACGGAAACGTAATGCCGGGTTCTAACGTATCCCATGTCACTCCTAAACCAGATTATGGTCTACCTACAACCCAACTTTCATCCAAATCCGTACAGCCGTTTTACCGTGAAAGCGTAACAAACAAACCATCTTTCGCATTTTTATAATATTTATTAAGATTTAAGTCACTTTTCCTGTCTGTCTGTGTGTCCGCGTTGTTCTTCTAAACTGCGCAACGGATTTTGATGCGGTTTTCACCATCGTTGAGAGAATTTATTCCGAAAGGTTTATATATTAAGACGTTAATATTAAACTTATTTATATATAAAATAAATGTCGATATTTTGTCTAGTCAAAAGAACCGTATGAAACAGGGGCGGGTCGCATACGATTATAAGGCAACATATATGCGCAGCCTGGTATCAGTTCTAGTACCAATCCAACAAGATGGGATTGGTAGTGGAGCTAAATAAAGTGTTAAAGTTATATATCTTGTATAATAGGTGCTTTAGACCATCGAACTAAATAACTTTTAAAATGGTACCTACTTTCTAAAGTAAATGTTTGAACACCTTTTTTTTTTCTGATGGATAATTATCAAATAACTTCTCCTCTGGGCGGAGCGGGAGGGCGTTTCAGACTCTTACTGACTAAAACCCACGCGTGTTCCTTCAGTTGCCTGTACTTTCCCGCAACCCCGGCATCGGTCTCATCGGACCCCTTCAATTGCTGATATCTCTTTGACGCGTGTGAGAAAAATGGTTACCTACTAATTAATTATTTAACTATTTAGGTATTTTAATATCTACGAATATGATGTGTAGGGAAAAGGATTATAAGAAAAGCACATGGAGACAAGACTAGGCATTTATTTCAATTAGACTTGTCAATAAATAGGTATTGTTAATGAGAATTAGTTTTGAAGTATGTATGTATCAACACATTTTTACATTAGCATTTAGTATTGTTATCACATTAATCTCTTGGACCATTTCTTAAAGCTAACAACTTTATCAATGAAAAGAAATAGAATATGAATATTCCTTAATTCGATTTAGGTAACACTTATGTAGCAATATTAGCCATATTTTAATACATACAGAACATCATAGTTTTATCAACAATAATCAAGATTTAATGACAATTTAACTTACATGAACATTATAGTCAGTCGATCTTTCACCAGAAGTGATCTGATGATCCTTATTTCAATCCATTTTACAATTAAAGCAGTACTTCTGATAAGCAACATTATTTCTTTATATTAGCTTTTAGCAACTCAATATTACGGACATGGACACCACTCAGGGTCTGTTCTTAGATGTTAACATAAGCTTTTATATTGTTACCAGTCCAGTGACACGTACAGAAAAGAGGACAAGAAACACGACCTTATGAAGCATTTCAAATGACAGTTGTCTACCCTTACTACCTATCTAACATCAATATTGCCACAGATAAAATGAACTGAACTATTAGTACAAAACAAATACTTTTAAACTATAAACTGTAATAATACTAATCTCTTAGATATTCTTAACAAAATAATTGAATGGAACTTGTATCCTCAATCATTTAATATTTAAATATAGGAACAACAAATAAATCAGTGTGACCCTACGATAACACAACAGATGAGTCAATTCAGTGTTTGACTTATGAAAAATAAGTTTGTTATTATATTAATTTAGTAAATTAACCATAGATAATAATTACATTTATAGGTATAACAAGTATAATTACATTTATATATCATATTATTTATTTTTAGACATAATAATGACATCTATATAACAACGCGCCGTCGACCCGGGCCTGGTCCTTATCGGACAGCGAGCTACCCATTGCTCACCGTCCGCAAGCCCGCGCCTATGGTAGCCGGGAATCGGCCTACGATTCCCGACGCCCAGGGCGTCTCCTGCGGCGGCTAGGGGCGCGAGTGCGCGAATTTTGCCTCTCCCACACGCGTACCGCCTCCTCCTTCGCGAGCATTACTGCTTCGTAGAAGGAGGTGACGGCCTCCCATGCCCTCTGCCCAAGCTGGGCAGACCTCCACCGTATGCTCCACCGTGTCCTCCGATTTTTGAACACATTGTTCTCAGATCTAAAATCAGTAATCTAAGGGCCATTAGGGCTGTTAACCAAGGCGCCGCGGCAGCAGCGGCACCGTCGCCGCTGCGGTGTCGCTGTATTAGTCACCCTTGGATTTGTATGGACCCTTACAAATGGCGCCGCAGCGGTGGCAGCGGGAATTGATACCACGGTGGCGAAAAACTGTGCCACTCCGCTGCACGGTGCCGCTGTATTAGTCACCCTTGTATGGAACCTTACACATGGCGCCACCGCGGCGGTGAAAACGCTGCCGCTGCGGCGCCATGTGTAAACGCTCTTAGTATTACGAAAGTAGTTTGTTGTCAAACTTCAAATTCTCCTATATTAAACTTAACCCTGTCTTCTTAATTGTCAAATTACTTGAAGATCTAGTCCTAAACGTTATGCTGACCGCAAATTCCATTATAGATAGCAGAAGCAAGTTTATATGTAAAGATGTCTAAAGGAGACTGTGACGGTCGGCAGCTCGGCGCGAAGCAATCAGGAATGCGACCGCAACGCTCTCGGGTTTCATCATGAGAAATATTCATGCATTATAATGTTTATAGCTTCTTTTATTGCGCCATCTTCGTAGCGCTCTGGTTAATCACAAATATTGTAATCTTAATGGTTTTTGTTGGAAGAATTACTTACTGAGTTACTTGTGAGTCTTTTTATTCGATATTATCTTTAATTATTTGATGACTGCCTCGTTGGTCTAGTGGTCGCAAGCGCTACTGCTGAGCATGAGGTCCTGGGTTCGATTCCCGGGTCGGGTAAAGTTTTTCTATCTAGAATTTCTCAGTAGCAGCCTGGAGTCTGGATTTGTGCCCGGTTGATGGCAATAGGCTCGCGCCCTAATACATGGGACTTAAACATAACTGGCGAAATGTGGGTGTACCTAATACAGGTACACCTCTGCCCAACCCTTCGGGGAAACAAGGAGAAATATTATGTTATGTTTATCTTTAATTACAAGGGAAAACTTCAGATAATGTAAGGCATAATTCGTGGCGTTTTCAAAACTGTATCAAGTATGTTCAAACCATATTACCATGTAATGGGTTAGGACATAGGGTACTTTTTATCCTGATTTTCCCACGGGATCGAGACTTATGCGATCGAAATTGGTAATTGTATTGTTAATTAGATTGAGGGGTGAGAACCTGGTGATGCGTCACGCAGGGTATACTATTATGGACGCCGGGGCATACGAATCTCTCACAAAGGATCATATTAAATGCATTTTTTTCAAACCGCTATAATTCTTGTCTCTGTTTATAACTTTGTAAAGAAAGAAAAATAAAGATCATATTCCAGATCTCCGAAATAATACGACTCAATATAATAGTCAGTTTTTTTATATAGCTTACCGACCGGCGCGCGGTCACTAGGTATAAATCAACAACATCTGACAAAAATAAATGTCGATCAAAGAAAGAATGGTCAAAGCAACTTGAGTAAACAACAATCTATGATAACAGCTATCAAGTCTAGCCTAGTAGTTATCTATGTATTATAGTTACTAATGCGTACCTAAATATTTGGTTATATATTCACCCCTTTTAAGCGAGGTGTCAGATAAACTAGTAACATAATTACTGTCGAGCACTCTGCCCCGGGCACATCACAAATATTTGCCACTCTCAACGTTATTCATGTGTATCGAACCGTATGTTGATACTTCAGTGGATAATCAAGTAGTTCGGCAATAAGCACTTGATTCTGTTGTGAGGTGATCAATAGTTTTGTTCAACATTAAGAATTCTCCTGCTCCTACCGTCGGTTCCATCCAACACCTTTCCAATACCTAGCACCTTTACCACCTTTTACCTTGTCTTATACCTTTGATTATTTATAAATGTCTAGATAGAGTGTCGCGCTGCAAAAGAACTAAAACTATCAAGTCAACTTTGTTTTGCTAGTGTCCGTGACAGACATGTTGGCCAATCCTTAGCCAATGCGAGCCTAGGCAAATTGATACAAGGCGAGTGTTACGGTCTACATGTTGGTCAAGTTCGCAAGAAACCAATGCCAACTGCCAATGTTCACGATTTTTTCTGGAGCTGTTCACATTTTGACCTTGATTGCCAAGTGCAAGCTAGCCTATGATTTGTCCAGAAAACCGACACTGTTCCGAAGTGAGACGAGTCGTAGCGAGCGATCCCGAGTGGTGGCAAGGCACGCCAAACGAACCGTATACACGTTGGCGCTCGTCTGCACTCGGCTGGCTAGGCGAGCATCGACGAGCAATGGCGAGGCTAGACAAATGGGCTGTACGTTGGTACTCGCCTTCGCTCGGCGAGGTTTTACGAACATGTCTTGCCAGCTTTACACTCACTGTATGTCATTGTGCTTTTCTAGTGTGCGTGCATTTAGCCGCCAACTGTTGGACGGTGTTTTTTTCGACGTGCTCGCAGCATCTTTGACCAGAACAGTGTATTCTTAAGATAAGATATAATTATTATAAGGTCAAGGGGCGCCAAAAAGTCAAACGAGAAAAATAATTTCCAGCGCAAATAAAATTTTGATGGCGCCTCTTGAGAGGCGAGGGAATTTACATATTTAGCGGCTGATTGAAATTAACATTAAATACTAATTTAATTATACAGCAGAAAAAGCCTACTTAATGTTAAAGAAGCAGGAGTATAATAATAGCTACTTAATTTAATTTATATTTAAAAAAAAAATGATATTTGCAAATTAGTTGATTTTTTAAAGTGAGTAGGTATTATTATTTATGTAACATGAAACCGAAGTAGAATTCACGTGAAGTGAAGGCGTCGATCAAAGGGTGCCGAAAGACAATCTCGCTCTACCCTGAACATGGACTAGGGCCGGCGCTGAGTTAGGTAAACAATAGCTGAGTCCACTTGCAACCCATACATAAGCAGATACACAGAGTAACTCCACTCAAGGCGACATAACTGCAAACATTGTTGATAAACTTGTAAGTTGGCAAGGCGGCACGTGTCGTTAATATGCGGTATATTAACGACACGTGCCGCTTTGCCAAGTTCACAGCACTCACCAGGTTTTATAGAAAGGCATAATGCATGGAAGCCTTACCGCTCTTGCCTTTTGTAGGAGCTTCCAAGAAGTTTATTAGTAGATAGTTTATAAATGAAAATTCAGACTGAAATGATTTTCAAGTTATTATATTTTTTACGTAAGGGAGGTGGATGATCGTACTTAATCCTACTAATATTATGGATGTGATTGTTCGTAGTTGGATATTTGGATGTTTTTCAATCACGGAAAAACGTGTGAACGGATTAGGATGAAATTTGGCACACAGATCGCTTATAACCTGGATTAACAAAAAGGATACTTTACCCTTGTAAATGGTCCCAATTCTGAAGTTGACGCAGCAGACCAAGTCGCGGGCAGTCACATATTTTAATATATATAGTCCTCCAATTGTCCTCAATCTAAACGGAGACTAGCCTTCGGCGTGGGAGATATAATAGTGCACAGGTGTGTGCGCAGACACAGGTGCACTCTCTCTTCCCTCACTCTCATAGTCCGATGGGACGGCAATCCGACATGACCGGAGAGAGATCAGGCGCAGGACCAACGGCTTAACGTGCTCTCCGAGGCACGGGGGTATCACACAGCCAACTTCCAAATTCCGGGCTGTTACTAAGAAATTCCTAATGGAAAAACCCAATGACACTTTGCCCGACCCGGGAACCCACCCCACGCTCAGCAGTCGCGCTTGCGACCACGAGACCAACGGGGCAGTTAATACTAAGTTAGCTAATAGGGTATATAGTGCCTTTAAGTATTTGGAAAGTACAAAAACAAGAACTATTCATTAAAACAGTTACCTAACTACACGGTGGATTTTTTATGTGTAACATCTATCCTCTCGCTTTTCTGCAATCAAAATCAAAACTAAAATCTAAAACAAAATCAAGATCATCAAATCTGTGGGAGTGATCTCGTGAAAAGGGACGGAAGTGTATAACAGGAAGCCGGAGAAGCGGACGCTATTTGCATACCCACGAGCGCGGTTTAACGAGCGTACCACGGTGCTATAGTTGGCCGTCAGAAACGACCTTGACGCGGGGTGGGCCCTTTAACGTTGCTTATTAAGTACCTTAATGATGCCTTAATGTTGCTTATTATCAATATCAGATGTCACACAAATCATATGCGACTACTGTAAGGTTAGCTCGTCTTTTTAAAATTAATTTATCTTAGGAACTAACTATTAATGGAATTTGTTCATATTCTCTGCATTCGTTTCTGGTGAAGTACTAGTTTTGTTGCATTCTAGCAGAAACATTCAATATAATTTAGGAAAACTAATCTGTCACAGACCAAAGAAGACCCGAATTTTCTCATATACATATACATAATATCCCGAATACATAAGTTTTCGTTGGAAAACTGACGCAAACAAAGATTATTTTTTATCCAACAATGCGTTGATGGAACGGGATCATTGTGTTGGGACTTTTTCACTGGATTAGATTAAACCCAATAGAAAGGGTCCCCTACAAATGTAATTTTCCCAATTTTCTCCGCTTCATTCGAGTCCTCGTGCGAGTGACAAGTAACATCTCTAGTAAAGCCATAGGATAAATAAGTAACAGTATTATGTTTTCATAAAACGGCCGAAACGACACGCTTTGAAATCTCAGTGTACGCAACAGTCTCGAGTGCGCGCGCCAGTTACACACGGTCGCATTAGGCACAGTAATATTGTCATATAATATTACCGTGCAGTAGGTTTATCTACCGAGCAGCCGTAGGTAATTATTTCAAGGTCACTGCCGAGTCACTGTCCTCCATTTTTCTTGAACTAAATAGTTATTATTTTAGTATACCTAATTTCTAATTAAAACACTGATGGGTGTTGTTTAAATTAGTCGAAATTTAGATATGTATAAACTTGTTTAATTCAAGAGATATTAAAATACCATAAAGACGTGTAAGGCAAGTTTTCAGCATAATTACTTATACGTAGTAAAATGTATATGTACAAATAATAAAATTGCGAATCAAACGAGTTTACCTGCTAAGCGAAGTCTTAATTCTAATTTTATGAACACCGATCTGAAATATAATTAGCGACCCGCCCCTGCTTCGGGGACGGTTATTACGACTTGGCAAAACATGGAGATTTCTTCATTATGTGAAAGGTACCAATTCATTTATTATTCACTTATACCTTCAGGAATCAATTCTCTAAATTATAGTGAAAACCTCATCAAAATCCGTTGCGCACTTGAGAAGAACAACGCGGTCAGACAGACACAAAAAGCGATTTTAATTTCTAATACCTACTAGTGACCCGCTCCTGCTTCGCACAGTTGTTATGACTTCACAAAACATCGAGATTCCTTAGTTATATGTAACTTTAATACTAACGTATTATACACATAAAGCTTCCGGATTAAATTCTCTGAACGATGGAGAAAACTTCATCAAAACTTGTTGCGTGGTTTATAAGAACAACGCGGAAATATGTATAGATAGTAGGTATGTATAGAAGTCGCTTGCGAAGTAGGAATGTATATTTTCTGTACGAGCGTTGCAAAGCCAGCTGAAGAGAACCTCTATACAAAGCAAAAGTAATTAAAACCAAGTTTTTAAGTTTCGAGATTTAAAATAAAGGACGTTGATGAGGTAAAGTTGCCGTAACTCACGCTTGGCCGGTTAATAAGGGCGCTAAGGTGTGATGCTAACAGGTGGAGCTAAGCCAAAGTTTGTACAACGTAGGGGCGGCGAAGGGACGTTAGTGAGACGGAACATAGTGGGACAAGGATGAATTTTCAGTATATTTTTGTGATGTCTTAAAACCAAAGACTATAATCTCTATGCTTAAAACTGAACAAGATGTCTGGTGGATTTCGTATTTTGATGTGCTGTATCTTATTTTTTTTCAAATTCATGATAGTCATGTTAATTAATGTTTCAGAATGAACATTATGATAAGCTGTTTCTGTTCTGTTCTCTAGATAATTGATGTTTTGTTTTTTTTATTATACGCTAATTTTATCGCTAAGATAAGCTTTTTAATTTGAGTCAAAAAAATCAGCGCCTGGAGCTTTCGACACGGGAAAATTAATTTTCCTCAGCAAAATGAAACTTATTAGATTCGAAGATTAATTTGCTTCAGAAAATACTGAAGCTTTGCCAACAAATAAATATGACTAAATTACCCTAAGACCCTATTGACTAAGTAGGAAATTATTTCTCCTACCTATGGAGCTTAGCTTCATTGGAGTTATGCCCGTTTTTACCATCACTAGATGACACCTAAATGAGGCATTCATTTAGGTGTCGTCTTAAAAAACGTGCTGTTGGATTTTCAACTTTCTCCACTGAGCCGACCGTTGAAAACCCAACAGCGTATTTTTATTTAGGTGTTGCTTAGTGTTAGTGAATAATGCCCGTTCATTATTGCAATAACTTGTAAGAAAGTTTCTCAACTAGTAATATTGTTTCAGACGCAAGACGAAGAAGTTCTCTCCGAACTTGGACAACGCTCCCTCTGCCAAGATGGCGATGCACACCGTGACCAGAACTGTCAGGAACAGTGATTTTGAGGTAAGTACTTATACATACAGGGGGTGAGTGACATGGACCGTGTAGGTATTGAAGTTTTTTACAAAAAAACAAATTAAAAAACTAGGTTCATGGTATTGTAACAGTTAGACTGGAATCTGATCCCAGTATAGTTGGGTTTAGAAAAGGCAAAGCAGATTTGTTTAATCCACAATGTGATATCTCTTGGCCTGCATATCACCTGATGGTAAATGATGATCAGGCTGAAGGTGGAAATGAGCTTCACCCGGAATCCTCAACCACAGGGGAACTGGCTATCTTACCTCTAACTGCCGAAACTCTAAATGCTGTTAACATTGTTGTTATGGCGACAGACTTAGATAAGATGGTGGTAGCTAGCCAGGCGGACTTAGAACAAGCCCTACCATCAACATCACAAGTTTTTAATACAAACTCTGAGTATTTAAGATTTAATGGGATTCGTTTTAATGTGCCATTTCGGGAGCAGTGAACCTCAAAATTTTATCAAGTATTTTTCTTTGGAGTTTTTCGAGAATCCGTCCTCATAAGTACATACGATATTTAAATTTATATTGATCTTTTAGAATAGTTTTATGACTAAAGGTAACTAATTCACGATTCCATCCAAATAAAACAAATTGGTTTCCCGATTTTCCTGCTATACTTCAAACTAAATCTGTTCATCAACCGTCAGCAATAGTGTGGATTATTTACTTAGTTATAATCCAGGTATAATCAGTAGATGCCTCCTAATCCCCAAAAGGTGTCTAATCTGCCACTGAAATCTATTTCAGGAAGGCGGCGTGAGAAGGCCGTTCATAGCGGCTCACTTCCACGGCAATACGTCACACCTGAGCCCCGAGATACACGAGCATTACAAAGGTAATATATTTACTGAAGGCATACATTACTTCTAATATGAGAACAAGGTATTACATAAATTACGTTCGGCTGCAGACGAGGATGCAAAGAAAACCTATATGAGGATTTAATTAAAATAATTATTATAATTAGATCGGTAAAACTAAGATGCGTGACAGTTGTTCGATATGAGAAACAAGAGTGATCCACCAATACAGTAAATCAATATTCGTCGCTGCGTTGCACTATCTTCGATCCCACGCCATAGGATTGCTGAGAAGGCGAATCTCACGGTGCTGAGCGCAATGCGGTAGGTAAGGTAGTCATTGTCAATGCGGTAGGTATTAGTCATAAGAATTTAGGGTTCCGCAAGTAGCGACACAGCACATATACTTCGGTCACGATTTAGTTTACAAACATGTAAACAAATATGTGTTTTCGGAAAAATAACTGGATATTCGTTCGCTTACACTTAGATATTCCATTAAGTGGAAATAACATCAATCGAAAATAAGATTTTAAATAGACTTTACCTACGTCTTGACATAAGTATATCTATTGATATGTCGTGAACATCGAACGCTGGTCACATCATGATGTGGCCTGGCCAGATCATTGAATACTCAACGTTTGACGATATGACCAGTTAAACGCATGACTACTTCATGATGTGGCCAAACATTAGTGATATATCGTAAAATAGTTAGATTATCCACCGGTAGAGGCGTTGATGTCGCTTTATTTTTATCGCGCATCATGGCGGCGGCATACAACAAATCAAACAGGGGCCGCGGCAGCGGCCGGCGAGTGCTACTTTCAAGTTGGTCGCGGTCACTTGGCTATTTGTACTACACCTTAACACATGGATACCCTACATTAATGATATGGCCAAACATCGACATATCATTAAACGTTGACGTTTAAACGATATGGTACATTTTAGCTGGCCATTTCATGAAATGGTATATTCTAAGATCTGGCCACGACATATAAGTAACGAGGTGAAACTGAAAACATGAGATTTCATACATACATATCTATGTAAAATCAGGGAAATTAACTGTTAAGCAAATTGACCTCCAACGAAAATTGTCCGTCTATATTCAAATCAAAACTGTTATTCTTTGACAGTTTTATGAAATGGCTATAACACGGCAAATTGATTTCGGGTGTCACTTTGCTTAATGGCTTGTATCTAAGGGACTACATTAAAATATTTTCGGTGGGCAGTTGTTTCATATTAGATAAAGGTACCATTCCTTAGCCGACCACAGGCGGCAACTGCAAGCGACGTGTCGCCGCGACACGACTGGTGTCTATGAATTTCTATGAAATACCTTCAATCAATCAATAGTAGGTACATAATACAGGTCTAAAATAATTAAATTGTGATCAGCTATGTCCCAACCTTATATAGTTACACAGAAATTTATAAATGACTAAGATAACAAAAAAAAAACGGAGCGAATTTAGGTAGGTACACATCACTGAGACACTGAACGCATCATGACTGAGGTGGACTATATTGGAGAAGTGATTTGTCTAGTAGGAACTCTTTTATAGAGTAGTAGCACTTGTTTACTAACAGATCATGGTGATTATTTTTAATTTTTTTTCGGTAGCTAGCGACACGACCTTCATAGAAATACATAAGAATACATAGAAACCAGCCTTGTCGCCGGCAGCGGCTACGGAGTTACTAAGCCTCCGCTCTTCGTCTGTTTGCCGGTCAGCGGGCTGTATCTCATGAACCGTTATAGGTAGACAGTTGAAAATTTCACAGATTCTGTATTTCTATTGCCGCTATAAAAAAAAATAAAAAAAATAATGTTAAAAATTAAAGGGGGTCATACAAGAAACGTGTTCTTTTCGGCGTTTTTGCGTTTCCTTCGTGTGCGAGTCCGACTCGCACTTGCCCGGTTTTTTCTTCTACCATTGATTATTTGCAAAATGCTAATAAATTACAATCTAGGCATACCTCAATATGTACCTCACCTTCACCACTAAGCGATTTTAAATAAAGACCTTGTGATATGCAAAATCTTAATCATTCATTCATACTCTTATTAAATCCATTCATGGTCCAAAAATAAATTTATTCTTATTCCTTACATATTTATGAATCCAAATACCAAGAATGCGTTTTATTAAAGAGCACATTTTTCGCATATTTTATTTATGACTAACGTTTTATTTCCGACCTCCAGGCGGGCGGAACCGCCTGGAGGTCGGAAATTATCCCACGGGTACGTTATGTACTACCGGGATAAAAGTATCCTTTGTTCTAAACCAGGTGATTGTCTATCTGTGTGTCTAAGTGTGTACTTTTTATCCCGATATTCCCACGGGATTGAGACTTATGCGGTTGAGACCGCGGGGCGCAGCTAGTTTATAATATTAGTTGGATATATTTTATTTATGTTAGAGTATTCATAACATACGCAAAATGTCACACATTACTTATGTAGACAGTAATAACATCATGTCTCAACAGAACATAATCGAAATCGAAAATAGTCAGGAAACGTTGAAAAAGCTTTTTTTAATAAAGATGGTGGATATGAAAACCATGTCATATTTAATCATATTGCGTCCAAGTCTAGAATATCAATAAGAATTACTTACTCAAGGCTACGAGAAAACAGAATACATTAGGTTGGTATTCTGTTCTGTTTTCTGGACGTCGTACTTGGGTAGAATACCTAGAATTCTAGATGTAGGTAAGTATAATCGCGACGATAATTTTTGAATAGGACGCGCCCTGAATCTTCGGAAAATCTCATAATAACTTAGCCATCAACTTAAACTTAACAGTATATATATCTATAAGAAAGTCGTGTAAGTTACACTATTTATAACTCAAGAACGGCTGGACCGATTTCGCTAATTCTTTTTTTTCTTGTGTTTGTTATTGTCAGGAGAAGGTTTTAGGTAGGGTAGGTAGGGTGGGTAGGGTTTTTACGGTAGGTATGGTAGGTAGGGTAGGTAGGGTAGGTAGAGTAAGGTAGGTAGGGTAGGTAGGGTAAGTAGGGTAGGTAGAGTAGGTAGGGAAGGTAGGGTAGGTAGGTTGGGTAGGGTAAGTACGTAGTGCTACCCGTGTAAAGCCGGGGCGGGCCGCTACTTACTTAATAAAATCTTATTATCTTATATCTTCAATCTTTCACTGGTATACATCGCACAGGCTACACCTGGGTCCAGAAGCATGATATTTTACTCAAGAGTTTCTTATCTAACGAAGGTGAGCACTAAGGGAGAATCTTTGAAAAATCATAATCATAAAGGGGTTTGTGGCGGCCTCTACATCGCAAAATTTTTCTGCAATTTTATTGTTATGTTTTTTGTTCTTTTTTTTTAAATGTGTTTGTTGCTGTTGTGTTGTGTCTGTGTCGAATAAATGTTTTCTATTCTATTCTATTCCATATACGATCTACGCATCACACTGACGTCACGCAAAATCCTGCATCGCGAAAGCAGGGTTTACCGCGCGACAAGCATATACACGTCCCAATATCAATCGTCGGGCAGTAGCCCACCAGACACAACACCCGTCTGGTCGGAGGATCCTCTCTTTTCTATAGAGAATGAGTGAACTTTACACCCTGTTCCTCATACCTCTATAAATAAAAAATAGAAGATAGTAAAAGTACCTTTCCGAACCCGATGACCTTTCCGACCCCGATGACCCCACCACACTCCTCCAGGAGAGCAGTAGGGCCACCAGTACAGTGCACAAAAACATCCGACACCCATCGTATCGACCTCGCTGCCGAGGTCCTCCGCGATCGCGACCCTCACGAGTAAATACTCCCCCCCGACCCTTGCCCGATGAAGCGCCAGCCCGCGCCGCAGTTGAGCGCGTAGCTTTAAATTCCCCTATTAATAATAATAACGATGATATATTATCTTGATCCAGCCTGTCCCATCTTGCTGTGCTCCCCTCAGCGACGCCCTAAACCGAGGTTCGTACCCCACAGGGGGTGCCCTTAGCAAGCGTTCGCTTAATTTTAATTTAGAATAGTTATGCTCCTGGCTGGAGGCTTTGAGTGTAGTAGCTTAAGGCAGCCACAGGACAGTCCGGTTAAGCAGTCATTACCTTAGTGGTAAATCTGCGAGATGCACTAGTTAAAAAAAAAGTAAAAGAAGTAGTTAAATAGAACATGACAGTTAGTATGGAAGTTCGTTATTCTCGCCGATGGGAAATCCCCTCGGACACACGACTTGTATTGACATTAATTCAAAGACTATCGTTGCCATGAAATAATGAAAACCTATGCATTCATTACTCATGTTGCCTAAATTATAATAATATTATAAAGAGAAAGGATTTGATTTTTTGTATGTTTGTTTGTAATGAATTAACTCAAAAACTACTGGACCGATTGAAAAAAAATTTTCACTAGTTGAATGGTATATTATCGTTGAAATACATAGGCTATAATTTATAGAGATATCACGCGGGCGAAGCTGCTGGCGGAAGCTAGTCAATAATAAAATAGGTTACTTACTTCCATAAGGTAAATATTTACCTACATTATTTACTATCCACTCGTATCCACGTTATTTACTTTGTCGATTAATCCTATGAAAACAAAGCCTTTTCTCTCTCTTGTCATGTACCTGAAATCATTTCCTTCCATAACTTTCTTAATTACAAGTACTTACCTGCTCGATAGAGCTCTGCTCAGGAGTTTTTTTTTTAATTTTCCCCGGTCTGAGACCTAGCTTTCAACTTTCATCGAAACCGACGTGACTAATAAAACAATGTCTAAGAAAACTTCACAGTAGTACTATTACCGGTGCCTGCACGAGCCTTTAGAGCTGTTTTCCAGAACGTGATTACAAATATATAAATATTGCTCATTTAATAGCAGTAGCGGATCAAGCTCCCCCCAAAAGCATCTGAGTTCTTCCGTAACAAATCTTAAAGTGAACTTGATATTATTCTATACTAGCTGCGCCCCGCGGTTTTATCCGCATAAGTTTCGATCCAATGGGAATATCGGGATAAAAAGTTAAACCAGGTTATAAACTATCTGTGTGCCAAATTTTATCCAAATCAGTTCAGTAGTTTTACCGTGAAGAAGAGACAAACATACACCCTCACAAACTTTCGCCTTTATAATATTAGAGTGATTAATTAACCTTTTTAGCAAGCATTACTCTACCTAAGGTACAATTGTCATCAATTATCCTTATTAACTTAATAAGTATTATGTTTTAAAGTTTTTTTCTTTATGATATTTTGTTTATGTGGCGAATTTTGAATCCGCGCGCCACTCTTTCTACCCCTCACGCTGCCGGGTTTTTCTTTATGATATTTTGTTTATGTGGCGAATTTTGAATCCGCGCGCCACTCTTTCTACCCCTCACGCTGCCGGGTTTTTCTTTATGATATTTTGTTTATGTGGCGAATTTTGAATCCGTGCGCCACTCTTTCTACCCCTCACGCTGCCGGCTTTGGCCGTCATGTATATTCACCGAGATATCTCTGGTAGTTAACAACTTATCGAAGTCAATGAGGAATTTCCAAAGTAATCCGAGGAGGCTTGGATATGTGTTAAAGAAATTAAAATATTGTGAGCTTTTTTGGTATACTATTTACCTTGCTAAAACTTACCAAAAACGATTACGACAAATTTGTTTCATTTTGACAGTTCAACAACATTCATTGCGTTATTTACGTTGTTGAGCAGTTTGTTTTCGAAATTATGAAGCAATGGATTAGCAATTTGTTTCAAAATGATTCAAATTCCGATTGATCGCGTATTACTTAATTACGGTACTGGATCCGCCACTGTTTAATATTAAGGGATTACTATTAATAAAGTCAACGCAAAGTGAACTTTCATTGAAACCTCATCAAGTCGACTTGAAAGCGGTATTGAAAGAGTCTGTTCAGCTAACTTTATTGGCTTCTCTCCTTCGCTAATAGCATAAAACAAATTAATTTGCTGTAAATCTTCTGTAATATTTTTGCCGTAATGTGTCAAAGAGTGGCTTTTCACCGTCAGGTTTTTAGATGAATTTAATTTTTTCCCTAATTATAGTGGGTCAGTTTCAGTGTAAAGAAAATAATTACTTTGGTCGTAATACATAAAATACATTCGTTACGATCATTTTTAAATTTTTTACTCTGAAATCTCGCTTACTACCACGCGGACAAACTGACAATATCGTTATTATGCAATATCTTAAATTCAATATCTCAATATCTTCTTATTATCAATATTAGCCTGTAATACATATGCCTGTAACTGGCACACAAATAAGCATGTAGCTGGCATGCTATCCTGAAATTCCCCAATCAGAAGTTGTTATGACTCGCATGCAAACTACTCACATACTTCTGTGCAAGTTACCCGGCGTTATGTGTATTGCGGACTTTATATGTCGCAGTAAGATGGTAAGAGCTGTGATATAGTTCTTTCAAATTCAAATAATTTATTTGCATAATACATGTTAAAAACATGCACACACACACACACATGTGTCATGTTGTTGTTATCCCCAGGGATGTAGCTATATACCGTAATATAGTTACATAAAAACGGTTTTTAACTGTCGGAGTGCCCTAATTTTGTTACTGCGACCAATTTCACCGACGTAGTTGGTCACAATTCTAACCTAACCTATTTGGTCGGAGTGCCCTAATAGTTATATTACAAGATTGGGCTCGTATCATAGTTATATTCCTAGTAAGACAGTTATGAAACACTTTCATATAACTATATTACAATATATAGCTATAATCCTAGAATTATAACTATATCACGGCTATACGGCCTTCTTACTGCGACATATACCCCTGTTCAGTGAAACCAAGCGCTTTATTACACAACTCCGTGACTCCAGTTAGCTTTCAGTGTGATGGAAATGAGCTTGAATTAAATTACTCACGTTTCAAGGCACAGTAAAGCTGACTCGATTTTTCAATTGCTAGGATGGTAATTCAGCGCTCAACATGTTGATATGTTTAAGCAAACTTCGTGCTCGCAACGAATTGAGTTTTAAATTGAATCATCAGTCGCTTTACCCACGGTTTCCTTATGCATTCTGTCGTCGAGTGTCATGTCAAGTCGTGATTTGGTTGGCTGCTGTTTTTCCGCTTACGAATCACAAGTTCACAACTTAACATGTGATACGATATCAGTAGGGCTGTTCGGCAAAAATCTCACCGTGAAAACTTAGTGAGCTGTCAACACCGATTGACAATATTGACAGCTCACTAAGTTTTCCCTAGAATCACTTTTGGAATGACTCAGCTCACTTCACCAGAAATTAAATGTTGAGATTTTTCTAGAATTAACCGGCACATTTGGGTGATCTGAGGCGCAGGTCGCGTATTTTTAAGAACGTTCACATTCCAATCTCAGTTTCAATCTGTCAGTCTAATTATTTTGCCTAAAATGTTTTTGACATGGATTTTCGTTGAGATAAGATTGCCACTTGAAATTCAACTTTTTTTTTAAATATGGGAACTGGCCTTTAGAGCTTGTATTAGGCTGTCAGAGTCTAGTAAGGAACAATCAACTCAGTCCATTGCAGTTCTGGAATATAGGCTTCTCCCAAATTGTACCACGACACTGGTTCCACGTACCTAAAGCTCAACATTGATTAATAATCTCCTTCTCTTTTCCAGGTAATGGCCTAGTCCGTGTGTCTCACGGAGCGGCTCACGACGTGTGGTACCCGGCGCCATGGACGGTGGTGTCCCCACACCCTCGCCCCACGCTCACTCGCAACGGCCACGTGCATTTACATCATACTGGCGTGTATCTCGTCTATGTGCAGGTAAAATATCTAAATTTCACAAGTACCTATAGAGGTATGAGGAACATGGTGTAAAATTCACTCACCCTCCATAGAAAAGGGAGGAACCTCCGACCAGATGTGTCGGAGTGTCATGTCTGGTGGGCTACTGCCAACGATTGATGTCAGAAATTTATTTTATTGTTGATCGCGCAGTAAACTCTGCTTGCGCGATGCAGAATTTGTGACGTTGTAGATGCCGCCATATATGTATTAGGTCCTTAAGAACAGGGCACGGAGACGTCTCGGCATCGGCAGCCGCTCTGTGGAGATAGGTAAACAGTTTTACAAACAGCAGTTCATGCTGGACAGGCTTCCTAATTAATTGCAAGTCACTGATTTCGAGCTTCGGCCACTCTCATCCAACTATTACCGGCTACGTTGCGAAGATTGATATTCAACCTAACTCTGAAGGTATCACGTCATCACTAGAACTCATGGGGTTCTTATTTGGCAATTAAGAGCGCCCCGAGGAAATAATTGCGTTCGTTTGATCCTTTGCTGCATCATTATTACTTAACTGCAACCTTTAATTTTTTTTTTTTAATCGTTGCCAAATCGTATTCCCTCCTCCTCCTCCTTAATATTTAAGGATTCCCTCGTATTATAAATGTAACACCCTAGAAACACGATTACTTTTAGATTCCGCGATGGAAAAAACATCCAAAGTAATCTCTAAAACCCTCTAACCCGTAAGGCGTAAATGCTTCACCGAAGGTCATCAGTTTTCTTAAAAATAACTAAACTACATGTTTTCAATACATATTTTACATTTTCAAAATGTGTTTTTGTTTTAATAATACGAAGTGAAATGATACACCTTTTCAATACCAATATTCTTTTATATTATATTCTTGCACAAATACAAACTTGGTATACTTTTAGAAATATTGAACAAACTTTTTAATTAGGTACTCAATATAATATCATTACAGACTTTAGATTTCTTGAAGACATCCTTTAGGTTCCGGGGCTCGAAAAGAACTCACTTAGAAGCTAAACCCAAACATCATGATTCCATTCCATTCCGTAAAAAACCAGTACTTTTATCAAATGAAATACTTTTAAATTTTAGATTACTCTGATACAAAAATCATTTGAGGCCATTCAAATACTTTTAATTTTCATATTTTGTATTTAAAATCACTACAAATCTTACTAATATTTGGAAATCATGACAGAAGGAAATAACTAAATTAGCGCGCGAACCGCCCATTCTTTATCCCGCTCTATATAATTTATTAGCGGCAAAAGCTTGGCTCACCCAGCATTTCTATTCCTTGGGTAAAATTATGGAGAAGTCTTATTTTTCTATTAAAAAAAATCACTACGAATTTTGCGTTGGATTGGGAGTCTAGACTTTCCGAAATGAGTTAACAATAAAAGTCTCCACCTTGAATAAATAGAGCATACAAATTGCTTAGTTAAGTAAATAGTAATCCTAGTTATGTCAATAAACAAATCCAGAGCTGGCAGATTTATAGAGTTATGTTTGGGTTATGACTTACTTTAAGTACTTTGGTATAACTTTCTGCCTTAAGGCAATTAGGAGCTTTTAAATAAAGACTGATTGGCGTAAAGCCATAAAACCATTTATAAATTGACCTATATTTTATTTACTTTAGCAAAAAACCTGTCCTTGATTTACTGAGAACCGAATTAAGGATCGTGTGTCTTTTTATCGTTTAAAAGAAAAATATTTCGACGAATTGGAAACTTGCTCCTTTTTTAGCCGGCGAAAAAAAGTCGGAGGTTCTCAAGTCGACGCTTATTTCTTGAAGTCTCTTTAATATATTATATCTTTCCTCAGATCTACTACCTGGACAGCCACGACATAATCTCCTGGGTTCTTCACCGCACGAATGCCGAAATCGAGGGTCGGGAGACTCTCCTCCAGTGTGCTCAGTCTACCCACTCCACAGAACAAATCGACAAGCCCAACTCCTGCTTCTCCGCAGCCGCCCTTTTCCTAAAGGCTGGTGACAGACTAGCAGTCAGGAATACAGGGGGTGACCGACACTCCTTGATGCAGCCAGAGAAGAGCTTTATCGGCCTCGTCAAGCTGGCTGATGCAGAGGATCCTGTTCAGGAGCTGTAGACTCTCTACCTCCATGTTCCGTTAGTCTTTAGTAACTTTGTCTGAAAGTACTTTAAATAATTTGGTAAAAGGTGGTTATGTAATTTGGTGTTTAAAAACATTTTGTAGTACAGGATTATCGAGTACCTACATTTACAGGAAAGGGAGTAATCTCAAGAATATTGTCATTAAAGTTTCTTCAAATTTTCAGGTACTGACTTAGCTCGTTCATAGATTCTAAGTTACTGTAAAACTTGGAACATTTTCATCTAACTTGATGTTAGTCTAGATTTTTGTCTGAATATATTTGTAATATAACTTTACAAATGTATTGGAAAGTGATAATATTGTTATAATAGTCAAGCAAGTGCCATTGTTATGGGTTTACGAAGCGGTAATTATAGGAACAAATTAATTAGTTTTTTAGTATTGGCATCATGTTGGCGTAATCTCTGAAATAAATAGTTTATGGTAACGACCTCGCTGAATTTACATTTATTGTATTTTTTGTCCTAGCAACATTTAGCATGTGTTGCCAGCTATTGAATACTGGCAAAAGAACGGCAATGCACACTTTTGGTATATTTTAGTAGTTTTAAAATTAATACTTTTTGTGTTTTTTTATTGTTTTGAAATATATGTTTACGTGTATTTTAGTAATATATCGAGGAATCAATCGAAAGATCTGTTAAACCATTGATATTATAAGTAACTAATAACGTTAAAACATAAAATAATTTATTGTACGTATATATTGTAGGTATCCTTATTTAATACTTTTAGAAGTTAAAATGCAACGATGCATTTTTGATATTCATGTTTTGTAAGTGAAAAAATAAATTGTATGAAAAATAATCATTTGTTTTTTATGAGTAAGCATAAACTTACTTTATTGGGTTTGGTTTAATCTGTCGCGCGCGCAATTAGCAGACACAATAGAATTTTATTGTTATCTGTCTCCAATATGAGACACCAGTATTATAAAGGTTAAGTAAAACTAATTTTCAAGATTTTTTATTTATTTATTTACCTTAGATAAACACAACACACACTTATCATAACATCACGCCTGTGTTTCCCAAAGAATTAGGCAGACGTGTTCTAATACCTATTAGTATGATTACCTATTATTCCTAAGACCCACATTTCGCCAGTTATGTTTAAGTCCCATGTAAGTTACCTTAAAGTTGTGGTAAAATTATGAATCACTGCGCTTGTAAGCCTAATCTGAAGCCGATAGCGAGTAGGTGCCAACTTTATCAATTATTATTATTATTTTTTTTTTTTTTCAGGAAAAACACGTTTAAGGTGCACAAAACAATTTTCCAACTGAAATTAACATTACAGAAAAAAGTGTATCGTTGGTGCTGATGAATGAAAATCATTGTATTACAGACACCAGCGCCTTCCAAGATATATGTTACATAATAAATTAAAAATTCGAACGTACTATATTGTGAACTCTTAAAAAATATATGGTAAGGTAGGTAGGTAAGGCCGATTCCCGGCCACCGTAGGCGCGGGCTTGCCGACGGTGAGCAATGGGTAGTTCGCCGTCCGGTAAGGACCAAGCCCGGGTCGAAGGCGCGTTATGTTCCACGCGCGCCTCAAAGAGTGTCAGCGAGTGAAGGGGTCCGATGAGACCATTGCCTGCCGGGGTTGCGGGAAAGTCCAAAGGATACCGTGGCCCCCTGGCATTGGCATTTGCATAGGCAACAAAAGGAACACGGGTGGGTTTTAGTCAGTAAGAGTCTGACACGCCCTCCCGCTCCACCCAGAGCAGGAGAAGTCATTTGATGATTTCCCATCAAAAAAAAAAAGAAAAAAAGTAGGTAGGTAGGGTAGGAAGGTGCGCCGTAGATAAGTACTTAGTGCTAGCCGTGCGTAGCCGGGGCGGACAGCTAGTATGGTAATAAAATAAACAGTAAAAGTAATTTAAAAATAATTAAATCAATTAATATTATAAACTAACATTAAATTAAAATTAAGCTACTTATTTACATATGTTAATATTTGTGCTTGTGCGTGCAAGAGGGTGCATAGGTGAGTGATTCTGCATGTATGAGTGTATGTGAGAGTATATGTGTTATTGTATGTGTGAGTACATTCGTGAGTGTGTGAGTGAGTGTATGTATGCGGCTGTTTCTGAGATACATCTATTCGATTGGTTTGAGAAGATCTTCAGTCTCCCGGTAGTTTAACTTTAGTAAGAGGACTTGTTTTTTGGTAAGGTATTTACGTATGCTATTTTTTTAATACAATTGTAGAGACGAGAACTATTTACATACAAATTTCTACTGGCGAGAGCAGTTCTATGCGGCTGAATTTCGCACACTATGTCCTTCCTGCGCTTGTTGTTCGGATTATATGGGATTGTAGCATGCTTACGCAGAACGGTCTGAAGCACATAGAGCTGTCTTACTGTGAGTACAGAGCATTGTTGGTACAAAGTAAGCCTAATCTGAAGCCGATAGCGAGTAGGAGCCAACTTTATCAATTGCCTCATTAGACCACTTATCAGTCAAAGCCCCCAATATTAGGACATATCGTCAATAAAATCGATTTTCCGATATTAACTACTTCAAAATCACGTGTAAATAATACGCTGTATTAAAAACAGCTGATATCAAAAGGAATTTTAATCCTGGGGCTGGCGACATACAGTGAGCGCTATTTTGATCAGAATTTAAAAAAAAAACCTACTTAAAATTATTTAGTTATCAAAAATAAAAAAGTGCATTCCGTCCATACATCATGCATGACACATTGGCCAGACAAGGGAACAGAGAGAGAAAAGTCTCCGTGGAAGAAGCCCGAGACGAAGGCGAGGGCTGATAGTAATGTCGAGTATAAAATGGTTTTGTGGACGAGTTATAAACTCTGCTATTCACTTCGATTGCGAGGAAATTAATTTCCATACGCGTATTAGGAGAGAGTGTTAAATCCTCTTCTTCACTGGACATTTTTAACAATTTTAGCAAATTGAAGAAATTAATAAACGCGCGAAAAAACAAGAGCAGTTCTTACGACGGCTTGGACTGCAGACCTATACAGCCTACTATTAAATTACTTTGTAAAAATAATTTTCTTAAATTAATTAATTATCTACCGTACTTGAATTTAAATTTTAATATCTTTTATGTCTTAAAAAACACATATAAATGGCAAATAAATTAAAGTAAATATTATAAAATATAAAATTCTATCTATGAACTTCATAATGTGTTTGGCTGTATGGCTCATTTTCTTTGCCTTAATATAGATACATTTATGAGTAGATAGGTTAATGCACTTGTGCACAAAATTCGTTTTTGTGCAGCCTCCTGCACAAATAAGCACTTTCAGAGGATGAGAAGTGAAAATGTTCTTTATCACCATAATGTGGGTCATAATGGAACTGTGAACGAGATAAGTACCTATTGCGAGCCGACCCACGACAATACAAAACAAATGACGAATTCCCTGGACCTTTCACCATTTCACTTTGACCGGCCAAACGGAGATGATTACTTACCTACGTAAGGTATGCAGAATAGGGTTAAATTCGATATCCACTGTATCTCCAATTTATAACTTTTATGAAACAAGATATTTTACCGACATACCTACGATAAAAGGGTTTCCGTTGTCAAAAGGAATTAATTGGAGAAAAAAGTCGATGGCAACACAGGTTATCATCCAATTTGTTTCAGAGGACGTTTGACCTGGAAATAACATGGTGTCTCAGGATATATAATTCACACAGGTGGATTTGAGGATCGTACGTGATTCTCGAAGGATCGGAAAAATTATTAGTCTAATTTTGGATAGAAGGAGATTAATGTATAGACTGTTCATTTGATCTCCTGTATAAGTTTAAGGAATATTATATTTTTTACATAGTGCAACAATCCTTAGGCTGAAATCCAGCACTGCGGCTCTGTTTCACACATGATTCGCAGCATTATGCTGAGCGATGGACGTTTTGCGCGGATGTGTCGCATAGTTTCCCAATTTATTCAATATTTTCTTTTTATTGTTTAACTAGCTGCGTCCCGCGGTTTTACCCGCATAAGTTTCCATCCCGTTTGAATATCGGGATAAAAAGTAGGTATCCTATGTGTTAATACAGGTTATAAACTATCTGTGTGCCCAAATCCGTTCGGTAGTTTTAGCGTGAAGAAGAGACAAACATACACACTCACAAACTTTCGCTTTTATAATATTAGTTTTTCATATACAAACGATTTTCCATACAAACATTATCAGCTTAATCAGAACATACAATTTTTTAATTTTTTTACGTATTGGTCCTGGCTTGGCTTCTAAAGCAAAGTTGTTTGGAGATCTGCCCTCGGCATGAAACTGGAAACCTCTATAATAAAATGAGAACGACGGATAAGGATGAATAAGAAAAAAACCGGCCAAGTGCGAGTCGGACTCGCGCACCGAGGGCTCCGTACAAACCTGTTTAAAATATGATGTAACTAAAAATTTACGGTTTTCGCAATTTTCGTTTATCTGTGCTTTATGACGTTGCTTTGTACCAAATTTCAAGATTCTGAGTTCACGGGAAGTACTGTACCCTGTAGGTTTCGATTCCCTTGCGAGTGTCGAAGATTTGCGGAAATTTGCGGCATTAACGGCTGTATTTTTTTATTGCGTTGGCTTAGAAGTTTGATTTTTTCAAAGCTCCAGGGGACAGTAGACCTGAGTATTGGATAAAATTCCAGCTTGATACCTCCACGAGTTCCTGAGAAAAAGGGTCTTGACAGACAGACAGATGGATGGACCACAAAGTGATCCTATAAGGGTTCCGTTTTTTCCTTTCGAGGTACGGAACCCTGAAAATAAAAATGAGCAGCTGGTCTATTCCGTAAAAATAGATAAGTCGGCCCGGGATAGATCGGCCCTTAGGGTGATGTACGATGCACGGCAGCCACCCTAAACATACAGTCTGGGGACACAAACGCCACATAAGCCACACAGGTACGGTACAGCAAATAAACGTTCGGAATAACCTCATAACGCTAGACCTCAGGCTACGTAACGTAATAAACTGTTCTGTTTTATTATAGGGAAGAAACATTGTCGGAGATGTACTCTTTGTTTTAACGACGCTTACTTTTTATTTCCAGGAACCCAGTTACCTACGAGAAATAAACCGGATGATACTAAGAGGCTTCCTTTTACATCTCAAAATTTTATTAGGCTTGTGTTCTAAAAATAGACTAAAGCTTTTATGAAAACTCTTTACATAGAATACCCATAGGCGCGGGCCACACAGAAGGGACGTGAGACGAGGACTGGATGCAGACGCAGAACAGACGAGATGTTATTGCAATCGCATCATATGTACTGTCTTTGACACTTCTTTTGTTGTGAGCTATGACATTTATATTTTGAGTTCGGCGATCACCGCCGTAACCACGTCTCGTCACTTTAGTATATTTTACGAGTCCTAACCGGTAAGGTTATAAGGAATGTAAGGTTTGTAGAGTTAGGGGATTGGCTCTACATTAGATCTGATAACTTTTTAACAGTGAAAGCGTTACGTAAGTCCTGGCAACCTACTTTACATGAAATATTTTTGGTGGGATTCATTATTCTTCATACAAAATGTATCAACGCGATCTGGCACAAAACAAACAGAAAGGACAAGTCGCAGGCGCGTCGCTTTTCCGTCTGCGTCCTGCTATAGGACGACGAAAAAGCGACGTACCAGATCGCGTTAATACATTTTGTGTATTAACGCGATCATAATCGCGATCAATAATTAAGATACGTGAAAAGGACGCCGCGTCTACGTCCCGTCTACGTCTCGCGTCTCTTCTGTGTGGCCCCCGTCTTATTTTTGGTGACTGACAATGGAGCATTGAATTGAAAGACATCACTCTGTCACTAATGCCTTTTCAAAGAAACAATCTAATATGTAGGTTTACCTTACATTAAAGTGTCGTAGAATCGATGACCGCTGTGGTAGACATGTTCTTAAGACTTTCGATTCCACCCATTTTCATAGAACTCATACGCCATGCCGCCATACATATTGAAAGTGAACCCTCCGGGAGGGTTGGCCGGCATTACGTTTGCGCTAAAGTTAATCATCGCGGACGGTCAACGGCATTAGGTTTAAAACCGTGTTATAAAACACTGTAAAACGAAGTAAAATTGTGTTTTCATTGGGTCTTGTCGCTCGCTATACGTAGTTTCCAACCTTTTATTTTTTTGTAAATACATAATATGTAAGCGTGAACAAATAATTAAAAAAAAAATATTTAAAACCAACGCATATACTAATAAATCTTGTTAAAATAATACATCAAATATTATTTTCACAGTTTATAATGCTGTATTCGCTAAGAAAAACCTACATTTAAAATGAGCCCTCCCCGAGGGCTCCCAGCATCCCATATGCGAATAGATGAACCCTCCGACATGGCTCCCGTCATTGAACGTGTTAAATATGACTTGAGACCGCGAATCGGCAAACGTAAGGTAGGACGCCCTCAGGCTAGGTGGACGATCTTCGCAGGGTGGCTGGTAGCAGCTGCATGAGAGTTGCCAAGAATCGAGCTGAATGGCGTGCGATTGGGGAGGCCTGTGTCCAGCAGTGGACTGCTGTACGCTGATGATGATAACAGTGCCTTGCCTTCATAAAGTGCCTTAATCTAATTCGCTAGAATTGAACACCCATCTTCATTAATATATTATGTTACTGCCCTGTTGGTCTCGTGGTCGCAATCGCGACTGCTGAGCGTTGGGTCCTGGGTTCGATTCCCGGGTCGGGCAAAGTGTTATTGGGTTTTACAATTAGGAATTTCTTAGTAACAGTCCGGAGTTTGGAAGTTGGCGGTGTGATCCCCCGTGCCACGTAAAGCACGTGAAGCCGTTGGTCCTGCGCCTGATCTCTCTCCGGTCGTGTCGGATTGCCGTCCCATCGGACTATGAGAGTGAGGGAAGAAAGAGTGCACCTGTATCGGCCCACACACTCGTGGACTATAATATCTCCCGCGCCGAAGGCTAGTCTCCGTCCAGATTGGCTGCCGTGGCCGAAATACGGTCTGGTCAACGATACATATAGGTATAAGTATATATGTAGGTAAAGATATATTTATTTCTAAACATGTGTAACATTATACATATAAATGTAAAAGTGGAAATCTGTGAGTTTCAACATGTTTTGCCACCATTGGCGTACAAAATAAATTATAGCCACTTGAAATATAAGACAAATAAGACATTAAAAAAAAAGCATAACAAAATTAAAATATAACACAAATAGATTAGAAACTAGAATGAAAAACAGATTTAGGGCTAAAAATCAGAAATAGATTACGTATTTTGACTTTAGTTTTCGCACATTAGCCAGTGAGTCGGTAAAATCTGATGATTTTTCAAATCAAGGGGAAATAAGCCCATTTCTTTAAGGACGGTAAAATATGTTTTATGATTTAGTATTAATGAACGATATAAGGACAATAAAAGTACAATAAGGGATACACAGAGAAGTGGAATTTAGCCACATAGTGAGGGGTGCGGGTAAATGCGTCGCAAACAATATAAATCTGTTTTGTATTTTTTCATGTATTGACGACTGTCGCCGAATCTCCGCGCGACTGTCATACGTGTAGTTTACATGGAGAGGTACCCCCTGGCTGCGGAGCGCCGGCGGCCCACGAGGAAATGTAATTAAAAAAATCTGTAACTTATTAGTAACATTTTTTAGTAAGTAATTTCTTAAGTTCTCTTTTGAATAAGTTTGGCTGGTTTACATTTTTAATAACCTCTGGAATCTTATTAGGTATAAATGAATGGTGCCATACAAAACACACTTTTATGAAGGAGTGCTGTTTTCGCAGAGTTAGGCTGTAAGAAGCTTATAAATTTAGTACGTCTATTTCTAGTGACATTGTCTTACAAAAGAGGAAACCAGTGAGGATTGCTTCTAACAAATAAAGCTATTTCCAAGATGTACAGTGACGGAAGTGTCAGTATGTGGTATTTTATAAACATTGGTTGACAGCTGTCGGTATTTTGGATCTTAAACATAGCCCGAATACAACGCTTTTGCATTTTAAACACCATGAAAGTCCACCATGTTTGTCGAATTACCCCAAAATATTAGACCGTATCTAAGCACCGATTCAACAAGTCCATAATACGCCATGAATAATGCGTTTCTACTCACTGTTGGTGCCAGTTTGTACATCGCAAAAGGTAAACAACTTATTTAAAATTCTGAGACATTACAATCTCTCTTAGGCTTACACCCAATACTATCTGAGTTGGGTGTATAGCTTCCTACCACATAGGTAAAAAACATGCGCTTATGGGCTCACCCCATCTCTCTGTGAGAGTTTGTATTTTTGGTTATGTCAGTTTCCTCGAGATATTTTCTGTCATTTTTTTAGAGCAGGGTGATGAATTAAATTTTGCTCACAGTCAAGCTAGCTTGGGTCGACCAATTACTTAAAGCCTGTCCCGATCAAAACGACACGCTAGCCGTTTTTCGTGTAGTATTTTGAAGAAATATAATTGTTATATTAAAAGAAATATGAACTAATAAAAAATACATATCTACCTAATTATGATTCCATAATGGTTGCTTCCAATTTTTGTAAAGGTGTAAACATTAATCTCCTTACAACAAAACCACAGAAATGAGAAAAAATTCAAAATATTAGATAGATAGAATACTCTTTATTGTACACCATAAAAATTACAGACATAACAAATTAAAATACATAGGATGACACACTGGACGGTCTTTTCGCTTACTCTTTTACCGACAACCTTTGGATGGATTAAAGGTAACAGGAGAGACAATACTGCAGGTAGTCAGCGGTGTACCATCTACATATACAATAAATACATACATACATAAAGCATAAACTTATTCATATAAATATATACATAGATATACCTACTTATATAAAATTATAAACATGACAAGAGCAAGAAACTATACGCGATGATGATGTTTTTTTACCAAAATAAATATTTTATTTCACATAAAACTACAAGGGCATTTATGAAACGTCAGAAGCTAGGTGCACGGTTCCAATTGGTCGTTTTAATGATTGAGATAACATGCATATATGCATGTATAAGTCCCATTAGAACTGAGTCACCTCTTCTACATATAGGTAATATTCGACCCTCAAGTCACCCCCACTCAACACTAAGCCCTATCCTCCAGTCTAGTTTACTCTAGTCTATAAACCACTCACAACACATCCAATTAATATCCCCGATCAATGCTAAAACGATTAGTCTCATACATAATACCTATTGTTCCATTACTGATGCAATTACCGTCTATTAACATCTATAGCTAACAGTTGTACAGTTGTGTTGCTGTGTTGTGTTGGGAACTCTAGCAGCTGACAGTTTGTTTGTTACTAACTTTCGCACGGGAACGTGATACCGGGATGACAAGTATTCTATGTCCTTACACAGGTCATAGATAAAAACGTAATAGACGGCTAGATAGAGTTAATTTTGATTTTATAACATTACTAGCTGTTGCCCACGACTTCGTCTACAATCCAGGATGAAAAGTAGTCTATGTCCTTCTCCAGGTCAAGAATAAAGGGCCAAATTTCATCCAAATCCTTTCAGCCGTTTTTGTGTGAAAGCGTAATAAACAACTCACCTTCGCATTTATAATATTAGTTACGATTGGGATAGTATGGATGAGATTTTTATGGTGTTCTATAAATGGAAATAAATGTCTATAGGTATGAGGAATAGGGTGTAAAGTTCACTCATCTTCCATAGAAAAGGGAGGATCCTCCGACCAGACGGGTGTTGTGTCTGGTGGGCTACTGCCCGACGATTGATATTGGGATGTTGTATATATGCTTGTTGCGCGGTAAACCCTGCTTTCGCGATGCAGGATTTTGCGTGACGTCAGTGTGATTAGTAGATCGCATATGGAATAGAATAGAATAGAATAGAAAAAAAATATTCGACACAGACACAACACAAAAGCAACAAACACATTAAAAAAAGAGAACAAAAAACATAACAAATTGCAGAAAATTTTCAATCAAAATCCTGCTTGCGCGATGCAAGTTTTGCGTGACATCAGTGTGATGCATAGTTCGCAAATGTATGAGTACGATATAGTTTCCTATGGTTGATAAGGAATCACTAATACTAATATTCTAGTTACGGCAAACCTTTTTTACAGGGGCTAGAAATTAAAAACGGGTTGCACTCCGGGAGTGCTGGCAGAAGTGAAAACTTGAATAAATTAACGTTGTACATTTTTCCGTCTTACGAATTTTCAATCAGGGGCCCTAGTCTGCTATTTTTATAAATTCGTCATTCCAACACGATCCCATTGTCATTTTGCTAAAAGTTCGTAATCTGCTAAATTCTTATTGGTCGATCATTGGTTGATCATTGTATTCCACAAACACGATACTCGTAACGAATTAAAAGCAATGACTGCACAATGACGTTCTCATGGTAGGTCACTGATCAAAGGAACTGTCAAAATTTTAGCACATTACCGCCTAAGTCAGTCATTCATTTTTCATTATGTACGAGATTACCAATAGATGCCATTTCTTTCAATGGAGTGTCAGTGGCTGATCATTGGAAAGTCATAATGACGCCATTATGTTAGTAGATTACCAAACTTGTCAAAATCAACCATTATGAAATCAATGATAGACCATTCTGACACTATTGTAATAGCAGACTTGAGGCCCAGGTCACGTGTCCTGACGCGAGTTTAATTTTTTTGGCATCACAAAAAGTGCACAACGCCGCTAAAGAAGTTTTCACTTAAAAAAATAATGTCTATGAGTCCATAGGCCCATGTAAAAATACTAAGACACATTAACTAACCTTAGCAGATCATCTCATTAATATCGAGTATTAACTTTAATGCACGTTCCTTTAAATTAAATTCAGTCATGGATCGGAAATGTGAATGTCGAAACGTTATCCTCGTGTTCCTTCCTTAATGATTCGATTAAAAGATTCAATTATTCGTCTATCACAGGTCAATAAAGTCTATAGTCTTGGATCGTTATTCGATCGGTGTGGTGTTCCTGTAATGTCAACCGCTGAAGGGTATCAGGGTCGCCCTCGACTCGCGCCGACAATTTCATTAGATTGAGACGCGCCGCCATTCCTGAGACAGGAATCTTATGTACAACCGCATACAACGCTGTTACGGCTAGCTTTTAAATTAAATGTCTTTTGCCTGCGTTGTTCATTTAGATATTTTTACTCGACTGCCCCAGAAGGAGGGGAATGTATAATATATTTTATATATTTAGGACTAACTATTATGTTTATTTTATTTTTATTTTGTCTTATTTTATTATTTCTCTATAAGCTGCACCTGTTGACGACATCGCGTCAACGCCCGCTGGCGCTGAAAACCAGCGCTGGGGCTCTGTCTCGCATGGTCGTAGCATTATGCTGAGCGATGGCCGTTTTGCGTGTGACGCATATTTTCCCCCAAATTGTTATTTTCGTGTTTTGTTCTTTCCTTGCGTCATGTGTACCTATCGGAAATAAACGTATTTTCTTTTTTCTAATGTTTTTAGAGAATATTTTATGTATAATAAATTAATAATGCGCCTAATTTAAGATAGCGCTCCTTGATGGGCGTGTCCTATTACTGGCTGGACGTACGACGCGTTGCGTGAGCTTAGCACAGAACACGCCAGCTAACCACACAAGTTCACTGGCATATGGATATACGTAGGTATATTATTTTAAATGAAATAAATTATTAATAAATTATATTTTTTAAATCTTATTAATCAAAAATTCTATTGAAATTTCATTAAATAATTGTATACTGTATTCAAATTAAAGCTTATCCCTTAAAATATAATAATATTTTAAGAAAAAAAAAATTGTGGTTAAGCAATAACAGCCGCACGGGTCGATAGATTACGTTTTAAGCTACGCTTGCCGCGGTTGGTCCGTGGATGGGTGACCATCTTTACATAATAAGACCAAGACCCCTCCGTGTCTAGGAAAGCAAGTTAAGCCGTTGATCCCGGCTGCCATTCGTGGATCTTTGGTAGTCATTACGGGTAGTTAGAAGCCCAAAAGTCTGTCAATCACTCTTACCAAAGAGGTATCGTGTTATCCAGTAACTGGGTTGTGGAGGTCAGATAGGCAGTCGCTCCATGTAAAATATTGGTATTCAGCTGCATCCGGTTAGACGAAGCAGATGATGCGATAGATAATATCCATTAAGCAGCTAAAGGGTACTGTTATAGACCTGATTGTATTACAGGTAAGATACCTAATTTTCTTTTCCCTTTAGCTGAAGAGTTGATGACTATAGCCATGAAAATTACTTTGCCATCAACTCTAAAACAAAAACATAATACATAAATAATACATTGTAATACTCATATTACAATGTATTATTTACGTACTTATCATGTTTTATGAAAGAAGAAAGAAAAAAAAGAAAATAAGTTTATTTGTCATAGAAACACGTGCATAAGAAAAGATAATAAACTCGAAGTAGAACAATAAAAAAAACACAATAGGTTTAAATCACGAGTTCAAAATAGTAATAGTTGGCAGCTGCTGGCACGTCATGACTGTGACAAGAAGGCTTCCACTCAGCAAGACGCTGTGCTATGGGGGACTCACAGCACAGCGCTGATTTTCAGTGGTCACCCGATTTATAATTCCCCGTTGGTCTTGTAGTTGCAAGCGCTACGGCTGAGCATGAGTACTGGTTTCGATTCTCAGGTATGGCAAAGTGTTATTGGGTTTATTCATTAGGAATTTCTCATTTGCAGTCCGGAGTCTAGAATCGTGCTCGGTTGATGGCAATAGGTTCGCCCCCTATTATTACATGGGACTTTAAACAAAACCGGCGAAATGTGGGTGTACTATATAGGACCTCCTTTTCCTAGCTCTTTGGTGATTACAGGCATGATGTTATGTATGTGTGTCTATATTATTTGTTCAATAATAATAATCATCATCATCTTAGTCGATAGATGTTCCCAGTTGGTCATAGGCCTCCCCCAAGCATATCGCCACAACGCCCGGGCATACGGTGGATTCCCGTTAACATTAATGATGATGCCTGGGTCAAAAAAAAGGAAATTCTATTTAGTCCGTCAGTCAGATAATAATAGTTATTTGTTATACAAGAGTGCAAAGTTGCTTTTTAACCGCGTGTTCAATTTTGATGATCGAGCAAGCGAAGGATTCAAAATTAGAATCCTGAGCGTTAGCGAGGGAATCAAAAGAGCACGAGGTGAAAAATCTTTGCACTCGAGTGCAACACGTAACTTTTCATTCCACCTCAGCGAGGAAATGACTAAATGCAAAAAAAAAAACGTTTGCGCATTATTAACAGTTTCAGTCAATTCTGTTGGCGTCAAGCAAACTTCCTCGTCGCTAGAATCACTCATTTTAGTTTTTTCACTTGTTTTCAAGTTTCTTGTTTTTAATATACCTAAGGTTTAACAATGACGTGAAAAAATGCCGCGTAAAGAACCGCGTACAAAGCAAATTGAAAAAAGAACACCAAGAAGGTTCCGAGTCTGAGTTTTTAACAAATTAAAAAAAAGTTGTATGATATATTCGGCACCATAGAGGTAGCAGTAAATAGGTTTAATGTTTTTTTTAATTCACAAACTTAGTGCACACGATGTTCTAAATTCAATTTACTTTATCCTCTAGAGAATAAAAACGGCTTTTCCACTCAGATACTGAAGATTAAAAATACTCTTTCCGAGATGGTGGGATGAAAAAAATATTAGACTCGTATTTTTTGCTTTAATAAAACTTTTAAAAAAAGCATTAAAGTTGGGGAGTGGGGGTCGCTACGTCCCAAGTATGTATAAAATCTACATACTCATGACGTCATGGTAGGTACATTTTAACTCAATGTATCGCCGTAATCTTTTGATAACGTAAAAAAAGAAAAAAATACGCGTAGGTACGTTATTTTTTCATAGTGTACATGACGGACAAAAAATATTTTTTTAGTCATCATCCCTATTATGAATACATGAAACGAAAGCTTATAAAAAACACGAACCATAATACTTTTGTTACTCAATTACGTTCATAATGAAAGCGAAACATGAAATTCGTGATATCCTTCTATTATTAAGTTATCACTAACCCTTGCCCGCGGCTTCGCCTAGGTGAATGTTGCAAAGTATCCCACGGGAACGTATTACCGGGATGAAAAGTAAATTTATCTGTGTTACATCCAAATCAGTTTAGCGTTTTTGCGCCAATCCGGAACATACATCCAGACGAAGAGACAAACGGACAAAAATTCTAATATACTATATTTTCAGCATCAAACTCGTTCCCACACCTCGTAGCATTTTTTTAAAAATATTCAATGTTCTGTTTTGACTTCGTTACTATTTTATTATATGTATGGATAAGATAGTATCATATTATACAAAAAACTGAAACAACACAGAAATAAGGTAGAATAATTATCCCTTCAAATGTCTGTGTTCTCTTTAAAACATGGCATAATTTCGAGGCCCATACAATTTTCAAACATAACATTCATATTTTTATTTAATATAACTATATGCGTTAAAACATGGGTCACAATCATTGACTTTTAATACATCAATGGTCACAATCATACATTTTATCACATTTGCACACTTTTCGCTTCAGGCAGTATTCTCACAACGTCCGCCATTTATATTATTTTCAGTTCGAACAAAATGTCTGGTACCAACCTACTAGCGACTTGTATACCTACCGTTATTTCCTTTCATAAATACCTATTGTTTTCTTCGAAATTTCAAGCTTCAAATAACTTTAAATTACGATAAAACAATAAATACTCGCTTTACCAAAACTTGGTAACAGTATTCTTGTTTTTGATGTTTATTATTATTTCATTTTTAGGGTTCCGTACGTTAGGTTTCAATTTATTAATACATAATTGTTGGATATTGTCCTGGCAACACCGAAAGATTCGATATGTCAAAATTCGATATGTCAAACAACGCAACGGCCTTCTGGGTCGAGCTCTCGTGATGGTACGACGTGCTGTGTCGGTTGAAATATAGATTGGGATAGAATGGTTGGAGATGTACTGCAAATTAAGGTAACCTATTAGTTTCATTGTTATTATTAGATTATTAAATAAATTGTGATAATATGTGGAAAATAGTAGATGTGATGGTATGGTGTAGAATATTGAATTTGATGTTGGCAAAGAAATATAAAAGAATGACAAAATATCTTGGCGTTTCATATTATTTTCCTTATCCCTGAAATATTGTAAATATGTAGTTTTATTAGACAGATTTAGATTATGATATTGGGGTGACTTGATGATTGATGACTTTAAGATTATTTTGGGATTAGTATCTATTTTGAGGTTAAATAATTATATTTAGTTATTTTAGAGCAAGGATAGTTTTTATTATACGTACCTGAAAAGGAAAAACGAAACCCTAGGATCACTACGGTGTCTTTCTGTCCGACGTTGTTGAAACGAAGTTGAAATTTGGTACATAATTATGTATTTCTATGACCCAAACACGGACGTGTAACGCAAATAAATGAATTTTGAGGGGATCACATTCGGGGGCAAATGAGAAAAAAAAAACTTTTGACTGAACTGCACCGTGTTCCACTCAAATAAACCCACTGTACCATTCAAATAAAACGGCTTGTTGGGAGGTTTTAATTATTTTTTTTTATAATTTTAAAATAAATATACTTATATGTATTTAAGAAAATAGATGAAAATTGACCACTATCCCCTTATATCCGAAACAATCGAGCCAATTTTTTTTTTTTAATACAGCGAATTGTTGCTTACTCATAGATTACCTACAGGAAAACCTAAGAAATCTATGGTATTAAAATAACATGGTAAATCTCTCAATATTGTGCCTATATCTTACATTTACAGTTGGAATGTATGGCAGAACATGTTTTTCAAATACAATGTTAGGTTCATATTTGGGATGCTCGCGATGGAGGAGGCGGAACGCGTGAGGCAGAGGCAAATTTCGCGCCCTCACGCCCCTAGCCGCCGCAGGAGGAGACGCCCTGGGCGTCGGGAATCTATTGCCGATTCCCGACCACCGTAGGCGCGGGTTTGCGGACGGTGAGCAATGGGTAGCTCGCCGTCCGGTAAGGACCAAGCCCGGGTCGACGGCGCGTTGTGTTCCACGCGCGCCTCAAAGAGATGTTAGCGAATGAAGGGGTCCGATGAGACCATTGCCCGCCGGGGTTGCGGGAAAGTCCGAAAGGGATACCGTGCCCCCCTGGCATTGCACAGGCAAGAGAAGGAACACGGGTGGGTTTTAGTCAGTAAGAGTCTGACACGCCCTCCCGCTCCACCCAGAGCGGGAGAAGTCATTAGATGATTTCCCACCCAAAAAAAAAAAAAGGTTCGTATTTGGGATAAATTCATCCCAACTACGGAATCCATCATTGTGCGACACGCACTTGGCCGGTTTTTGGTTTTCCCATCTGGTATTTCTCAATAGTAGTCTGGAGTTTGGATTTCTGTCCGGTTGATGGCAATAGGCTCGCCCCCTATTACAAGGGACTTAAGGCATTACTTAGTATAGGTAATCACTGCCTGACCCTTCGAGGAATCCAGGCGTGATGTTATGTTGTTATCATTTCGTTGTACTTGAATTTTTCAGTCGTCTGTACAATATTGTAGAATATTTAACAAGAAGATGATATTGATTGGTTTTTTTTTTTTTTTTTTAACTATGGCATCTCGCAGGTATACCACTAAGGTATTTACTGCTCAACCGAACAATCCTGTGGCTGCCTTAAGCTACTACACTCAAAGCCTCCAGCCAGGAGCAAAACTATTCTAAATTAAAATTAGGCGAAAGCTCGCTAAGGGCACCCCCTGTGGGGTACGAACCTTGGCTTAGGGCGTCGCTGAGGGGAGGACAGCAAGATGGGACAGGCTGGATCAAGGATATATCATTATTATTATGAGGGGAATTTAAAGCTACGCGCTCAGCTGCGGCGCGGGCTGGCGCTTCATCGGACAAGATTGATTCGAGTCTTGTGTATGTCATTATTATAGCACTAAGTTTTTAGGAGGAATTCGAACGGTCGTCGTGTAGAATTTTTCAGAAGGACATTAATTAGTCGTTGACATACTTACTTATACGTTGAACAGTTGTACCTTGCTTGTACCTATTATATCTTTTTTGTGTTTTCCTGCAGGGCTATTAGTGTTTGTAACAGCTGGTTTAGGTCCTAGGGCAGGGATGGCGAACCTCTCATTTTTTCCAAGTACATATTGAATGTTGCCATGACGTGCCAACAAACAACCTTGACATAGTGACTCCTGGAACAAATGTATTAGGTACTTTTATAATAATACATTTATTAAGTTACTATCAACAGTTTTATATTTATTTAAATTAAAGAACAAATTAGTCTGACTTCTGCTTTTGCAAACTAAATTACTTAGGTTTCTGAAATAATGGTGTGCCCAAATTATTTTGTTACGTGCCACCAATGGCACGCGTGCCTATGGTCCGCCACCCCTGTCCTAGGGTTTAGTAATCAACCTAGGATTTACTGGTATCCCGTGTAGTAATGTAATGTAGATTTTTAAGTTGGTATGAGGTAGAATTTAAATACCTACCTACCTATATTATTATGGTCTGGAACATCAAGTCTACGTAATATAATCTATAGATTTTGTCTAAAATGTCTCGGAATTAACGCACACCACCAAATGTCCTAATTAGAATATTATGTTAGAAAGAAAGAAGGAAAGAAAAGAAAGAAAGAATAATATTTATTTGGACACAGGTCGTGAAACACAATAAACAAAATAACAAAATGAAAATAATCTTAAAGCAATAATAGTATAATGTGTGCCTCACGGCTGCGCCAAAAAGGTTCATTTCAGCATTAATGCCAGACAGATGCTGTCTGACGCTGGTTTTCTAATGAACCCTTATGGACAAGTGACGGGGAGCACCAACAAACAGCCTCAACATACCTAATAAATATTTTTATGCATCTAAATAAATAAATAAAAAAAATCCAACAGTGTGTTTTTTCAACGCACTGGGACGAGAGTGCGTCCCAACGCGTTGGATTCTCAACGCTCGGCTCAACACCGAGAGTTGAAAATCTAGTGCGCGATAAAATCCCGCCGCGATATTTTTACATCCGTAATTTACGTAGTTTTAATTATTTTTTGATTCAGTAAACGATTCTGAACAAATTACTTTCATAATGTGCATTAATTCAGTTACACATTGTGTAGAATTTTACCTACTCTTGAATTCGTCGGCAGTCGGTCTGAAATCCTGAAATAAACGAAACATAAGTCTGAAACATTAACTCGAAGACCACTTATCAAAAGAATCACAACAACAAAGTCTTCTTTGAAGCAGGAAATATGACAATTCATAGAAAAATACAAAGCAAGCGTAGACGCCTCAAACCACACATCTTCGACAATGGCCGACACTTTTCTACCTTGACTTAGCAGCGAGCTGAAATCTCACAACAATAGTGGGGTGGAACGGGAAGCTGGGATATATTCGCTCGATGCCGATACCCGGTTCAATAAGGCTGGCGATAAGGGCTGTCTGTCTGTCTGTCCGTCATGATAGCAGTTTATTTTCGACTAGATTTTCGAACGCGGATATGAAGTTTGAAATGTGAATCGGAAATTGAGTAGATATTGTTGGAGTTTTTTTTTATAGGACAGTAGATTCAGGTTCTTTAAAAAAAAAACTTGAGATCTCAGATTTAAATTTGGAGATAAACATCGTAAATAAACGCGAGAAGTGAACGTAACGAAAATTCGAAAGATTATAAAATTTAAAAATACTTATTTCGCACATAATATTGACTTATTTTTAAGACGTTGGGGAAAAAGTCTTTTCGCATTATAGTATGTATGAACTTGTAATAAAATCTCTTTGTATCTGGCTGGTTTAGGTATCATTGAAAGTTAAAATTTTAAAGAACATAATTCCAAATTCAAATTAGGAAAATGTGTGATTTTCATTTGTTTTTCGTACCGTCAAGATGAGTGAATCTAATGAAGAAATTCGATACATTTTAAAATTTTACTACAAAAAAGGTAAAAATGCAACGCAAGCCGCGAAAAAAATTTGCGATATTTATGGCTAGGTCCATAAATATCGCAAATTTTTTTCGCGGCTTGCGTTGCTTGCAGTGTCTGTGAGAGTAGCACAAATTTGGTTTAAGCGTTTTCAATCAGGAAATTTTGATGTCAAAGATGCACGTCGCTCTGGTCGCTATTACGGATAAAATGGATGCCATTTTTTAAAAAGTGGAGCAAGATGTTACGACGTAGCTGAAGAACTGGGAATTGACCACAAAACAGTTTTGTCGCATTTGAAAAAAACTGGGTACACAATAAAGCTCGATATTTGGGTACCTCACGAGCTCACTGAAAGAAACCTAATGAACCGTGTACTCATTTGTGATTCTTTATTACGATGTAATGAAACCGAACCATTTTTGAAGAAGCTGATAACTGGTGATGAAAAGTGGATCACGTACGATAAGAACGTGCGAAAAAGGTCGTGGTCAAAGGCCGGTCAGGCTTCACAGACTGTGGCGAAACCCAGGTTAACTCGCAACAAGGTGATGCTGTGTGTGTGGTGGGATTGGAAGGGAATTATTCATTATGAGCTGTTACCACCAGGCAGGACCATCGATTCTGAACTCAACTGCGAACAACTGATGAGATTAAAGCAAGAAGTTGAGAGAAAGCGGCCGGAATTAATCAACAGACGGGGTGTAGTTTTTCATCATGATAACGCTAGACCTCACACATCTTTAGCCACTCAGCAAAAATTAACAGAATTTGGCTGGGAGGTGTTAATGTATCCGCCGTATAGTCCTGACCTTGCACCTTCAGATTTCCACCTGTTTCGGTCTCTTCAGAATTCCTTAGGCTGTGTCAGGTTAACATCACGAGAGGACTGCCAAAACCACTTGTCGCGGTATTTTGATCAAAAGTCCTAAAATTTCTATAGCAATGGGATCATGTCTCTACCTACAAGATGGCAAAAAGTTATCGAACAAAATTGTACCTACATACTTTAGTTAAATGTAAATAAACTATATTAAAAAATGTTTTGAATTTTCTTAAAAAATGCGAAGCAACTTTTTCCCCAACCTAATTACTATATGTATAGACAGTAATTGTGCTCAATTGTGAAAAATTTAAAGCAAAATCCTATAGGATAGTTGTATTACCTACTGTGATGTAATTGTATTCTAGGTGCATCGTCTTCACATATAATTACATAAATAATGTATTCAAAACATTTTACAACTTATTTAAAACATTTGTTAAAGAGAGAAGCTAACGGTGGAGTTTCTTACCCATTCTTCTCCATACAATACTAAATTTTGGAAGCGGTGACTAGAATCAATTACTTTTTTCTGTAAGTTTTGACGTTCAAAAGTGCCTTCTAATTGCCTATTTGAAATAAATGATTTGACTTTGACTTTGTATTTTCGAGGGCCTCTGGTTTTGGAATAAATAGATAAGATTTGGACTTTTGTGTCCTGAAGTCACCATTAGCCCACGTCCGAGCGAGTCCGAACTTCAAAAAAACCTCTCGGCGGGATTTTATCACGCACTGGATTTCCAACTTTCGGTGTTGAGTTAAGCTGAGCGTTGAGAATCCAACGCGTTAGGACGCACTCTCGAAAAAACACACTGTTGGATTTTAACTCTCGGCGCTAAGCAGAGCGTTGAAAATCCAGTGCACGAAAAAAAAACGCCGCGGGAAAACATTGCCCATGCGCACCTGGGCTTATGCAGTAAGTGTGTATTGTGATCAACCCTCAACCAATCCCCACCAGATGAAGCCTTTACCCTATGGTGTAACTAACTGATAGCTGATTCTATTATTATTTAAACCTGATAAATAATTTTATGGCAAAGACGTCACTCACGGGCTTTTTTCGTCACGATTGTCCCAAACAATACACTCGATATAAAAACGTTGCAATTTTTTTCCTTGTAAGCTCAAAATAAATCAAAACTTTTTCTTTCAAGGCTTCACAGTGATTTTCAAACCCAACGGTTTTGTCCCGCGTAGCATTGTATTACATTACAATAAAGAAGTTTTCTATATTCCACGCTCTGACCTACACCCACAGGACTTGGTTCTCTTTCAAAAGATATACCTACCTTCCTGTCGCAGTGTAATTTGGAACAAGCGATTCTTTCCGAAATTTCCGGATTTTCGCAAAAGACTGGAATATTAAATAATAAAAAATGTTTTAAACAGGCACTAAAATTACAAAATTATAAAAATAATATATGTGAACCTTAAGGCAATGATTCAGGTACCAACTGACAGTAGAAGCTCGGCGCTAACGCTCTGAGGATGCCATTGGAGCTAACCCGAACCCTGCGCACCAAGGATGAGCATGGTTTTCGCGTAGTAGAATAGAAATATGAGACTATTTCTATTCCCTGAACTTTCCCGATTATTGGAAAAAAATTAATGATTTTCGTAATATCATGGTTAAAAAAAATTACAATCTGTTTAGGACGATTGAAAACCTGAAAGCTGATTTGTTAATCAATCTGCCTACTCCCAACTATATAGGGATCGGCTTCCAGTCTAACCGGATGCAACTGAATACCAGTATTTTACATGGAGCGACTACCTATCTGACCTCCACAACCCAGTAACTAAGGTCCGTATTACAGAACCTCACTCAAAACTCAAGCATTACTTAAATCTCGCTTAAAGCCATTAAATCTCGCTTAAAGCCATTTGATTGGTTGAAACTAGTTTTAAGTAATGCTTGAGTCTTGAGTGAGGTTCTGTAAAATAGGCCTTAGCGGGCGGACACGAAACCGCGATGGCCGAGCACTTAGACTGGTTGTCAGTACGGCTGTTCTCATTTAGCCACGAGCCCTTTTTGGTTGTTCATAACTAAGACAGGTTTTTTCCAAACATCCTGATATTAAGTCCTATTTATAACGAAAATGTTTCTCTTTTTCCAATAATCCAGTCTTTTACAAAAAACCGAACATTTTCGGAAAGATTTAGATTTTTCCAATTATCCTGCTACATATACGTAGGTACAAGTTCCACTTCATGCATCTAGTGAATATCTTCTATCGTTTTCAGTCCACTCGTGCCGAGGGGCCTCCCACGCGAATGCCGATGGTAATCAGCTCCCGACTCAGTGATGTGATTACATCAGCGTTTTGTACCTAAGGGTTTCCTTTCTTTGGTAATGAGAAACATGTAAGAAGGGCGTGGGCTTGGGACTTAGGAATCAGCCTTCTTTACAATCTATAAATAAAATAATGGAACAGGATTAATGAGGAGACTCCTTTTTAAATAGTTAGGCATACACTCATTTTGGTGATTTTTAGTCTAGTTTAGAGGCATGTGTGACAAGACTGTCACATATGCCTCTAAACTAGACAAAAAATCACTAAAATTTAGTTTATTCCTGTCGACGACGATTTCCCATACTGAAATAGACTAAAATGACACAACTTAACTATATTTTAGTTTGACAGCACTAAGATGAATTTGCACATTCTAAGTTTTTCACAAAAGAATTTGATTGTTTTTAAAAACAATCAAATTCTTTTTTTTTTACAAACCTGACTATTTTTAATCACGGTGTGGGATAAAATTAGTTGTCATGAACTAAATTTCACACCAACAACGAGGTGTTGGTGTGAATTATTGAAGACTTCAGGTGCAAAAACAGTACTGTATCTTTTTTTTCTTTTCTTTTGCATAAAACTTGAAAATGGTGTGTCCTATCAGAAAAATAATGAAAACGACCCCTTTATAGAACTTCTAAACTCCTAAAACTCAACAAGTAGGTAATAGTTATTCATATTTTCCATATAAAAAGTGAAAAATTCCAATTCACGGGGTAGGGCAAACAAGTACCACGTGAAGTCACGATTGTCAAATTCGATTTTAGTTTTGTAAAAAATATTTTTAAATTTAGTTTTTTTTTATGCAGAATATTATTTAAGATTCTCATAGCCAAAAGTGAGGAATTTTAGAGACAGTTTATTTAGTTTAGTTCTGTGTACAAGAGAATCACCTACCTACCTACTACGCTTTGGAATGGGCAACTAGCTTCATATTTCTGACTGACCGAATTCTTGACAATTCAAAAGTGCCTGTAAATGGTTTAATTGAAATAAATGCTTTGAGTTTGATTTTGAATCGGCGCCATTGTCCCTGTTTTTATTAATTTCTCTCAAATCAACAGAACAAAGTTTATTCAGTTAGGTATTTCAGGAATAAAACAAAATCATTTACTTGCGACTCATAAAATGGATCACATTTCCCCTTTCAAAACGTCGACCTCACGCTGCACTGGCGCGCGGCGGCGGGCGCTGCAACGTTGCGATAAAGCTCTTCGGTCATCAATTTGCGTCCTATCATACCGACTACGTGGTAACGGGCTTACTTCATTGTCGAGGCAAACCGTCGCAACACTGTTTATTTTGTACAAGGATAGCTTAACGTCACGTCGAAATTCGAAAGATATCGAGTGTGTGAATCTACGATGATTTACCTAGTTCAATAATAATAGGTACTCTTCTTCTGGGCCAGTCGGGTAAAAATAATTACTTGAGAGTTCACTTCTGAACTTTTCTGAACACTATACATTGACACGCAGCATCTGTAGGTAGGACCAATTTTTTAAATGCTTTCAACGAAACTTGGGAGACATCATCATTTAATTCTCTTCCCAAGGATCTCCAATTTACTTGGAATCAGCACAATCTTACATACTTTAATAAAAAAACATGCGTGGCAGTCTTCGGGGACTGCCGATAGAAGTGAAAACAAAGCGTGCGGTGACGATGACGCGATTTTCACGCTTTTTGTTCACCCAAAAAGTACACATAATTAATACACAGTGTACATACTCGTATAGCTCATGGAAAGCGTTCGGTGACGATGACGCGAGTTTCAGATTTTTGTTCACCCAAAAAGTGCTCAATGCGTCTAAAGAAGTTTTCATTGAAGTGAAAACTGCTAAACTTCCCAAAACATTGTCTTTAAGCAAGATTTCTCATGACGCATGACTGTAGGCTTTGATATGTATAGCAGTAAGCCTCGGGAAACATGCCAGTCTCACACCCCACGAGCTTAGGACGAGAGTAATTACGAAACATTAATACGTAATCGTCGCCCCGGACAGATGACGCAAATGCTAACCAATGAAAATTATACCTATTTAGATATTTAAAATCCTGATTAAATATTTTCTTATTTGGAAGGTTGAAGCTATACTTACATAAGTAATTATATTTCGGCTACTCTACTAATACGAGCTAAAAACCTAAAACCCAACTACGACAAAAACGCCAACTTAAAAGGTATAAACATGACATCACAGACAAACAAATTAAAAATCCGGAGTCACATGTAAAAAAGATAAAAATAAATCATAAATCGAAAAGTCTCTGGAGTTTTTATTTGTCTCCCGCGGAACAATATGATGCTTCCAACGATACCTTATTTGTCAAAATACGACGAGGACTTGACTGGACGAGGACGAGGTCTATGAGCGAACAGATGAACATACATAGCCTGTTAAAATCATAACCCTCCTTTGACTTTGCCGTAGTTGGGTACAATACCTACCTATTTGGTATTTAGGTACCATTCGACACTACTAGGGAAGAAGAAACGCACCTCCTAATACAATATTTACATGCTTCCATGTTTAGGTAGGTGCGCTGACACTTCAACTTCATTCTCTTGCTCTTGTTTCAATTTATTTGGGCGCAACATGTCTTCATCGTTTATACTTCTCTATTATGACATGCGCCTGCGACAGCTCGGCGACTAGACGCAACGACAGGCTGCGGCCGACAATTTTCATAAATTTTCATAGCTACGCACACTTGGCGTCGAGTTGCAGAGTCGCTAGTCGCAACGACTGACTAGGCGAGTCGCACGCTCTCGCTACTTGTCGCAACGACTAGGTGCACGCGCACACCCGATGCACAAAATAATGTTTTCCGCCTTCGCATGATAACCACCAAGGCAAGTGCAACCAGAGAGTCCATATTTACTCACAAAATGAACAACACGACCGTCTCTCTAGAATACTTACTCAAAGAAAATTATCACTTCTTGCACGACGTCTATCGTAACGACTAGTCGCTAACGACAGCCCTGCGTCTAGTCGCAGCGACAAGACACAGATGCAAACGACCACTCTGGATCTTGTTACAGCGACTGACTCACAGTCCGCGCTGGCACTTAATCCCCATCTCAGTAGTCACCCCTTTTCAAGTCTTATCATCTTTCCCACAGGCCATCCATCGTTTCCATTCACGTAATCTATCGTAATACGTAATTAAATTAATGAATGGATAAGTACAATTTCACAAAATTATTTAATGAAGCGCAGAACCTTTCGAAGTGGCGGTGCTTGGGGGAGGCCAATATCCAGCAGTGGACGTCTTTCGGCTGAAATGACGATCATGATGATTGGAGATAATAAGTGTGCGTGTGTTAATATTGTACAGCCTCTCGAAGTAAATAAGTGATTCTTAATTTATCATTAGAGTACGAAAGGCAGAAATATTTATAACACGAACATTACTGCACAACCAGTACCCTAATTACGTAATGCAAAATCAATCCGAATCTGAATCGTTTTGAAACAGATTGCTAATCCATTGCTCCGTAAGTTCGAACAAAAAACTGCAGAGCAACGTAAATAACGCAATGAATGTTGTTGAACTGTCAAAATTAAACAGATTTGTCTTTATCGTTTATGAAAATATGTAATAAATAATAAACCGACGACAATATTTTGATCCTTTGTGGAGAAGGGGCGAATTATTTCCGTTACGTAAATTCAGCTTTAGGGGTTTTCCGGAATGATTCATGGACGGTTTACCTGTCGCCGTGAGGTTCAGCTGAGCCCTTGATACGTTACGCAACTTCCAACTAGACAAAACATAGAGAACGTTAAGAGCACTTATCCTATTATAAAAGTTGGCATCGTCGCAAATTGATGCCAAATATTTACCTATTTTGATTAATTTGGCAATATTACTGTTTGGAAATGTGAAATGTGGCTAACTAGTGAACTAAATTATTGATATTGAAATGCAATAATTAATATCGTAACACCGAATATTTAGTTTTAGATGTAAAAAAAGTATTTGGAAACTTTCCAAACGCCGTTTTTACACCTAAAACGGTAACAACATCAAATTCAGTGTTATACCTAATTGCAATTGATTATTAATATTCTAGTTTGCTAGTTAGCCCAGGTTTCAGTGATCGTTATAAGATTTCTGTTTTCATTCGATTCAGTAGGTACAGCAGTGATAGCCTAGTCGTGTGACCATCGGACTGCCAAGTCATAGGTCTTGAGTTCGAACCCAAGGCTCTTCTGAATTTTCGTATTCATGTGCGTATTGTATAATTATCACTTGCTTCAAAAACGGTGAAGGAAAATAGCGTGAGGAAACCGGCGTACCCGAGATATATTTCTCGACGGCATGTGAAGCCAAGTCAGAGGTCCATGGGTGGCATAAAAACTCTGACAGCAGCTTAGTAGACACTACCACACAAAAAAAAGTAGGTATCTACAGTCACGAACCTAAATACTTAGGCAAAATTCAAAAGTGATTTTCTGGTAAAATAACTATTGTAACTATGAGAAAAGACGTCCGTAACACCATTGCATTTCTATCAATATTTTGGGAAAAAAAGAGTAGGTGAAAAAAAAAATGGGCAGGCAGTTTGCTCAACGGAAAATCTAGCACAGCCGTAGAAAACAGTCGACTTTTTCCTCACACAGGATGCTTAGGTCCTAATAAAACATTTAATTAGAACATTTGTGTCTGAGAGGGCTGTTAGAAACAATATTAAAAGTTTTATTGCACTTTCAAGTAAAGGCTATTTGATACGGCCTCCTTGGTACTCCATTAAACGTGGCTTTGAAGACTCAAATATGACCCAGGAAATGACATTATTGAGTCTTATATACGCTCGTGCCGAGATTGAAGAGTCGGCTCCATGGAGTAAAACATTGATATTAGCATAACGACGTCGGTTTTTTGGTCCTAAGGATGACAGAAATCTAAGTTACTTCGAATCTCACGTCACTGTGTTAAGTACCACCGTTGACAAGCTTCGACGTGAGCATAAAATAAATAAATCCAAACTAAACAAAAACTAAAAGCTACCTACATAAAGGACACTTAATAAAACAGTAGGTACGAGTAAGTCATAGCTCCAGTTTATTTTTTCTTTTGACCCGACTCAAACGTTAACGAGAAGGTAGAAAGTACATACATAATTCTCGTCCACAATTACCTAAGAAGCCTAAATTACCTTCCCTTGCGCCACATTGCCCAAATTATCTAATACGGTCTGCCCCAAAACCGTGCTCAATGCCAAATAAAATCTGGTCCTTAGGGAATTAAAAAATCTACCCTAATTTCACAGACATGATTATGGTAATATTACTTGAACCAAAATTACCTAAAATACTAATTAACCTTGGCGAATACCAACGAGTTTATAAGTTAATTTAATGGTGTTGCCAAATTAACTTGTACGGAGTTAACAAATTTATTTAGTGAAGCTCAATTTAATCTTGCAAATATTGCCGAGAACGTCTAAGTAATATACAGAATATATCTAGATATATGGATTGATAAAAAAAGAAACCTGTAAACCTATAAATAAATAAGAGCTTAGGCAGTGCAGTACCGGGCTTGTTTGATGAAAATTAAATAAGAAACTAAGGTAAGCAATCTTCGGACGCTTGTGGTACTTATCTTTGCAATAAATATACATAGATTCCGTAATATTTGATAAATGAAGGTACGAATAAAGGAACATTCGAGCGCATTTTCCAAAAACCTTTGACAAAATTAAAGGTTGACTTGACAGCAAACATAGGTACATAATTTTCTATTATTTCAAGTCAACATTAATTCAACAAACATGTAATAAACCCAACACATTTAATTGTTTCATTAACGCGCTCCCATTAGGCGCAATAACACAAAAATATTAAAAGCTCTGTCATCATGTCACACAGTCAACCTCGTTTCATGAATTGAAAAGAATATTGCTTTTGCGGTGAGAACGTTATTAAAAATCTCTCGACGTTGTAGAATTATTGAAAATAATGATTTATTGTTTGATTAATGTTTGGTCCTTACATCCGGATTGTAAAACCCAACATTGGTCGGTACGTCTCATTGTCATTTTATGGCACCTCAAATAATTTTATTTTCACATTTGTCTTTTGCAACTATTTTATTGAACACTCTAATTTGCGTATTGAGTCTTTTTTTATGAACCACAAATAATTCCTATTTTGGTATCCTAAAAATACTACCAATTGCGACCAATTTGGTCGTAGCGCTCGCCGGCTGCTGCAGCGGAACCGCTCGCTTCGCTCGCTCGGCTCACGCGTGCTTGATCATTGTTCTAACGTAATCCAACCCATTTGGTGTGGTCTTTCTTATCCACTGCGACCAACTGTAAGAAAAGAAACCAGATAGTTAAAAAGGCTCACTTATTTAAAAAAAGAGTGCATCATTAAAAACCCAAAAACTTAAACGAGGTGGATTAATTTAAAAAGTGTACATCATTAGAAGGCCAATAAGTTTTTAGAGGATCAGTTAAATATTTCCCTTATTTTATAAATGTATTACAGCAGAAAATATATATTAGCCAAATTATAGTTTAGATAAACAGAACAGAGGTAACATTGTGTTAGATATTTTAGAGATGGAGTATTATCTACATCTGCTAGATAGTTGGATGAAGGCCAAAGACAAAGGGGTGTATTTTTTTGTCTCTACTCGTTAGACTTATGTTGCCTAATTTTTAATCCACATGACCAGTTCTTCTATACTGCTAAGCTTCTGTATGTCAACCAGAGGATTCTAGAGTTAAAAGCTTCATCATTTTAGTGCACCATAAACAAGGCAAGTAAAAAAAAAATGCATGCTATTGTATTATGGCAGAATATGTCCTGCACTAAAATATCTGTAACTTCCTGTACATTTACTACATTTTATGCAAAGTACCTGGTCGACCTCCCACTATCCACCCTCGGGTGAAATGAGAGAATGCTCATTAAATAGTTTAGGATAGTTCATACTAATTCCATGCTGCCATGACATTATTCTGAGGTAGGTAGCCATCTTGTGGTAAACTTTGGGCGACCGATCTCTGCTCGGGTGAAAAACGGAGAACATGAATTTTCCCAGAAATGAGACCTAGGTAGATTGATGTTTCGCCACCGTAAACCTCTATATTGCAACTTTCATAGAAATTGTTAGAGCCGTTTTCGAAAACGCGATTACAAATAAACAATATATATATACCTAACTTGTGAACGCCGCAGGAAACCGCTGGATGCGGGAAGCACAGAATCGCTCGAAATGGCTGTGCTTGGGGGAGGTCTGTGTCCAGCAGTCTACGTCTTTCGACTGAAATGTTGATGATGATGATAATATATATATGTATACATATATACAAATATTTCTCGTTTAACAATATAGGATAAAGATATTTAGTTACAAGGGAGAGCAACAGTCTAATCGGTCATTCCGTTTTCTTTCATCTTGCTTTTGTACACACAGTTTATGTTGATCTCGCATTATATAGGATTTCCGTACAATGCGAGGTCAGCCTATACTGGAAAAGTATAGCTTGTTATGTGTAGCCGTGTATACCTACGAGTATGTATAGTACTTCATTTGGACTTACAGGGCTAAGTTTAAATTAATTTAAATTGCATGAAACGGATCGTTTGCCCTGCACCTCGTATTAAATGATCCGCTAAAAGAATGAAAGCCTTAACGCCTATTGTTAGACTCCGTCCATAAAGAAAGGTCCGCTTTGGTTTTGGCACAGGAAATACGGTGGGTACTTTATGTATATCAAAGGCTAATGGAATGGAAGATGATTATGACAGCTGCAATGTTTTTTTTTTGAGTTGTCAATTTGACGTTCCGAATTTGAAATCAAAGTCGTACGTATTATTTTATGATATTATGTTGAATGCACGAGCTTTGCCAACGTGCCATGGAGCGTAGTATACTGGGGGTTCGAATTTCGAACCGTATAAGGAACAGAACAATGCGCGCCAAAACCAAGATCACGGACGTTACCCAGAAAGCCGCTAAGCTTAAGTGGAACTGGGCCGGACATGTCTGCCGCATGTCATATGAAAAATGGGCTTAGAGAACCAACGATTGGGTCCCACTAAACGTCCCACTAATCGCGGCAGGGTGGGAAAAGATAGCGACGAAGATGGCGAGACGAGCTTGACTCCTACCGAAAGGACTAGCCGGCACTAGCAATGGACAGAATTGTGTGGAAAAGGGAGAGCAACGTACAAAAAAGCTTTAGCTTTAGCTAATAAAACATCAAATTACACGATGTAACTACAATAACTAACAAAGCGAGCCATCCTAAACTGATGGGTGTAACAATCGCCGCAATAAAACAAAGAGTAACCCGCCAAAGCATAGTTCGCCGATAAAAAGGAACAATGGTTGTGCTCGCGCCCTACGCTCGCGCCCGCCCCCGGTATCGATCGGGCACGTTATATAACCCTCCCCCGCGCGCCCCTACCGCGCCCCGACTAACACAAGATACCTTTCGCAGGCTATATTATCATTCATAAGTCAGGTCCCGCAGCCGGCGGTCCGCGCTCGCTCCTTCCCGAAGCCTCAATCCCCTCACTGCGCGTCCTGTGCTGCGCAAGTTGCCCAACACTGACTCGCAGTTGTTTTCTAAACCCCAGAGTGTACGAACGCGTTGCACAACTTTCAGCAGTGTTTTGTTGTGGACAATCGCGATAAATGTTCTAAGGTAAGTGTTTAACAATTTATCAGTTTGATTTTCAGCCACTACTCTGGAATGATTTGTGTACGTCACCATGAACGTTGTGCCCCAACGGGTTATTCTGTAAGCTCGTTTCATGGGGCAGTAAAATAAGTAATTAATCAGGTCATGTCAAAATGCGGCGCCAGGGTAATTGTTTGTTAAATCAGCTGTTATATGATTAAGCTCCAATTGCTATGTATCATGGAAACGGACTATTATAATTGACATCCTAATTAATTGCAGGGTTGATTTTTAGAATTAAGGTATTGTATTGCCTCATTTATATTAATCATGGTTGCGCATCAGCGATTTTTAGCCACCGGTTTTCCTGATGCGTCGCGTCATTTACACTTTCCGAAGCGTCTACTGTTTTTCAGCGCCGTTGCCTAGGATCAAAATATTTAGAAAGATGCTAATTAACAGATATTCCGGCAACGTTTATTTGTTTCACGTAAAATATTGAGCACGGGTTTCTTCTGGAATCTAAACATTATAAACACAATTTGTTTTGGTTTTGGTAAACGGGATACCTAGATGTCGATGTCGTTGAATGCATCGAAAATTGGAAAAAAAAAAGTTTTTATATCGTGCAATAATCTCCTTGACTTTTAATAAAGAACCATCATCTCTTAAACCTAAGCTTTTATTTACTTATTTAAGCTTTATGTACAGCCGTTTTATAGAACTTAATGCGACATGGCATTCTATATCAGACTCTTGTATGTTTGCGATTCATTATCATTTCAACTATGCAGCAGATGCGAGAACCATCAACATAAAATATACATGTTGGAAGCATTTTATGTTTCTATGCATAAATATTTAATACCAACGCAAGGTAGGATCTCTTGTTAGCAACTTATAAAGTCTACAGGATAATAATATTCTTTACAAACCAGCCAAGCTTAAAGAGTAAAATAAGAAACACAATCATATTGTTTATAGTTTGTATTTGCATTTTAAACGAGCTGCAAGTTGTGTACTACTTATTTTGCATCTTTACGTTCGTCATTTATTTAATTTGTGTCGAAGCTTTTCTATACTCTTGTAGCACACGACCTGCCTCGTTGGTCTCGTTGAGCGTGGGGTCCTGGGTTCAATTCCCGGCTAGGGCAAAGTGTTATTGGGTTTTTCCATTAGAAATTTCTTAGTAACATCCCGGAGTTTGGAAGTTGGCGGTGTGATACCCCCGTGCCTCGGAAAGCACGTTAAGCCGTTGGTCCTGCGCCTGATCTCTCTCCGGTCGTGTCGGATTGTCGTCCCATCGAACTATGAGAATGACGGAAGACTGTGCCTGCGCACACACTTGAAATACGATTTGGAGGACTATATAGTACACGGGCAGTAAAAAGAAATTGCTTTTTATTTCTTTAATTGGAACTTCGCTTTATTTTTTTTGGTCTTTTAGGCCGCAGATCCGAAAGGACTTCGTTCGTATGTTTGTAGGCTTCTTAACCTTGAAGAATTTGAAAGGCATTTCAAAGTTATTTAATCTAAGGATTGTCTTAAGCCGTCTACCAAATCAAATGGGGTAAGTTCAAAGGATTAGGACGGTCTTCACGGCTTTGTGTGCGACCTTCCCTTAATCTTTGGCTGCAGCGACTGAAACATTAGCCACAAATTGTCACTCTTCAAAGTAGTTATTTCAAGGTCTACTTTGCCCGATGCCAGAGCTTATATCATTGGTTAGAGCTTACTAACACGTGCATGATACAGAACTACCTATAATTGTATTGAGACATGAGTTGTTGGGTGAAAATACTTATTTAACATAAAACCACTTGTAAAAAAACCCTTAGTTTCTATTGCTAAAATGAACGCTGTTTTTCATCCACATTAAATGTACTCTTTGTCAAGTCTCAAAGCAACAGACAGAATGGTCCTAGAACTAATGAAATAAACGTAGGTAATACAAATTACGTCCTTCCTTTTAATTCAAGTAATGGACTCGAACATTTTACCTACTTCGTCTGCTCATTCCAGGCTATAAAAGGATTAGGGATCCGACTGCGTGACTGTGTGACATATCTTACTACATACATACATACATAACATCACGCCTGTAATCCCCAAAGCGTTAGGCAGAGGTGTACCTATAGTACACCCACATTTCGCCAGTTATGTTTAAGTCCCATGTAAAAGGGGGCGAGCCTATTGCCATCAACCGGGCACATATCCAGACTCCGGGCTGCTGAGGAAGTTCTGATGAAAAAACCCAATAACACTTTGCCCGATCCGGGAATCGAACCCACCACTAGACCAACGAGGCAGTTCATATCTTACTAATAATATTATAAACGCAAAAGTTTGGATGTTTGTTACACTTTCACGCAAAAACTACTGAACGGATTTGGATAAAATTTGGTACACATTTACATAGTTTATAACCTGTATTAACACATTGGATACTTTTTATCCCGATATTTCTACGGGATCAAGACTAATGCGGGTGAAACCGCGGAGCGCTACTAGTAATTACATAAATTAGGCTTGTAATTATAAAAAGAGGTCACAATTTGTGTGAGACTTTGATCTTTTTCGCTTTCATGTTCTAGTTTTTTTAAGTTTTGAGGGGCTCGTGGTTAAATACAAACAGCCGCACGGTTCGATCGAAGGTTAAGTTATGCTGGCCGAGGTCATTTCGTGGATGGGTGACCATCCATTACATATCGAAACCCCTCCGTGTGTCGGTACGTTAAGACATTGGACCCCATGTCAGTTGCAGTTCTTTGAAAGTAATTACGGGTAGTCAGAAGCCCACAAGGGGTATCGTGTTTCCCAGTTTATTTTCCAGCCAGGGGCCCAAGTCTGCTTTTTTTATACATTCGTCATTCCAATAGGTACGATCCCATCGTCATTTTGCTAAAAGTTCGAAAACTGCTAAATTCATAATGGTCGATCATTGGTTGATCATTGTATTCCACAAACACGACACTCGTAACGAATTAAAAGAAATTACTGCACAATGACGTTCTCACGGTAGGTTTCTGATCAAAAGAACTGTCAAAATTTTAGCAGATTACCGCCTAAGTCAGTCATTCATTTTTCATTATGTACGAGATTACCACTAAATGCAATTTCTTTCAATGGAGTGTCAGTGGCTGACCACTGGAAAGTCATAATGACGCCAATATGTTAGTAGATTACCAAACTTGTCAAAATCAACAATTATGAAATCAATGATAGACCATTCTGACACTATTGTAATAGCAGACTTGAGGCCCTGGTTACGTGTCTTTCCTCCTTTGTTTCTATACGAACACTTTTTCACGTCAATCATATTTTAAATACTAGGTGCGCTTTGTGAGTGCACTAATGTGCACTGTTTAGCTCATCACTAAGAACAGATTTTTGCTTGGACAGTTCCTGTTGATTTCGGATTGTTTTGTTTTTTCCATGTTTTTAATTCATATTTGATTACTAGTTTATTTAATGATGTAATGTATTAGGTATGTTGAAACTGTTGGTACTCCTCGTCACTTGTCCATAGAGGTTCATTAGAAAACCAGTGTCAGACAGCATTTGTCGGACATTAATCCTGAAATGAACTTTTTTGGCGCAGCCTGTGAGGCACACATTATTATTGCTATAAGATTATTTTCACTTTTTATGTTGTTATTAGTGTTTCACGAACTGTGTCCAAATAAATATTATTCTTTCTTTCTTTCTTTTATGAGATCGGCGTTTCCCATCTGACTACTCTGAGAAGAACGGCCGAAACAAACCAAACCTATCTTGGTCAGATTATGTGAAGACCGTGTAGATTGGTGTCTGAAATTATCTTTTGAGGAAAGAACCAGACAGATTGAGTGGACCTGTACAGTCAGTGCACGCATCTGTCAGTAATCGTGCAGCTCAACTCAGAACCGATTCGACGAACAATATCAAAGGACATTTGGGTAGGCCGCTTAAATTACTCAAACAGCCAAATAATGATTAAAACTAACTGGAAAAAGAAAAACAATAACCCACATAGCCTTCACATTCGCAATAATTAAAATAATATAATACTTTACAAAGTAATATTCATGTCAACGTCTGTTATACGGGTCTGTCAGCACTCGAAAGAGCACCTAATGCATTTCAGTGATTTTACCTATACTAGACTAGAGATAAGATAATACCTACTTATGTTATGATCGATAGTGCAGTTCTTAGTATTGACATCTCATAAGCGAATGATATGACCTGCTGACATGACATAACATCACGCCGGTACTCCCGGAAGACTTAGACAGAGGTCTACTTATGTTACACCCACATTTCGCCAGTTATGTAAGGTGCTGGTATAACTAAGACGTATTAATATAAATACAAACATGCAACTGATCCTTAAAAATACGTATGAGTCCTAGTTTGTTTCTTTAGGTATTATTATATTATATTATATTTACAGCACCAGGCTCACACAGGAAGGGATAACATTGGGACACTCCTTCATTTTAATATAGAAAAATAATCTTACCATTCAAAGACGACAAACTAATCTTTAAATTCGTGTAGAGATGAAAATAACCAAACAAATGATTAGTTTTAATATTTTAAACAGCAAAGAATTAAAAATGAAGCGCGCACCTTTAACAAAAATATTGTTATTAACGAAGAAAAAATAAGAAGACATTTTTATTGGTTTACTTTGTGAGCAAAGCAAACCATTAAAAAGGGGTTAAAGGATTCCTTATCCCGAATTATCCGGGCCAATTGGCTGGAAAATTCTCAGAAAGTTGAAATAGGAACGACGAAATAAAACTCATTTCTAACATAAGTTTGGGATCGAGTTTTTGTGAGACCTAAATCCCAAAAAAATTGATTGCTTAGGTATTTAGAGTACCTGACAGATGAGAAAAGGGTTTAAGGGTATCTTCGTCTCGGATATCAGTTTATATTAAGGCTACATTTTCCATCTTCTAGTCCTTTGTAACACACGTAAGGTTTTCTTGTGGTTTCACCACTGGTTCCAGTTCTGCAAATTGCTCAACCATCCTACAGCACTAAATTCAATTATTGCATGAAAATAAAAACAACGACAGGCAAATCAATAAATGCCACAACAATATAACCAGTAAACAACTGCGTGTTCAGAATTCCGGGAAGCTCTCTGCCAAAAATTCTACCGGAAAATCATAACTGAACGCTGAATAAAAGTGTGAATTTCCGTAGTTATTTCTTACAGTAATCGATATTTATTTATCTAAACTAATATAAAATACTATAATAAAACGGATTTGGATGAAATTTGGCACATGGGTATACCATGACCTGAATTATCGAGACTTATGTAGGTCAAACCTAAACCCTTATCAACTAAACACATACGCAGCATTAACCTAGCCTTTCAGTCATAATTATAGATCTCGCATCTATCTAAATTATTGGAAAGCACGGCACTGTTAATTAGAGTACTTGTACATAATACAAAGAGTAGATGCATCCTATACATAATTATGAAGAGGAAGTAAGGATGCGATTAGACCATCATTTCATAGGTATAGCCATAGCATAGCCCGGAAAAATCAAATGCTGAACGTACGCGACGAATGACATTGAACGGGCTCAACTAAATTAAGAAATGATTCAGAACTCCACAGTTGGCTTATGGGTCTCATTATCAGACAGATCCTGCTAACAGTAGCACTCAGCTTAGGCAGATACCTGCTGCCGCATTTTAAAAGTTCACGTAGATCAAATTGTTTAAAAAACAGGAAACATTAAAGTGATCCTCTTAAAACTAATTGACCTTCTCATGATGTAGGCTTTTAAAAAATATAAAGAATTTTGCACGAAAAGGTAATTTCAAGAGCTTTTCTGACTTAGAAGATAGTTTTAGTCCAGAGGTAACATAACAAATATAATAGTTTCTATTAATCAATAAAACATTTTGGGATTTTCTCAGTTGGTTGTAGTCCATAAGCTAGAATGCATAAGGGTTAGTTAGGTTGGAACTGTGACCATAGGCGCGCGAGCCGAGCGAGCAGTGCCGCGGTAGCGGCCAGTGAGCGCTACATCCAAGTTGGTCGCAGTTCCTTGGCTATTTAGTATTTTTTCTTTTTTTTTAAAAAAAAACGTTGCTCCACACTAGGAATTTCTCCTGTATTGTGGGTGCGTTTACAAAGATTTAAACTCACATACACAAACAGCCAGACCCGGAACAACTAATTGTAAGTCATACAAATATTTGTTCCGTACGGGAATCGAACCCGCGACACGCAGCACAGCAGTCAATCGCTTAAATGTCTTAGCAAACACCGCACAATTTACCTTAGCAAGCAGACTAAATTAACTTAATTCTCAAAAGTTGTTTATATTTTAATAACAAAAAAGAGTTGGTCCTTCATGCACGTATAATTTGTACTGCGTTCATAAATTTGGTCCTTCGGGAATACAACATCGAAGAGGCGGTTTTATGTTACGGCCGTAAAGTAAGCACGATCTGAAGAGAGCATTTTACTACATTACGTGAAAATGTATAAAATTTGGATTGATCACCATTTATTTATCTTATTTACTTTCATACGACCCTTCGTATGAAAGTAAATAAGATAAATAAATGCTGATTGGAGAGTGATTCATACGAATTCTTATCACAATTATACAGGGTGTCCAAGAACCTGGCGTCCAACTGGATTCCCACGATGCCCCAAGTTCTAACAGTACTCAGAAAAATATTTTAAAAAATCCACCCCATGTACTTACAGAATTATACTGATTTAAAAAAAAAAGGGGAAATGAGCACCCTGTGACATACTTTTGAATGCTGTGACTGCTAATGCTGATAATTTCGATATTTCTTGGAGGTTTTGTAATCTAGGGTATTGCTGTGTCTAAATAGAATGTAAAAATAATGTACTTATTGTACCATTTTAAAATAAAATATTATTTTAACTAAAGGTGATATGGAAAACTATTGAATTTCGCAACTTTGACCGACTGTAGTGTAAAAAAAATGTACCAAAATAGTATGGCAAGTGACGTCAAATTTTGACGCGTTTATTCCTCTTTTTAAAAAGGTATAATACTTACACATTAATTTGAAAAAAAAATTTTTTGATAATATTTTTACTCAACAACCCAATTTTTACGACGAATTGAATCTAACCTCTAAAGAATTACTATTGTATGCTCATAAAAATAACAACAGGCCTCTCAAAAAACAGGTTAGACCGTAAGGGACGGTATGTGCATGCATCTCACCATAGTGATTCGTTATTACAACAGGAGGGAGCAAGACAGAAACTATCTTTGCGATTTGCTGGTTCTTCTTTATGGTACCCCATTATTCAGGTAAGAGTGAGGGAGAAAAAGGTTAGAGGTGCGAGTGAGATAGATAGTGACGCTATCTGGGATCGTGCTATTTAGGATAACAGTACGGTCAGTACGCGTCACTGCCTCCTGCCGTTACTACGCACCTCTCTCTTATTGTTACCATTGATCACGTACTACGATTTAAAGCTTTGTTTATTGGACTCGATTACTCTTTGTGCTCTGGACTTTGAAACGAACTCTTTACGACGACCTTTGCCTGTGTTTGGACAGTTTGTGTTTTGTGTGTGCTACCATGGCGACCTACACTCCGCAAGAATACGCAAATATGCACTACATTTATGGAGAATGTAGAGGTAATGGACGAGCTGCAGCGAGACTTTACAGAGAAAGGTATCCGAGGGCTACGCGATATCCCGACCATCGAGTTTTCATTAATGTGCACAGATCACTATGTGACGGGCGGTTCCCCAATCAAGTAGCTGGTGAAGGACGACCCGTAAATGACTTCATACGCGATGAAGTTTTAGAGGCGGTGTCGGCAAATCCAAGCATCTCTGTGCGAGGAATAGAAGCTGATACGGGGATACCGAAGAGCACAGCACACAGTATTCTCCAAAAAGAAGAATATCATCCGTACCACGTACAGCGAGTGCAAAGTCTTTTACCTCGAGACTATCCGAGCCGAGTCGCGTTTTGTGAAACAATCCTGCAAAAACATCGAGAAGACGAAAACTTTATCGACAAAATTTTGTGGTCAGATGAATCAACATTTAAGAAGGATGGCTACATGAACCTACACAACTTGCACGAGTGGCATGTGGAAAATCCGCACTTGATGCGAGAAGATAGATCCCAGTACCGGTTCAAAGTGAACATGTGGACCGGTATTCTCTGTGGGAATATTATTGGTCCATTTGAGATGCCCGAGAATTTGACTGGCGAATCATAAGAGACCCCACCAGATATGTGGTTCCAACACGACGGCTGTCCAGCACATTTTCGCGTATCCGTTAGAGAGTTTTTGGACGAGAAATACCCGAACAGGTGGATTGGGCGATCAGGAACAATCCCGTGGCCAGCCCGCTCACCTGACTTAAATCCGCTGGATTTTTTTTTCTGGGGAACTATGAAGGAGCTCGTTTATGCGAAGCCCATTAATGACATCGCTGACCTTCGTGAGAAGATAACACAAGCAGTGCAGGTGATACGTCAAAAAAGTTACTCGCGAAACATAAAGCGGTCCTTTTTAAGGAGAGTGAGAGCTTGCATTGCCGCGGGTGGTCAACATTTTGAACATTTATTGTAATAAAATATCTTTAAACTAACATTCTTTGCTTTTATTCTACTGGGAACCCATCTACCTGTGTGTATTTCCTTCTTGCTCACTCTTGGAACCGAAGTAAATAATAGTAGTAACATAACAGTTTCTAAGATAAGAAAGGGTCCGACAGTTACCGTTAGTAGGTAGGCACTTCGTAAAAATTGGGTTGTTGAGTAAAAATATTATCAAAATTTTTTTTTTCAAATTAATGTGTAAGTATTATACCTTTTTAAAAAGAGGAATAAACGCGTCAAAATTTGACGTCACTTGCCATACTATTTTGGTACATTTTTTTTAAACTACAGTCGGTCAAAGTTGCGAAATTCAATAGTTTTCCATATCACCTTTAGTTAAAATAATATTTTATTTTAAAATGGTACAATAAGTACTTTATTTTTACATTCTATTTAGACACAGCAATACCCTAGATTACAAAACCTCCAAGAAATATCGAAATTATCAGCATTAGCAGTCACAGCATTCAAAAGTATGTCACAGGGTGCTCATTTCCCCTTTTTTTTTGAAATCAGTATAATTCTGTAAGTACATGGGGTGGATTTTTTAAAATATTTTTCTGAGTACTGTTAGAACTTGGGGCATCGTGGGAATCCAGTTGGACGCCAGGTTCTTGGACACCCTGTATACTTTAGGTAGTTACAGTTTTCTGTTTTTTTTTATACAGAAACGTTATAAAATGACACTGAAAATGGAAAATATCTTCATCCACGTGCAAAACAGCCCTATCCATAAATAATATACACCGAAAAATAAAATATAGGTACACAAAAGAAACGTGACAATAAAACAAAAAGAAAGACAGCTCCTGTTCATGAAACCCGTTTGATATTTAAATACAGACACCAAGACTAACACAATAAGGAATAAAAATAATAAAAGCGGAAAGAAAGAAATAATAAACATTTCCTTTTCGTGTTTTAGTTCGTTACTTTCAGTTTATCTTTGTATAAAGAAGCTTTGCTTAATAAAGACACGAACAATCTGTTATTCCATTTGTAAGGCTTTTTCATATTTAATTTCAGGCTTTTAACTCCTGAATTAAGAAAAGATTCACTCTTTTAAAATTCTTTTTCTATTTCTTATTTCTCTCGTTTAAATTTTTTATTTTTATTTTGTAGTCGACTTTATTAAAAGATAATGTAATCAGCAGCGTGTATTAACAACTAGTGTCATAGTTTCTGATTTGTAAAGGAGATGACTAGTGGGACTATGGGCACCTGCCTAAATGTCAAAATCAATGTGCAGCAAATATTGTTTTATTTTTGCAATTGTTGTATTCTATAGTTAACAGATGAAAAGTTTCACGAGTCTAAAAGGTCAGGAAACTGAGAAAAAGAAATAAGTTTTCACTCAATAACCCTGATTTTCGATATGCGATGGCCCAAGGCGGTGTGTGGTTTTTTACTATTCGACACGCCATCGAGGCGTTAGATATTTACTGGCGAACAATCTTACCTACCTATATGATTTTTTTACATTTTGGGCTAGGTAGTTTTAATGTAGTGAAGTTACTATGCAAGAAAGAAGGACATATGTCAAATGCCCCTATGAAGATCGAACTCTACACTTGAAGTTGTGGACGATTATGTTTACCTAGGACAAACTATCAAGTAAGGTAAGTACAACTTCGAGAAAGAGGTCAATCGTCGAATCGGCTCGACTCAGCTGGGCGGCGTTCAGGAGGCTGCGTAATATCTTCTCATATCACATAGTATCTCAAGACGAAAGTCTTTGACCAGTGCGTGTTGCCAGCGATGACTATGGTACTGAAACGTGCTCGCTCACAATTGGCTTCATTAGAAGGCTAAAAGTCACCCGAAGGCAATGGAGAGGGCTAAGCTTCCGTTTCCCTACTCCGTAAAAAAAAAGGAAAAAATCGTCAGAAATGAAGAGATCCGTAGGAGAACCAAGGTAACCAACCGACATAGCCTGAAGAATTGCCAAACTTAAGGGCTGGCTACATTCCTCGCAGAGATAAATGATGGGGCGAAAGGTTTTGGAGTGGCGACCGTGTACCGGAAGACGTAGCGTTGGCAGGCCTCCCACAAGGTGGACCGATGACATTGTGAAGGCCGCAGGAACCTGCTGGATGCGAGAAGCGCGCACAGAACCAGTTGAAGTGGTGATGCTTGGGGAAGACATAAGCTCAGTAGTGGACGTTTTTCGGCTGAAATGAAAATGATGATGGGTTACGATGTAAAAATTAAAATTGACATAGATCTTCAATTTTATTGTGATGTCTTCTCTCACAAGTTCTACCTTGATTATAATCATAATATCACTAGGTCCTACTAGAAATCACTAAAACCTTTCCCTGCTCTCAACATTTCCATCTATTTTTCTTTACTTACTAGGTTTATTTCCTGCGAAACACATTTCTTTGTCAACAATGGGTTTACTCCCAGACGGCACACAATACACATGTAATAACACGGTCTCGAAAACTGAAATGACAGCTTCGTATGAAAGCCTTCAAGAAATTCCTGTTTCCCTTTTATCGTTCAAAAACATTTTCACTTTGTTTAAAGCAGAAATGTTTTGACTTGCGTAATATCTAGGGAGGACGCGACACAAGTAGTGTTCTACTTGTGCCGCGTCCCGCCTTAAAAACTAAAAAACGGAAATTGTTATTTCCGTGAAGTTTTCATAAAAATTGTACCACCAGAGTCGCGTCTCGCTGTCGAGTCTCGCCTGTCTGCGGGAGCCTTTATTCGTAGGTCTAGTGGTCGTAACCGCTACAGCTGAGCATGATGTCTTGGGCTCGATTCCCAGGTCGGGCAGTGTTATTGGGTTTTTGAAGTAGAGTTACAGTGAACAGGTATATTCTGGGTACACTCGTTCCATCGTAGAATTCATCCATCGCTTTCAATCAGGCGAGCCGCGAGATCGAAATCAAGAGCAGGTTCATTTCGCGATTTTTTTTTTAAACGACCGAGCATTATTTTACTCTCATAAATACTCATAATTGATGTGTGACATCTGATATCTCACCTTGGTAATAAGTAACATTAAAGGGGCGGGGCCTCGTCAAGGTCGGCCAACACTATCACCCCGCGCGCTCATTGATCAAATCAAATAAATATAAATGGACGGAGAGGGAGAGGTAGGCCAAAGAAAAGATGGATGGATTATGTGAGGAATGATATGAAAGAGAAGGGAGTTAATGATAGCGTGACAGTCACGTGACAGTTGACAGGGGAGAGTGGAACAAGAAAACGTGATGCGCCAACCCCACGTAGCATGGAACAAGAACAGGAAAGCCGACCTACCTAGCATCTTCCCAACTATGTTGGGGTTGGCTTCCAGTCTAACTGAAAGCAGCTGAATACCAGTACCTATTTTACATGGAGCGTCTACCTGTCTGATCTCCACAACCCTGTTACCTATTGGGTAACCCTTTGGTAAGACTGGTTGTCGGACTTTTGGGTTTTGGACTACCCGTAACGATTGTCAAAGATCTACGAATGACAGCCGGGAACAATGCTTTCCGGGCCACGGAGGGGTCTCGATATGTAATGGATGGTCACCCATCCATGACCCGACCGCAGTGGGCTTAGCTTAACCTTCGATCGACCCGTGCGGCTGTTATTATTTAGCCTCAAATGAAACGAAATGAAAAGATGAATCGACACTTAATGAACTCATCGCAGAAAAACTAGTGACGGAATAAATTTAATAAGTAATATGAAAAAAAAGCACATAGAAAGACACAAACACGAAAATGTAGTCAATTACTTAACATCACGACTTTATTTCCAGAAGTGTTTAGGCAGAGGTGCACCCAGATATCATCAGTAATGTGGGTCTTTCACACCCATGTAATAGGGGGCTAGCGTATTGTTATCAACCGGTCACAAATCCAGACTCCGGGCTGCCACTGACAAATTTCTGATGGAAACACCCAATAACACTTTTGCCCGACCTGGGAGTCGAAGCCAGAACCTCCTGATCAGCAGTATCGCTTGCGACCTCTTGACCAATGAGGCAGTTTAGTCAATTTACACATTACTTAATAGGTACCCAAATCTTTCACTTTGTGACTACAACATTGCCTAAAGTCAATGACGTCACGAATAGAACCGTAGGAGTTTGACAATTAGACGCAATACATCACGTCCCCCATGAAATATTCATGACCCTTCATATCTCCTCGTCGAGGACTTAGGTACGCTGACCTTAATAAAGGACATTCCTCACGTTCCTCGGAGTCAAACAACTGGCTAGGGTAGGACGTCAGATGAATTTAATTTTCATAATAGATGTGTCTTTGAATAATTAGTTTCTACTAGATCAAGCTTGCTTGTACACCATGCTGACATGAAAGGATTCATCATCAATTTTAAATTTGATGCGACATCTTGTTATGTTGGCAGTGAACAGGGCACATTGCTCTCAGAACAGATGGCCGATGGGACGAAAGGTTTTGGAGTGACGACCGCGATGTAGCGTAAGGTCTCCCACAAGGTGGACCAATAAGTGGCCAATAAGTGGCGGTGCTTGGCTCCCTCAAGCACCGTCACTTTGTCCGGTTCTGTTCTTCTCGCATTCAGTGGTTTCCTGCGGCCTATGTCCTGAAATGATCTTGTTAAAACAGTAGGAAAGGGTTTCATTGCTTTTCTGACTAAAACTCAAAGCATTTATTGCAATTAAACCATTTACAGGCACTTTTGAATTGTCAAGGGGTCGGTCAGTCAAAAATATGAAGCTAGTTGCCCATTCCAAAGCGTAGTAGGTACCTATGGAGAAGAACGGGCAAGAAACTCCACGGACACTCTTTTAAATAAAAAAATTGATACAAAATATTGGTTACATCATTCATTTTGAAATTATGCATGTGAGAACAATGTAGAAAGACGTGCACGTTCGTAAAAGCGTTCGTAATAAAAAGAAAAAATAAAGAAACAATCAAAACTTAAAATAAATTAAAATAAGCCATGGCAGCTAAGAGATGACCAGTCCCAACTGACGGCGCCCGTTCACGAACATGACGCATGGATCAGCACCATTCAGCTCAACCATTTTGAAGGGAGCTAAATGATCCAACACACGCGCCACCATCAGCGAGACATTTGAGTGAGCATGACATACTCACAGCCGCCAGGGCACATTCAGGTCAATGAAATACTACATATTACCCGGTAAATGGTAGCTCTTTAGTACATAGTACTCACACCTGTGCTATGCAATTATATAATACAAAGGAAATTGAGTTTATACAATACAAAGTCTTACAATCTTCAGCAGCTCCAACTGTATTTTCAAAATGTTAATCAGTGTGTATGTCAATTAGTTGTGGAGCAGGACCAGCAATGAGCCAAGCATTTTTATCAGTGATGTAATCTCCGAACTTATAATATGCCTGCCTACATAGTGTGCGTTTTATACAAGATTTGAATTTCGTCTCATTAAGGACGCATTCTCAAAATTGATAGGTACAGAAACGAACCTTACCTCCGGACTTGATGGAGCGACCTGAAGGTGTACTTCGGTGACTGCTACTGGATCTCCTCAACGTGTTGTACTAGGTGAGCCGAGTTTGGGCTCGTTTTGTTAGTCATGATGAGACCTTACCTCCGGACTTAATGGAGCGACCTGAAGGTGTACTTCGGTGACTGCTACTGGATCTCCTCGACATGTTGTACTAGGTGAGCCGAGTTTGGACTCGTTTTGTTAGTTATGCTGAGACCTTACCTCCGGACTTGATGGAGCGACCTGAAGGTATGTGGGGAGGAATTTTATTGTAACAAACGACGATAGTTTAACTCTCTGATAGCATACACTGTAGGTAGTGCAGGGATTATTTGAAACGGGGAATAATATAGAGACTGTAAAATTTTATGGATTGGATCGCAATTCATGAAACTTTTACTGAAGTATTGCAGTCCTTTCCTTAAGGACCGATACTGTAGGTCCTGACTCGGAGGTAGGTACGTCCGAAAGCCAAACAACAATAGATAGTTAACAACAATATTCGTTTGTTTTTGTAATAAAAACATTAATGTAGGTATTCCCTACTGAATATTTGGGGGGAAAAAAACAACAATTTTTATAATGGAAAAACATATTGTCTGCAAAATCTCTAGAGACACAGAGAAACTTTATCTACTTATTAACCAGAGGTAAGCAGTTTTTTTTTTTTTTTGGAACGGCGTTCCTTTTTGTTTTATATTATGTGTATTAAATATAGGTATAACAGGCACAATGAAATGAATGACCAACGTTTGAGAGTAACTAAATTAAAAAATAAAAATGTGACGGTCAAAATGTTACACATTTTTCGTTCTTGCTCTCATTCGTCAAGTGTGCAGAATAATAGGATTAGGTTGGGGAAAAAGTTGCTTCGCATTTTTTAAGAAAATTCAAAACATTTTTTAATATAGTTTATTTACATTTATCTAAAGTATGTAGGTATACCATTTTGTTCGATAACTTTTTGCCATCTTGTAGGTAGGGACATGATCCCATTACTATAGAAATTTTGGGACTTTTGATCAAAATACCGCGACAAGTGGTTTTGGCAATCCTCTCGTGATGTTAACCTGACACTGCCTAAGGAATTCTGAAGACACCGAAACAGGTGGAAATCTGAAGGTGCAAGGTCAGGACTATACGGCGGATGCATTAACACCTCCCAGCCAAACTCTCTTAATTTTTGCTGAGTGGCTAAAGATGTGTGAGGTCTAGCGTTATCATGATGAAAAACCACACCCCTTCTGTTGATTAATTCCGGCCGCTTTCTCTCAACTTCTTGCTTTAATCTCACCAGTTGTTCGCAGTAGAGTTCAGAATCGATGGTCCTGCCTGGTGGTAACAGCTCATAATGAATAATGCCCTTCCAATCCCACCACACACACAGCATCACCTTGTTGCGAGTTAACCTAGGTTTCGCCACAGTCTGTGAAGCCTGACCGGCCTTTGACCACCACCTTTTTCGCACGTTCTTATCGTACGTGATCCAATTTTCATCACCAGTTATCAGCTTCTTCAAAAATGGTTCGGTTTCACTACGTCGTAATAAAGAATCACAAATGAGTACACGGTTCATTAGGTTTCTTTCAGTGAGCTCGTGAGGTACCCAAATATCGAGCTTTTTTTGTACCCAGTTTTTTTTAAATGCGACAAAACTGTTTTGTGGTCAATTCCCAGTTCTTCAGCTACATCGTAACTACTGATATGCCGATCTTGCTCCACTTTTTCAAAAATGGCATCCATTTTATCCGTAATAGGGCGACCAGAGCGACGTGCATCTTTGACATCAAAATTTAAACAAAAAACGCTTAAACCAAATTTGTGCTACCCTCACAGACACTGCACTAGGTCCATAAACATCGCAAATTTTTTTCGCGGCTTGCGTTGAATTTTTACCTTTTTTGTAGTAAAATTTTAAAATGTATCGAATTTCTTCATTAGATTCACTTCATCTTGACGGTACGAAAAACAAATGAAAATCACACATTTTCCTAATTTGAATTTGGAATTATGTTCTTTAAAATTTAAACTTTCAATGATTCCTAAACCAGCTAGATACAAATAGCACTGTGCAAATAGTATCTATAGCCAAAGAGATTTTATTACAAGTTCATACATACTATAATAATAAAACGGGCGATATGGAAGTTCGTTCCAAAAATAAACTTCTCCGACAAAAGGCTCTTGCAGACAGGCGTGATGCGACGGTGCGACGCGATTCTGGAAGAACAATTTCCATGAAGTTATCATAGAAATTGTTCTACTAGAGTCGCGCCTGAATACTACAGTCTCGTGGCACGTTTGTTGAAAAATATAGCTACTGATAGAAGATAGCTTGTGGTTTAATCAAAGGCTTTACGGCGCGACAGCATTATGACGACTATGATTTATTATACGTTGTCTGGCGTTTTTAACGATCGCTTCTTTGTAACCGATAATATTACACGGCATTTTTCAAAATTATGTCTCTTTTTCCCCAAAGCATTAGGCAAAGCTGTACTTAAGTACGTATAGCAAATACACCCACATTTCGCCAGATATACTTATAATAATAATAACAGCCGCACGGGTCAATCGAAGGTACGCTACGCTATGCTTGCCGAGGTCGGTCCGTGGATGGGGACCATCCAACACAGATCGAGACCCCTCAGTGCCTCGGAAAACACGTTAAGCTGTTGGTGCCGGCTGTCATTTGTAGATCTTTGACAGTATCTTAGAATAATTGACATTGTCAAATTTCAATTATTCTTAGGTAGCCATCTTGTTCTTAAGTTTGGGAGACCGAGCTCTGCTCGGGCCAAAATACGGAGAAAATGAATTTTCCCAGATATGAGACCTAGCTAGAACGATTTTTCGCCCCCGTAAACCCCTATAGATAGATAGATAGCATACTCTTTATTGTAAACCATAAAAATTACAGACATAAATTTAGAAATTTAGATAGGGTGACACAATGGCCGGTCTTATCGCTTAAAGCGATAAGACCGCCCCTATATTGCAACTTTCATCGTAATCGTTAGAGCAGTTTTCGAGGACGTGATTACAAATATATAATATATATTGCTCAAGTAATAGTATAGGATATTCCTAACAGCTGCTGGGATGCCAGATCAATGAAGCAATGTCATGGCAGCGGACCACAAAGTCGTTTCTAAGCAACTTGATAGAACTTGAACTTGGATATAAGTAATTATGTATCTATGGTTCCAATATTGAATGTTCATTGCGGTACGATATTAGGCTTAAGCTGGGAACAAATAAGCCGCGACTGACAATCGCAACCGATGAATGTGCACGTTGTTCCCAGCTCCAGCCGGTCAGATTTCTATCAGACGTCCGAACGCACAAGGATGGCCCAAGGTCACGTCCGCGAACGACGCGTCCCATAATTTGTTCCCAGCTGTTCTCTGCCTTATATCAGCAACATTAAATTTTGGAATCATAGATATCAATATCTATGATTGGAATCTTATTTGAATAATACATTAGCCCACCGCTACGCGTCCAGACCTATTGCTGCGGACATTAAGCATTTATGGAAGAGCGTATGACGCATTCTGGTATAAGAGGAATTTAGATTAGATTCGGGTCTGGTAATCTAATACTTTATTTGTTACAAATCGGCCAAAAATTTCCGCCAAAAAAAAAAAGGAAGAAAACAGGTGTACTTACCTATTTATAAATATATCCTTTCAAGCAAGTTATATTTTCGCTTTTCGCGAAATCATAGTAGACTATCATTTTCAAACATAAGTTCATTTTCAGTAAGACCTACGAACTTGGTCGGAAAATTGCGTTTAACAATTATTAAAAAGGTTAAGTTATATTACAGCAGGCTCATGTCTGTTTTCTTTAGGTAAACGCTGTAATTAGGTAGGTATTTCAATAACATAACATAACATCACAACTGTAATCCCAGAAGAGGTGTACCTATATAGTATACCCACATTTCGCCAGTTATTTTTAAGTCCCATGTAATAGGGGCGAGCCTATTGCCATCATTCGGGCACAGTTCTAGACACCGGGCTGCTACTGAGAAAAAATCCTGATAGAAAAACCGTGGAAAAACCCAATAACACTTCGCCCGACTTGGAAATCGAACACTGGATCCCATGCTCAGGACAAACAAATAAAATTAAAACATCAAAGACAGGAAAGACAAAAACAAATATAAGACGTTTTCCGCGTAATACGAAATGAAATAAGACGTTTAGGTGAAAGTCAAACAATGAAATACGGAGAACCCTCTTCAAATTATTAATTTATCTAGCGACCCGCCCCTGCTTCACTCGGTTTTTACGACTTGACAAAACATCGAGATTTCTTTATTATTATGTAAGTATTAAGGAACCTTCCGGAATAAATTCTCTAAACGATGGTGAAAACCGCATCAGAATCCATTGCGTAGTATAGAAGAACAATGCGGACATACAGATAGAAGACACAACAGCCGTTTTTAATTAGGGTTCCGTACCCAAAGGGTAAAAACGGGACCCTATTACTAAGACTTCGCTGTCCGTCCGTCTGACACCAGGCTGTATCTCATGAACCGTGATAGTTAGACAGTTGAAATGTTCACAGATGACGTATTTCCGTTGCCGCTATAACAACAAACACTAAAAACAGAATAAAATAAATATTTAAGGGGGGCTCCCATACAACAGACATGATTATTTTGCCGTTTTTATAGATACTTAATGGACTAATGTTTGGCCACATCATGAAGTAGTCGTACAATTTAACTGTTCATATCGTCAAACGTTGAGTATTCAATGATCTGGCCAGACCACATCATAATGTGACCAGCGCAGCGGTCGGTGTTCATTTCATGAAATGATCAAAATTTTAAGATCTGTCCACGGCTTATGTATTGTTGTACTTGACATCATTTTTTGCATTGACATTAGTATTGTTTATTGACAGTCTGTGTTGACATTTTGATTTAGATTTTATTTTTTGTCTCCTTTATTGACATTGATTTCTATTTTATTATTTATTTATTTATTCAGACAAAGTCCATAATTGTTAGTCACAAAAATTATTTTACAAACTATGTTAAGTATTACAAACGGTAGGTACAAAAAAAGTGAGTAGTCATGAAACCTCTCACTCGAGTTCTGGGTAAATTCTGCTACGCTATCTGACCAGAATTCGAACGAAAGCCTTCATCACTGCCGAGTCATACTTCTCAGCAATTACTTGAAGGATAGTAGCTTAGTAGGGAGGCGAGTAGGTAGGAGGAGGTAGGTTCGCTTGCGCAATATAGCAAGGAAGCTATCAACCCAAGCCTCCACAAACATACCCTCGACCAAGCCATCGACCTTTGAGTACAGCTGACCCACAGCCTACTCGCGTGAAAAGTTTGGCAGTAAGCTTTAAAAAGCGTAACCTTTACCTGTTTACTGCAGCGAGCGAACCTGCGTGCCTGCGCTCCCTTTCAATGTCAACTAGGTCATCAAGATCCTCAGTGGCATAGGTATTTGAACTGGTAGACCCGTTTTATCTCAACACCATTCAGTTTTATGACGGGCACACTAGGCGGACGCTTGCCAGAGGCCTTGAAGATCATGAACACACTTTTTTTTAGAATTGTACAAAAACGATTGCTATTTATTATTAATTAATTAGTATTAAGAAAGTGATTTTTTATAATTGTATTTTTAGTGACCAGGCTTATTTTATTTCATTATTGAGACTGATCTGGCTTGATTTATGTCTGGCATAACATAGCGAACTCTATATATCTTTATACCATTATTATTGTACCGATGTTAAACAAATAAATAACAACTTACAGATTTTGGTGCGGGTGCGTGTTTCATTTAGAGAACTTATCGAAAGATTTATGTGTATGATATAATGTTGATATTAAGTCTACATGTTTATTAAATAAATCGTTAGTAATATTATAATACTAAGTCAATACGACTACAGAATGAAACCAAGACTATAATACTTAAAAATAATTCTAGTAATCAAAGTAAAAATAAAATATTCTTACAAAAAAAAAATTAAGTTAATGTTAGTCTTAAGTTATTCTTTTACCAAATGCAACCTTATTTAATTTCTTTCACCCATTTTCCAGAAACCCTATTGACAACAATGGGCCTAACATGGCTACTTTTGGCGGCGTGCGCGCTGACATGCGCGAGCGCCGACCGCGGTGGCTCATCACTACGAGGTGCGCTTGAGGCGCTGCAGCGTCGCCAGCGAGGACGAATGCACGGACCTATCCTACCACAACCGGATTACGAATCGCTTTATGAATTCGTACCACCGCAAGGATACCCCGGTATGTGCACAATTAAAGGCTCGTGCAGACCAGCGCGACGCGACGGCACGACGCGACTCGAACAATACAGAAAGCTTCACGGTGTAACAATAGCCGGTGCGGTAAAAGGTGCCGTCGCGCTGTCGCGTCGCGCTAGTCTGCACGAAGCTTAATACCTCCTTTAATCATCATTTCAGGGGTACAGTACAGGGTGTAAAAAGACCCCTCACACAGCTGTTATCTACGCATTCTGTATACATCAAACTAAGTTACATTGAGTAAAAGTTGTTGCTGGGATACCAGTTTCTCTGTTTACGGCAGCGCGCAATGTAACGCAAAACATTATCTACTTATTATTACAGTATTTTTATTTCACGAAACGACGCACGCTTTACTTTTGATAACCAAATGTACAAACTCGGTGTGAATGTTTGCGTGAAGACGAGTAGACACATAACGCACACATACACACACACCCATCCTTCCAACTTTGCCCATGTCTCTGACGGTGCCAAGAGCTCCTGCGCTTACACACACATTCACCGTGTGTTTTTATACTTCTTGGTTACCACAAGTGAAACGCACGTGAGATAAAAATACTGCGCATGCAACGGTACAGGAGTTTTGGGGCTATTTAAAGGTTTGTTACATAGATAATATTTAAAACTTGGTTTCGTGAAAAAGTTGGAATATCTTTAATATCTACGGAGATATTAAAAAGGTTCCCAGGTAAATTTCTTACGGAGATGTCCCGGAAAATTTCTTGTCCCGTATCCTGTACAAAAAAAGAAACACAATGATAGGTAGTTTAAGTGACTCTCGACTTCTTTGAGCGTATTTTTACACCACTTCTGTACTGCTGTGACGAATGGTTCTCGCCACTTTCATATTCACAAGTCTTTATCGTAAGTATTTTCTTTCGGTTTCGGTCCAGCAATAGGTACATGTGTTAATTTTAGTTGGAATTATAACAGTCATTATTCATTAGAAATTCACTAATAAAGTATAAAATATGGAACGTTTACTATGAAATCGTTATAATATTTTCAAATCCTTTTTTATTTCAGAACCCGATTACGCTGTTGATGTTGAAGACATTGAAGATGAACCAAATCAGAAATACATTGTGAAGTTACTAGATAACGATGAAAGGCCATCTGAAGCCTACGAATACAAACTAATCAAGAAAAAGAATACCGCTAATTCAGCGTCTAAGAAAGAATCTGCTTTTCGCGAGAGGAGTCACCACTCCGACAATGATAGGCTACGAGAATTGTTCATGGATAAAAACGAAGCTGATGAGAAGAAGGAACTTGAAGATAGACCGGACAATGATGCTGAATACGCGCTGCTTCTAGGACAACTTTGGTCAAAGTATAAATACAACAAAGAACATGCTAACAATGTCGAGACTGCCCCTCAAGGCGTAGTAAAACTGTACAAAGAGAAAATCGTTAAGAAGCGATACCCAGATAATTGGGGTCCTATTGCTTTTAAAAGGAAGCGAAGTTCTGATTCCGATTCTGATCGACCAATCTTGTTCGATTATAATAACAGGAAAAGTCAAATCCCAGGCCCAGTAGACCCCAATAATTACAATACTTATGATGCTTCTGATGATGATAAAGATGATCTCCGTGAAGAGTATGCCATCGCTTTCCAACCACTAGATGATGATAGCTTGTCTGATATGGCGGATGAAGATCAATACACATACGATGCAGTTGAAAAGCGTTTTCCTGTCACCAAACGAAGTAGTGGGTCTTATAGCCTCAATACACAAAAGAAAAGGTTTGCCCCAAATCAAAATAAACGTGATTCAGTGAAATCATTCCGAAGCAGCGCCGGTACTGATCCAAAGCTAATAAAAGATCTTTCAAAAATATTTGGCGATTCTGAGATTGAAATTATCAAAAACCCAGTGAAACGAAATACTGATCATGAAGAGCACGACCATGAAGTAAAGCCTCCAATGCTAACACCAGCACATAATCTCACTCATGAACACAACACTTCAGCTGTGCACGACGATGATAGCCACGAACATCACGGTCATAACATTCATCATCCAGGCATTTCTGGAAAAGAACAAGAACATGTACATGAGCATGCCCATGACAGCCATTCACACGATCATGACTATACACACGACCATGACCATAACCATGCGCAGGATCACAGCCACAGTGATAAAGACAAACCAATTATCGTCAGGAAGAAGTCTATTGATTGGTCTGATTACTTCGGAATTGACAAACGCACTAACAAACCGGTTTCATTTGTAAACGACTTATCACAAGATAGACTGAGGAAACAATACTTCGACACTTTTAACAAGGAAGTGATTTATCCCTTAAATTCATTCCGTAAACACAGCAATGTTAAAAGGAACTATGTTGAGACGAAACAGCCCAGCGAAGAAACTGAAATTCAAATAGATAGAGCACATCTTGCGGTTCAGAATGAAGACAAGAGGAATACAGCTACTGACAACGATTCTAAACTAGACAATATTGACAAAAAACTAAGAAACATGGAAGGACTGATTGTAGACGAGGCACTTCATTATTCGAACGTAGAAGAGCTTGATTCTAAAGAGGAGCAGGAAATGAAGGAAAAGCTATTGTCACGCTTAGCGGCCGCATATAGCTTGGAAAAGATGAGAAAGGCTTTGAAAGAGTTTAAGCAAAGTTTGCAAATCCAAAAGACGAAACCGAACGCGCAACCGGGTCCCATCCTCACTGATGAGTCTAAAGACAAACGTGTAGCCGTAAAGAAGGAGAAAGTGGAAATTATGAGCAATGACATTCCAGGTTTCGAAAAGGGAGATGAAAGGAACAATGACTTCGAAGATGAGCAAGGAGCTGGTCATTACTTAAATGGAAAAACTGAGGAGCAATACTCTGAAGGTTACATGGGTGGCAGCGGTAGACATCGCAATCCCGCAATGGCTTCAGGTAATTATTACAAACTAAAAGAACCGTCGTCTATCATTGACAAAGACAATATTTACCAAATTGCATTTTATAGTAGGTGCGTCAGGCGCGTGCCCGGTTCTCGCGAAGATTGTGCAGCGCTGCCGAGGAGTAGACTTGCTGGCTGGCGATCGCGGACAGCTGTTCCTACCGCTTTGTAGCTTGCATCAGATCTGCTATCTTTGCGTAAGAAGTTGTTTTCATTCATCGGGTACTATTCATCAGTAGATTTTTTCTTGAAAATCTAATATTTTTATTTCCTTATAGGGAGAGGCACCACCAACGACCTGCGACCTGGTATTCCTTTCTGAAGCTGATACGACTTGCGAAGGAGATATGAGTTGCCAACGGGCTGCTCGCTCTGCGCTCATGGCCCTTCGAGAACTTCATGACAATCTAGCTGACGAGCTCGATGGAGAATGTGAGGCCAGTCCCTGTCTGCCTGCCACCCTCAAGCTCAACCTGGGCTGGCAGCGAGCCTTCCAACGATAGACTATCAACACACGCATGCGAACATAACTCAAGGCGAGAATCACTTCAGCCACGTCACATTTAATGGACTATGGCTTTCTCTACATGTCTCTCGGCGAGCTGTACTTGTGACCGATGGTATTAATCTACTTTCTTTTAAATCGTCACCTAAAGGTATATCATTTCACCATTAGTATTAACTAGTTAAAACTTTGTTATTGTATTCGTACGAGTCTAACCAGCCATAGACCCGTAGGGATATAGCGTTAAGGTTTACCCAAAGTTGATCTCAATAGCTACGTCAGCTAGCTGTTATTTATGCGATAATTCTACGCTTTCATTGTTAAATGTAATTTGAAATTATTATTATTATATTATATTGAACGTTGTATGGACTTTTGCTAGATATGTTTTTGCGATTGTATTTCAAGTGTAGACTCATCTAATATAATGTGAACTCGGGGCAGGATTAGATGTGATGTTTTCGGAAAATTGATGTGTTTATGAATGTAGTGAGATAGTAACTTTATTGTTGTTAAGTACCTATTTACTTACGTATATTTGTATTTAAGTGTGTCCATGTAAGTATTGAAGCTAATCAAAATACTAAATGTAATTCCAAAATATGAGACTATTATAAATGGAAGTATATTCCAATGTATTGAGAAAATGAGAAATATCATATAGGTACATTTTACATAAATGTGTACCTTTATTTATATCTATATTTTCTATTCGTTTAATTAAAATGATATTTAGGAATAAAGAATTGGAAAAGTGAGTCATAAACAGTATTGCTTTGTCAGATCGCCCCCACAGACAAACCATCAGGCCTGAGATTGCGAGCGCATTTGCAATAGTCGCGGCACTTTAGACTATAATAGGACAATAAATCGTTTCGTTTACACGCGTGACGTCGGCTCCGGTCTGACGTCACCAAGTGTCTTTAAGAGTGGATATTGCACTCGGCCTCTAAGTCTTCCGATCAAAATTTTGCTTCAAATATGTCCTTTGTACCGAATCTGACCGCGTCGTCGTTTACAACTCCCTATGCGAAATTTACAATGTTTTATCTCGACATTTACAATAAATGTTAGTCGGAGTGATGAGAATTAGATAGAATATATGAATGTAATTTATTAAAAAATACTGTACGGTATGTACCGGTCATTTTAACGACTTGAATGTTATCACTTTATTCAAGTAATTATTACTAACACCCGAATATAAATGGTTTTCAATAAAAATTGTTTCAATCACATCTTAATTTTTCTGCACCCTGTTTTTTAATAGTTCCTCCAGAAATAACTGAAAGAAGAGCGTAGAAAGTTCGGATTGGAAAGGAATGTGTGCGGGTGAGACAGTCTGCCACCTGCTTCTGCGCAAGTCTTCCAGCACCCCGGCCAAAGGTAGTTGAAGAACTCCGTGTGGCTTAGTCATTAAGAGTCTGATAAGCCCGTCAATCTCATGAATGTCTTCCGCCCTGGGGTGGGCAAAGGATATGCATGGGACATCCATAAAAATAAATTGCAATTTACGATGATGATTACGGATAAGTTAAATAAAGAAAGGTAGTTACTTAAGGTAAAACATCGACCAATTACCGATGACCTACGGCCAATGACCTTTTGAAGGCCGCAGGAGTCCGCTGGATTTTTGGCGACAAGCACAGAACCGGTCGAAGTGGCATTGCTAAGGGGAACCCATGTCCAGCAGTGCACGTATTTCGGCTGAAATGATGATAATGATGACTTACAAATATTTGTTTCAATACGTAATAAATATCGAAAATAACGCTGTTTCTAAGGAAAATACACACAAACATATTATGTTCATACACTCACGATTACTGTTGATGTAATTAATGTGCCAATCGCAGTACCTTACAACACATCGATGTATACTAGATAATAATGCTGAGATATCTTTTATTGATAACTCGATAACGACGGGTAAAAACTGTCGATAACACAGTTTGTACACGCATCGACAACAAATAACATCTAACTGTATAAAGTGAATTGAATGTGAAAAATTGTGCGAAAGAAAAAAGGAGTTATTTCCAAAATGGGTGACAGTGGGGGAACAGAATTAAGAACAGAAGTTTCAGGGATTGATAACCGTGGCGCAACTGAAGGTAATTAATTAATTATTGTGTTTATCATCAAACAGATAAGGAGTCTATAAATTATAAGTTCGTACACAAAATGCCTTTTGAAACAAAAGACTTGGAAATTAAGTATAATTAAGATCACTACGTTATCGATCAAGGAACTTTGAAGTATTTGATGTTATTTCACTAATGTGAATGAGTTTTCCTGGCAAAAGGCAAAAATAGAGTATTCCTGTAGGTATGTAAAACTGATAATATCAGACGCTTCACTCGAGTGTGGAAAATGCCGAATGCCGAAATCCATCATCGTTGAATTGGTTTACCTACTGATGAAAAAAAAATAAAAAAATAATTTGGTGTTCAGAAGAGAGAAAGACAAAATTAAACATCTGAAAGTGAAAGTGAAGCATCTGATATCTGCTTAAATGACTTGTTGACACACAGCTGGCTTATAGCCGATAGTCTGAATAGATACATAGGGCTTCAAACTATCCGACGTTTGGCTCCCAGATTGAAGCGGCTCCTGCCCAATCTAGGGGGTCCAAACGCCTCCTGCCGGAGGCTATACGCGGGGATCGTGCGGTCCATGGCCCTGTACGGGGCACCGGTGTGGGCCCGTTCGTTGAGGCGGCGGCCTGCCCGCCGGTTGAACGCGTCCCAGAGGGTCATGGCCACCCGGCTGGTCTGAGGATACCGCACGGTCTCCGGTGAGGCGGCGAGCCTCCTTGCTGGATTGCCGCCATGGGATCTGGAGGCAAAAGTCCTGGCGCATATTTGGGAGTGGCGCGGGGAGGCGAAACGCCGGGGCTTGACTCCGATGCCGCGAGAAATCGCGGCACAGCGGACAGAGCTCCGACGGGATCTCATGGCGGCATGGAGAGTGCGATTGTCGCAACCCAGTGCTGGGCACGCCACTATTGAGGAGTGGCTGGAGAGGCGCCACGGCGTCCTCACCTTCCGCCTGACGCAGGTCCTCACCTGACACGGCTGTTTCGGGAGGTACCTGTTTCGGATAAGGCGGGAGGAAACGCCCGGGTGTCATCACTGCGTGGATCGCCCGGAGGACACGGTGGAGCATATGGTGGAGGTATGCCTGGCTTGGGCAGAGCACCGCCGTGTCCTCGTGGAGGCGAACGGTGGCGGGAATCTCTCGCGTCCGGCCCTGGTCCAGGCCATGGTACGGAGCGAGAGGGCATGGGAGGCCGTCACCTCCTTCTGCGAAGCAGTAATGCTCGCGAAGGAGGAGGCGGAGCGCGTGAGGGAGAGGCAAATTTCGCGCCCTCACGCCCCTAGCCGCCGCAGGAGGAGACGCCCCGGGCGTCGGGAATCGATCGCGGATTCCCGGCCACCGTAGGCGCGGGCTTGCGGACGGTGAGCAATGGGTAGCTCGCCGTCCGGTAAGGACCAAGCCCGGGTCGACGGCGCGTTGTGTTCCACGCGCGCCTCAAAGAGTGTCAGCGAGTGAAGGGGTCCGATGAGACCATTGCCTGCCGGGGTTGCGGGAAAGTCCGAAAGGGATACCGTGGCCCCCTGGCATTGCACAGGCAAGAGAAGGAACATGGGTGGGTTTTAGTCAGTAAAAGTCTGACACGCCCTCCCGCTCCACCCAGAGCGGGAGACGTCATTTGATGATTTCCCACCCAAAAAAAAAAAAAAAAAAAGGGCTTCAAACTAAATAAGCGCATATTTTTTTTACTTTATCTTTGAACGTAAATGACAGACTTCGATTGATTCGTTGATAATATTCTTTCCACAGACGATGGAACACCAGTGAGACCAGATTTAGTTATAAGTGTGCAACCTACAAACGGTGAGTTAAAAAAGCATTTTCTATAGATTCATGAACAAGTTGATGATAAAGCTAATAAAAATATTAACACAGATGAAGCTATTCCATCTTTAACATTCGATTTCATCGAATGAGTAGACGGGACTATGCAAAATTCTGGGAGCGTTTTCACCTCACAAAACACAATAAAAGAAGATGGCGTTTGATATGCTAGCTATAAATACACCGCTTGACAAAGACTATTGAACAAAGCCTAATTAAAGACATGCATGAACAGAAGTAGCATTCTAATCATAACATCTTTCACCGCTGTATAAACTTAAGAGAAAACAGAAATTTTCAGATTTTGTTACTGAAACCATATTCTTTAGGGACCAATCGTGCCCAACTGCCCGTGTCCACACTGGACTGGCGCTCAAATACTCGAGGCCAGTTCATTCCGGTTCATGGGCTAGACTTCCTAATCGGAGTCTCCAGCCTGCTGATCCAGCAAACTGTGGAGCTAACTGATCGTAAGTATAGTCAATTATACAGTAGGTACCAGCATTTTACTAAAAATAAATAGTAGAATGAAGCGAAGGTTGATAGTATGGAAAATATTTAGCACTATTTTCTTAATTGATAACAAATGAAAGTAAAATGGGATATGAATGGGTTTCACCGAAAGATATGCACAGACATGTCTTTGTTGACACTCTTATGCCTAGCCTTTTCCCAACTATATTGGAGTTGGCTTCCAGTCTAACCGGATGCAGCTGACTACCAGTATTTTACATGGAGTGACTGCCTATCTGACCTCCACAACCCAGTTACTGGGTAACGCGATACTCCTTGGTAGACTGGTTGTCAGACTTCTGTCAACCGTAACGACTGTCAAAGATCTACAAATGACAGCCGGGACCAACGGCTTAACGTGCTTTCCGAGGCACGGCCCCTCCGTGCCTCGGAAAGCACGTTAAGCCGTTGGTTTATTCTCTTGGTATGTAAGACGGTCACCCATCCACGGAACAACCGCGGCAAGTGTAGCTTTACCTTATTATTACTTAGCTTGTGGCTAAGTAATAACAGCCGCACGGGTCGATAGATAGGTAAAGCTACCACAACTATATAATTTAAAAAAAACTAAATATTTTATTTGTCCTAAACCTACATGGGGGCATGAAACGTCAGAAGTTAGGTGCGCCGTTCAAATTGGTCGTTTCCTATAGAGATGAGCCGGCAGGAAACTACTTATTAATTTAATAAAAATAATTGGCTTTTATAATGTTTTCAAATTGCTGTGTCCATAGGTAAGGGAAGACAGTGTAGGCCTGTCAACAAGTGCAAAAAAAACTGGCCAAATGCGTGCCGGACCACGCACAGTGAAGGGTTCCGTAGTTGGGATGAATTTATCCCAAAAACAAACTTAACTTTGTAGTTGAAAAACATGTTCTCCCATACATCTATAACCCCTTAATTTTCCAACTGCAAATGTAAGTTAGTAATCGAAAAAAAAAAACAGATAAAACTACCAATTAACGATTTTGAGACTTTTTCCTTTAGGTACTTGTGCTGCCTTGCTTCCTGTCAAATTTCATGATTCTAGGTCAACGGGCAGTACCCTGTAAGGTTTTGATTTATTTGCGAGTATCAAAATATGTCGCTTAAATGGCAGTATTTTTTTATTGCGTTGACTTAGAAGCTTGATTTTTTTAAAGCTTATAGGAACCACACACTTACGAATTCGATATGTATTTCAACTTGATACCTTTACGCGTTCCTGAGAAAAAGGGTCTTGACAGACTGACGGATGGACAACAAACTGATCCTTTAAGGGTTCCGTTTGTGGTACGGAACCCTAAAAATAACCGCACATTTTTCTGCGTATTGATCGAATCGAGCGCAAACCACTGATATTTGCTTACGAAGGAAGTGATATTTATTCGACTTTGGTGCTAAAGGAATTTCGTTTATCTTGAAGAATTTTGCTCAAGAAAATGACTCACAAGTACAACCTCGCCATCGAACATTGCAAATTTCGCCTATAGATAGATAGTATTATTTGCGTCATTTGCAATCATTATAAAAATATCTATATCTATCGTGAAACTAAACCTTTAATGGAGTTTGCTGCCTTACGACTATTCTCGTCACGACTCTTCTGTAATAGGGATGATGACTGGGTAAAAAAAAGAAATTCTATTTAGTCCGTCAGTCAGATAACGTATTTTTTGCTTTATCATATTAATAAAAAAATACTTAGATATTACGCATTAAAGTTGGGGAGTGGGGGTCGCTACGTCACAAGTAAGTATAAATCTACATACTCGTGACGTCATGGCACATTTTAACTTAATGTATCGCCGTAATATTTGGATTATGTAGGTACGACAAAAATAAAAATAAAAGAATATTCTTCCCTATTGCAGCTTTATGCAAATAAGACAATCCAACTCTTGTAAATAAAAGGATCAAAGTAGATAAGCCTTAATAGCTGATAAAATTTATCTACATATTGCGAATAAGTTCACAATGCACAATGTTATAATATTAAGGTGAGCCTAAAATACACAATAATAAGGGCACCTCTAAAATGAAATAAATCCCGATATTTCAGTTAAGTACCTATTATTAACGCTATTTACGTGCACGTCTTTCTAAATTGTTCTCACATGTATAATTTCAACATGAATGATGTAACCAATATTTTGTAACAATATCATGATTTAAAAGAGTGTTCATGGAGTTTCTTGCCCGTTCTTCTCCATAGGAACCTACGCTTTGGAATGAGCAACTAGCTTCATATTTCTGACTGACCCTTACAATTCAAAAGTGCCTGTAAATGGTACGAGTATAATAGGGATGATGACTAAAAAAATGTTTTTTGTCCGTAATGTAGATTATGAAAAAATAACGCACACGTATTTTTTCTTTTTTTACGTTATCAAAAGATTACGGCGATACATTGAGTTATAATGTGCCATGACGTCACTTGTATGTAGATTTTATCCATACTTGTGACGTATCAACCCCCACTCCCGAACTTTAATGCGTTGTATCTAAGTCATTTTTCATTAATATGATAAAGCAAAAAATACGTGTCTAATATTTTATTATTATCTGACTGACGGACTAAATAGAATTTCTTTTTTTTGACCCAGGCATCATCCCTATTGAAATTAATGCTTTGAGTTTTGAGTTTGCTGCTATCTATCTATCTATCTGCTGATAAACTCCAACGATAGACCTACACTGAAAAGAGAACTTCCAAAGAAGCAGAGGTAGAACCAAAAGCTTGAAAATTGCCTTAAAAAAAATTGCCTTGCAAACTTCATGAAGTTACCTGTGTTTGCACTTTGCTTGTGTGTTTGAAGCTAACAAAAGCTTACAGCAGTTGCTACAGTCAACTCAGATAACAGCTATTTTTTTTAAATTCTTCACCACCTTTCAGTTACGTCTAGAATCGAGTCGGAAAACCGATACATAGTAAGGATACCAAATGGTGAAGCGTTGTACATTGCCAGTGAGATATCCAGCTCTACCCAGCGATGCCTGTGTGGCACTGGACGAGCTTTCACCCTGCACCTCCATGATAACACCAGGCAAGAAGCTATGGTGTTCACCAGAAGACTTGCAGCTGCCTCGTGTTGCTTCCCTTGTAGACTACAGGTCAGTTTTTCTTATGGAGCGATTTGAATAAGCCATCATTTACATGTCACATCACAAAATCCTTCAAAATAACTTTAATTGTGTGCCCGAACTATGTTGGTAAGCGCTAAAATACTAGGAGCCTACAAGGGCACGGTTCCAATTGGTCGTTTCCTATGGAGAAGAGCCGGCCAGAAACTCCACGGTTACTCTTGAAAGTGAATGGTATTTACAATGTTTTCAAATAACAGTGTTTATAGATATGAGAGGACAGTGTAGGCCTATCACCAAGTACCAGGTACTTAGCAAGATAGAAAATGGTCGACAGATCTTACAGTCTGTTAACCCTACACCGTTCTCCACATTTACACGATCTAAAAGAAAATAATCTATATAAAATTAAAATAAAAACATCAGTCTTCTCCACCGTAGAATAGGACTCAGCTGGCTTACATTCCATCATGGCTTTCGGAGCATGATGAAGGACCAGACCGGATTAAACAGTATTTTTTTGTGTTTTCACTTTCTGTAAAGCAAAGCTATAAAACTAACTCTAGATGTAACCGAAACAACCATGAATTCATAAACATTTTGACAGCGAGAAAAATAAATATTGGCCTGTGTCTTTTTCCAGGAAATACAAGTGGTAACTCCGCCTGGTGATTACGTGGGCCGTGTGCAGCAACAGTGCACATGGATGGTGCCTTTCTTCCTGGTCCGGGATGCGAATGACCAGGTGCTGTTCGTGGTGGAAGGACCTGCCGTGATGCAGAAGAGTGCTCTGCTACTCTCTGAGTTTAAGGTAGGGTTTTGACGATTAATGTTGACTTGTTAGAGCTATGTAGGCCGCAAGGCTGCCTTGTATCTTTCCATGATGTTCAGCAAGTGACTATACCATGGTGGATGATGCTCGGATTTGTCAGGATCATTTTTAGCACTAGTTCTTAAATCTTTAGAGCTTTTTCTAAATAACGCGCAAGGAACAGTGCAAAACTAATGAGGAGATCTTTGCCCAGCAGAGGGACGAAAAAAATAATAAAAAATGCTCACCTTTTGCGTTAACCTACCGTTGGTTTATTTCCTAGTGGAAGGTTTATTTTAGAAAATACAATTTCCAGATAATGACTGGTGATTCTCTTCGCGAGGTGGGTAAGATATCACACGGCTGGGACAGAGAGCTGAACAGCTTCACTACCACAATGCAGGTACCTGCCCCTGCTGTGCAGCCAAAACACAAAGCTCTGATATTGGCTGCTGCCTTCCTATTGGTAAGATTTTAATATTATAACTTTATTTTTGACCTAAGAGCCCCGAGCACCACTGATCTAGTGGCGCCGTACGTGTGCTTTAACGTGCATCGTGATGAAAGGATTATTTATTTATTTTTAACCATTTATGTACACACATATATAATCAGACAACAAGAAAAGAACAGAAAAATAAGTACAAAGGTGATGCTTATTTCTAAGGAAATCTCTTCCAGCATACCTGTGATAGGACAGAGGGTAAAAGAGATGTAGACAGGTAGACACCATGTGTAAGAGCCAGACTTTCTTACTTTTCAATCAATTCTCAGTTACTGTATAACTACATGGGGAGGAACCCACAAGACAACCATGTTGCGGGTAGAGATGGCTCAGAGAGCAGTTTTAAAAGTACTAGCAAAAAAACCTATTAGATTTCCGACCTCTGAACTGTTCTCACTTTGTGAGGTCCTCACAGTGAGACAGTTGTTCATCCTTCAAACAGTTTTTAAGAAACACCAGCTTCTGCCTTACTACCCTCAGCCCCCAACAAACAAGCGGCGTGCCGACAGAGTTTGTAAGACTGAGCGCTGCAGGTTAGCGTTGGTTTGTCGCCACTTCAACCATACCAGCTCTAAACTTTACAATGACATAAATATAAGACTTAATATTTACCCTATGACTAAAAATCTACTGAAGAGAAAAGTGACTGACTGGCTTAAATCCTTGTCTTATGAAGAAACTGAGCAACTTATGGTATCATAACACGGTAAACACACACCCTCACACACACACACACACACATACACCCATCACCCCACCTCCACTCTACACTTATACTACATAGTAACCTCCACATAGAGTATATTCTTTGTGAAGTCTGGAACAATATCTTTATAAATATTTTTGGGTCGGGCGTCGATAGCTGCGCCACAGTATTTTACTTTTGTGGCTATCTTCGTTTTTCATTTGTAAATAATTGTAAACTTAAGTTGTTCCAAATAATCTTTTTATACTTTTTTATACTTTACACTTTTAATTTACCGAGAGTATGTCCAAGGAATGCGGCTAGAAAATCTATAACGAAGTGAAAGAACGTTCTGGTCTTTAACAGGGTGTGATTTTATTCCTACATACGACCGCGGCATACCGTTGAAGCGACCATATGTTGTACAATGTACCGTTAAAAACAGAGACACTGACGATGCAAGTCATTTGTTGCTTCAATTTTATTGTGTGCCATAGGCAAGAAACTTGCATCATGTAAGTCAGTGGAGTCTTATAGGATTTTTTTCAAATCAAAAGTGTATTCCTTTAATTCTGTGAAGGTAATCAATTGTTATATTTTATTGTTACAGGAATACACTTACTTCGAAAGTGGAAAATCGAGTTGTTGCAGATGTTGTTAGGAGACAAAGTAAGGATAAACGGTTACTCATCACGTCTGTATTGAATGAAAGGATATACAGGAATCTATATTAGCCTCATGTGATAGAGGGCCTATGTAACAGCAATTACTGTACCTCCAACAAACTTACTATTAGGTCCCCACCTATGAAATCAGCGTTTTGTATGGAGAATTTTAAAGAAGTTGCATTTTTCATACTAACATTTTCTTAATTTATTTAACAACCATGAACACTCATGTTTTAAAACTTTTATGCACTAATGTTTAAAAACTAAGATAAAGTATGCCACTTAAGCGACAATGGTGCCGATTCTCTTGTACACCGGACTAAACTAACTAAACTATCACTAAAATTCCTTACTTTTGGCTATGAGAATCTTAAACGCTATTCTGTAGTAAAAAGTCTCTAAATTAAAAAAAAATATTTTGACACAACTAAATCGAATTTGACAATTGCGACTCCACGTGGTACATACTTTTTAGAGCCGGAGGCGCGCAGTGGGGGCAGCCTCGACGTGTTTTAAATGGAATTTTTCACTTTTTGTATGGAAAAAAAAATAAAATATTACCTACGTGTTGAGAATTAGGGGTATATGGGTTTTATAAAGGGGGTCGAAATTTTCATTATTTTTGCGATAGGACACACCATTTTCGAGATATAAGCAAAAGAAAAGAAAAAAATCCAGTACAGTACTGTTTTTGCACCCGAAGTCGAGAAGTTCGTGTGAATTTTAGTTCATGACAACTAATAATATTCCACACCATTTTCGGTGGCGATTAAAAATAGTCAGAATTAGTTAGAAAATTAAAATTTTAGGTGAAAAACGTCAAATTCAGAATAGCAAAATAGTCATTTTCACTAAATTAAAATCTCAGTACAATCTTAGTCCTGTCAAACTAAAATATAGTTAAGTTGTGCCACTTTAGTCTATTTCAGAATGGGAAATCATCGTTTGACAGGAGTAAACTAAATTTTGGTGATTTTTAGTCTAGTTTAGACGCATTTGTGACAAGAGAATCGGCACCAATAACAAGTTTTGGCTTAGTTTTAAGACGGATAGTGGTCATTTCTGCTAACAAAAAGAGGAGTAATTTTAAGGTATTTTTTATGTTTAGAAAACTATAAGTAATAAGGTTTTTTTACTATTGGTAGTTGTCTATGATGGTCATTATTCGATATTATAATATCAAACAATTGATGAATATTTTAAATCACTGAAATGACGAAGTTCTCTATTTGTGAGAAAAAAACACCAATTTCATAGGTGGGGGACCCAATATTACTCCACCAATAAAAATAAATAAAATGGTTTTACTGGTGGAGTAGTATTTATACCTATAGATTTATTTTATTCTTATCTAATAAATAAAATAAGCTTATGATTATATTTCATACTTTAAAAAAGTTTTACAAAATAAATGGTTATAATGTTCATGGCGTCTAATTAACTTCAAAATGGCTATTAAAAACTTAAAAAAAAAAACGTTTTTCTCTTTCCGAGTGAATGGATGCGGATTTTGTGGATTTTTCTTGACAACTTGGCTTGTATGGACTCTGCTTCTAAACTTTGACCTCGAAAAGTTGGATACCTCTTCGCATCGCCTTATCTGATTGACCTTTTTTTTTTTTGGTTGGGAAATTATCAAATAACTTCTCCCGCTCTGGGCGGAGCGGGAGGGCGTGTCAGACTCTTACTGCCTAAAACCCACCCGTGTTCCTTCAGTTGCCTGTACGTTGCCAGGGGCCACGGTATCCTTTTCGGAATTTCCCGCAACCCCGGCAGGCATCGGTCCCATCGGCCCCTTCACTTGCTGACATCTCTTTGAGGCGCGAGTGGAATACAACGCGCCGTCGATCAGGGCCTGGTCCTTACCGGACGGCGAGTTACCCATTGCTTACCGTCCGCAAGCCCGCGCCTACGGCGGCCGGGAATCGGATTTTGATTCCCGACGCCCAAGGCGTTTCCTGCGGCGGCTAGGGGCATGAGGGCAGACCTCCAGAGCCCGCCAGAGCTCTGTGCGCTGTGCCGTGATTTCTCGCGGCAGCGTAGTTACGCCCCAGCGTTACGCCTCCTCGCGCCATTCCCAAATGTGCGCGAGGACTTTTGCCTCCAGATCCCATGGTGGCAATCCGGCAAGGAGGCTCGCCACCTCACCGGAGACCGTGCGGTATCCCCCGAACCAGCCGGATGGCCATGACCCTCTGGAACGTGATCAACCGGCGGGCTGGCCGCCGCCTCAATGAACGCGACCACACCGGTGCCCCGTAAAGGACCACACGACCCCCGCGTATCTGATTGACCCTTGCACGAAAATCTGGACTATTTATTTATTTAATTCTTCAAGCACATAAATGTACAGAGGCGGACTTAATGCCACAGGCATTTTCTACCAGTCAACCATTGGGTGATGCAGAGAACAACAGTAGTGCAATAGCGAGAATTGAGGAAAAAAATATTCATCTAAATATAAAGATACATATTATATACCTATTAAAAACTATAAATATAATAAATACACCTAATTATATATAAATATAAGCACAAATAAGACAAACCATGGGAAAACATTACCGTTGTGATGATACTGCCAGCTTCTTGCATAATCGGTTGGTCGCCATCCTGATTTCCTGGGGGAGCGCATTCCACAGAGAGATAGATTGAATGAAGAGTGAATGAAGTTTGTGCGGTGAGTGGGACATTGAAGAAGACGATTGTGAGATGAATGTAGATTTCTATTGTGGTTTTCGCAAATGTACTGAAAATGGAAAAATACTAAGGGAAGAGGAAGAGTCAAGAAATGAAAACAAGGTGGTCATCGCCCTTTGCCCTCTGCGCTGGCGTATGGGCAACCTTAGAAGCGACCGATGCGCAGAGACATGATCATATTTACGCAGATTGAAAACGAATCGAATGCAGTTATTGCCAGAAGACTTTACTATTTTGTGTTGGACTATTTAGGTACAGTAGTACCCAACTGATATGGCTTACCGATGTACCTGCGCAGAAGATGAATTTTCAAAGCGCGGGAAATGCTATTGACCAATCGGCACGCTCCACGCGCCGCGCTTCTTTTTCCTGTACCGCTATTGGTCGGCAGCTGCCGCCATGTTAGCGCGCGCCGCGTGGCATGTTAGTCAGCCGCCATACTTCTGATCGAGTGCACGCGCAGCAGGCGAAAGTACACGTAGTGGCAACAAAAGTGTTTTCTTTTTTATTATTTAAAATGAGTTCTTTTAAAAGGGGGAAACCGCTTAAAAGTCAAGCTCGGGAAATTATTTTCAATGTCCACGAGTTTATGAAGAAAGAAGCTCAGGAGTCTAAAAACACAACATTTATAAAAGATCGATTTTTGAAAATTATTGACCGAACGGCCGAAGCTACACAAATTTCAAAACGAACAATAACGAGAATTCTTAAAGAGAAGGATCAACATACAGGTGAAAACACTGCGGGGCCTTCTTTTAGAACGCCGAAAAAGGGTAAAGTGAAAAAAACTTATCGTAAGGAATTGGACGATTTTTCATACCAAGCCATACGCAGGAAAATTTATGACTTTCACCGCGAAGAAAAACAGGTAGTCACAATGAGAGCGCTATTGGAGAAATTAAAAAGAGATATCGACTTCGAAGGGGGCAGAGAAACTCTGCGCCGAATTGTAAAAGAGATAGGATTTAAGTTTAGGAAAACGCAAACGAACCGTAAGTTGCTGGCGGAAAAACACGAAGTAAGGCTATTAAGAATACGATTTTTAAGAAAAATAAAAAAGTATCGGCATGAAGGCAGACCTATTGTGTATGGCGACGAGACCTATGTTCATTCGACCCACACCAAGGAACAAGCCTGGTCTGACGGTCAAGGCAAAGGCATAAAAAAACCAATTTCGCAGGGACCGAGGTTAATTATAGTGCATGCTGGGGGTGCTAATGGATTCATACCAAATGCTTTGCTCATGTACAAATCGGCTCAGACCACAGGAGACTATCACAGTGAGATGAACAAAGAAAATTACGAGAAATGGTTGCAAGAGAAATTAATTCCCAACCTCCAACCGAATTCTGTGTTTGTCATTGACAATGCGTCATACCATAGCACATTAGAGGACAGGGCACCGAACAGTAACTCTGTAAAAAAGATTATGCAGGATTGGTTAAAGGATAAAAACATACCTTTCAATATCAAAGCGTATAAACCGGAGTTGTACGATATAATTAAACGCCATAAGCATCTCTATGTAAAGTACTCGCTTGACACCATAATGGAAGCTCACGGCCACACAGTGTTAAGGCTCCCTCCATATCATCCGGACTTCAATCCAATAGAAAACATTTGGTCGCAGGTGAAAGGTCACGTAAGCAAATTCAATATTGCCATGAATTTGACCGAAGTGCAGCGTCTTTTGTCTGAAAAATTCACATCCATCGGGCCAGACGAGTGGCAAAAAGTTGTAGATCATGCTATCAAATGTGAAGATGAATTTATGACATTGGAAGAGGCCATCGACGATAGATTGGACCACTTTGTAATAAACACCAACGAAGATACATCATCCTCATCGGATAGTTCGAATCGTGATAGTGATGGTAATAGTAGCGACGCTCAGAGTGATATTGGGATAGCAGGAGTGCGGCCTTTAGATTAAGTTTTTTCTATTGTTTACTAAATAAATACCTATTTGTTTATTAAATAAATCGTAAATTTTTAATAGCCTGTATTTTTAATTGAATATACTTATATTTGGTGAAAACTGATGGCCCGATAAAATTGGCACGAAGTGTAATTGTGCGGAGGGGCGTGACTTGCGAGTGAGACGGAACTAACGGCTGCAGTGTATTATGAACCTTATATTAGTGATCTAAGGTTGATTGTAACTTTTAAGCATTCTTTCGTTAATCTTCGGGGCCATACTTTCTTTTCTGTGCGAACGAAGATTCACGACGCGCCTTATAAGTTGGGTACTACTGTACTTGTCTGTGAAAAGCATTGTTATAGTGTTGTATAAACAAGAACGCGAGCAAGTGCTGTGTGCTGAACTGCAAAAATACTCGTAAGTACAATACTTATATTAATTAACTAGCTTTCCACCCCGGCTTCGCACGGGTAGCACTAAGTACTTATCTACGGCGCACCTACTTACCTACCCTACCTACCTACTTTTTTTTTCTTTTTTTTTTATCATATGGAAATCCTCATGGATATCCTCCACCCTGGGTCGGGTGGAGGGGTCTGTTAGACTCCTACTGACTAAAACCACACGGTGTCCTGCTGCTACCTTTAGCCGGAGTGCTGGAGTGCTTGCGCATTTCATCACGCTCCCCCAGCTAGGTGTGGGGTCCGCATGAATTCATGCGGGTCAACACCTAGCTGGGGGAGCGTGATGAAATGCGCAAGCCCTCCAGCACTCCGGCTAAAGGTAGCAGCAGGACACCGTGTGGTCACCCTTTATGCAATGCCACCTGGAGACCCAACCGCCGGATCCTGCCAACGACTTGCGCTACCCCAGCTGTTGCTACGACAGTCACCTGCCGGAGTGTCTTCCCCGTGCCATTACCAGCGTGTCATCGGCGTAACCGATGACACCGACGCCACGCAGGAGTGCACCACGCAGCACACAGTCGTACCCAATGTTCCACAGGAGCGGCCCCAAAACCGAGCCCTGTGGTACACCGCACGACATCTCTCGCCGACCCCATCCTTCTCGACCCGGGTAGATGACATATCTGTCCGTCAGATAAGCCCCGATAATGCGGCGGAGGTAGTTTGGCACCCTATGATATCGGAGTGCCTCCCTAATTAATGCAACTCCAGGGCAAGGTGTTGAAGGCATTGGCAATGTCCAAAGACACTGCCAAGACGACCTCACCCCGAGTCACTGCTTCCTCCACCAGGACCCTCACGCGCATGATCGCGTCGGTTGTAGAGCGCCCCCGACGGATACCAAACTGGTTTTCTGCCAGATCCGGCCCCTCTCCTGCCATGTGCTGGATAAGACGGTCTGCAATAATTCTCTCGAAGAGTTTGCCCACCTCATCCAACAACACAATGGGCTGGTAAGCGGATGGTGAGTCCGCAGGACGCCCTTCCTTTTTCAAAAGGACCAGCTTCCCAGTCTTCCACTGGCGTGGAAAAATGCCCCTCTCCAGACATGCGCTCAAGAGTCCTACTAATCGGGGCCTACCTACCTACCTAGGTACATTACCTACCTACCCTACCTACCAAAACCCAAATCGGTTCAGCCGTTCTTGAGTTATAAATAGTGTACATAACTAACACGACTTTCTTTTATAAAATATAGATATGTGTGTAGTAATAATGGTTCTCTGTAGGTGCGAAGTATGAACCAACTATTTGCTCTATTAGAAATTAAACAACTTTTTTTCATAATCTGGATATACTCGTACATACAACTAAACACTGATTTAACGACATTACCAATCGAATATCAACATAGAGGAAAGTTTATAGTGAGGAATTAATAATCTTTGGTCTATTTTCAGATTTTTCAGGTCCAAATAATATAGGTTTTTAGGTCTTAGCATAATTTCGCTGAACCAGAAAAGGTGTTGGATAGATTCAATAGATGGATTTATGTAATTGGTGGAAATGTATTAGTGATAGACCCCAAATTTTTCTTTAAGAATGGAAGAGTCTGCCACAAGATTGAAATAAAGTATTTGATATTGTATCTAATGTTTTATAGTTAATATATTTTAAACTTAAAAAAAAATAAAAAAAACTACTACCTAACTAAAAAGAAAGAAAGTAGGATAGGGCCTACTGAAGATTTGATACGTATATTGCTTCATGAATTGTTGTTTTTACTTGTTGCTAGAGGGCGCCATGAAATGTTCTAGTGACGTCTCTTCCTCCCTATATAATATGTACTCAGTGGTGTCGTCGTCGACAACTGCAAAAATAACCCCGGAGGTGCTTTCAACATAACAAACATTCATACAAAATAATAAAAAAAGGTTCTCATCAAAATCGATCTATGATGTTCTCCTTTCTCATAAAATATACTGCTGTCCAAATTGGCAATACAGCTGTCAAAACGATTGTTGTCAACAATCACAACATTTCGAATACTTTATACGAAACTGGTATTATTTTTCTTGAAAAAAGTTATCTAAATTGAAGCACGAAAATTGGCATTTTTACAACATAGTGATCTGATGTCAACCGTAATCATCTGTAAGCCTTGTACATCACCGAATACCAATGCCGAAACCAAGTGGTTACATCAGGAGTACTACATCGGGGAGACAGATGAGGAGAATAGAAAGAGTGGGAAGGGGTCACATCACTGGAGTGGCGCTGAGGTTACTGTATTATTATAATAACATAATAATATCTTAGGCAGTAGGCACATAAGATATTTCAGCTATACTTCTGGGATGGCAAAGCACCTGCGAATCCAGCGATGCCTCTGGTATTGCAGCTGTCGTCGGCGACCACTTACAATCTGGTCAGCCGCCTACTAATATTTAAAAGGTTGGGCATAACCATGTGTTTTTTTTTATTACCTCATCGGGTATCTCTTGGCCTGCATCGCACCTGATGCTATATGATAATCAGGTCGAAGGTGGAAGCGAACGTCACCCGGAATCCTCAACAACAGAGGAACTGACTATCTTACCTCTAACTGCCGAAACACATCGATGCTATTAACATTGTTGTTATAGCGACAGACTTAGATAAGGAGGTGGTAGCTAGCCTATCGGACGAACAAGCCCTACCACCAACCAAACCGAGCAGACAATTTTGCCCTCTCTGGATATCGAATCCGGGACCTTTGGGTCTGAGACAGGTGGTCTCACCACTAGAGCACAGAGGCGGTTGAGGAGTATATCCGTGTTAGCCATATAATAATAATATTATTTATTGATAGATACAAATCCTTACATTTTGCTTAATATCTAGCTAAAGTTCTATGTAAGTAAGTTATATGTGTCGGCTCTTTACCTCTGATTTCGATTGGTAGGTATTCCAGCTTCAATGATTTTCGTCCGTATTTTTACGTATATTAGCGTCCTTTGGGCAGATTGCCCAAAGAAACTCCGTGTACGACGACGTAGCGAATTTAATCGGTTCGTGAAAAAAATATCTCAGTTATATACAGCAGTTTGTAGTTTCTTTCCGTTTAGTAGAAGTTCCACTTATCGAACAAACCCGGTATAAATAAGAATTTGAAACCTTAGAAGAAGTTTATACAATATGTAAAAAAAAAACCCTGTCCGATCCAAAAAGGGCACATAGCTAGGTACTGCAATAACATTACCAACAAGTAATAAAAAAAATCCATTATATAATTAACGTTTGACGCAACGTTCGACACAAAAAAGGCACGTTTGACGTTCAAAAGTGCCTTTTTTGTGCCTAATTGAAATAAATTATTTGACTTTGACTTCTGACTTTGATTATTGAAAATAAAAAAAATATTGCTATTTAAAATTTATATTTTTAGTGTTAAAATTACCCCAAATCCATGACTCCATGACAGTTATGACTTGTAGACACCCGCTAAACCGACGGCCACCCGCGCCCCATGTCATAACCGGGTAAAATTCCCAAATGAAAAAAATATTTAGATTTTTTTTTCTTTTTTTTCTGTTTTTTATTTTATTTTTATTTACCCAACATCCTTACGGATTGGACAGGGTTTTTTTTTACATTTTGTATAAAGGTAGCCCAACCTAACTAATACAGGCAACAAAAAAAAAATACAATCAGGCTAATGTAGACAGAAAATCTGTGGCGGAGGTAGCCCATGGAACTATCGAACTATTTACTATACAGAATGGCAGGAACATCGACGAGCAACCTGTTACCACAGCGATTCTGAACACCCCTGCTGCATAGAATTTTTTCCAAGGTTATCAAAAAAAAAACTGTGCCATACATTTTGACTTTTCTATGAAACAGCTACATACGCTTGGGGGTCTAGAATCATGTGCTGAAATCATGGTTACAGTTAGCAAGTCAATATCCCTACCAGTCTTTTTACGTAGTTAACTCACCAAAAAAAATTGAAGACCGTCAACCAAATAGTATTCACAACTTTTTACACGACGTTGTCGTTTTATTGGTGAAGTAGAAGGTCTACATTACTGTCTATGTTGAATTTTACAGTCTCTAGAGTGGTACAACGGCCACATGCTACGCGATACGATGCATGGTGACGGTGACTACTGCTGGCGGTACCTGGGACCCGACCACTTAGCCACAACCTATGAGGGCCGGTTCTACAACAATTCCATGCACGGCTACGGCGTTATGTCCTATCCTAACGGACGCGTATTTAATGTTAGTATCCTTGGCTTTAGCGAAAATGGTTGCTGCCCTGTACTTACTAACCCAAGCAATACCTTGTAAAGTCCGCACGTAGAATTCATTACATTGAATAAGGCTACATGATTTTTTTTATAAATTTGTTTATCAATATTCGCAATAAAATTTATGTAACTTAATTTGGAACTGTAACTTTAACGACATCTGGACAGTCTCTTGACGCCACTATATAAAAAAAAACAAGAGAAATATCGATTCCTTCGTTGGGTAAGTAATATGCTAAAGTACCAGTCCGGGGAGCCGGTAACCGTAATACGAAGTAAAATATCTTGCCCTGGACTGCCAGGCTTGTTCACACCACGAATACTGCACAGATGATGCACTACACACTCTCTTCGATATCCACATCATCATCACCAGCGTACAGCAGTCCACTGCTGGACACAGGCCTTCCCAATCACACGCCATTCAGCTCGATTCTCTGTAACTCTCATCCAGCTGCTACCAGCCACCCTGCGAAGATCGTCGCTATATCTATCCTGAGAGCATCTTACCTAACGTTTGCCGATTGGCGGTCTCCACTCAAGAACACGTATGGCCGGCTCATTGTCACTTCATCTTGCTTATTCTGTGCTATGTCAACAACTTTGGTTCTCTGCCGGTTTACTTCATCCCGGATTCTATCCCTCAGAGATATTCCAAGCATAGCTCGTTCCACAGCTCGTTGAGCGACCTAGAATTTATGAACCAGCCGTATCGTGAGTGTCGACGTTTTGGCTCCATAAGTCATAACAGGCAGGATGCACAGATTGAACATTTCAGTATTTAGGCTCTGCAAAATACGCGACGAGAAACTCAACGGAGCTTCCCAAACGCTGCCCTGCCCAGCTGAATTCTTCTGCTAGCCTCCTTCTCAAAATTGTTCTTACCATACTGCAGAATTTTCCCAGACTGCGTTTTCGTTGAAAATAACTTGAGGTTTGTCCAAGTTCATCCGGAGACTATTCCAACGACCAGGCGAGTCTGCCATTGGTCAGTTCATGTTCATACGACAGCAACATTTGGTAAAATTCGAATTTGGAATATTAAACGAGTAGCGAGCAGCTGAGCAACAAAATACAATATTTTATAGCGGTCCAGACACTATCAGTATTAATGACATTAACATTACTGTCAGTCCTTCCAATATTGACGTAAAACTATTAAAATATTTAGATCACATCATCATTCCAACCACCACATTGTCAGTAGTAGGTAGATAATCACATTACTTGAATGTAATGTCATGATTACTGATAGTGTCTGGACCGCCTAAGGCCTAAGGGATGATTTTTCCATCGGAAAATATTTATTTTATCCGAGGTTTAATTTTGAATTTTTGTCAGTTTTTCCATATTTTTTTTTAGAGTAGCTACTGCCACATCACATTTAACTAACATGGTCAAAGAATTATAGAAAAATCGTCGGACGTCAATTTTATTCCACGGATAAGAGATAAGTATCTGACGTTGGAAAAAGCCCTCATTATCATTCCCTTGTTCTCTAAACGTCCTCTTCCTTATTCAACTCAGGGTCTATTTCATAAGAATATGCGTTGGGGTCCCGGCGTGGAGACCCATACGTGTCTTCGAGAGGATGTAGGACTGTGGTATGGGCGGCAGCTCATAAGACTTGCGTGGCGGCCAGCAGTGCCCAGTGTGGCCATCGATCTGATGTCAACTCCTATTGGGGCTAAAACGGTCACGCCGCATCGCATACTTTTGACGAAGAATGTTAAGATTGTTAGTAGATTATTCTTATAACATAACATTATATCCAGCCTGTAGGTAATTCCCCGAAGAGTTGAGCAAATGGTTATGTATGTACTATACTAGAAGACTCTGAATTATAAAGCACAAAAAGCGAGATGTGGTTACATTTCGCCAATTGTGCCTTCTAATTAAGAACCCTATGCCCTTCAAATTAATGAAAATTAATTATATTTTACGTTACCTTCGAGTAGGTACGTCATCGCCACTTCCAATTCTAAGTT